>CM028343.1:1108690-1769264 GCA_016618105.1 Dendrobium huoshanense | reverse complement strand
GAGCCTTCTTCCAAGAGAGGGAGAGAGAGAAAGGAGGAGAAGGAGAGATGACAGATTTTAGGAGGAAAGTATTCCTAAAGTTTTATTAAAAATTTTACCAAATTATACATCAACCTGTAACATCTATATATAGGTATTTGCATAGGTGTGGCGGAACGACCTAACCTAAATCTGAATAATCCTTACAATCTCCACATTGGCCTAGATTTTATAATGAAACACATAACGAAAGAGAAATCTTGAATGCTATCGTACTATCTTGAACAAGCAGCAACACCTTGATCTTCATCCCACCGATCACCTCCTAGATGTTGCACCTCCACCTTGCAAAAAATCTTCATGCTTCCCTGCCTTGACCGAGAGCCATTGCTCCACCTGCTTCCATCAAGAATAGTGTCAGTCGTCATGTTCCATCTCCCTGTTTCTTCTCTTTTGCACAAGAAACCCCCGTTGGTAAATTCTTCATGAGGATTCTTGAGCTCTTCTTGCAAGAGAGAGGGGGAGAGAGAGAAGGGAGGAGAGGGAGAGATTACATATTTTAGGAGGAATTTTTTTCTAAAGCTTTATTCAATTTCTCAAATTATACATCAACCTATAGCATCTATATATAAGTATTTGCATAGGTGTGATGTCTTGCAGAATGACTTAACCTAAAATTGGACCAATCCTAACATAAGCAATAAACAAAAATGATGAAAACCTATTTTTCTCTCTCTTCCCTCTCTCCTCTTCCTCTCTCTCTATCTTCTTCCACATCAAGCCACACAAATAGGGAGGAGGAAATAGCGTAGTGCTTTAGGTTTAGGATTTAATAATAAAAATATGCTTTAGTACGTGAAATCATGATGACCAAGGAAGCCAGCATCGTTGCGCTGCATACTGAATTCATAATTATTGCATAATAGAATATACAATGTTGTGACAACAATTTATGGTGTCATTGCGTTCTAAATCACAATACTGCACTGCCCACATATACAAGCGTTGAACGCCGCAACACTCCAATTCATATATAAATTCAAATTCTCATTTTAAATTTATTTTAATAATTATCTGGTTGTTACACGTAGCACTTGATTGCAATAAATTTATAATAATAACTAATTTTATGATCCACAAACCCTTAAATTAGTACAAATTAAGTATTTCTTTACTCTTTAAAGCCTTAATTCTTGTTGTGTCCTAGAGTATTCACGGCGGTAGATAAATATAAAGTTTAAAATCTCAACATTGTATGAAGATCCAGCACACACACATATAAAGAGAGAAGGTGCAACATTAAAGGAGACACCAAGATTTTTACGTGGAAAACCCCTAAAAAGGGAGAAAACCATGGGGCCTAGCCCAGTTTGAATGAATCCACTAGTATTTATAGTTGATTACAAATGAGGCCCTTCCTTGGGGGAAGGCCTTAACTTGATGTACATCTTATATAGTACATTACATGATGAGAGTTACAAAGAATCCCAATTAATGTGTTTGTTTGGTCTGAAGGACTGTAGTCGGTGGACACGACATAAGTCAAAAGGACCGTTATTTGCGGGTGATATAGATTAGAAGGACTGTAGTCGACGGGCAACATAAGTTGGAAGGACCGTAGTTGGCGGGTCACGAAGGTCAGAAGAACTATAATTGGTTGGCAACATAAGTCAGAAGGACTGTAGTCGGCGGGCGATGGAAATCTGAAGGACTGTAGTCGGTCGACGACGTAAGTCAGAAGGACCATAGTCGGCGGGCGACGAAGGTCGAAAGGATTGTTGTCTAACGACGAAAGTCAGAAGGATGACGTCAGGTAGAAATCTAGCAATGGACAGAAATCCAGCATCAGATAGATGTTTGGTGAAAGTTCGACAACATGCAGAAGTCTGATGTCGAGTAGAAACTTAGCGATGAGCGGAGGTCCGGCATCAGGTAGAAGTCTAACGTCAGTTAGCGGCCGAGGAGAACTCCGACGTTAGATGGTATTCGGATAGAACTCCGGCGTCACTTGGAGTTCGGGTGAAACTCTAGCGTAACCTGGAGCTCGAGCATAATTCTGGCATTACTTGGAGGTCGGGCGGAATTCTGGTGTCACTTAGAGGTCAAGCGGAATTCCGACATCATTTGGAAGCCAGGCAGAATTCCAGCATCATTGGGGAAGTCGAACAAAATTCCGACGTCCGTGGAAGTCGGGCAGAATTCTGGCGATGGCCGAGGAGGAGTTTCTTCCCTTCTATCCTTCTCATTTTCTCTTCTTCATCTTCTCTTCTTGCTTGGGTCCCCCCTCATGAGAAATGAGGGGTCTATTTATAGATTTATGGAGTGGCATGGCCCGTAAATAGGAGGAGGATTAAGGGCAAATGTTGAAGGTTCAGATGGATGGCTGATATTGAATCCCGTGATTATGGATCGTTCGTCAGACATTTGAAGGTCTTATCAATATTGGAATTCGACGATCTTGGGCTCGTTGGATTCGTCTCATCGGGCCGCTCGATTCGACTATAAGAACGTCATATTTGAAAACTGTTTGATAAATCAAATTGTGGTTTGAACTTTCCAATAGCACTTCGGGTCCTTGATTTGGACTCATTTGGACTCAGATTGAGTCGAATTTGGTGTCGTTGGGTTTGTATTTCTGAGACGCTCAGTTTGACTATAAGTTCACTGAAATCGGAGATTAGGTGATCCCGAATTTAATTTTTGAAGTTTACAGCTTGATTTTGTCTCGAGATTCGTGCCCGATAAAGATAATTTTTTGATGATATATCAATTCTAAAACCTTAAAAATAATAATAATAAATAAGAAAAAAATCAATTCTAAAACCTAGATAGAGTTCCATGCAACCGTCAATTACCTTCATCCTCCGTATTGCGTCCAGTCTTCTTAATAAGCTCCATTTGTTCTAATCCACTATAGAAAAATAGTAAATTTTTAATGAAAAAAACCATAGAAAAATTAGCAAATCTGAACAGATAAATCTATTTATTTTAGGTTTTCAATGAGCTTTTGTCTGCTAAAAAAGTCACGTCGAAAATATTTACCAATGACCAAAAATCTCCAGGAAAAAAATTTATGACAAATTTCTGGCAAATTTTCCTTCGTAAGATAATACATAAAAAATTAATTACAATTGCTTTCTTGTAAGAAATTGTTTATTACCATCAATAAAAATGCTACTTATTGCACAATTCGCATTTATTATTCATTTAAAACCTCTCATTTTTAATATTCGCAATTAAATAGTTATTTGGTACCATAGAAAAAATGACTGTGCAATAAATACATTGGGAATTCGTTGAGTCCTGATTTAATGATAATTAAGAGCGAAAGAGAAATAAAGTACGCCAAATATGTAATACATGTTTACTCAATTAATGAATATATCTTATTTTCAGCGCTACATATTAAGCTATAATGTATGATATATCACTAGTAGGGTTGCAAATGAATCGAGCGTTTGACGAGCTGCTCATGGCTCAGCTCAATGAGAGCTCGTTCATGTACATTTAATGGTCAACAAATCGAGCTTGAACACTTCTGATAAATACTCGGTAGCTAAATAAACGATCTTTGAACAATTTGGTGTTCGGTTAGTTTATGTTCATGACTAATATCGTTTAAAGCTCACGAACAAGCATGCATTTAAGAAGCTTGATTAGAGCTCAACTAAGAAGCTCCATTAGAGCTCGATTAGAGTTCTGAAAATAAGCTCGTGAACCAGATCTCGTTGTGTGCTCTCTGTTCTAACTCTCCAGCTCGTGAACATAGTCGGTCGGTCCCGCTCTGCACTCTCTGTTTCCACTCCCGCTCTCCAACTCACAAACATAGTCAGTTAGACGATTGTGAACGTGCACTCTCCACTCCGGCTCTCTAGTTCGCAAACCTAGCCAACCAACCCAGCTATGTGCTCTCATTTTTCGCCGCCGCTCTCCAACTTGCGAACCCGCTCGGTTAGATGATCGCGAACCCACTTGGTTAGACGCTTACGAACCCTATTCGATATGCTCTAGCTCTATGCTCCCATTTAATCTCATACCGTGCAATGCAAGTTGGGACCTTGATTTTGCTCTATAAAATGAAAAATATTAAAAGTACATTAGAAACTTGGGTGGGGCTAGTTTGTAGGCTCGAACTGATCTCGAATAGGGGCTCGTTAAAAGACTTGACAAGATTAAAATGAATCGAGCTTGAACATGAACACGAGCCAAGCTCAAACAGAAGATTTTTAAATAAGCTCGAGCTTGAACATGTTTCAAAAAAGTTTGAATCTTATTGAGCCGAGCTTGAACATGGTCTTGGCAAACGAGCTCGAATAAGTAGAAGCTCGGCTCGACTCAGTTCGTTTGCAGCCCTAATGTCTAGAAATTATATTTAATCAAGCAAGAATATTGGTGCAAACTTCAAATATGAAATCTATAAAATTAATTTCAAGGTCATTTGAAGTCTAATTTAAACAAAATTATAAAAAATTTAATGTAGATGAGGTAAACCCAATGACATTAAAGTGATTCAATCCAACTCTAAATAAGCCCAATCAAGCACTTGAAGCACACTCATAAAATTCATTACATTAATTAAATGATCAAATAATCTCCAAATAATTTATGTTTATATTTAAAATGAGTGTCTCAATAAGAGAAATTTGACGAGCATAAGATCACTGAATTATGAGATTATTAAGGCACTTAAATCATGAAAGATATTATAAGATCATGGAAATCAATAAGGGTTACCAATAGTGTTTTGAAAACTTTGATTAAAATTATCAATATATCGCTTTAAATAAAACTTTGAATAAACCTCATCATCTATATTAAATGGGGATTAGAGAGCCCGGAAAACATGAACCTTAACCTAAAACTAGAGAGGGCGTGAAGATCTGAAGAACTCTAAAACTCCACTCAGTCTTCATCACTGACAATCCTTGCCAACAATTATCATCATGAACTTCTATCTTCCAATCTCTATCATCGGATTAGAATCTTTTGTGTCATCATCCAACTATAATCTTCCAATTATCATCACCAATTTATTATATCATGATAACCAATGCTTGATTATGGTATTCCGACCAATGCCATCCAAATAAAGTCACCTCATAGCTAGTACCCAATCTCCATCTCCTGATCATGTTGCTTGATCATCTTCATCTAACCACGACTGCCTAACCATCCACATCCAACCACTGCCACCTAACTGTTGTCTCTTATCTACCATTGCCCTATTCAAATAATGTTTTAACTTTGTTTAAATATATTTTTAGTCATACTCAAATCCTATTTGAACATGGTTTGAACTACATTAAAACCAATATTGTTGAGTAGTGTTTGAAAATGGTTTTATAAATGGTATATCAAATATAGTGTGTTTCAGTCTTTTTAATAGAGCACGATATAAGGATGATATAATAAAGTACAAACACAATAACTATAATAAATATATTATAAGGTAGAGATAACATAGTTCAAACTAGCCACTATAATTCTATGAATAAAACCATACAACTAAAACAACAAGAAAGAGAAAATGCATGGAAGATGAAAGAATATCAAGATTTAACATGAAAAATTTTGAAATTGAGAAAAAAAATTCTCAGATTCACACCACCCCAAAAAATTCACTATAAAAATGGGAGTAATTGTATAGATATGTTCACACACACACACACACACACTCTCTCTCTCTCTCTCTCTCTCTCTCTCTCTCTCTCTCTCTCTCTCTCTCTCTCTCTCTCTCTCTCTCTCTCTCTCTCTCTTCACTCCTTACACCGTTCTCTTGCATAACTAACAAAAGAGGCACAATAACCACCCCAAGTGATACAACCCTTCAAGTAAAACATGAAAAACAAAAAAACAAATTGCGCAGCTCGACTAGCAGCTTAAGGGTTTGTAGTCCCATAACACTCTACTCTATGTCTTCAGCCTAATTGGCAGCATTGCAATGCTAGGGTTTGGAGCGTCGCGGTGCTCCTCTCTCTATCTCCTACTAGAGAATGCAATGTTGCAAGAGGGCATCCCTTGTTGGGGTTTGGGGGCCTTGCCAATTGTGTTATATTCCAACATATGAAAATTTCCCAACATATAACAAATCAAAAAATAATTATTGCATAATTGCACAACCAATTATTTAAATAAAAAAAAACCAATTATTTAAATTACAAAATAATAATAAATATATGCAGTTATAATGGCTCAAATAATATTCAAACGAGGTTCCAACATGGGTTCAAATATATTCAAACCATATTCTATCACAATTCTAACAAAATTTGAAGATAATCCAAACACATATGCTAATAAGCTTTAAAACAACATTTTTTTGTTTTCCTCTAACTCTACTTAGCGTTCCATTATTAAAATAATGTAATCTTTCATCTTATTCTATATAGATAATTTTTATAAATTATTATATATAATATTATTTATTAGTAATCAACTTTTTTACAAAATTAATAGATTTTACTTGTATCACTATATAACACATCTTAAAAATTGACAAATTTCACCAAACGGGTTGAAATCTAAAATCTCAATTTCAACCCTGACGCCTGAGCCGCTCACCAAGTTCCACATATCCGTCCACATTCAGCTTTGTTGTGTACGGCGGATCTAAGTATCTTTCCTTTCACCCGAAACTTCAATAGCAAGTTCGGAAAAAATATTCGGCCCTACATTACTCCCAAGGTTCTGCTCTGTGAGCCCTCCTGCCACGTGTACCTAGGGTTGTACTGCCGGTAAGTCCAAACCCTCGCCAGCAGCACGTACTGAGCTTATAAAACGACCCACCGCGCCATCCCCTTCCTCCCACCGCCGTTCCAACGCCCGCCTTCTAAAACTTCGGTTCGATGGAACGCCGCTCGTCTATTTGCGTTTCTCTCCTATCCCTCCTCTCCTTCCTTGTCTTACCTTCGTCCGCTCGGTTAGATCCGGTCCTTCGGTTGCCGTCAGAAATCTCCGGCCGCCGCCTGGAAGCCGGCGGAGATGATTCCGTCGGGACGAGATGGGCTATCCTTATCGCAGGATCGTCCGGCTACGGAAATTACCGGCATCAGGTATTTCAGCTTCTGTCGCTTTCCTGTTTCTTTTGGGTTTGGCTAATCTGATTGATTGGATTTGTCTACTTACTCGTTTTGGTAATTTTTGCGTTAATCCGATCTAATTTATTTTTCACGAAACTTCATCGCGTGATTATGTATGAAGGAACTGTTTAGAACTGTTCCGGATGCTATTTTGGACATTGGATCCCTTCGTATTTTGCTCTGGGTTTGGAGAATCCAAGTTTTGGATTTATACAGCGCATAGAAGATTAGCATAATTGTTTATTAAGGGGAAATAGTAAACTCGATTATTGATTGGTTTGAATTTGTCTCTATTAATCATTAGACATTTCTGTGAGGGTTCAGATTAAAATTAAAGATTTATTTGGTTAGATCGTTTTTCTCTCCTTTTGATTTTTTTGGGATTAATGGCGTGCGAAGATCATGAAAGCGATCTCTGATCTCAGTGCCCACTTTTTCTGGAAACAAGAATGGAATATATATGACAAATCAAAAGGCCGTTGATGCGAAGTGAGCTGCGGTGGCGCTGATGATGCTGCCCAAACAAAATTATTATTATTATTATTATTTTATTTTTATTTTTATTATTTTTATCTTTTGGGATTACGTAATATGGTTTGAACTGTTGATGACTTTATTCGAGCTGATACTCTTTTCTTCAATTGCAGTTTTTCAAACTTAGGACTGGAAATTATTTCCGCCATTTGAAATTATATATGATAATTATTTAAATTTTAATTAACTTAAATTTAAAATTAATATATTCGAACTTATATGTATATACATATATGCTTTTTAATTTAATATAATTTTTTAATATAGATAGGTATTAATTTTCAGTAATTATTAAAATATTATAAAAATTTGTGAGTCAGCTCAAATTTTACGGATGGTAAAGAATTTATTGCATGTAATGGTAAGTGACGTATTCTTCCTAGGCCCACACACGTTGCTTTCAATTTGTGTGCAACTAGCCGGTGACCCGAAGCCAGAATTGGAGTAACGGGCCACATGGGTGGGCTGCGCATCTTTTCTGCACTGGCTTATCCAAAGCAAAGCCGTGAAATTGCTTGTTTTTTCCTTTCACACTTTACTAGTGATACCTTTTCTGTGTATATTGGACTATGAACTTGAATTGAATTTAATACACAAAATTTTGATTTGAGTCAACTTGTCTAAACAATTTAGTCACTTGAAAGAAAAACGGGTCGGCTTGAGGTCAGGCTTAAAAAATAATGATTTAATTATTTAAAATTTTCAAGAAAATCATATTAAATTATATTTTTTTTGTTTTATTTTTTATTATTTGTCTAAAATGAATAATTTTGTCAACAATATGTCATGATTTATAGGTTGGATTGGAATCCGAGTTGACATACCTAAGTTAAAAAATAATTAGTTACTATTACTAACTTCAATCTCTTTTGCTTCGTTCTGAAGCAGTTGTGGTGGTTATGGGCTTTCTTTCTCACTTCTTTGCTTTTGATATTGTCTTCAAAACCCATAGGGTCCTCTGTAATAGCTTTTTCAGACTTTTAATAGCTTTATTCGATAGAGAGATGAAGTATTTAAAGAGAAAAATTTTATGTTGGGAGCTCTTTATACAACTTGCATCAATACAAAATTATATCTAGATCTTCCGACAGATAATTTTTTCTATACTTAAAGTATGTCACTAACAATTTTTTTTTCCATTTTAGATAGAGATAAGAACAAAAATAACCTTATAATTCTTTACGAATGATCATCGGTTAGTTAAAAATATCATTTTAATTCTTTAATTTTTTAAATAATGATTTAAATTATCTCACTGAAGAACTAATTTGATCCCTACTTAAAGATTCAATTAACCAAATTGATATTTTTATATTATCGGAGACTATTTTAGTCATGTAGAAAAAAGTTAGTATACCGATTCGATTCTTTTCTCGTTTAAAATTTCACTTAATTTTCTAAAAGATTAAAATTATCTGTAAAATTAATAATTCCTATTTGTACTCTGTAAAATTATACCTAATCCAAAATGTTTCAAGATGAGTTTCCAAATTCTTAGATTTGCTCTAAAAATAAGTACAATTCTAGATATCATATTCAGCACAAATCTCATCAAATCAAGATCTTTTTCTCTACAACTCTAACACAAGAGAAGAATTCTATAGTAGAATAAAAGTTGACGGTGCTGTGGTATTTATGCAGCAGTATTTCTAGCCTTTTCAGGAATGCACCAACATTGTGATTTCAAGTCCTGCCACCATATACGCTTAAGAACAAAAGCTCTGTCTTACTCCCAAAGCAAAGTTTGATGCGCCTTTTCTTCTCACTTTGCTTATGATACCATTCTTGTTAATACCGTAAAAATTTTTGAAGGGTCCTCAACTTAAACTTTTTTCTGATTTATTCTTCTAGTAGTTCAGGTTAATACTAGTATTAGTTAGTGATGCAGCACATAAACTTTGTTCACTTAGTTAATGAACTCAACATCTTTCATATCCTTTACTGTGATATCTTTTCAATGTTATATGTTTAGGATAATAACTGGTGTAACGATTATGGCGAAACATGCATTTGATTGTGAGAAATTACTTGATAAGAAACATTTCAACAAAGACTGCAGGTTAAGACTTGGGAGACTGTTTGAAGTGGTTAATATAGATTTTTCTACTTTATTTTATCTGATTGATGCAATTTCTACTCATCTTTTGTATATTGTGGTTTGCTTGTATCACCAATTTTCTACAAAATTAGTTTTTTTTTTTTTTTGACGAAAAATGATAAATTGTATCTATTTCTTCAACTGCAAGTGAGAGAATATTTATTTATATCTAATCTTTTTTTTGCTTATACTCATGTAGGCTGATATATGTCATGCCTATCAAATCATGAAAAATGGTGGTTTAAAGGATGAAAATATCATCGTTTTCATGTATGATGATATTGCATACAATGAAGAAAATCCCAGGCAAGGAATTATAATTAATCGTCCTGATGGGGGTGATGTTTATGCTGGAGTTCCCAAGGTTTGATTTTTATGAGATTAGACAGTATCATGATTTTTTTTTTTTTGTAATTGATTTATATTTTCTAACATCTTTCTTAAATTTATCTGCAGGATTATGTAGGAGATAATGTTAATGTTGACAATTTTTTTGCTGTTCTCCTTGGAGATAAAAAATCTGTGTCCGGTGGTAGTGGGAAAGTTGTTGATAGTGGACCTGACGATCATATTTTTATATTTTATTCAGACCATGGTGGCCCAGGAGTTCTAGGTTAGTTTTAACTGAATTCGAGTCTATTGAAGTTTTCTATATTCCTACAAATTTCCAACATGATCAAGAAAGCAATTTTTACTTGATACTCAATTTATGTTGTTCAATCATTAGGCATGCCTACATATCCTTATCTTTATGCGGATGATTTCATCTCTGTTCTGAAGAAAAAACATGCTTCCAATTCCTACAAAAAACTGGTAATGAATTGCTATTTATAAAAAATGGAGTTGTGCTAAGTAAGATTCTTATTTATAAGACAATGATGGCCTTACCTTTTTGATTTCAGGTCATATATCTTGAGGCTTGTGAATCTGGGAGTATTTTTGAAGGTCTTCTCCCTGAAGATATAAGTATATATGCTACAACGGCATCTAATGCTGTGGAGAGTAGTTGGGGAACTTATTGTCCTGGAGAAAGTCCTAGTCCACCTTCAGAATACTGGACATGTTTGGGAGACCTCTATAGCATATCTTGGATGGAAGACAGGTGCATCCTCTTATCCATCTAAATGTAACTTGATAAACTTATTTCATGTCTTATTTTACATTCTTGATGTACTGATTTAACATAATAATTTTTCTTGGGTGGACAGCGATATTCATAATCTGAGAACTGAAACTTTAAGACAGCAGTACAAACAAGTAAGAGTCTCTCATTTTTTTATCATCTTTAATATATACAACTTACTAGGTGAAGCTTATTATGTTCTACTTTTTAACATTGACAGGTCAAGACAAGGACATCTGTTGATGAGACGTATAATCAAGGTTCTCATGTCATGCAATATGGTGAGCTTGGTATCAACGAGGAAAATGTTTTCTTGTACATTGGTTCAAATCCTACTAATGAAAACTCTACTTTCATTGAGGATAATTCTCTTCCGTTTTCACCAAGTGTTGTGAACCAGCGTGATGCAGACCTTGTTTATTACTGGCATAAGGTAAGTTAGTACATTGAACTTGCATATGATATGGGTGCCTTTTCTTATAGACCATTGAGATTCGGCTTGTTTCACTACATGAAGCTTGCACTCATTTAGATGACATTTCTCTCCCTTTTTTTGTAACAGTTCCGTAATTCACCTGAAGGATCATCCAAAAAACTCAATGCACAGAAAGAACTGCTTGATATAATGACTCATCGTATGCATGTTGATAAAAGTATAAATCTCATAGGGAAGCTTCTCTTTGGATCAAAGAAAGGCATAGAAGTCCTTACTGCAGTTCGACAGACAGGGCAGCCACTAGTCGACAATTGGGCATGCTTAAAATCAATGGTAAGTTTCTTTAACTTCTATTCAAATTTCACTATCTCAAGATTAAGTGGGATATAAATAAATCAGTCTCAACATTCATCAAATACATTCAAAATTCTTAGATTTATTTAAGTATGATTTGCATTTCCTTCTCCAGGTTCGAACTTTTGAAACACACTGTGGATCTCTATCTCAATATGGCATGAAGCACATGCGCTCTATTGCTAACATTTGCAATGCTGGCATCAGCAAGGAAATAATGGCTAAGGTTTCTGCAGAAGTTTGCAGCCAGATTCCATCCACCCCATGGAGTTCTCTTCATAGAGGCTTTAGTGCCTGAAATTGGTTATACCAAGGAAGGAAAGCACAATCCATTGAATAACAAATGTTATGCTAGCTTGTGGCTATCTTATACAGTGTTGTAAATAGAATGTAGTCAGCTGTGGACTGATGTGCACTGATGGCTGTTATTGTAATAGATCTTAAAGGTAAATGCCCAAATTATTGAAATGATTGTGTAAATGTTATTATATATCATTATGAGGGCATTGTAGTAAACTTGTTGGGTCCATATTTGTGCTTTTGAATTATATATATTTCTATTACCCGTAAAGTATTTAATTATGGTAAACTCAATGGGTTGATCTGAATTGTTGAAGGATGAATGAATGGTTGGGATGAATTAATTTCCTGATGAACCATAGCCATTCTAAAAGTGAAATGTCTCACTCTAAATCTCAAACAAAGACATCTTCTTGTAACTATGCAAGGACTGATTTTTCTTATTATGATAATTTTGTTCATTTTTCTATGACATCTACATAACATTATATTAATTCGATTCATTATCTTAATCTTTTTTTAAACAAATTGACACCTCTGATGGTCGATATGTATACTTTAAATTATAATTCTTTGTTGGTAATCTTTCAAATTCCATAGAAACTAATTCCACGCTTATAAATATTGCAAAAATAAATAAGAGGCTAATCCCAGAGATGAAAACAAATTAGAAAAAGTTTTTTTTTTTTTATCAAATCAGGTTCTTATTCTTTTCATTTCCTCTCTTCAAATTATTACTTCAAACCAAACAGGGTCATATGAAGACAAAAAAGAAAACTGTTTAATATGGCACTTAATATCGTCGGATAAAACAAAGTGAGCTTTTGTACACAAATCAGGCTCCAATTCTTTCACATAAGATGATAGATGCTTAATTGAAGTTTTCTATTGTTATTTATTTATTAATTTTTTTAATGGATTGGACAAAGTATAAGACTAGCACTCCTTTGGACCGAGAATTGAAGCCATTACGAGCAGAATGTTCCTCAATATTAAGATAAACAAATTTCCTTGTCCTTTTATCTATACTATCTATCTATATCTATACTACTATTAAAGTGTCACTTGTGAATCTCCCGATACATCATCGTGATCGTTGGTTAAAAAATCTTAACTTAATATCCATCTTTAATATTCCTATACCTTCTTCTTCATAACGATGAGTCTTTGTCTGCTCGCAAAATGCCAGATTCCTTATTTCTTCTTCCTATCAACGCATCCCTGCACGGAATGGCGCATTCCCTTTGTATAAAATTTCATGTGCTTGCAAGGAGACGTCTATTCACACAAATGTTTTGCTCGCTGGATAGCAAACATCCCAAGGTGAGTTTCTCTTAACATTCTTCCCAATTTTTTTTACTTGCCTCGACCACTCACCGACGCCCCCTTACTCCACGATTCCTTCTCTTAAAAAATGAATGTTTTTTCTTCTATTTTAAGGCCTAAATTCCTGCTTCAAAGTTTTCTAGGTTTTCCAATTTAGTAATCTCTGTTGCATTTCTATGTCCGCATTATCTTGTTTTGCATACCTGATTTTCTTTGACATTGTCGTTTTGTCCCTAGAGGACCACTACCGAGTGCCAAGTTGATCGGCTTTGCCGGATACAGCAAACTTCTCTTTCGCTTCAACTTGCATTACCAGTTCATCCTTCAAACGCAAGCTTACCGAAAATTCGTCCGCGTCTCTAGGCCCGACCAACCTACTACAATCTTACCTATTAAAATAAAAATATCGTCCTATTAAAATAAAATTTTCTTACTCCATAACAAATGTTAACTTAACAAATAGTATTTGTCAATCTTATATTCTGGAGACAAACAACTTAATGTGTTTGGGAATTGCTTTTCCTCTACTTCATCTCTTATTGTGATATTCTTGTTTGCATTTGATTGAAACATAAGAAGAAAGGAAATGTATAGTAGTTTTTCACTGTTATATTACTCTCACTATGCGCAACTTCTCATCCATCTTTCTTTCGCAGAACCCATCAACCCATCAATTCGCTTGAACACTCCATCGCATTTCACGTAAATTCGTTAAACCATTATGGATTATCTCAAATGCAAGATATTTTATAATTAATTTATTTATTTTCATTAAAATATTTGTAAATGTTATTTTATTTTATTTTATTTGTATTTGTTGTGTTATTGGTGTTCGATGTTATTGGTTTTTTTTACTTTTGGTCTTTTTTTTTTCTTTTTTTTTTTGAATTAGCTATTGGAGTTCGATGTTGAGGTCTTCTTTGTGTTTGATATATTACTCTCCAAAGATTTCTTATTTTATAATGTACCTTAAAATAAATCATTTCGTAGCGGATTCAAAATCAAATTGGTTTTGGTTCCGGGTTTGGGGTTAATCCTATAAGAAATTTTGTTATACATATAGTTTTAGATTTTTATAGATTTATCTATAGGTGGTTTGATTAGAACCGAGCACAGGCTCGATGGTGGCCATCATAATGGTAAGCGGAGGAAAGTGGAGTTTGGGATTCAAGTTTTGTTGAAATTATGGTTTGAATGATGAGTTGGGATTATTTGAATCTAACTTCTGGTTTCTAGCTGCTTTGTTTCTTCAATCTACTCCATTTCAAGTTGCCAAACATTTGAGTTGAAAACAGGAATACTTGCTTCATAATTGTAGTTTTCTTGTTGGATCATATATGTCCATTTAAATTTCTGTTTAGGTATGCTTACAATGTTCTTTAACTGTGTTGTTTTTTTTCTTCCTTTTTTTTTGCAAATGACTTAAGAAGTAAAGTAGTCAATCAAATCATATACATATAGAGAGAAATTTGTTAAGAAAAACTACTACTTACAGGCTTTTCAGGTATTCCTATATGTGACCAACCTGTCATTTCTAACAGCTCCTCCATTGTCCCATATCCACCTAAAGTTTAAAAATGAAATACTTTAAATTATTTAAATAAAAAAATAAAGAGTTTCCATTTTTCCTCACCGAGAAGGGCAATGATAAGCATCATCATGTTTAGCCATTTCTGACTTCCTCTCATGCATGTCTGCAACTATCTTAACTGCTTCAATAGTTTCTCCTAAACTCTACAAAAAATTATTTATTTTTTTTCTGTAACTCTTTGTGTAAGAAGAAGCGTTTTTAAAATCGTGATAGCTCTTTACCTCATGAGGTAATAAGGCTCTTGGTATAATTCTTTATACAAATAAATGAAAATATTGGTTAGTTTGATGAAACATGAAATAAATAGAATAAAAAAGATAAGACATAGTGAAAGTTAACACCCTAAGACATGACAGCCACCATCAAAGATAGTTTGAGAAATCAAACCCATGAGACCTATACTCCCACCACCATAAATCATATTTATCTTCCTATCAACCTGAAGACAGAATGACATTTTGTTAATAAATATCAAATTACATAAAATGCACATATTTGTAAAAGCAATGAAGCTAAATTTGTTAAGTTTTTTTTTTTATTTCTGACCAGTTGTTTGCCAAGCTCAAGAGCTGCAACACTGAAATAAGTCCTTTTTCCCTGCTCTACAACCACAGAAAACACATATCCTTCTAAACCTTTCTGATTTCTTATCACTGATTTTTTCAAATTCGGTTCCGCTGCTTTCTCCAATTTTCATACGTTTCTTCTTCATGATTCTTCATCACTATTCGGCTTAATCATATCATAAATGTAGGTGATCAACTCCCGATCATGAGCTTAAGCATTTGAGTTGAATATTTATTTTTTAGTTAAAATACCAATTTTAACTAAATTGAAAATTCATATTTTTTTGTGACTCTTATAAGTCTATGATAATTTATGGCATACTTAGTGTTGCGACTCCCATAACATTATCCTGCAGTTAAGGGAGACACATGAAATATAATCCCACAGATTAATTAAAAATATATTAAGGTGAAATAATAAGTGGCTGACCACACCAATAGACTGAATTTTATTGGGATTAATTAAAAATATATTAAGGTGAAATAATAAGTGGCTGACCACACCAATAGACTGAATTTTATTCTCTTCCATTCATATACTTCCCTAAATATATGTTAGGAAAACAAGCAAAAACATTTGCTTTAGTGCATATCCAATCAGTGCTTCTGTGCTGATTTTTCTCCATTATAATATGTTCTGATATGTTCCTCATCATGTACCACTATATGACAACTCAATCTTTTATTCTTGCCAACCTTTTGTTGGAGCTCATTGCAGACTTTATCTGTACATATACCCTATATGCTTTTCAAACCTCTCAGCCAAAGATTTGATGTCTTTCCTATTGGGACCTCCCCAAATTTACTGCTATCTGATTCTATATTGTTGTTTTTGGATAGCTGGTTTATCTTTTTTTTTTTCTTCTCATTTTTGGTTATTTCTTCGATCGGGATAATAATGATAAGTCCGATTATTTCTGAATTAATCTTCTAAATATTGACTACGATCTGATTCTTTATAATCGATTTACTGGAACTATTTCTTGCGAAGTAACTGATAGATATTTCTTGTTCATAATTTTGACCACCCGAGCTCTTAATATTTTTCTTTTTTGTTTTTTTGAACTCATATACTTCTACAGTTTCATCTCTCAAGTTGCTTCTTTTGGTTGTGCAGCAGTCCTCTCTATTTGAAGCTTTTTTCATTTGATCCTCTTATGTCTTGTTACTTGGGTTTCTTGGTTTCGATAAGTTTGTCTCTTAGTCTCTGGTCTTATTTACTACTGATACTAACATTATATCTTGCTTGGGACATGGCTCACTAAGAAATTAATATTTTGTCTTCTTCTTACTTGTAATACCAAATCATATGACATTGTATTTTTCAATATAATCATTAGCAAATTCTTTCAGTTATTTAGATCTTGGTAACTTTTTCTATAAGACTATTGATTTAAGTGCATTAAAAGGGATGATATTGAAGTTTTTTTTTATTTGGGTTCTTTGTCAACATCTCACCAATCAGATGATAAATTCAATAATGTTTAATCCGTTCAACAACCACCATTAAACCAACCTAATACTTTAAACAACTCTAATCATCCCATTTAACATTTTATGTTTACAGAACAAATTTCCTGCACCTGATAATTATCACTATTACCTTTTGTATCTTTGCCTCCTTCCACGTTGTCATAATTATCACCATCAATAGCATAAATGAGTCTAATAATTGTAAATTCCCCTTCATAATGAAAAAGAAAGCAAAATAATTAGGCCATTAAACAAAAAAAAAATTTCAAACAAAATATAATACATGATTCTTGAAACATAATATAATAGTTATCATGTTTCATACCTTCAATGATAGGCTATAATAGGTATCTGTCAAAAATAATTTTTGAGATAAGTCAATTGGTGGTTTGCATTTGGGTGTTCTTGTTTGAACTATCCTCAAGTTATATTAATACTTCTAATTATTCACATGGTAGATAAGATGTTATGGACCATGCCTCATGATACAGAATATTTCATAACAATTTAAATGAAATTAAAGAAATTAACTATATTATGATATGACTCTTAATTATTTATGATCATTACGGTTCTCTACATCAAAAAAATGCATGAGAGTTGAGAAGGTGCAAACACTCTGATGCGTCTTTAACGTCAAAACTGCAAACAAACCTATAGAAAACTTCATTAATACCACAATAGTGGGCGATTTTGTATTATCTATTCAACAAGATAATAAGATACATGTGATCTACTATAAGAGAGGTAGATCGGTTCTCCCTCAAACCACAATGTTCATGTTGTTATTCCTAAGAATCACATGGTAGATAAGATTTAATTTATGCTCAACCAAATAAGTATGCAAATAAATTAAAAATCATCTGATGCGGACCGCCTCCGACCGGCAGAGGAGGAGCCGGGCTGGCCGCCGCCGACCGGCAGGGGAAGAGCCGGCGACCCCGGAGCACGCGACATCGGCCGGGAAGGAGGCCGCGCGGGTCGATCCGCCGAAGGTGACGCGGGCGCGGGGTGAGACGCGGAGCGGAGCGGGGGGTCGGCTTGAGCGGAACCGGTCCATTTCTGGACCGGTTTGGCTCGGGTCAGGCCTGAGCTGGGCGGTTCAGCTTGGGCAGCCCACTAGTGGGTTTGGTTTGATCTTTTGCTTGCTTTAAGTAAGGAATAGAGGGAGATTTCTAGGGTTATGCAAGATTGGAGTTTTCTCTTAGCCTCTTAGTTTCTTTCTCTTATTTTTCTAGGGTTTGTAGTGGGAGACCTTGTCCTTCTCGAAGTGGACAATTTGTATCTTATTTTCCCTTGGATTTTGAATGCAAATGTACTTGTTCTTCCTCTCATCTCTCTTGTGTTGATTTTTCTTGGATTTGGAGGAGAAATTTCATCTTGAAGGAAAATTAGGGCAAACCCTAATTTGTGAAACCTAAGGCGTATCAAGTTGGTATCAGAGCTCTCGATCCTAGACGACATGGCATCAAAGAAGGTAGAAGTGTTGGAGGGAGAGATGAGCCAATTGAAGGAGGAAGTGGGAGAGAAGCTTTCATCGTTGGAAGGAAAATTCTCATCCTTAGAGGAGAGATTTGGGAGAATGGAAGAGATGATCCGTAAATTGGTAGACGTCCAAGTTGCTCAATCAAATCCTAAGGAAAAGGGGAAATCGCCGATGTCAAACCCTAACCCTAATTTCTCAATTAGGGAAGATGGAGCAAGCCAACCAGGGGAAGCCATGCAAGCACCACCTCACATCTCGCGCCAAGAGCCTTGGTCAAGGGAAGGGTGGGAGGCATCCGGCGTTGGTGGTGCACCGTGGGAGGGGGCCGCCGGCCAAGGGGGAGGAGCCGTACGTTACCCTCATGGTCCGTATGGAGGGTGGCCGATGAGGCCGGGAGGAGTGCAAGAGATGGGTCGCACCACTTGGGAGCCACAAGGAGGGTGGCCGAGAGGTCCAGGAGGGCCGCCGGAGTTGGGCCGAGCCACAGGAGAGGTCGGGGGTGGTTGGCCGAGACAACCGGGAGGTACACACGAAGGGGGCCGAGCCCCTTGGGAGCCACCAAGAAGGGGGGTGCAGACCCCGTATTCAGGGGAGTGGAGGGGAAGACCTCAGTGGGAGGGATTTCAGCATGGGCCATGGGAGGATGGGAGGAATTCTCCTCGGACAGATACAAGGATGAGGAAGTTGAAGGTCTCCGTATTCGAAGGGGAAGATGCTTACGGATGGGTCTACCGGGTGGAGCGATATTTCGCCGTTAACGGCGTCACGGAGGAGGAAAAGCTGATGGCTGTCCCGATTTGCTTGGAGGGGAAATCATTGGCTTGGTTTCAATGGATTGAGGGGCGACAACCTATATGGAGTTGGGAAGAGTTCAAGGATCTATTACTACACAGGTTCAGAGTGTCCAGTGAGGGCACCCATTATGAACAGTTCATGTCTCTTGTTCAGGAAGGCACAGTGGCAGAGTACCGGGAGCGCTTTGAGCTTCTATCCGGACGATTGAGGGGAATGCCCGATGACGCCATGGAGGGGAATTTCATGAAAGGGTTGAAACCCTACATCAGAGCCGCCATCAGGGTGGTCAACCCACGAGGGATAGTGGGAATTATGGAGACAGCTCAGCTTGTTGAGGACAAGCAGAAGGCGGATCAGACACGGAAGTCAGTGGGGTCTCACCCCACATATCGCTCACCACTCATGCTCGAAGGACTTAAGGTGACTGCCACTACTCATCCCGAGGAAGTAAAACAGGAGAAAGCCACCACTGTGGTGAACCAAGGAGGGTTCAAGAGACTGACTGACTCCGAATTGAAGGAGAAGAGGGTCAAGGGCCTCTGCTACCGTTGCGACGAGAAATTTGCACCTGGGCATAGGTGTAAGGAGAAGACTCTGCACGTGATAGTGGTGGGGGATTCAGATGAGGACACAGATGAAGGGGCAACAAGGGAAATGCTAGGTGAGGTAGAGCATCCTCACCTAGATATGATAGAAGTGAGTCTGAATTCGATGGAAGGTTTACCATTCCATCCCACCATGAAGATGGAGGGTGAAATTGAAGGGTGCAAGGTGAGATTTTTGTTTGACAGTGGAGCTACTCACAACTCCTTGGCCTATCGAGTGGCGGAAATGTTGAATCTAGAGGTGATAGCAAGCAAAGAAATAGAGGTGACCATATGCACAGAACAGAAGGCCCGTATTTATGGGAAATGCAAGGGAGTCACTATTACCTTGCAGGGGGAGGTAATCACTCAAGATTTTTTGCTGATGGATCTGGAAAACGCCGACGTCATCTTGGGTATGCAGTGACTTCAGTCTTTAGGAGACATGGAGGTCAATTGGGAGAAGTTGTTGGTTAAATACAAGAGTAATGGTCGGAGGGTGGCACTACAGGGTGACCCTAGCCTTTGTGGGTTTTCGAACAACAAGGAATCTACATTCTTTAACCTTGAGGACAAGGTTAATTTTAAAGGAGGGCGTATTGATGCGGACCGCCTCCGACCGGCAGAGGAGGAGCCGGGCTGGCCGCCGCCGACCGGCAGGGGAAGAGCCGGCGACCCCGGAGCACGCGACATCGGCCGGGAAGGAGGCCGCGCGGGTCGATCCGCCGAAGGTGACGCGGGCGCGGGGCGAGACGCGGAGCGGAGCGGGGGGTCGGCTTGAGCGGAACCGGTCCATTTCTGGACCGGTTTGGCTCGGGTCAGGCCTGAGCTGGGCGGTTCAGCTTGGGCAGCCCACTAGTGGGTTTGGTTTGATCTTTTGCTTGCTTTAAGTAAGGAATAGAGGGAGATTTCTAGGGTTATGCAAGATTGGAGTTTTCTCTTAGCCTCTTAGTTTCTTTCTCTTGTTTTTCTAGGGTTTGTAGTGGGAGACCTTGTCCTTCTCGAAGTGGACAATTTGTATCTTGTTTTCCCTTGGATTTTGAATGCAAATGTACTTGTTCTTCCTCTCATCCCTCTTGTGTTGATTTTTCTTGGATTTGGAGGAGAAATTTCATCTTGAAGGAAAATTAGGGCAAACCCTAATTTGTGAAACCTAAGGCGTATCATCATCATAGTTCAAATATTCATTTACTACTCTCATTTTCTTTTATGTTCCTCTTTCAATTCCTTCAAACCAAACATAACCTGAATTGGAAATGATAAATAAGCTCAATTTAATTTAGCCTTAAAGTAATGATCGGGCAGTTACTTGTTTTTGAACGAATAGTCGCTTTGTTTTGGCGATATCCGTGGTAAGGTGGGGCCGGCTTCGAAGGCAAGTGTTTTTGTTCTCTTTTTTTTTCTTTCTATTCCTCCCTTTTTTTTTATAGTCAACAGACATATTTGCCATTATCAAACCTGCAGCTAGATGATCTACGTATGAATGTCTTAAGGGGCGAAACATATCAATTGAGCACATCCACTAGTACCACACCACATACATCCACTAGTTTTGCAGCACAACAAGTAAATAAATGTATCTCACAATTTCTTATGTGCTATTACATTATATATATATATATATATATATATATATATATATATATATATATATGCAATTAACATGACACTAATCATACTTATTGAACAGGGAAGAGAAAAGTAAGTAATATTGAAGATGATAAAAATTTGACATTCATAGATATAAATGGAGATGAAGATGCCTCCCTTGAAGACTCATTTAGTGATGGGACATGATTGATTTTAGATTTTTTTTAGGGGGTTTTACATACATACCACTTTATTTCATGTTATTTACATATATAACACCCAAAACATTAATATTACATGACTACCACTCATAGAACATAGGTGCATAGAGTGAAATATTAAAATTTAGAGGATGGTATGAATGGTAGAAATGAATTATAGGAGTGGTATATTTGATATTAAAATTGTATATGAATGGTAGGCATGTAATATTAATGTTTTGGGTGTTAGATATGTAAATAGCATGACATAAAGTTGTACTTTGAGAGTTTTGATAGACTTATATTTGTAGTTTTGTACTTTGAATTATAATATATTGCATCTATTTTATTCTTTTTCATTAATTTCACTTCTCATTTAGATGTTTTTATTATATTATAGTCTCTAACTGTTAATTACCTGCTATAATACTTAAATTCTCATTTACGCAATTCTTCGTCCGTGAGACTTCTCACGGACGAAAAAAGCCTCGAAGCTTATTTACACAATTTTAAATATTGTCATCAGCAAAAAGCATACACCAAGGTAATGTCTAGTGAGAACATCCATGACTAAAGCAAAAAAGATAAGGGCTTAAGGCTGATCCTTGATGTAATCCAATTGAAAGAGGAAAATACTTGGTCAAACCACCTTGTATTTGAACACATGTAACAGCTCCTACATACATATCCCTAATAACTTGAATATAAGCATTATTAACCCCTATCTTTTCAAACTAGAGGAATCTGTATAAAATTATAATTGAAGTTGAAAGGAAATCCTAATATAATCAACTTCTAAGAAACTACTCTTTATATAAAAAAAACCCAAATTCTCTTCGGACATAGAGCTCTCAAGAGCAACGACGAAGTTTAATCAGAAATATTAATTTTCTTAATTCGTCCTCCTTTTGACTTATATATTACTAGGAAAACTCTTCAATAAAGATGTATCGCTTTTAAAAGTCTGTCAAATTTTTTTATCATTTAAAATATAATACCTACAAAGCCAGAGTGTGATATAAATTGACGATAATAGGTCATCAAGTGTACAAACTACGTTTAAGAAGTGATGCAGAAGGCATGCAACTATGAGCAAGTTTCTCAATGCAAGTCATTCTGCTAAAGCACCAATCTTTAATACTTAAAATATTGAAAAAATGAATCCCATAAATCATTAAAAATTAGACATTAACAAACTCAATCAAAATGTAATATTCTCTAATAAACATTATGCTAGCTTGGAGGTTGTCTGTAGAAAACAAACCTGGGAAATCCTATTAGGGCGACACGACCATGGCCGAATTTCGTGACTTCAAAACCTCCTCCGGCTCCACTTGAACCCTGAATTAAAACAAAACAAAAAGCAATCCTAATAATAAAATTAAGAGCAAAGAACCATATAATACATTTGTCACATGCAATCAAAGTTGGATGAACGAGAAATGTCAGACTTCAATCAAAGTTGGATGAAGGAGAAATGCACGCCACCTTCAAGATTAAGGGAGTTGAAATAACTTTTTACTCGAAAAAGAGGAGAAAACCTAGTATATTATGTTTGCATTGTGAGTCCAGTATGAAAGTCAATCAAAGTGCAGATGTAATTTGAAGGAGAAAGCTGCTAAGCTACAATATATGGTAGGTCACATGTTTCAAAAAGTAAAGAAGATTGATAGAAAATACCGTGTACCTTAGGAGGCTCCAATAATTGAGTTCTTAGTTTCGCTATCTTCGCCTTCAGTTGTCCAAGATGATACTCTATTCAATAAAACATCCAATCCGTTTATTTAATCTCAGCTCACTCATTTTCAAGATATAATGACCCAGTATGAAATATATAGACAATATTTTGACAATAGCCACAAGAAATGATGATATGAAATCAGCTTTATATTAAACAAAATCAAATAGAACAGATGAACAGGAAAGTTCCTAGACAGGTGCATGTAGACGAACAACAAAATCCCTGCTCTCCAAAATCCACGGTCATTAGACAATCTATACACCCTTTCAATTTCAGTAGTAGATATCAATCATACCCAACTTGGAGTTCAAACTTTCATAATAAATGTGGCTTATGGTCTTAGTGAAAATATCAGCTAAGGGAAAGAATCAATCAATAGCTTGCTTGGTTTCCCAAAGATGATATTTATTGGACTTCTTCTTCTGAATTTCAAAATTGTTATAGAAGGGCTAGTTTTTGAAGAATCCCACATCCATGTTCATGTAGAATCGTTTTGCACATAGTGAGGAATGAAAGACATGATTTGGGTATGAGGAAAGGTTTTGAGGAGAGTTTAACAAGGATTTGGAAAGTTTAGCATCTAACAGGGCATTCGATTAATGAGAAATGTTGTAGTTAACATGACTTCCCATCAAAAATATTTTGGAATGTGTGAAGCAAATATGATTGATCGAGGCACTTCAATCCAACGTCAAAAAGGTGAAATAAAAAATCTACACATTTTTCCTTAGCGAGACAAAGCATAAACCTTGAGACAGATCAAGGCATAAGCCTAGAAATATAAAATAAAAAACTCATGAACTTACAAATAATTCATAAAAATGACAAAAATAAAATAAATCATTAATTTATTTACTTGATTCATCATCATAAAGATATAAACTATAAATTTCAATTTTAAATATTATTATACAATGAAAGTTTAAAATACTATTTACGATAAACACTTACTTAAAACTTAAATACACCATGAGGATCATGATCCACAGTGACCTCATCCTCGCTTTCATATTATTAATAATATACTTCATATGTAATAATTACATCATTATTGAATTTTGTCGCATTGTCATCTTCAAAATCTTCTTCAATTACAACATTTTTTTGCTCTCTATATCAGTTAACATGGGATTCAATGTAACATAAAATAAATCAACAAATTAATAACATAATAAAGTAACACATTATATTTAAATCACCATTTGATTTTTTTGAAGCTCCAACCCTACTTTGCTACTTTCTTTAAAATTATTGTTAAGTAGAAGCTATCATCAATTCAATAGTAATTTTAATATTAGCATTGATATCTTTAGTCTCCTCATTATTAAAGGTGTTTCTCTATCTTTAATTTTATATCTTTCACTATTTTTTAGTATTATCCATTTAGCATCAAACAATATATCATCAATAACCAAAAGATTGATTTCATCATCACTAGTTATTTGCCTCAATTTGAGCTCCCATTTTTCAATTTTTATTAAACATAACACAAACATCAACCAACTTGTTCATTCTTCCTATAACAAATCGATTCATTTTCTTTGTATAATAGAATAAAATATATATTATTATTAATAACATATAAAAGAACAATTTATAAATTTAACCTAAATGAGGTGCTACCTCAAAACACCTCCAGGCATTAAGCCTCAAGGCATACACTTCATTTAAAAAAGTCATAAGCCTCATTGGAGCCAATGAAGCTTAAGCCTCGAGGTGCTCATTATGCACCTCAATTTTTTAAATCAAGCTTCAATCAAATATATGTTTTTTTTTTTTTTTTTTCTTTTGACAACTCCATTTTGTTGTAGAGTGTTGATGTGTGTGCCCTAAACCCTAGGGTAGAATGATAAAACTTATGCCCATTTTTAGCTTAGAGTATTTACATTTTAATTTTGAACCAAGTTTGCAACTTTGCATCCTCTTAATTAAATTTTGAAATATAGTAATAATTTCATACTTATCTTTCATAAGGAACAACCACTTGAATCAAGAATGACTATAAACAAATGTGATGAACCAATAGGAGTCAATGATATTATTGACCATAAATGGCTCCCAAACATTGGTATGGATCAAGAAAAATGATGGGTTGATTTGTAAGGATGAATATGGAGGAAAAGAGTTGTGAGTGTATTTAAATAACTAACAAATCTCACATTAACAACATCCAAAAATTTATTTTGAGGAAGATAGGAAACAATTTTTAAGATATAAGATATTTGAATGACCTAGCCAACAATGTTATACCATGATGGCATTCTCGTTATTCAAGCTGAATTATAAAACTACACAGCTTTTTCCATGATTGCTACTCAGGATCATCTTTACTAGGGAGGTAGAGACAAGCAACCAACTTAACACAGCCAATCTTTTCCCCAGAATCCAAGACCACAAATTTATATATGCTTGAAAGGAAGTTGGTAAAACAATTAAGAACATTCGCAATTTTACTAATGGAAAGAATTTTACAGTTAAATTTTGGAACATTTAGCACAGATTCGAAGACAATGTCAATTAAAAGTATGATAGATCCAATGCAAACAATGGTCCATCTATAATTTAAAAAGAAAAAAAAAATGGTCCATCTATAATTTGAACAGTGAGGTATCCACACTATGGTTTATACATGTGAAAAATAAAAAATCATAGCATCACCAATCATGTGATTAGAAGCACGTGAATCGACAATTAAGGATCTTGCTTTTTCAAATTTAGCCTTGAGAGCACTTAGAGGGTTACCCTTGTTCAACAATAGAAGCTAAGCTCGCAATAGATCTAGTGGTTTAAAGAGTGTTGAAACTTTGGTGGTTGTTGAAGTAATTAAGGTAGAAATTCAATTTGCAAGTTTTAGAAAGGACTTGGGTCAAATGACATTAGAGTCTCAATAGTGGGAACATTCCCATCAAATTCATGATTTCATGTTGTCACTAATTTGTAGTAAACAGATTTTTCATTTATATTCCAACAGTTATCACAATAATGTCATGTTTTGTGGTAAAGAATGCAACAAGGTATGTTTGACTTCTTGTGTCAATCACCCACATATGATATTTATTGATTTGGAGAAAGCATATGATAAAGTTCCAAGAGAAGTGTTATGGAGAGTTCTAGAAAAGAAAGGAGTTAAAAATGCTCATATTCAAATCATTAAGGATACAGGAGCTCTTATTGGTGTTCAAACACAAGGTGGTTTGACCAAATATTTTCCTATTTCAGTTGGATTACATCAAAGATCAGCTTTAAGCTCATATCTTTTTGCTTTAGTCATGGATGTTCTTATTAAACATTTGCAGGAGAATGTACCTTAGTGTATGCTTTTTGCCGATGATATTCTTTTTGTTAATAAAACTAGGAAAGGAGTTGATGAAAAACTTGAATTATGTAGGTCAACCTTAGAGTCTGAGGATCTTTTATTTGAGTAGATCCGAAACTGAATACATGGAGTGTAATTTTAGTAATAATAGATCTAGTGATCAGATTGTAACATTGGGTAATACAATAAGTTAACAAGAGTGCACCTTTAGATATCTCGAGTCTATTGTTCAAAATGATGGTGAAATAAATTCGGATATTATTAGTAGAATTCAAGTTTGATGGTTGAATTGGGGGAATGCATCGGGCTTGTTGTGTGATAAAAAACTTAACGGAAAAATTTGAAAAATGATGGTGAGACCTACTACAAATTTATAAAATGTTGATTTTTTTTTTGTAATTTATAAAATGTTGATCATTAAGAGAGAAGCATAAAATTAAATTAAGTGTTGTAGAGATGAAGATGCTCAGGCAGATAAGTGGCTTTACACTTAGAGATAAATTGTGAAATGAGTATATATGTGAAAAGGTAGGAGTAGCTCCAATGGCAGATAAAATTAAAGAGAGTTGTTTTAGATGATTTGGACACATAAAACGTCAGCCTTCTGATGACTCTCTTATAAGAGTAGATGTATTAGATCCGACCTAGCTAAGAAAGGTAGAGAAAGACCTAAAAAGACATGATTAGAAAGTATTAAAAATGACTTTTTTTTATTTATCTTTGAATAAGAAGTTGACTCTTAATAGGATACAGTAGAGAAAAAGGATTCGTATAGCCATCCCCATGTAGATAAATACTTGTTATCATTCTCGTTGCATCAACTTGAATTGTTAATTATCTTATAGGCACCACCACTCCATTTCATCAAAAATGTCATATTATTATAAATAATGAGTAAACAATTGAAATATATTGTGATAGAGTTGTCGCTTTGTTGTAGGTTATAAAGAACGTTTTTGATCTCAAATATGGTCGAGGTGTTGTCAACATTGAACATTTGGAGTAGGTCTCTTTGGATAAATCTCAAATTTCTTTGGCGACTTTGCACTACATAAAGTTTTCTCCAATTTCATGTCATGAAATTTAGTAACTATAACAGCAACACATTATTTTCCACCTTCCATGTTTGAAACTTGTGCCTACTTCATTTTGTGTGTGAGTCACTTACAAGGACAACTAGCATCATTGATTAAGAGCATTGGATGAAATATTGCCCATTAAAGCATGTGTTTGAAAATGGTAAGGACAGATATTTTTAATGAGGTGGTATTATTGATTATGTAGATGGGCTAGGAATGGAAGTCAACTCAGAGCAAGTGCTTACTCTACTACCAACTACAAGAAGGGGCAGACGGCATGAACAGCTCTATTGGGTGCAAAAACAAGCACGAAAATATTAGAAAAAATATGACAGAGCTAAGGGAATTGCTCGGATGCAATATATAAATATGTGGAAAGCTTTAATGATTCAATTATTCAAGGATTCTAGAGTACAGGCTAGATATAAATAAAAGAGTTAATCCACATTTTCCTCATGGACAGTAAAAATATTTTCCTAAACAGAAATAACTAAGACGGAAAAGCAATAAAACATAATCTAAATATTTGAATTCAGATCTTTATAACATTTCTACATAGAGGGGGAGGAAGAAATAATGTCATTGATTAATTAGGTGGATGAAAGAATCTTGGAAACTTCTTACAGTACGATCTGTGGACATCAACAACAACCAATAATATAAAAATTATGCAAATCTTAAAACTATAATGACACTAGCTATGTTGAACGTTCCTTCGATTGTAGTGATATATTGAGCTGGTAATCTTTTATTCGATGAGTCACTTTTTAATGCTAATTTATGCACAGTCCAATACAAATTACATTGGTATTAAATATCGTGTTTTCGTGGAAACACTGCATTCTAGTATAGTAATCAGTTTGAGAGGAAACTACCTTAACTTTTACTAACACATCAAGCGTTTGTGAGGGCTAGAGCCTTCGTATTCGGTGCACTATATGAATTTATATATGTGTCAGAGTGATTACGGGTTAACAAAAATTCAAGTTCAGGGATTAATAGAAGGTTGCAAAACCTTAACTTAATTGGGAAAAGGCTAATAATGGCAGAGATGATAATGTAAATGTAGTTGCCATATCTCTTTAGATAGCATGGCGAGGTGTATCGACAATCAGCTTAAAAAGTACATCAATAAGAATACAGTCGAACCTGTAGCTTTATTTTTTTACGTTCGAGCCATTTCGGCTTCAATTTCCTTGATTTTCTCAATGATACCCATCTTTCGTCGTATGAAAGAGCTGGCCTCAAATCCTGAAATATTAAGTTATCACGGATTGGTGATAGTAAGATCCATAAAATTGAAACCTGCGTGAGGAAGCCACAAGATTTGTGTGGACGCAAACCAAAAAAAGAAAAACCTTATATAGATAAAGAAGCGTCAAAGGAGGTGTCAGCCGTCAAGATGCAATTCCAGTGTGACGCCGCTGCCGCCGGTTGCTGATCTCCCTTTCTCTCTCGCTCACCGTCTTGCCCTCACTCTCTAGCTCTCTCACTCTCTAGCTCTCTTTACCTTCCCAGCCTGCGCACTAAGTCTCCCACAGGCGAGCCCTGCGTGTTCGCCGCCACTTCAGTGCGATCGAGAACTATTGGCAGGGGACTATTCACCACGAGCCCTGCGTCTTTGCGGTGCTTAATAAGTAGTTGGTGAATCATAGCAAGGGAACTCTCCCACAAGGGAATTTTTATTGCCTCCTCCCACCTGACGTATCTCTACGTTCGGTATGCCTTCATAACGCGACATCTGGCAGTAACTTTACCCATTTTGACCCGACGATAGCCCATATACTTTTAGAAAGTTTTAATATTTTTCGGGTTGGGCCGTCGTAATATACATGAGAATGGCGGGAAAATGAAAAAGTACGCAGCTTTTACCTATTGTATTAAAACCTTCTATGTATTAAACCTAAGATGTTCTACAGGATATCGTTCTACAGTGTCTACGGTTCCCATAATTTTTATTTTTTCTGACGTAGAGAAATAGTTCAGTATTTTAGGAGATGGAAGGATTGACTGAATGTTCTTGTTTCGAAGACTTCTTTTTCTGCGAGGAAACTCAAACTTTAAGATATGATGAAGATTTTTCTGATTTAATATTAGTAAGTATTTTAAGTATACTGTTTGTTTTTATCTACGTTTTACTGTTTCGAACTCGGTATTCTATATTATATATGCGTATACGTTCGGTACTGATTATAATGGATTGGTACAATATCGGTACACAGTTGTACCGTGCTAAACCTCTCAATACCGAGCAATACCGAGCAATATCAAGCAATACCGATCAATAACGCCTTACCTCGGTATAAGGTCGGTATTAAGTAGTCTATATTGTACCGAGTAAAACCTCTCAATACCGAGCATTACCGAGCAATACCAAGCAATACCGAGCAAGAACGGCCTACCTCGGTATAAGGTCGGTATTGAGTAGTCTATATTGTACCGAGCACAACCTCTCAATACCGAGCATTACCGAGCAATACCAAGAAATACCGAGCAAGAACGGCTTACCTCGGTATAAGGTCGGTATTGAGTACTATATATTGTACCGAGCAAAACCTCTTCATACCGAGCATTACCGAGCGATACCAAGCAATACCGAGCAAGAACGGCTTACCTCGGTATAAAGTCGGTGATGAGTAGAAAAAGTCGGTATACGATCGGTAATTATATCAAAGTAATTATAATCTAATATGGATGTTTGAATATTTATTAGGTGTTTACAATTGCGAGAAAGATGCATATGAAAAATATTGCCAGTATGCGCATTCGACTGGATTTAGTGTTCGGAAAGAACATCACCATTTCTGGCCAAATACAAGGTTAATCAAATCAAAGGATTTTGTGTGTTCTAAAGCAGGTTTCAAGAAGGAGAATGAAAGTGGTACTAAGTTAAAATATCGGAGATCATTGTGAGAAAATAAAATCTCGATCTAAATTTTATTATTTTTTAAATATAATTCTTTTATGTAGGAGTTTAATTTAATAGAATATAATAGAATTTATACTATATAATAAATTTATATATAATTTAAATAGAGAAAGAGAATGAGAGAAAGATAGATTTTTAAAATAACTTTTGAAATAAAATTTATCCTATTTTATTTATGGAAAATAATTTACTTTATTTATATTTTTTTTTGTGAACATTCTTTTTCAATTGAATCTATATAGTCGGATATCAGACCGTCTCGAAAATAGACTGATATCCTTCTATTGATTCTAAAGAAAGAGAAAAAACAATTCGCTTTCCTAATTAGGTATGATATAGGGAATATACAAATCACCCGAAAGGAAGATCCGTATTTTTCCTATTTACCTAACTAGATTAGTGAATTGTCGATTCATCCCAAAAATCAAGAATACAGACGATATTTGATTTATTCATGAAAGTAGATCAAATACATATCTATTTCTTGATTGTAAGGAATGGATCTAAATAAAAGTATAGATAAAGCAGGATTTTTTATTTAAAAATAAGAATTTTATCTTCTCACATGATTCGTTTTATTTATATTTAGGATATATTTCTCCCGATTAAATCTACATAGTCGGATGTTATACTGCCCCGAAAAACAGACTAATATCCTCCTATTGATTTTAAAGGGAGAAGCAGTACAATTCATTCTCCTAATCAGGTGTAGTATAGAGAATATTCAAATCATCCTGAAGGGATGACGAGTACATTCTCTAATCGACCTGATTAGATTAACGAATTGTAAGTTTGTTTCTATAATTAAGTATAGAAGACATTTGATTTGTTAGTGAGAAACAAATCAGCTATCTATCTATTTCCTAATTATAGAAATAACTCCTAAACGTGAATAAAATCTAATCTACGTCCACAGATCTTTCCCCTGCCTCAGAAAGAAACTTTGGAAGGGTTTAGATTATTCTGGGTTTTAGACTCCCTACAGGGGCAAGCCCCTGTAGTTAATTACATCTCCTAAGAGAATACTCTCGATTTAAATGAAGACTAAATAATTTCCAAAATTATATATATGTATTTAATTAAATATTTGGGCAATTAAATTTCCACGATCAGGCTTTAGATTATATAATTGAATTTAGAAGAGTTAGAATTGATTAGAAAGAGGAATGTGCAGAGAGAAGTGTATACAATCTGGACTTACCACCTGCCTAGAGTGGGCTGCCAGCTAACAATCCTAATCACAACAATTCGCCGATGATGCAAGAGTTAAGGTAGCTCTATCCTAGGAATCAAGGAATTTATTAAAGAATCTGAAAATAAATGCAAGGAGATATGCTTACAAAAAACCAAAAATCTACTCGTATGCGAATGATGTATGAAGCAATTTATATATGAAAGAGCTAGTTTTATTAATATAATTTTCATCGGTTACACCCCAGAATTTGCAGTAAAGTAATGGTGGCCAGGACCCACCGACAACAAACCTGGGTTCTAAGCCTACGAGAAAAATAGAATTAAATATAACTGCTTAGGATCTTCGGGCTCCGGGTCTTCTATGAAATTCCAAAAAGGAACGTCCTTCTGAAAGAGGACATTACTTTTTTTGGAGCCCCATTTATATATTTATAAGCAGTTATCTTTAATTCTTTTACAGACTCCAGACGCTGTACAGACTCAATCTATATACAACAATTCTAGGAAATGAAAAGCAATACATCAGATCCTAAAAAACATTCTACTATTGCAGTAATATAAAAGACAGGAAATAAAGCAGTTATATAATGATGCATGTTATGAGTGCATTGTGTATAGTTATAAATGCAAGAAAGTAAAGACAGAAAAGTAAAGTACACGGCCCTCACTTTATTCACTGCGCTCTCTGGTGTACAGACAGAAAAGTAGATCTGCATGCTAATGCAGTACAGAAAAGTAAGCAATCACACATAGGTGCCCTCTAGGCAAGACACCCGCAAGCAAACCACAACACGCCACCGGCCTAACTTAGGCTAGAGTTGGTTGTCCTAACAAGCATCTAAGTGTGTGAAGAAAGCTGTGTGGCTTGGATAGGTCCTAATAGGTTTATTTGTTTAAATTACATGTATTATTAGGATTGATTTATTATAGGTCAAAGGAATTTAATTAAAATTTAAGTAAAGTATATTTGAATTTATTAAGAATTATTTCAATTTTGAATGTTGGAGTTATTTAATTTAGTTATAAAGAATCTATAGATTGATAATTCTCTAAGTGCAGGAAATCATCAATTTATAAATCCTAGGACTTTCAGAATAAGTACCCGTCTTAGATAGAAGATAGGTATTTATTTTGAGAATCCTTATAATTTATTAAGGAGAGAGAAAGGGACCTTATAAATGTAATACAACGTGCCCTCCCGAAGGAATCTAGCACGTCGTATAAGGTCGGTGGTTTATTATTCTTTATTTGAAGATCTCCAAATCCAAATGGATTAGTGCATTCCTAAAAGGAGTCAAGCACAATCCATAGGAGATCTCTTTGTTATTTAAATGTTTTAAGGGTCTTTAAAAGTCAAAATGCCCAAAGTCCTCCAGAAGGAATCAAACTTTAGGCATCAAAGACCCGAATTCATTTAATCTAAATCAATTATCAAATTTGATTGATTAAGATAAATCTTAATCAATCAAATTATCTAATTAATTTAAGTTAAAGGAATATAGAATTTAATTGAATTATTAATAGATTTTAATTAATAGAATTCAGAAATTATTAAGAATTAAAGGTTTATTAAATTATTAAGGATTTGAAACTGATTTAGAGATTTGATTTTTAATGATCGGTTGGATTACTGATTTTAGAAGTTTGATTAATTTAAATTTGTCATTAACTGATTCGTGGCGTTGTGCCACCAGGCTCGAGGAACCAGCCTCCTTAGGACACTTAGCCCCGCAGCCCGGAGTAGTCCAGCCGATAAACCAAGTTAATGTAGTTGAATTAGAAATTTTAAAAGGTTAGATAATTAATAACTAATCTATTTTTAAGGTTTAACACCCCTTGGAATCCATTCGTGGCGTTGTGCCACCAGGCTCGAGGAACCAGCCTCCTTAGGACACTTAGCCCCGCAGCCCGGAGTAGTCCAGCCAATAAACTTCATCTTTAGGATGGTTGTTGCGTTTTAAAAGGTTTGTTAAATGTTTTAAACATTAAGTTAACATTTTCTGGAGTTTCAAAGCAATTTGAATTTTTAAGAATTTTGAATATTTTAATCATTTAATTAAGGGTTCAAAGTTTGACTTTTTGATTAAGCCCAAATTCTGGAATATTTGTATTTTATTAAAATACTAGACCTTACTACGATCCGTTAGACAGTAAGTACATTGAAATTGGATTTTTCTGGATTTAGTTATTAATTTTCAAAGTTTAGGCTAATTAATGAATTTTTGGAAATTGTTTAATTAAGGCTTTTTTTATGGTTTTGCTCCAAATGGATTTCAAACCTCTTGAAATCAGCTCCAAAGGTCAGAGATGACCTAAGGAGGGATTTCCAAGTGTTTGGGAATTTATTGGAATTTTTAATTATTATTAATTAATTAAAACAATTAAATATTGAATTTCACTTAAAATTAAATTAAGCTTTATTTTAATGTCAAATTGATTTTTATTTTAATTTTCATTGGTTAAGAATTAGATTATGGTCAGTTAGAGGTATTATTTATAATTTTTAGATTTAAAATGGATTTATTACATTTTCTGGAAGGTTTAAGCTAATTAAAGGTTAATTGAAGATTAAAAGAGATTAGTAAAGTTTAAGCTTGGATTTTGATTTTAAATCACTGAATTTATAATGTTGGATTGATTACAGTGATTTGAGGTTGATTTAGATTTTAGGGATTTTTATTTGATTTATTTGAATTTATTGAAATCAAGGAAAGGAGAGAAACCTTAATCTACTCGTTGTTTTGAGATCAATTAATGTCAAATCAGGGTGTATTCAATCAGGGGATTGTGACATTAGTTTTCTATGTTTGAATTTCATCTCAAAAGAGATATATGTAGTTTTTCCTAGGTTTGACTAAGTTGACTAAGACATTATCCTTAATTGTTGTCCTTAGTGTCACTAGGTTATAGGATTGAAATCAAGTTCACTAACCCTTTTGACACTAATTATAAACAAATCATATCAATCATGATCAATAGTGCGCTAATATTTAATAGAAGCATGAAATGGATGTAAGATTGATGAAATTGTTTTCTAGATAAATAAATATTCCCCCATTGTTTCTATTCATATGCTCCTATCTACAATTAAGATTTCAAAAGATAATGATAGGGTAGATACAAAGATAACCCTACCTCACTTAAGTTGAAACTGATTTTAAAATATATAACACATATATATATATATATATATAAAGTTTGAAAATCGATAATCATTAAGATATGGTCCAAATAATTATGGGAAAATTACTGGATGTCAAACAAGTCAAAAGGAAAACTCAAGCCAAATTTCAAATTAAAAAGATTTTTATTTATTTAAATATAAAATAAATACAGAAACATGTATTTATTAAATTACTTCCAAAATATAGAATATTCTAATTTAAAAATAATTTTAGAAAATAGAGGATTAAAATATGAACAAAATGAGGTATTATGCATATTTTTTGGATTTATATTTTATTTACTATGATTTTTTTAAGTTTCTGTAATTTAAATACATTTTAAATATTTATTTTAATTATTATTTGAAATGGCGGCGCCGGCGGGCCACGCGTCTGCACGGGATTGGTTGAAACAAAACGCGCGGCGGCGGCTGGGACCCGCGGCACTTAACCACGTCGGATCGAAATTCTGACCGTCCGATCTCCCGCTGTTAGGAATGGATGGCTATGATCTAATCTGGCGGGTCTCTTAGAGACCGCGGTTATAAGGCCTCGCGGTTTTGACCAAATCACAGCCGTTGATCGAAATAATCAACGGTCTAGATTTGGTACAACTGGAGATTGCATGGTCCGAGCCCTAGAACGAGTTTTTTGGCTCGTTCTCTCGACCCGATAGACCAAATCAAATGAAATTTTACTGGTAGCTAGGGGAGATGTACAGAAACAGTGGGGAATGTTTATTTTTGCTTTAGATGAACTCTACACAAAGCTATTTAACATGGATAGTATAAACTAGGGTTTCGGTTTTACCTTGATTTAATGGACGGTTTGGACCGTTTAATGGATGGTTGAGCTTGTAGATTGTCCAAGTGTAGATCCCTAGCACAAATCCGAGCTTGAAAACGCTTGGATCGAGCTCTAAGAGGCTGAGACGGACAGGGTGGTGGGTTCGCCGGAGAACTCGCCGTTGGTGACGTGCAACCACTTGGGTTTTGTAGTGGGACGGTAGAAGAGACCTTGGAGAGCTGGAACGAAAAGAGATTTGGGCTTGGAAGGCTGGAGGCAGTGAGGGAAGATGGGGAATAGAATGATGGCTCGTATGAGTCTTTTTCCCTATTCAACTCATTCCAAGTTGAATGGAAGGCTGAGATCTGCATGGAGGATTGCTGGATGGCTGCCAAATGGCTTGGAGGTTGTTGGGGTGCAGAGAATCAAAGGACAATAAGGACACATGACATGTAAAGGTGTTTTTGGCCTTATGTGAGCATATGGAAGTGTTTTGGGCCACTTGATTTAAATCCAAGGGTTGGAATTAAACCAAGAATGTTCCAGAAGATGCCTTGACAGCTGAGATTAAGTGGGATTTGAATTTAATAAACTTGATTAAGGGTTTTAATTATTTGGAAGCTCATTTGACCATTTGTTGACTGGTTTGACCAGTCAACAGGTCAAATTAAGTGACATGGCATGTCAAGATATTTAATTAACTAATTGAAGGTCTTGAGGGAGATTAAGATGGAGTAGATTGATTCAAACTCATATGTTTGGCCATTTAAAGGTTTGTTGACTAAGTGTTGACTAGTCAACTGACCATGTTGACTGTTGAGGTGGCAGCCAAATGGCCTCAAGAGCTTAATTAGATTGATTTAGAACAAAGGCCAAGTGAAGGGATTGGGAATTGAGTTTGGTATGGAAATTTAAAGTGGGTTTGACCAAATTTGTTAAGTTGACTTGGTCAACTTGATTTAGATTTGGCTTATGATAGTTTAAAGCACATTGAAACTATGGATTAGAAAGTATTCAAGGCCTTGATTTTAGATAGAATAAGCTAAATGGGTCAAAATGATCCCTTAAGAACCTTAAGGTAATATGGGTCAACCTAGGTTGACTGGGTCAACCAGGTTGCTCCAGGGTGTGGGTCTGTATTGGACAAATTTGAAATTGTATTTGGAGTCTAATAAAAGTAGTTTCAATGCTCAAATAGGTCATTCCAATAAAATGACCTATTTGGACCCTAATGGGCCTCTTAGGTCAACCTTGTTGACTTGATCAACCAGGTTGACCCAGAGTGTGGGAATAGGTCTAACATGTTTGGCTTTGCATTTGGAATTTGTTGGAAGTGGTTGCATTTGATTTGGAGGTCATTTGGTTTGAAATCACTATTTGGGCCCTATGGGGGTATTTTGGTCATTTTGACCCCCTGGCTAAATAGGGGTCGAATTGAGCCAGCCCAGAGGCAGTTTAATGTTCAAGGAGTCAGGATTGAAGGTTTGAAAGGGATTAGAGACTTTGGGGAGGTCTCTAAGGCCAGGGTCTAGTTAAGGGTAGGTCCAGTGGCATGGGATGTAAATATTTGAAGGTTTTACAGCCTTTGGATTTTTATTTAGTAACTGGGGTTAGAGAGCTCAGAATGGGCTCAAATTTGGAGGGTTGACACTAGAGACATGCCCCATCAGTATGAAACTGATAGAGCTTGAATCTGAGTTCATTTCACTAGGTTTTAAAATTCTGGAAGATTTGCTGGAAAAGGCCTTTAGGACCAAGCCTTAGGACCTTGGATTTGGGCCTGGATTTGATTGGGTTTGGATTGGATTGGGGTCTGGATTGGATTTAGGATCTTATTGAAGACCTCATACAAAAATGAGGTCAACAAATGGACCCCCAACATGTGTGATGAATTCAAAGAATAAATCACATATGTTGGCGTTGACCGAGGTAGATTAACGAAATTTAGAGACTGCGAATTTGGTTGATGGATTGATTTTTTTTTTTTATCAAATAGATAACTGGACCCAATTGAGAGATCGATTCTCAAAGGGATAGAGTTGAATTTTAAATGGGAACTTAATTCCCGGATAAGCAGGCATCAGGACCTAACCGATAGATCGATTATCGGAAAGGTTTGATTCTGAACTCTAACTGGAAGATCGATTTCCAGAAAAAGACAGAATCAGGATGGGAGATCGCTTCCCAAAAGCAGGCATCAGGACCCAACCGATAGATCGATTATCGAAAAGGTGAAATTTAAACTTTGACTGGAAGCTCGATTTCCAGAAAAAGCAAATACCCAAACGAGAGAGCGATTCTCGAATGAGCGGATTTAAAACCTGACCGATAGATCGATTATCGGAAAGGTGAAATTTAAACTTTGACTGGAAGATCGATTTCCAGAAAAAGCAAATACCCAGACGAGAGAGCGATTCTCGAATGAGCGGATTTAGAACCTGACCGATAGATCGATTATCGGAAAGGTGAAATTTAAACTTTGACTGGAAGATCGATTTCCAGAAAAAGCAAATACCCAGACGAGAGAGCGATTCTCGAATGAGCGGATTTAGAACCTGACCGATAGATCGATTATCGGAAAGGTGAAATTTAAACTTTGACTGGAAGATCGATTTCCAGAAAAAGCAAATACCTAGACGAGAGAGCGATTCTCGAATGAGCGGATTTAGAACCTGACCGATAGATCGATTATCGGAAAGGTGAAATTTAAACTTTGACTGGAAGATCGATTTCCAGAAAAAGCGGATACCCAGACGAGAGAGCGATTCTCGAATGAGCGGATTTAGAACCTGACCGATAGATCGATTATCAGAAAGGTGAAATTTAAACTTTGACTGGAAGATCGATTTCCAAAAAAAGCAAATACCCAGACGAGAGAGCGATTCTCGAATGAGCGGATTTAGAACCTGACCGATAGATCGATTATCAGAAAGGTGAAATTTAAACTTTGACTGGAAGATCGATTTCCAGAAAAAGCGGATACCCAGACGAGAGAGCGATTCTCGAATGAGCGGATTTAGAACCTAACCGATAGATTGATTATCGGAAAGGTGAAATTTAAACTTTGACTGGAAGATCGATTTCCATAAAAAGTGGATACTTAGATGAGAGAGCGATTCTCGAACGAGTGAATTTAGAAATCAAACCAGTAAAGAAATATAAGAAATTTGAATTATCTCATTCAGCAGTTGATATCAGCATTAGAAACTTCAAATTTCAAAATTTTATTTCTTTGAAATGTTTATCAAATACATCAGCTATCATAATATCTCTTAAGATATCTTCCATTGATAGGCAACATAGGATGACTGCCTTTACAATCTATTAGCTGATAAAATCCTCCTTGATAGGCTTTCTCCACCACGAAAGGACCTTCCCATGTCGGTTCGAATTTTCCTCCTATCTTCCGATGAGATAAGATAGGTCTTCGAAGAACTAAGACCAAATCTCCTACTTGAAAAGTCCTGGGATGAACTAATTTGTCGTGAGCTTGTATCATCTTAGCTTTATATAACTCGAGGTTCTGTTGAGCCTGCAAACGCTTTTCTTCTAAACCCTCAAGTTCTTCCAATCTGAGTTTTGCATTCTGTTATGTAGTGATCTGGTAATTCACTGCAACTCTGAGCGAGGGCAGTTGGACTTCTAAAGGAATGACCGCTTCTGAACCAAAGACTAAAGCAAATGGCGTAGATTGAGTTGGAGTTCTGTATGTGGTACGATATGCCCATAAAGCCTCAACCAACTTCTCATGCCATTGACGTTTATTGTCGTCCAGAGTCTTCTTTAAGATCTGAATCAGAGTCTTGTTGAAGGCCTCCGCTAATCCATTTGCCCGAGGGTAATAGATAGTGGAATATCTCCAATCAATATTATGTCGTTTGGCGAAGTTATTGATCTTAGTACTCCTGAATGAAGGACCGTTATCCGAAATGATCCGACGAGGAACACCGAATCGGTACACGACATTTTCTTTGAAAAATTTTAGAACTTGTTGAGCTTTAACTTCTCTCAATGGAACAGCTTCTGCCCATTTGGAAAAGTAATCCGTAGCTGCTAGAATGAATTTATGACCTCTGGAGGACGGTGGATCTATCGGACCAATGATATCGGTACCCCAGCTTTCGAAAGGCCAAGAAGCAATAGTTGGATGTAGAACATTCGGAGGTTGATGAAGGACTACACCATGCACCTGGTGTTGACCTCGTTCTTCGCTCGAGCAGATTCGAGCGACGCGATTGTTCCTCGTCGAGTTCAATTTGACCCGAATCGATTTCAATTTGAGTTCAATTTGGTTTGATCAAATCGATCGAACTTAACCCGATTTTAAATCGAGCCGATTTGAACCAAATTCGCATCCAAACCTAACTTGAATTAGCCCAAATTAATTTTGGATAAATCCTAATTGCTTTTGGCTTAATTTGAATCTATCCCTAAATCCGGTAATCGCATCAAACGGCCCCGATTTCCTCAAAATCCAAAAAAAATCGACCGTTGCCGCAGGGTTCAGTCGCATTGAGTACCCTGGCCTTTGCTCTCTCTCGGGATTCGGCTCCCTCTCGAGCTCTCGTCCAAAAAGAAGCCCTAGGCGAATCCCGATCTCTCGCTCTCACAGACACCCGCTCCCCCTCTCACACCCGATCTCCCTCTCTCGGTCACCCTCTCTTCCAAGGCCGAAGCCGCCGTCGCTCTCGGCTTTCGTTCGAAAGTAGCTTGGACCGAGGCCTCCTTACTCGCTCTCTACCCCTCGCACAAGCCAATGGAGGCCGCCCCTTCTCTCCTCTATTTTGGACCGAACAAAGGGCAGAACTCCCCCTCCTTGGCGATCCTTCTTGCTCAAGGCCAGAAATCTCCTACCCGACCCGCTCTTGGCTTCGCACACCTGGACCGAACCCAGCCGCCGGGATCCTTGCCTTGGCGGACCATTCTTCTTCCATAGCAGCAGTTCGTAGAGACCAAGAGGCCGAGCTCCTCTCTCTCTCTCTCTCTCTCTCTCTCTCTCTCTCTCTCTCTCTCTCTCTCTCTCTCTCTCGCTCTCGGTCGGAATTAGCCCCAAGCGAAGCTCCTGTTCGGAATTCCTGCTACCCTCCGTTTCTCAGTTCGGACAAGAGCCAGCCAAGCCAGAGGATGTCGGACCCCTTCCGAATCTTTCTGAACGAACTCCAGAAGCTGAAGCCCTGCTCTCAACTCCTCGGATCAGCCTCCACATTCAAGCTAGGAGCTGCAAGCAAGCGTCAACACACATGAAATCGGTCCAGATCTACTTGATTGCTTCATGGATTCTTCTGACACCTTTCCCAATCTACTACCCTTGTGTACGTTTCTCCTTGCAAGCATCTGGAAGGTAAGCTTTGCTAAATCCATTCATATTTTTTTATTATATTACTAGCTTTGATCATGACCCATGAGCCCGTTACATCATGTTCTCCCAAATTATTGAAAAGATCAATAAACATAAATTGTTAAAAAAAAAAAAGAATTAGGTATGACTTTTTTTAAAAATATCTCACCGTTTTGTTAATGGAATGCTTTAGATCCTTCTAATCCTGTAGGCATTAACTTGTTTTGTCTACAAAAATATAAAAGGACTCATATTTCTAGTTATATTCTACATAGTTTCTAATGTCATTTTTTTTTTAGTTCCAGATTTTTTTTTTTCTTTCTTTCTTTTCCAAAGAACTTTTTAAGCATGACACTGGAACTTTAGTGTGGAAGAAGGAATGCAAATATGTAGTGAACATGATAAAATTTTTTTTTTTTTTTGGAATGACTGAGCATTGTTTTCTTGTTGAAGATATAAAGTTCCTTTTCTTTCTTTTGAGATTAGAGAAAAGTCGGATGGATTTATATATATATATATATATATATATATATATATATATATATATATATATATATATATATATATATATATATATATATAATATATATATATATATATATATATATTTTTTCGAGGCTAGTTCGTATTTCATAAATATGTCATTCAATATAGAGCATGATTGGGATATTAATATAAACGAGAATTAGTTGATATAAAATCTGTGTGATAAAAAAAACTGTTTTTATGAAAATTATGAAAACTAATGTTATTATGTGAGCATGAATTTAAGTTTTTTTTTTTATTTATTGTTTTCATTATTATCTTCTTATTTTTGTAAATTGATTGTCAAAACAAATATGTTAGAAGTCTTAAATAAACTTACATGCATGAGTTGTCTTCGTCTATCGCTCGTAAAAAATGAATTTGATGTATTTGTATTAGTATTAGTTGTATGAGGTCGTTGACAAGTTTTACTTGTATGTGCTAGTAATGCAACGATCCACCTAATAAAAAAAATTTGTGATTTACGCTAAGTCTATGTATATACTTTCTATGTTTTCATGTCATACTTATATATTCGACGGTGCATTCGCATGTTAATTCATGTAGGAGTTGCTCTATGTGAATGTTTTGTAAGCGATAATTATTTGGCATGTAACTAAATCATGTGATTGGATGTGTAGTTTGTTAGTAATGTTTTTGTGACATTCTTATATATAATGTTGAGTTTAAAATTCCACTTGTATTGGAGCTTTATTTTAAGATATTTTCTTTGAATGGCTAACTCTTGAACTTGGGATGATCATGATACATTTTCATTTAATGGTAAGATTTCTGTAGGTTATTTCCCTTCAATGTTCTTTATGCCCATTCATTTGGGGTAAGATTAAGTAAGATTTGCTAATATTTGCTCTTTCTTTATAATCATTATTGATAAGCCTTATAAAAAAAAAAAAATCATTTCCATATATTTCTTTTTTTTTTTTTTTTTTTTCTAAGTTTGAGATCTGCAATTCTTCCTTAAGAGCAAGGATGAGGATTTGCTGAAATTTTCTCATGGTGTGTTGTGTGATGTTAGAATTTTCATGTTTAGTGTTATAAAATGCTGAAATTTTCATCCACGAGTTGCAAAGTGTTGAATTGCATTTCTCATTCATTTATATTCATAATCATGTTCTCTTTTCTATAGAAGCAAGGTGAATATTCACATAGACTTAAATATGACTTTGCTTCATGTTAGCTAAAGTACTTTCTGGAATGTTATAAAGAATGAAATTGCATCAAACTTTCTTTCCTATATTTATAGCCTAGATTGAGATAGTCATTTGTCACTTGATTTGAAAAAGTATAATTTTATTCTTCATTTCTTAAATGTGTAAGGCTTAATTATCTTGACCATGGTAGAATTGAGAGAGAATTTTAGCATGTACTTCATGTAGTATAGTATATTGCTGGTTTTGTGATTTCATTAGTATGAGCATTCTTGATAAAATTTTATTGTGATCTTATCAATAGGAGCATGTTAGGTAAAGTCCGGTTTTATTGAATTATTATGGTTTCATTGGTAGGAACAAGTTTAGTAAGTTTAGTCTCATGAATAAAAGGGTGAGTGTATTCAAGGTCATGCTTAGACATTTGTGTAGTAAATGAAACCTATAGATTTGTTGGAAAGAACTCATGCCTATTCTAAGCCGTGTGATAAATGAAAGATTTATGTCTATGTTAGCAAAGGCCTATATATTTCATACATGTTTAAAAAAAAAAAGAAGAAAGAAAGAAGTTCTCATGTGCTTTGTGAATTTGGTCGCTAACGAAGAATGTTTGGGAACTTTTTTTTTAGCATGATATTGTCTCGTTGCATTTCATACAAATGACTGGAATAGGTTTAAAATATATTCTTATGAAATTGAATCATGTTTTCTTCCATATTTGTGTGAGATATTGTATTTGTTTATTCGCCGCCGCCAACTAATGACATTTGAGTTTCTTTTGAAGAGCCTTATAAGTTGTTTTATATTTAGAAAGCTTTATGAAATGTTTCTCTTCGCTTTTATTGAAGATTTCTTACGATTCGCTTTGTGTTGCCAGTTTGGGAAGTCTCTTTCGATTGAAAGATGCCTTATTTTGCTTTGGTTGGAACGATTTATTAGTGGCTTTGGATTTGTTTTATGCGATGAATTTTATGGGTGCTTTACAGTGAGAAGTTTTCTTTATAAAACTTTCTCGTTGGAAAGCTTTGGGTTTTTCTACCCCACTCCAAATGAAAGAAAGAGGCACTTGATTGTGGGTCTTTTGTAGAGTTCTGGGTCGAGAACAAAAGAAGAATTTTGGTAGATAATTTGTTTAAGGTTTTGTGTGGTATTTTATTTAGAGATTTTTTTATGGAGAATTTTGAGGCTTATAATTTAGTGATTTGATTAGTGTAATAAAGTCTCTTAGTAGTTTTTCTTAGAGCAAGCTGATAATTAGTGCATGAATTGATTTCTTATTGAATCACATTATTTTCTAAAGGATGAAATTTGGGGTTTGAGACTTTAGGGAGCTTTGGGTTGAGAGGTCTCTAGTGTCTCTTTGTAGTTTCTTCGATTAGTCCTTGTTCATTTGGATTTCCTCTATTTAGTGTTAGTCTCTAAAGATGAAAAGAATGTTTGGATGAATATAAAACCAAAGAGAATTTATTTCCCCTAGTTGTTGTAGATTTTGTTTAGAGTGTGTGGTAGGTAGAGGTCCCAAATATATCGAGTGCCTCATTTGGATTGTGGGAATATTAAAGGGCATTGTTAATGTTGCTTTATGATACACTTGTCTTTAAAGAAGTGTGTCCAAAACAACAATGCCTACATCCCTTTTATTTGTAATTTTCATTCTTTTCTTTCTACTGCTTTGCTATAAATTCCTAAACCTAGTGACACTCGTACGAAAATCCTAAGGGTTAGAAAACAAAACCTCCTTTTATCCCTACAACTTTAGTGACACATAAGGACAAAAATTAAGGACCGAGTCTTAGAAAATATAGACATAGGGTGCATGCTCCTTATAGGATAGAGACATTAACAAAAACCTAGTGACACGCTTCCCTAGATTTGGATTTTTGTTTTCTTAATATCCTAATAATCAACCAATCAATATTAATCTAATTCTTAAAATCTATTAAAATACTCAATTCTTAATCAAGTTATTATTAATATTTTATAATTATTAAACTTCAAATCTAAGACATGAACTTAAATCAATTCTAATTAATCTAATGATTAATTCTTAACCAATCTAAAATCTAAAAGATGTAGATTATATTAGGAGATTAAGTTACAAACTAAACTCATTAGGATAAAAGATTATTAAAGATCAAACCTTAGACTAATCTTTTAAAATCAATCAACAAACCCCTTAATACACAACAACCACTCTAGAAGTGAAGTTTATTGGATGGACTACTCCGGGCTGCGGGGCTAAGTGTCCTAAGGAGGCCTGGTTCCTCGAGCCTGGTGGCACAACGCCACGAATGGATCTAATGGGGTGTTAAAACCTAAAATTAATTTTTATAATTGGCTTAATTCAAACCTTAATAATAAAATGTTTAATCTTCCTTTTTTTTCTTTTCTTTCTTTAACAACAAACTGTAATAATCAAACAAAGTTAATTATCACTGGGTAACCCAGGCCTACGAGGCTATTAAGTTAGCCCCAAGGAGGGTGAAATAAACCTCACGGCCTCGGTGTGAAACAAAGGTGGTAGTTAATTAAACATTAAAAATAAAAGATACCTAAAATCAATCCTAAAACACACCTTAGACTGGTTTTGTTAGGGCACGACTTCTAGCTCTAGGTTAGGCTGACATTTTCTTTTGTTATTCAGTATTTATTACATGCACTCGCTTTATAATTGCTATTATTAGATTTCCTGTTTGTTACATTCTTACTTACATGCATTTATTTTTTGAATGGCATCTACGCTCATTTGTATATGTTTCTTTTATCTTATCTTGCGAGGTACATTGGATCCTGATGGTTGAGAACTAAAGAAGAGCATTTGCTTAGGAGCTTTTGAGTGGCCGCGCCACAATCAGGGAGTATTTGCTTATAATCTTGTAAGTGGTAGCGCCACAATCAGGTATGATCTCTGCAACTTGTAAAGCAAATTTCTGGTAATTATATATCGAAACTGCTACACTCCACACACAATTGTTGATAGGTATTCTAGCATGTTTAGGTAGCTGGCCTTAGGGTAGTTCACTAACGAAGCTTTGGCCCTATAGGTCAAAGCTTGCCCCCCTTCTGTGAGCCCTAGAGACCATTAGGGTCATTTAGGCCTGTAGAGTAGGCCACCTATTATGCCGGTTGGCATCGTTGTTTTCCCACACGAAGTGGGCATCGTTGTTTTTTTCTGCTAGGACTTTGGCCTTTTCCGGTTTGGGTACGATACCCCCTACCTTCTGTGAGCCCTAGAGACCATTAGGGTCATTTAGGCCTGTAGAGTAGGCCACTTACTCGTGCCATTGGGCACCGTTGTTTTCCCACACGAAGTGGGCATGACTATAATGATTTTCTGTGCGGGTATCTTGCCTGAATGATACCCTTAGGGTGTGTTTATTTATTTTTTCTGTACTCTGGATGTCATGCATATGTTTTTACACACTTTTCTTCACAATGCACTTTACCTACATACATGCATTGCATTAGTGGACCTAAGGACATTTCTTACTTATGCATCTTTTCATGCATCATTAACAACGCTAGATATGTTCGTTTGCATATTGTAGAGTCTCTGATTTAACTCTTTTGAACTATTAATCCTTGAATCTTTAGGATAGAGCCTTCCCATCTTGCATACATATAAGGCGATTGGTTATGCTTAGGATTTTAGCTGGCTTCCTTTTTCAGGCAAGGAATAAGTCCAGATTGCATTAGCTAGGTCGTAGGTGTTAATATCATATGTATGATATTACACCTCTTATAGATTTAGGATCTAAAGGTGAGGGGTATGAGTGTACTTCTATACACCTTAATGGTGGGTGAGTTCTCCATTCTTTCGGAGACTATAAATCCTACCCATCCGCGTCACACAGATGACGCCACTTCCTTCTTTCTCTTGTGCATGTTTGATTGCGTTGTCCTTCCTTTTTCTCCAGTTTCCACTTCTTTGAGCCGACCGGATCTTGAATGAACCATGTGTGATTGATTGAACCAATTTGGGACCTTCCCCTTTGATTAGGAAAACCTAGAAAATCCCATTGCACTAAACCCATTAGAGAAGATAATCTAACGTCCCTAATCGAGAGTCTTCTTAGATCGAGGTCTAAGATGTAATTAACTACGGGGGCTTGCGCCTGTAGGAAACCGATCCCCACAATCAAATAAATCCCATTCGAGCTGATGTATCGAATAGGGGAAATCTCGTGAATTTAGGGTTATATATATTATTATCCATCGAGGTGCGTAGGTGAAAACCCGCTATCCTCTATGGCTAATCGTATCTATAACTCCATCTGCTCTTCCATCGGCCTGCTTGTGCCGAGTGTAAAGGCCTACGATCATTTTGTCCTACGGGATAGTGTGATCGTACCCTTTGCATTCGAACCACGCGAGCGGAATCCTTTCGGAGACCCACAGATTTCTGGCGACCACGGTGGGACAGGTTTCTCTCTCCATCTTCGGATGTTAAATTATCTTCTCTTGTGTGCACTCCGGATTTGGTGCTCTTTAGATTAGGTTCGTCCTACTCTTAGATAGGGTCTTTTTGTTAGTTAGGTTCCTTCTTAGCTAAGGTTTCCCCTAGCTTTGGTCCCTTTCCTTCCGGCCTTTTTTGCTATTTCGTACCATATCAAATTCTCTTCTTTCCGTCGGGTTTTGTGTTCACTCGACTCTCTCACTCTGAGATCGTCGAGTAGACCCCGGCACCTTCCTACCTTTTGTAGGTACTTGATACCTAAGGGTGGATTCGTTGTTGATAGTAGTTCAGATGAGGAAGGAGACTTCCGACGTCAGACTACTAGCAAGCAACTTATTCCCCATCAAATGTTTGGAATTAGAGTCGAGGATTCCCACCAAAAATCTTATGACACTTCTTCCACTAGTGTTGGTTGTTTGCTACAGACTAGCAGACATTCCTACCTCCTATAAATATTCCTTTGTATTCGTATTCCTTGAAAGGATTCTTCTTACTTTTTGACAGTCTGTGTGGCCATGACGATTTGTCCTCTACCACACGATGTTCGCTTCGAAGAGTATAAGGTTATCTTTAAAAGGGATACACTAAGATGTTGTAGAGATTCTTGTCCTTGTATTTGTGTACACCAATCATATTGGTGCTAACACAAAACCCTTGATTTTGTCCCTCCTTTGTGAAAGATTGTTCTACCCAGTTTCGCTTGTCACCTAAAGCGTGGTTTGGGATACCAAAACCAATAAGTCAAACCTCCATTTCTAGAGGTGATACTGGGTCCATGCCCACCTACGCTAGTCAGGTGTGGAGATGTTGATCCACTATCCCTATTTAAATTTCTTTCTTCTATCAGTCATGATTCGAGAGTTGTTTTGCCCAGTTTCGCTTGTCACCCCAAGCGTGGTCTGGGATACCAAAACCAATAATTTCAAATCCACTTTCTATAGGTGATACTGGGTCCATACCCACTTGTGGTAGTCAGGTGTGGTGATGTTGATCCGATGTCCCTAATTTAAATCTATTTCTTAGAGGTGATACTGGGTCCATACCCACCTAGGTTAATTAGGTGTGGTGTGGTAGATCCAATATCCCTAATCTCAAACCCACTTTCTATAGGTGATACTGGGTCCATGCCCACCTATGTTAGTTAGGTGTGGTAATGTTAATCTATTATCCCCATTTAAGTTTCCTTCTCCTATCAGTTGTGATACGATAGTTGTTCTTCCCTTGTCACTTGTACATATCCCTCTGTATAAATATAACTCCAAAGGATCTCTTCTTTTTTTTTCGGCAGTTCGTGGCCACGACGATTTGTCCTCTACCACGTGATGTTCGTCATGCAAAGTATGAGATTATCCTTAGTAGTTGTATGTAAATACGCCGTAGGGTTTTGTACTTGCACTCATGCCCCCAATCGCTCCGGTGTTGTGGCATGAAGTCTCTTTTCAGTCCCCTTTGAGGGTTGACTTTCCCCAGTTTCACTTGTCACCTTCAAGTATGGTCTGGGATATCAAAACTACTAACTCAAATCTCTACAGAATGTGACACTGGGTCCATCATTGATCTGTATTAGTCAAATGTAGTGATGTTGATCCATTGTCACTATATGAATTTTTCTACAAATTTTGTTGTGATCTTTGTGCTCCTCAGTTCATTCATATGAGTTGAATGTGGCCTGGATCACCAAAGCCAATGTCTCATTTCTTTACGAATCCTGTTTATAATATTTCTTTCTCCCCAGTTTTATTCATGTGGCGAATATGGCCTGGGTTATCAAAGCCAACAATATATTCCTCTTTTGATTGTTCCAGTTATTAAAAGATATTTCATACTAGGGGTAACTCATGGATATGGTAAACATTCCCTCTACCATGTGTTATTTTCGACAGTGTGGAAAATACTTAATCTATAATTGTGAATATGATATGAAAACAAATGGAATATGATGTTAAAAGAGAGGGAAGCTCTCAGTTGAGTAGAATCGGTTGTCTTTGTCACAAGTAGAACCCGGTTCTATACTCCAAGAGCCCAAAATCCCTCAAAATTCTCTTCTTTTTCTCTCCTTAAAACATTATGTTGATTGCTTAGGAGATAGCCATATATTCATTTCTTCAATTATGGTTGTTCACTTATAACGGAGATGTTTTCCCTCCCCTATGATGCGATACATCTTGTTTTGGATGTCAACATCATTCTTTTGTGGATTTTGATCTTCTAGTAGAAAGTCAATCCCCTATCCCCTTTAGCAGCATAATTTTCCTTTGAGAGCTTGCTCTTAGCTAAAAGAGCAGTTCTTAGGACGAATAAATGTTGCTTGCACTTCTCACAGGGTCCCATCAGTTAGTATGGGTGCTACCATTGTGATTCCTTTTGTAATCATTGAGCTTTGATATGATTATGATTCTTAGTGGCAAATGTGTCCCTTCGCCACTTCTATTATGCCTTGTTTAGTATGAGACTATTCTTTCCACTCGGTTGTTTGTATGTTCCTCTTCTTAGAGAGATATACATCAGTCGATTGCTTCATGTTGTATATGATTTCAGTTTACCTAAGGAAATTCTACTTGTATTTGGATTACTCATGGCCACGACGATTTGTCCTCTACCATGTGGTAACTAAAATATGAGCTTGAGATTCCTTAGACGATGGATTACTTACTTCTTTGGCTTCCTCACAGCACCACGTGCATGAGCGTTGGGTGGTTGTTGAGCCCTATTCCTCTTCTAATCGTCGCGGCATATGCGCCCGACGGTAGTAGAGTGTACTTTTCCTCTTTTTATCGTCGCGGCACATGCGCCCGGCGGTATTAGAGTGTTTTCTTTCCTCTTCTGATCGTCGCGGCATATGCGCACGATGATATTAGAGTGTTCTTTCCTCTTCGTATCACTTTGGCATATGCGCCAGTGATAGTAGAGTGTACTTTTCCTCTTCTTATCGCCGCGGCATATGCGCCGGACGATATTAGAGTGTTCTTTTCTCTTTGTATCACCTTGGCATATGCGCCAGGTGGTAGTAGAGTGTTTCTTGTCCTCTCCTTATCACCTCGGCAGCTGCGCCAGGTGGTAGTTGAGTGTTTCTTTAGTAATCATTGATCTTTGGTGTAGTTGTTGGTTCTTAGTGGCAAGCGTGTTCTGTCGCTATTTCTAATATCCCTTCTTTAATATAAAATTATTCTTGCTTGTTGTTGTATGATTCCTATTTCACCTAAAGAAATTTCACTTATGTTTGAATTACTCATGGCCACGACGATTTGTCCTCTACCATGTGGTAACTAAAATATGAGCTTGAGATTTCTTAGGTGGGGAATTACTTACCTCTTTGTTTTTCTCACATCACCACGCACGTGTGCGCTGGGGGATTGTCGAGTTTCCGCTTTATCCTACCGGCAGACTTATGGTCGGGTAGGGACTTCGCTGTTTCGGGGCCTATGGCCGAGCGAGGGTGCTCCCTTTCTTCACCGACAGACCTGTGGTCGGGTGATTGTCCTCTTTTCTGCTTTATTCTACCGACAGACCTATGGTCGGGTAGAGACTTCGCTGTTTCGGGGCCTATGGCCGAGCGGAGGTGTTTTCTTTCCTTCATCTCACCGACAGACCTATGGTCGGGTGATTGTTGAGCTTACCTTTATTCTACCGACAAACCTATGGTCGGGTAGAGACTTTGCTGTTTCGGGGCCTATGGCCGAGCAAAGGTGGATCTTTCCTCTTCATTCTATCGCCAGACCCATGGCTGGATAGATATTGAGCTTCCCGTTTTGTCCCATCGACAGACCTATGGTCGGGTGGACATCGGGCTTTTGGTTGGTTACCCGACAGAGTCCCTGGGGGGTACACTTCACCACCTCTTCATTCCCCCTATTTCCTTTTACCTGTTAGGGGGTTGTTGAGTTTTTGCTTTCTTCTACCGACAGACCGATGGTCGGGTAGGAACCTCGCTGTTTCGGGGCCTATGGCCGAGTGAGGGTGTTTCTTCTCCTCTTCACCGACAGACCTATGGTCGGGTGACTGTTCTTCTACCGACAGATCTATGGTCGGGTAGGAACCTCGCTGTTTCGGGGCCTATGGCCGAGCGAGGCTGTTTCTTTTCCTCTTCACCGACAGACCGATGGTCGGGTGATTGTTCAGTTTTTGCTTTATCTTACCGACAGACCTATGGTCGGGTAGGAACCTCGCTGTTTCGGGGCCTGTGGCCGAGCGAGTGTACTTCTGTTTCTCTTCACCGCCAGACCTATGGTCGGGTGACTGTTCTTCTACCGACAGACCGATGGTCGGGTAGAAACCTCGCTGTTTCGGGGCCTAAGGCCGAGCGAGACTGTTTCTTTTCCTCTTCACTGACAGACCTATGGTCGGGTGACTGTTCTTCTACCGACAGACCGATGGTCGGGTAGAAACCTCGCTGTTTCGGGGCCTATGGCCGAGCGAGACTGTTTCTTTTCCTCTTCACCGACAGACCTATGGTCGGGTGACTGTTCTTCTACTGACAGACCTATGGTCGGGTAGAAACCTCGCTGTTTCGGGGCCTATGGCCGAGCGAGGATGTTTCTTTTCCTCTTCACTGACAGACCTATGGTCGGGTGACTGTTCTTCTACCGACAGACCGATGGTCGGGTAGAAACCTCGCTGTTTCGGGGCCTATGGCCGAGCGAGACTGTTTCTTTTCCTCTTCACCGACAGACCTATGGTCGGGTGACTGTTCTTCTACTGACAGACTTATGGTCGGGTAGAAACCTCGCTGTTTCGGGGCCTATGGCCGAGCGAGGATGTTTCTTTTCCTCTTCACCGACAGACCTATGGTCGGGTGACTGTTCTTCTACCGACAGATCTATGGTCGGGTAGGAACCTCGCTGTTTTGGGGCCTATGGCCGAGCGAGGCTGTTTCTTTTCCTCTTCACCGACAGACCGATGGTCGGGTGATTGTTCAGTTTTTGCTTTATCTTACCGGCAGACCTATGGTCGGGTAGGAATCTCGCTGTTTCGGGGCCTATGGCCGAGCGAGAATGCTTCTTTTCTTTTTCACCGGCAGACCTATGGTCGGGTGACTGTTCTTCTACCGACAGACCTATGGTTGGGTAGGGAACTCGCTGTTTTGGGGCCAATGGCCGAGCGAGGGTGTTTCTTTTTCTCTTCACCGACGGACCGATGGTCGGGTGATTGTTCTTTTTTTGCTTTATCTTACTGACAGACCTATGGTCGGGTAGGGACTTCGTTGTTTCGGGGCCTATGGCCGAGCGAAGGTGCTTTCTTTGTCCCTTTCCCATCACCGTCAGACCTATGGTCGGGTGATCGTTGATCTTTTCCCTTCTATTCTGCTGTTGCGATGTGGTCAAGCAGACAAGTGATTTCTCTATCTTTGATTACTCTCCCTTATTGTTTTCTTTGATTATTGCTCTCTAATATTTCCCATGGCTTTCAAATGATTATTGATTTACCTTCTCTTCACATCATATTAGATTTGTTCTCTAAATGATTGTTGAATTTCCTTTGGACTCTTTATGAGTTTGTTTCAATTCTACTCATCTGAGCATGAGATTTCCTTCTTCTATTCTGCCACTTTGGTTGGGCAGATGGTTGAGCTGCTTTCTTTGAATCCCTCATTGTCGATCTAGTTCTACTTCTTGACCCTAGAGTTCTATCTTCCTAGAGTTAGGAAGGTCAACGCCAACACGTACGGTTCACTTATTGTTCGCCGCACCTGTTGGGGGTCCGTTTGTTGACCTCGTTCTTCGCTCGAGCAGATTCGAGCGACGCGATTGTTCCTCGTCGAGTTCAATTTGACCCGAATCGATTTCAATTTGAGTTCAATTTGGTTTGATCAAATCGATCGAACTTAACCCGATTTTAAATCGAGCCGATTTGAACCAAATTCGCATCCAAACCTAACTTGAATCAGCCCAAATTAATTTTGGATAAATCCTAATTGCTTTTGGCTTAATTTGAATCTATCCCTAAATCCGGTAATCGCATCAAACGGCCCCGATTTCCTCAAAATCCAAAAAAAATCGACCGTTGCCGCAGAGTTCAGTCGCATTGAGTACCCTGGCCTTTGCTCTCTCTCGGGATTCGGCTCCCTCTCGAGCTCTCGTCCAAAAAGAAGCCCTAGGCGAATCCCGATCTCTCGCTCTCACAGACACCCGCTCCCCCTCTCACACCCGATCTCCCTCTCTCGGTCACCCTCTCTTCCAAGGCCGAAGCCGCCGTCGCTCTCGGCTTTCGTTCGAAAGTAGCTTGGACCGAGGCCTCCTTACTCGCTCTCTACCCCTCGCACAAGCCAGTGGAGGCCGCCCCTTCTCTCCTCTATTTTGGACCGAACAAAGGGCAGAACTCCCCCTCCTTGGCGATCCTTCTTGCTCAAGGCCAGAAATCTCCTACCCGACCCGCTCTTGGCTTCGCACACCTGGACCGAACCCAGCCGCCGGGATCCTTGCCTTGGCGGACCATTCTTCTTCCATAGCAGCAGTTCGTAGAGACCAAGAGGCCGAGCTCCTCTCTCTCTCTCTCTCTCTCTCTCTCTCTCTCTCGCTCTCGGTCGGAATTAGCCCCAAGCGAAGCTCCTGTTCGGAATTCCTGCTACCCTCCGTTTCTCAGTTCGGACAAGAGCCAGCCAAGCCAGAGGATGTCAGACCCCTTCCGAATCTTTCTGAACGAACTCCAGAAGCTGAAGCCCTGCTCTCAACTCCTCGGATCAGCCTCCACATTCAAGCTAGGAGCTGCAAGCAAGCGTCAACACACATGAAATCGGTCCAGATCTACTTGATTGCTTCATGGATTCTTCTGACACCTTTCCCAATCTACTACCCTTGTGTACGTTTCTCCTTGCAAGCATCTGGAAGGTAAGCTTTGCTAAATCCATTCATATTTTTTTATTATATTACTAGCTTTGATCATGACCCATGAGCCCGTTACATCATGTTCTCCCAAATTATTGAAAAGATCAATAAACATAAATTGTTTAAAAAAAAAAAGAATTAGGTATGACTTTTTTTAAAAATATCTCACCGTTTTGTTAATGGAATGCTTTAGATCCTTCTAATCCTGTAGGCATTAACTTGTTTTGTCTACAAAAATATAAAAGGACTCATATTTCTAGTTATATTCTACATAGTTTCTAATGTCATTTTTTTTTTAGTTCCAGATTTTTTTTTTCTTTCTTTCTTTTCCAAAGAACTTTTTAAGCATGACACTGGAACTTTAGTGTGGAAGAAGGAATGCAAATATGTAGTGAACATGATAAAATTTTTTTTTTTTTTTTGGAATGACTGAGCATTGTTTTCTTGTTGAAGATATAAAGTTCCTTTTCTTTCTTTTGAGATTAGAGAAAAGTCGGATGGATTTATATATACATATATGTATATATATATATATATATATATATATATATATATATATATATATATATATATATATATATATATATATATATATATATATATATATATATATATATATATATATATATATATATATATATATATATATATATATATATATATATATATATATATATATATTTTCGAGGCTAGTTCGTATTTCATAAATATGTCATTCAATATAGAGCATGATTGGGATATTAATATAAACGAGAATTAGTTGATATAAAATCTGTGTGATAAAAAAAACTGTTTTTATGAAAATTATGAAAACTAATGTTATTATGTGAGCATGAATTTAAGTTTTTTTTTTTTTTTTATTGTTTTCATTATTATCTTCTTATTTTTGTAAATTGATTGTCAAAACAAATATGTTAGAAGTCTTAAATAAACTTACTTGCATGAGTTGTCTTCGTCTATCGCTCGTAAAAAATGAATTTGATGTATTTGTATTAGTATTAGTTGTATGAGGTCGTTGACAAGTTTTACTTGTATGTGCTAGTAATGCAACGATCCACCTAATAAAAAAAATTTGTGATTTACGCTAAGTCTATGTATATACTTTCTATGTTTTCATGTCATACTTATATATTCGACGGTGCATTCGCATGTTAATTCATGTAGGAGTTGCTCTATGTGAATGTTTTGTAAGCGATAATTATTTGGCATGTAACTAAATCATGTGATTGGATGTGTAGTTTGTTAGTAATGTTTTTGTGACATTCTTATATATAATGTTGAGTTTAAAATTCCACTTGTATTGGAGCTTTATTTTAAGATATTTTCTTTGAATGGCTATTTCTTGAACTTGGGATGATCATGATACATTTTCATTTAATGGTAAGATTTCTGTAGGTTATTTCCCTTCAATGTTCTTTATGCCCATTCATTTGGGGTAAGATTAAGTAAGATTTGCTAATATTTGCTCTTTCTTTATAATCATTATTGATAAGCCTTATAAAAAAAAAAAATCATTTCCATATATTTTTTTTTTTTTTTTTTTTTCTAAGTTTGAGATCTGCAATTCTTCCTTAAGAGCAAGGATGAGGATTTGCTGAAATTTTCTCATGGTGTGTTGTGTGATGTTAGAATTTTCATGTTTAGTGTTATAAAATGCTGAAATTTTCATCCACGAGTTGCAAAGTGTTGAATTGCATTTCTCATTCATTTATATTCATAATCATGTTCTCTTTTCTATAGAAGCAAGGTGAATATTCACATAGACTTAAATATGACTTTGCTTCATGTTAGCTAAAGTACTTTCTGGAATGTTATAAAGAATGAAATTGCATCAAACTTTCTTTCCTATATTTATAGTCTAGATTGAGATAGTCATTTGTCACTTGATTTGAAAAAGTATAATTTTATTCTTCATTTCTTAAATGTGTAAGGCTTAATTATCTTGACCATGGTAGAATTGAGAGAGAATTTTAGCATGTACTTCATGTAGTATAGTATATTGCTGGTTTTGTGATTTCATTAGTATGAGCATTCTTGATAAAATTTTATTGTGATCTTATCAATAGGAGCATGTTAGGTAAAGTCCGGTTTTATTGAATTATTATGGTTTCATTGGTAGGAACAAGTTTAGTAAGTTTAGTCTCATGAATAAAAGGGTGAGTGTATTCAAGGTCATGCTTAGACATTTGTGTAGTAAATGAAACCTATAGATTTGTTGGAAAGAACTCATGCCTATTCTAAGCCGTGTGATAAATGAAAGATTTATGTCTATGTTAGCAAAGGCCTATATATTTCATACATGTTTAAAAAAAAAAGAAGAAAGAAAGAAGTTCTCATGTGCTTTGTGAATTTGGTCGCTAACGAAGAATGTTTGGGAACTTTTTTTTTAGCATGATATTGTCTCGTTGCATTTCATACAAATGACTGGAATAGGTTTAAAATATATTCTTATGAAATTGAATCATGTTTTCTTCCATATTTGTGTGAGATATTGTATTTGTTTATTCGCCGCCGCCAACTAATGACATTTGAGTTTCTTTTGAAGAGCCTTATAAGTTGTTTTATATTTAGAAAGCTTTATGAAATGTTTCTCTTCGCTTTTATTGAAGATTTCTTACGATTCGCTTTGTGTTGCCAGTTTGGGAAGTCTCTTTCGATTGAAAGATGCCTTATTTTGCTTTGGTTGGAACGATTTATTAGTGGCTTTGGATTTGTTTTATGCGGTGAATTTTATGGGTGCTTTACAGTGAGAAGTTTTCTTTATAAAACTTTCTCGTTGGAAAGCTTTGGGTTTTTCTACACCACTCCAAATGAAAGAAAGAGGCACTTGATTGTGGGTCTTTTGTAGAGTTCTGGGTCGAGAACAAAAGAAGAATTTTGGTAGATAATTTGTTTAAGGTTTTGTGTGGTATTTTATTTAGAGATTTTTTTATGGAGAATTTTGAGGCTTATAATTTAGTGATTTGATTAGTGTAATAAAGTCTCTTAGTAGTTTTTCTTAGAGCAAGCTGATAATTAGTGCATGAATTGATTTCTTATTGAATCACATTATTTTCTAAAGGATGAAATTTGGGGTTTGGGACTTTAGGGAGCTTTGGGTTGAGAGGTCTCTAGTGTCTCTTTGTAGTTTCTTCGATTAGTCCTTGTTCATTTGGATTTCCTCTATTTAGTGTTAGTCTCTAAAGATGAAAAGAATGTTTGGATGAATATAAAACCAAAGAGAATTTATTTCCCCTAGTTGTTGTAGATTTTGTTTAGAGTGTGTGGTAGGTAGAGGTCCCAAATATATCGAGTGCCTCATTTGGATTGTGGGAATATTAAAGGGCATTGTTAATGTTGCTTTAGGATACACTTGTCTTTAAAGAAGTGTGTCCAAAACAATAATGCCTACATCCCTTTTATTTGTAATTTTCATTCTTTTCTTTCTACTGCTTTGCTATAAATTCCTAAACCTAGTGACACTCGTACGAAAATCCTAAGGGTTAGAAAACAAAACCTCCTTTTATCCCTACAACTTTAGTGACACATAAGGACAAAAATTAAGGACCGAGTCTTAGAAAATATAGACATAGGGTGCATGCTCCTTATAGGATAGAGACATTAACAAAAACCTAGTGACACACTTCCCTAGATTTGGATTTTTGTTTTCTTAATATCCTAATAATCAACCAATCAATATTAATCTAATTCTTAAAATCTATTAAAATACTCAATTCTTAATCAAGTTATTATTAATATTTTATAATTATTAAACTTCAAATCTAAGACATGAACTTAAATCAATTCTAATTAATCTAATGATTAATTCTTAACCAATCTAAAATCTAAAAGATGTAGATTATATTAGGAGATTAAGTTACAAACTAAACTCATTAGGATAAAAGATTATTAAAGATCAAACCTTAGACTAATCTTTTAAAAATCAATCAACAAACCCCTTAATACACAACAACCACTCTAGAAGTGAAGTTTATTGGATGGACTACTCCGGGCTGCGGGGCTAAGTGTCCTAAGGAGGCCTGGTTCCTCGAGCCTGGTGGCACAACGCCACGAATGGATCTAATGGGGTGTTAAAACCTAAAATTAATTTTTATAATTGGCTTAATTCAAACCTTAATAATAAAATGTTTAATCTACCTTTTTTTTCTTTTTCTTTCTTTAACAACAAACTGTAATAATCAAACAAAGTTAATTATCACTGGGTAACCCAGGCCTACGAGGCTATTAAGTTAGCCCCAAGGAGGGTGAAATAAACCTCACGGCCTCGGTGTGAAACAAAGGTGGTAGTTAATTAAACATTAAAAATAAAAGATACCTAAAATCAATCCTAAAACACACCTTAGACTGGTTTTGTTAGGGCACGACTTCTAGCTCTAGGTTAGGCTGACATTTTCTTTTGTTATTCAGTATTTATTACATGCACTCGCTTTATAATTGCTATTATTAGATTTCCTGTTTGTTACATTCTTACTTACATGCATTTATTTTTTGAATGGCATCTACGCTCATTTGTATATGTTTCTTTTATCTTATCTTGCGAGGTACATTGGATCCTGATGGTTGAGAACTAAAGAAGAGCATTTGCTTAGGAGCTTTTGAGTGGCCGCGCCACAATCAGGGAGTATTTGCTTATAATCTTGTAAGTGGTAGCGCCACAATCAGGTATGATCTCTGCAACTTGTAAAGCAAATTTCTGGTAATTATATATCGAAACTGCTACACTCCACACACAATTTGTTGATAGGTATTCTAGCATGTTTAGGTAGCTGGCCTTAGGGTAGTTCACTAACGAAGCTTTGGCCCTATAGGTCAAAGCTTGCCCCCCTTCTGTGAGCCCTAGAGACCATTAGGGTCATTTAGGCCTGTAGAGTAGGCCACCTATTATGCCGGTTGGCATCGTTGTTTTCCCACACGAAGTGGGCATCGTTGTTTTTTTCTGCTAGGACTTTGGCCTTTTCCGGTTTTGGGTACGATACCCCCTACCTTCTGTGAGCCCTAGAGACCATTAGGGTCATTTAGGCCTGTAGAGTAGGCCACTTACTCGTGCCATTGGGCACCGTTGTTTTCCCACACGAAGTGGGCATGACTATAATGATTTTCTGTGCGGGTATCTTGCCTGAATGATACCCTTAGGGTGTGTTTATTTATTTTTTCTGTACTCTGGATGTCATGCATATGTTTTTACACACTTTTCTTCACAATGCACTTTACCTACATACATGCATTGCATTAGTGGACCTAAGGACATTTCTTACTTATGCATCTTTTCATGCATCATTAACAACGCTAGATATGTTCGTTTGCATATTGTAGAGTCTCTGATTTAACTCTTTTGAACTATTAATCCTTGAATCTTTAGGATAGAGCCTTCCCATCTTGCATACATATAAGGCGATTGGTTATGCTTAGGATTTTAGCTGGCTTCCTTTTTCAGGCAAGGAATAAGTCCAGATTGCATTAGCTAGGTCGTAGGTGTTAATATCATATGTATGATATTACACCTCTTATAGATTTAGGATCTAAAGGTGAGGGGTATGAGTGTACTTCTATACACCTTAATGGTGGGTGAGTTCTCCATTCTTTCGGAGACTATAAATCCTACCCATCCGCGTCACACAGATGACGCCACTTCCTTCTTTCTCTTGTGCATGTTTGATTGCGTTGTCCTTCCTTTTTCTCCAGTTTCCACTTCTTTGAGCCGACCGGATCTTGAATGAACCATGTGTGATTGATTGAACCAATTTGGGACCTTCCCCTTTGATTAGGAAAACCTAGAAAATCCCATTGCACTAAACCCATTAGAGAAGATAATCTAACGTCCCTAATCGAGAGTCTTCTTAGATCGAGGTCTAAGATGTAATTAACTACGGGGGCTTGCGCCCGTAGGAAACCGATCCCCACAATCAAATAAATCCCATTCGAGCTGATGTATCGAATGGGGGAAATCTCGTGAATTTAGGGTTATATATATTATTATCCATCGAGGTGCGTAGGTGAAAACCCGCTATCCTCTATGGCTAATCGTATCTATAACTCCATCTGCTCTTCCATCGGCCTGCTTGTGCCGAGTGTAAAGGCCTACGATCATTTTGTCCTACGGGATAGTGTGATCGTACCCTTTGCATTCGAACCACGCGAGCGGAATCCTTTCGGAGACCCACACCTGGCATTGATGACAGTGACGTGCAATTTTCATGCAGTCATCTATCATTGATGGCCAATAGTATCCCATCCGTTTGATTTTCATTTTCATTTTCGGACCGGATTGATGTGCACCACATAAGCCAGCATGCACTTCTTCTACGATCTTATGTGCTTCTGATTTATTTAAACATCGCAACCACATCTGATCGAATGATCTTCTGTAAAGGGTATTATTAATCAAACTGTAGGATAGTGATCTTCTCTTGATCTGATCTGCTGTTGATTTCTCTTGAGGGAGCTTGTTTTCTTGCAAGTATTCGATAAACGGTTTTCGCCAATCTAGACCTTCGTCGTTTACTGCCAAAACAATTTTCACCTCAGTCGAAGATTCTCTGTTTATTTGTTCGAGATCTATAGGAGAAAGAACCTGTCGGCCTTGCACTTCTATCGGGATTGAATCTTCTTCGGGGCATGCCAGTGCTTTAGCTAGTTTGGCAAGAGCATCAGCTGTGGAATTCTTCCCTCAGGGAATTCGATATAATGTGACATTTGGGATCTTTTCCAAAAGATGCATTACATACTGATGGTACGGAATCAAAGTATCTTTTAATACTTTAAAGATTCCTGCTATTTGGTTAACAACAAGTTGTGAATCTCCGAAGATCTTGATTTCTTTGATCTCATTCAGGATAGTCAATTCTAAGCCAGTTATTAATGCTTCGTATTCAGCTTCGTTATTGGTACGTGGTTCTGACAGGTGATAGGAGTAATACATGGTACCTCTATCAGGTGTAACAAATACAATACTAATTCCTGCCTGACCGGGCAAAATTTCATCTGATTCTCCTTGCTGAATAGAAGCAGCACCGTCAAAATAGAATTCCCAGGTGAACTTCTCATTTATCTTGAGTTCCATGACTTGTTCATCTGGTAGTTCATCATTTATAGGGCAATCATCCTCAATAGGATGGGCTGCTAAGAAATCTGATACTGCTTGTCCTTTGACTGCTCGTAAAGGAATAAATGTGATATCAAACTGTGATAATATCATTGACCAACGGGCTAATCTCCCTGATAATGTTGGCCGAGTCATCAAATACTGCAAAGGATTTATTCGGGATATGAGATTTACTTTGTGAGAAAGCATATAGTGCCTTAACTTCTGAGCGGCGAAGATTAAAGCCAGACAATGTTTCTCAATCGGAGGATAATTTACTTCGGTGGGAAGTAAACGTCTACTCAGATAATATAGTGCATTCTCTTTTCCTTCCTCATTAGATTGAGCTAATAAGGCGCCAAGGGATTCACTTAGAGCTGTTGTATACAAAATCAGAGTTTTCCCTGGTATAGGAGCTGCAAGCACTGGAGGATTAATAAAATACTGTTTGATATTATCGAAGGCCTTTTGGCAATTCTGATCCCATCTGAACGGAGCATCTTTCTTACATAATGCTGCAAATGGCTGGCATCTGCCCGAAAGATTTGATATAAATCTCCTAAGGTATGCTAATCAGCCTTGAAAAGATCTCAGTTGGGTGAGTGTCTTAGGATGTGGCATCTCTAATATCGCTTTAATCTTAGTCGGATCAATCTCGATTCCACGGTGTCGAACTACGAAACCCAAGAATTTCCCTGAAGTGACACCAAAAGCGCATTTCAAAGGATTCATTTTCAGATCATATTTTTGTATTCTTTGAAATACGATCCTCAAATCATATAAATGATCATTCCTTTCAACACTCTTAATGACTAGATCATCGACATAACATTCCACTTGATTATGGATAAGTTCGTCAAAAATTTTCGTCATTGCCCTTTGATAAGTCGCTCCCGCATTCTTTAGACCGAAAGGCATGACTTTGTAACAGTAAACTCCTATCGGTGTTCGAAATGCGGTATACTTCTCATCTTCAGGATCCATCCTAATTTGATTATATCCGGATGAGCCGTCCATAAAGGAGAATATCGCGTGAGAGGAAGCGATATCTACCATGAGTTCCGGTATAGGGAGTGGAAACTCATCTTTAGGACATGCTTTATTCAGATCTCTGAAATCGATACAAACACGTATTTGACCATTCTTCTTCTTTACTGGTACGACACTAGCTAACTAGGTCGGATATTTCTCCTCCCTAATAAAGCCTGCATCGATTAGTTTCTTCACTTCAATAACGACCTGTTGCTCGATGTCGAGTCGCATTCGTCGGGGCGCTTGTTTTACTGGGAATACTTCTGATTGAATTGCTAACTTGTGCACTGCTACATCTGGGGATAATCCGGGCATCTCCTCGTAGCTCCAAGCAAAACAATCTTTGAATTCAGATAAAAGTTGGATCATATCATTTGCCTCATCCTCATTCAATAGAGAACTGATGAAAGTCGGACGAGGGTCTTCTTCAGTACCCAAATTTATTTCTTTAAGATCGTCATTTGTAGATCTGATTTCTTCTTCGAGTTCTGGAGGTGCATCTCGAATTTGAAATTCATCGAGATCATCTGAAGTTTCTAAGCAGAGTTCGTTAAAAGTTTTAACGTTCGCTGAAAAGAGACTATCAGATTCGAAATTATTAGAAATTACTAAACAATATTCATCATCGTCGAATGAACATAGAGTGGCAAAACCAATACCATGTTTTGAAAATTGTCTATGGTATTTTCTATTCCATAAATATTCAAATTGTTGGGCTTTGCCTCTAGTCCATTTCAACGGTGTTAAACCTTGTTTAGCAAATCTATTTGCAGAGTTCGAATACCAATCAAAAGGTAGCTCTATTATCTCATCCATAAAAGGATCATCAAGGGTTACATCAGTGTCTGGGGGTTTGCTGGTAGAAGGTATAAAATTATTGGCTTTGGTTTCAGGGTTTAGAGGAAGAGAAGCTTTCACTTCCAACCTCTTTACATCGCTTTGGGATAAAAGAGTTAGGGTAATATTTTCCACATATTTCTTTAATCTCTATATAGTAGATAAGTCTGAATTATCTTCCCTAGTGACTTGGACCCTGTCCTCGTTACTATCAGATTCTATAGAAATCTCAAATTTTGGCTGATTTAGAAATTTCCTATATTCTACAACCTGTGAGTCTTTCTCAAGCATATATGATTCATCCTCCGAACTGGATTCCAAATCAATATGTATTGCAGGTTCCCCTATTTGTATATTTTGCATCGTATTTTCATAAGTTCCTCTATTTTGCCATCCTCGACCTCTCCCTCTAGATCATTGTGACATTCTACCACCTCTTTGTAAGGGAGGAGCAGGTGCCCAACGAACATCGTGTTCGAGGTCGGGATGATTTTCTTCTTCTTTTTCTTTTTTCGTTTCCTTTTCTTTTTCTTTCTCTTTCTCTTTTTCTTTTTCTTTTCTTTCTTTCACTTCTTGTATTTCTACTTCAGCCAATTTGAGATTTTTAGAGAACAATGTCTGCTTCTTAGGCAGATAGTATGAAGCATCTTCGTATATACCGACTTCGTGAATCGAGAACGGTTGCAAGTCGCCTTTAATACAGTGTTCTACTCCATCTCGGGAGAATTTGATACACTGATGTAAGGAGGAAGGCACCATTCTATATTCATGGAGCCAGGGTCTACCTAGGAGAGCGTTAAAAGAAGTTTCGGAATCTATTATATGAAATTTGACTTCGGTTTTGAAAGTTTCTAAATCTAACAGTAAGGTTATTGAACCTAAGGCTCTCTCTCCCTTCTCGTTGAAACCCCGTAGCATCATTTTATCGGAACTGAGTTTATGAGTATCAACTCTCAAGTATGCAAGAGTTTTGAGCGCCATGATGTTGACTGATGCACCTGGATCGACAAGCACACGAGCTACCTTGAAGTTGTCAATATTAACAGATATATACAGCGGGCGATTGTGATCCGCTGTCCCTAATAATAGATCTTCATCTGAGAACGTAACACCAGGAACCTCTTTGAAGTATAACGCTTCTTTGTCAGACTGCATTGAAGCTATTTGAGCCATACATATCTCTGGATCGAGTAAAGCTTTAATTAAAGCTTCTCTCATCTCTTTGGAAAGAACCAGAGCGTCGTATATACTCAATTTCACCGGCAGTTTCCTAAGATGCGCTAAAATGTTGTAGTCGACCTTTGAAATCTCGGTATTCTGTAAATCTGGCCCTTGCACTGGTTGTGGTTGATTAGAAATTTCAGGATTGTCTGAAACTTGCTTCTCCTTCTCAGTAGATGCAAGTCGTGGAGGTAAAACTTTACCACTACGGAGATTGACTTGCACTACTTCTTCGGATGAAGCATTTTCAGTTGTCTTTATCTGTTGATCGTTGATTGTTGTCTGAACTTCTTCTGGCGGTGTATCTGAATCTGATAGTTCCAATTCTATATTAATAGGATCACCCTCGACATCGAGAATAGGGGAGTCATTATCATAATAGTATTGAAACTGTTCGTCTGTTTCATTGATATTTGTATCTTGGGAATTATTCTCATTATTGTTTAAATTATGATCAGAGTATTCATCAGCAGAAACAAACATGATATACGCAGAATCTTTTTTCATTGATTTCTTAGTCCCAGGAGGGACAAAATAAAAGTCATACAGAGTTAATGGTTTGAGCGACACATGCTCACCATTTTCAGAAACAACTAACTTATCAAAACATAACTCTTCCTTTTTCTTCTGCTTCTTCTCCAGGACTAGTAGAGCTTGATCAGCTTGTATTTCTTTAGGCTCTATGATTGGAGCCTTATTCTTCTCCTGCTTTCGAGCTATCGAATCAACCTGGATGGGATTCTGAATTCTCGGAGGTTCCTGGAAAGAAGAATGATATAGTTTATTAAGAGTCTTTTTAGAAGAATGAGATAGAACAATATTCCATTCGTTATCAGATTTCAAAGTGGAAAGAGGTGCAGAAGGCTCACCAAATATACACTTAGCCGATCCCTGGTTCGGATCTACTAAGTATTCCTTGGGAATCACAACTGTACCATCTTTATGATTTCTGTCCAGCCATTCTTTGAAAGTAATGCAATCCTCTATCTCATATCCGGATATTCGATGATATGGACAAAAGTTGGGTTGTCCTACTTTAACAGCTTCTTCTGGCCTTTTGGATTCAGGAAGTTTGAACCCTGGTTTCTTGACTAAGCTCTTGAACATCTTTTTGATTGCTTCTCGCTTAAAAGGATAAACTTTGTTCACAAAGAAGTCAAATTTCTCTTAACGTTGTTCTGGAGTTAGATAAGATTGAGGTCTGATCTGCTGATCACCCTGAGGTCTGTTATATTGCTGGTATTGGGGAGGTCGATTAGGACTTTCTGCCTGAATCTGCATTGGCTGCTTCCCTTTATCTACGGCAGACACCGTTCCCGATTTCTTCTCTAACACCTTATGTGGTTTGAGTTTCTTCATTTCCAAAGAGATCGACTCCTTTGAAAAAGGAAGTTGAGAAACTTCTTCTTGGAGATTAGACGCTTTGTTTAACAGCTTCTCAAAGGTTTTGATTGTAAAACTCTTGAGTAAGAATGCAATCGGGCCATGAATATTTTTCAGGAGGATCTCTATAGCATGATGTTCTTGCAGCTGTGGCTCATACCTCATGCTAAGATTCCTCCATCTCAAGATATAGTCGACCAAACTTTCTCCCGGTTTCTGGCTTTCTACCACCAGATCACCCACAGTGATATGATGTTTAGCACCGGCAAACCTTTTAACAAACATCTTCTCAAGTTCATTGAAGGAATGGACGGATCCATTAGGTAGTTCGGCGTACCAGTCGAATGCAATACCCGATAGACTGCTAACAAATTGTCTGAATAGAAGCGCATCAGTACCTCCGGCATTGCAACAACTAGCTCTGAAGTGAGCTAGATGCTGCTTAGGATTGCCCGTTCCATCGAAGTTTTTGAATGAAGGGGGAACGAATCCTTTCGGATAAGGGACCAGATCATATTCTTCAGGGTATGGTCTACCCTTTAGAACAGATGAGGTACTTTGCACCTTAGCCATAGCATCCTTGACTTGCTGTTCAACCATTTGTTTGATATCAATAGGCGGTACTGCTGATGGTTCTGCAGGAGTTGGTTGTTCTGCTGGTTTATCAACGGCTTGTATTCTAACCGACTTATTTTTCAGATTCAGGTGTACTGATTCATTTGGAGAAGATTTAACCTGGATTTCTGGAATAGGAGGGTTGCTAGCTTGCATTACAGAGATCATTGACATCATCTCCTCTAATTTTTTTTCCATTCTTAATATCTGCTCATCCTTCTGACTTAACTGTTCTCGAAGATGATGAGTAGAGTCTGCGGTATCTTCTTCATCTTCCTCAACTTCAGCTGGTCCTACTTCTTCTTTACCTTTTTCTTTTTCTCTTTGCAAAAAAGAATGGGTGTCAACCATGTTGACACTTCCGGACATCTCCTGGTTCGTATTTTCATCATTTCCCGCCTCTTCTTCATCGATTTGACGGATGCTTTCCTTCAAGTGATTGACCATTTCTTCTATTGACTTATCTCCCACATTATGTGGGTCGACGGGGGTATATTCCTTAGAAGGGGATAATTCCATGACGGATTTCCCTTTCCTGGATCTCTATTCAGCAGCTTCCTTCTTCAACTTCATCAAAGCAGTCGGAGTTGGGGTTATCTTGGGCCGCCAAACCTTCTCTTGGTTAGATAATGAAGAAGACTGATTTGGAAACTTCAGTCTTCTCATATCAAAGCCATAAGAGGATTTGCTACCCTGATGGCGACTAGAATCAGCTCTTGACGAGTACCAAGTAGATGGGTTGTCATAAATTTTAAGTGGACGATTATCAGAACTACGTGGAGAAGGAGGGGATATTAGATTATACCTTCTTCGGGCTAATGCTCCATATCCCAGAGATTTAATCAGAGTCTGCTGGCTATCATGATAACCAGAACCCTGATATTGATCTTGCGAAGGAAAGCTCTTCAAATGTCTCCGATTATCAGATGAAGTCACTAGTCGACTAGGACCCGCTTCTTGGAATTGTACCCTCCTTTTAGTGGGAGGAGAATCTCCTCTTTTTCCCCTCAATTGAGGATGGACCTCAGTGTAAATAATATCTTTTACACTCCTCAGGAATTCTGTCTTTGACTGGCCATAATCAATGGCACAGTCCTGAATCAGCCCGTTCAGCAAGTTCTTGAATTTCCTTTTCTTTTCATGCAGTGAGGGGACGATTGGATCATCCCTAAAGGGTGTTGGGGGAGAATGAGCTATACGTACTATGCTTTCTTCTCCTGCAGCTGCAGATAGTGGATGGAATCTGCTACCAGCCAGCTGAGGCGAGTTAAAGAACACCTCAGTAAATTCAGGGGTCAGATTCTTTGATGCTTCGGTTGGGGCAGCAGTAGCAGGGTTGTTTCTTGATGCTTGGGCTCTCTCAACCCTTCGCCTCGCACGGCGGATCATATTACGGCGCTGAGACTTAGTGATCTCAGGCACTGCAGAGGAGGATCCCAGCTCGAAATTTCCAAAGGTTGGAGAGTCAACCACAATGGGAGATTTGCCTTTAGCTATAGCAGCCGACTGAGGGTAGGTCAGACGGGTGAAAACAGAAGGTTTAGCAGTTACAGGGGCAGGTGCAGACCCACCCTCAGGATTATTTTGAAGAGGGGCTGATCGAACAGATTCTATGGCAGGAGTCACCATCTCAGTCTGTGGTGTTCCAACAATTACTTGCAGATTTTCGAATCCAGACCCAAACTGAATCTGGTTGCCCTCAGCAGACTGGGCAGCGGTGATGTTGATGTTAAAGATCAGTTTTCCAGACATTTTCTGTAGTATAAAGATAATTCCAATCAGAAACTGATCTTTGCTACTGTCCACAAATAATCTGACTGCTGATAGTTGTACTAACTGGAGTATAGTTGAAGTTTTTTATAAAAGAAGAAAAGGATTGAAGATTTGATAAAAGATGATCCATTTAAGGACCCACACCAAAGGGATATAATCACATTGTGAAGATTTAGAATGGATTGATATTTAATTGAAAAGAGATCGGACATTAGAATAAGATAACATTTTGTAAGGACGCTTGTCCCTAAAGATTTCAAATATATAATTAAACACAGATATATATAATTAAGAATGGGGAAAGAGTAAAAGAAAATTTATAATCTAAAGCCTGATCTCGGCGTATCGAATAAAACCAAAACCGGTGCAAATAAAATGAGAGGACTTTAAAGGTGTAAAAGACAATGACATATAATTTGACATGCAAATGCGAGACAACAAACGGGCGGCATAACCCCTACCAGACCTAGGACCTAACCTCTGTTTCTGGGTGGTCGTCCGCCAGGCTTTTAGGAAAAGCTCTGGTAACCATGGGTGATGGTCACTCGCGTGGCCATAAACATGCAAACAGTGTGGAAATAAACATGCATATGTCATACAAAGACATACAGGCTGGGGTTGACTCGATTTATCAGAATTCTAGCAGTTTTGCAGTTCAGGTATATTTCTCAATCATGTTGAAAGCAAAATACGGCTCGAAAATAGCAAAGTCAAAACAAATCAGAAAAATTTACGAAAAGAATCGTAGTAGAAAAAGAAAAGCGGACCGAACAGACCCAAATCTATAACGGAAAAGTCTGAAAGACTGTAGACTCACTAAAGCTACTCAAAAATCAGAAGAGAAACGGGCAGTACTTCGGCAGGCTATGGGGCCCACACCAGTGTTGACTGTTAACTCAACTGCTCAACCTTATAGGAAAGGCTAAGGAGACTACGACTACCGATGAAATCAAATAGCGGCGAGAAAACCAAGTATAAAACATTCGTCAGAATAACATCACAGGAGTACAGATAGTATCCCCAAAGACAGTGACAGACACTGAAAAACAAAATTTAGATGAAAATTTAATTGCCCAAATATTTAATTAAATTATATATAATTTTTAGAAAGAATTTAGTCTTCATTTGAAATGGAGAGAGAAGTCTATCCCCAGCGGAGTCGCCAGAAAAATCTGTGAGAAAATAAAATCTCGATCTAAATTTTATTATTTTTTAAATATAATTCTTTTATATAGGAGTTTAAGTTAATAGAATATAATAGAATTTATACTATATAATAAATTTATATATAATTTAAATAGAGAAAGAGAATGAGAGAAAGATAGATTTTTAAAATAACTTTTGAAATAAAATTTATCCTATTTTATTTATGGAAAATAATTTACTTTATTTTTTTTTTTGTGAACATTCTTTTTCAATTGAATCTATATAGTCGGATATCAGACCGTCTCGAAAATAGACTGATATCCTTCTATTGATTCTAAAGAAAGAGAACAGACAATTCGCTTTCCTAATCAGGTATGATATAGGGAATATACAAATCACCCGAAAGGAAGATCCGTATTTTTCCTATTTACCTAACTAGATTAGTGAATTATCGATTCATCCCAAAAATCAAGAATACAGACGATATTTGATTTATTCATGAAAGTAGATCAAATACCTATCTATTTCTTGATTGTAAGGAATGGATCTAAATAAAAGTATAGATAAAGATTTTTTATTTAAAAATAAGAATTTTATCTTCTCACATGATTCGTTTTATTTATATTTAGGATATATTTCTCCCGATTAAATCTACATAGTCGGATGTTATACTGTCCCGAAAAACAGACTAATATCCTCCTATTGATTTTAAAGGGAGAAGCAGTACAATTCATTCTCCTAATCAGGTGTAGTATAGAGAATATTCAAATCATCCTGAAGGGATGACGAGTACATTCTCTAATCGACCTGATTAGATTAACGAATTGTAAGTTTGTTTCTATAATTAAGTATAGAAGACATTTGATTTGTTAGTGAGAAACAAATCAACTATCTATCTATTTCCTAATTATAGAAATAACTCCTAAACGTGAATAAAACCTAATCTACGTCCACAGATCTTTCCCCTGCCTCAGAAAGGAACTTTGGAAGGGTTTAGATTATTCTGGGTTTTAGACTCCCTACAGGGGCAAGCCCCTGTAGTTAATTACATCTCCTAAGAGAATACTTTCGATTTAAATGAAGACTAAATAATTTCCAAAATTATATATATGTATTTAATTAAATATTTGGGCAATTAAATTTCCACGATCAGGCTTTAGATTATGTAATTGAATTTAGAAGAGTTAGAATTGATTAGAAAGAGGAATGTGCAGAGAGAAGTGTATACAATCTGGACTTACCACCTGCCTAGAGTGGGCTGCCAGCTAACAATCCTAATCACAACAATTCGCCGATGATGCAAGAGTTAAGGTAGCTCTATCCTAGGAATCAAGAAATTTATTAAAGAATCTGAAAATAAATGCAAGGAGATATGCTTACAAAAAACCAAAAATCTACTCGTATGCGAATGATGTATGAAGCAATTTATATATGAAAGAGCTAGTTTTATTAATATAATTTTTATCGGTTACACCCCAGAATTTACAGTAAAGTAATGGTGGCCAAGACCCACCGACAACAAACTTTGGTTCTAAGCCTACGAGAAAAATAGAATTAAATATAACTGCTTAGGATCTTCGGGCTCCGGGTCTTCTATGGAATTCCAAAAAGGAACGTCCTTCTGAAAGAGGACATTACTTTTTTTGGAGCCCCATTTATATATTTATAAGCAGTTATCTTTAATTCTTTTACAGACTCCAGACGCTGTACAGACTCAATCTATATACAACAATTCTAGGAAATGAAAAACAGTACATCAGATCCTAAAAAACATTCTACTGTTGCAGTAATATAAAAGACAGGAAATAAAGCAGTTATATAATGATGCATGTTATGAGTGCATTGTGTACAGTTATAAATGCAGGAAAGTAAAGACAGAAAAGTAAAGTACACGGCCCTCACTTTATTCACTCCGCTCTCTGGTGTACAGACAGAAAAGTAGATATGCATGCTAATTCAGTACAAAAAAGTAAGCAATCACACATAGGTGCCCTCTAGGCAAGACACCCACAAGCAAACCACAACAAGCCACCGGCCTAACTTAGGCTAGAGTTGGTTGTCCTAACAAGCATCTAAGTGTGTGAAGAAAGCTGTGTGGCTTGGATAGGTCCTAATAAGTTTATTTGTTTAAATTACATGTATTATTAGGATTGATTTATTATAGGTCAAAGGAATTTAATTAAAATTTAAGTAAAGTATATTTGAATTTATTAAGAATTATTTCAATTTTGAATGTTGGAGTTATTTAATTTAGTTATAAAGAATCTATAGATTGATAATTCCCTAAGTGTAGGAAATCATCAATTTATAAATCCTAGGACTTTCAGAATAAGTACCCGTCTTAGACAGAAGATAGGTATTTATTTTGAGAATCCTTATAATTTATTAAGGAGAGAGAAAGGGACCTTATAAATGTAATACAACGTGCCCTCCCGAAGGAATCTAGCACGTCGTATAAGGTCGGTGGTTTATTATTCTTTATTTGAATATCTCCAAATCCAAATGGATTAGTGCATTCCTAAAAGGAGTCAAGCACAATCCATAGGAGATCTCTTTGTTATTTAAATGTTTTAAGGGTCTTTAAAAGTCAAAATGCCCAAAGTCCTCCAGAAGGAATCAAACTTTAGGCATCAAAGACCCGAATTCATTTAATCTAAATCAATTATCAAATTTGATTGATTAAGATAAATCTTAATCAATCAAATTATCTAATTAATTTAAGTTAAAGGAATATAGAATTTAATTGAATTATTAATAGATTTTAATTAATAGAATTCAGAAATTATTAAGAATTAAAGGTTTATTAAATTATTAAGGATTTGAAACTGATTTAGAGATTTGATTTTTAATGATTGGTTGGATTACTGATTTTAGAAGTTTGATTAATTTAAATTTTTCATTAACTGATTCGTGGCGTTGTGCCACCAGGCTCGAGGAACCAGCCTCCTTAGGACACTTAGCCCCGCAGCCCGGAGTAGTCCAGCCGATAAACCAAGTTAATGTAGTTGAATTAGAAGTTTTAAAAGGTTAGATAATTAATAATTAATCTATTTTTAAGGTTTAACACCCCTTGAAATCCATTCGTGGCGTTGTGCCACCAGGCTTGAGAAACCAGCCTCCTCAGGACACTTAGCCCCGCAGCCCGGAGTAGTCCAGCCAATAAACTTCATCTTTAGGATGGTTGTTGCGTTTTAAAAGGTTTGTTAAATGTTTTAAACATTAAGTTAACATTTTCTGGAGTTTCAAAGCAATTTGAATTTTTAAGAATTTTGAATATTTTAATCATTTAATTAAGGGTTCAAAGTTTGACTTTTTGATTAAGCCCAAATTCTAGAATATTTGTATTTTATTAAAATACTAGACCTTACTACGATCAGTTAGACAGTAAGTACGTTGAAATCGGATTTTTTTGGATTTAGTTATTAATTTTCAAAGTTTAGACTAATTAATGAATTTTTGGAAATTGTTTAATTAAGGCTTTTTTATGGTTTTGCTCCAAATGGATTTTAAACCTCTTGAAATCAGCTCCAAAGGTCAGAGATGACCTAAGGAGGGATTTCCAAGTGTTTGGGAATTTATTGGAATTTTTAATTATTATTAATTAATTAAAACAATTAAATATTGAATTTCACTTAAAATTAAATTAAGCTTTATTTTAATGTCAAATTGATTTTTATTTTAATTTTCATTGGTTAAGAATTAGATTATGGTCAGTTAGAGGTATTATTTATAATTTTTAGATTTAAAATGGATTTATTACATTTTCTGGAAGGTTTAAGCTAATTAAAGGTTAATTGAAGATTAAAAGAGATTAGTAAAGTTTAAGCTTGGATTTTGATTTTAAATCACTGAATTTATAATGTTGGATTGATTACAGTGATTTGAGGTTGATTTAGATTTTAGGGATTTTTATTTGATTTATTTGAATTTATTGAAATCAAGGAAAGGAGAGAAACCTTAATCTACTCGTTGTTTTGAGATCAATTAATGTCAAATCAGGGTGTATTCAATCAGGGGATTGTGACACTAGTTTTCTATGTTTGAATTTCATCTCAAAAGAGATATATGTAGTTTTTCCTAGGTTTGACTAAGTTGACTAAGACATTATCCTTAATTGTTGTCCTTAGTGTCACTAGGTTATAGGATTGAAATCAAGTTCACTAACCCTTTTGACACTAATTATAAACAAATCATATCAATCATGATCAATAGTGCGCTAATATTTAATAGAAGCATGAAATGGATGTAAGATTGATGAAATTGTTTTTTAGGTAAATAAATATTCCCCCATTGTTTCTATTCATATGCTCCTATCTACAATTAAGATTTCAAAAGATAATGATAGGGTAGATACAAAGATAACCCTACCTCACTTAAGTTGAAACTGATTTTAAAATATATAACACATATATATATATATATATATATATATATATTTAAAGTTTGAAAATCGATAATCATTAAGATATGGTCCAAATAATTATGGGAAAATTACTGGATGTCAAACAAGTCAAAAGGAAAACTCAAGCCAAATTTCAAATTAAAAAGATTTTTATTTATTTAAATATAAAATAAATACAGAAACATGTATTTATTAAATTACTTCCAAAATATAGAATATTCTAATTTAAAAATAATTTTAGAAAATAGAGGATTAAAATATGAACAAAATGAGGTATTATGCATATTTTATGGATTTATATTTTATTTACTATGATTTTTTTAAGTTTCTGTAATTTAAATACATTTTAAATATTTATTTTAATTATTATTTGAAATGGCGGCGCCGGCGGGCCACGCGTCTGCACGGGATTGGTTGGAACAAAACGCGCGGCGGCAGCTGGGACCCGCGGCACTTAACCACGTCGGATCGAAATTCCGACCGTCCGATCTCCCGCTGTTAGGAATGGACGGCTATGATCTAATCTGGCGGGTCTCTGAGAAACCGCGGTTATAAGGCCTCGCGGTTTTGACCAAATCACGGCCGTTGATCGAAATAATCAACGGTCCAGATTTGGTACAACTGGAGATTGCATGGTCCGAGCCCTAGAATGAGTTTTTTGGCTCGTTCTCTCGACCCGATAGACCAAATCAAATGAAATTTTACTGGTAGCTAGGGGAGATGTACAGAAACAGTGGGGAATGTTTATTTTTGCTTTAGATGAACTCTACACAAAGCTATTTAACATGGATAGTATAAACTAGGGTTTCGGTTTTACCTTGATTTAATGGACGGTTTGGACCGTTTAATGGATGGTTGAGCTTGTAGATTGTCCAAGTGTAGATCCCTAGCACAAATCCGAGCTTGAAAACGCTTGGATCGAGCTCTAAGAGGCTGAGACGGACAGGGTGGTGGGTTCGCCGGAGAACTCGCCGTTGGTGACGTGCAACCACTTGGGTTTTGTAGTGGGACGGTAGAAGAGACCTTGGAGAGCTGGAACGAAAAGAGATTTGGGCTTGGAAGGCTGGAGGCAGTGAGAGAAGATGGGGAATAGAATGATGGCTCGTATGAGTCTTTTGCCCTATTCAACTCATTCCAAGTTGAATGGAAGGCTGAGATCTGCATGGAGGATTGCTGGATGGCTGCCAAATGGCCTGGAGGTTGTTGGGGTGCAGAGAATCAAAGGACAATAAGGACACATGACATGTAAAGGTGTTTTTGGCCTTATGTGAGCATATGGAAGTGTTTTGGGCCACTTGATTTAAATCCAATGGTTGGAATTAAACCCAAGAATGTTCCAGAAGATGCCTTGACAGCTGAGATTAAGTGGGATTTGAATTTAATAAACTTGATTAAGGGTTTTAATTATTTGGAAGCTCATTTGACCATTTGTTGACTGATTTGACCAGTCAACAGGTCAAATTAAGTGACATGGCATGTCAAGATATTTAATTAACTAATTGAAGGTCTTGAGGGAGATTAAGATGGAGTAGATTGATTCAAACTCATATGTTTGGCCATTTAAAGGTTTGTTGACTAAGTGTTGACTAGTCAACTGACCATGTTGACTGTTGAGGTGGCAGCCAAATGGCCTCAAGAGCTTAATTAGATTGATTTAGAACAAAGGCCAAGTGAAGGGATTGGGAATTGAGTTTGGTATGGAAATTTAAAGTGGGTTTGACCAAATTTGTTAAGTTGACTTGGTCAACTTGATTTAGATTTGGCTTATGATAGTTTAAAGCACATTGAAACTATGGATTAGAAAGTATTCAAGGCCTTGATTTTAGATAGAATAGGCTAAATGGGTCAAAATGATCCCTTAAGAACCTTAAGGTAATATGGGTCAACCTAGGTTGACTGGGTCAACCAGGTTGCTCCAAGGTGTGGGTCTGTATTGGACAAATTTGAAATTGTATTTGGAGTCTAATAAAAGTAGTTTCAATGCTCAAATAGGTCATTCCAATAAAATGACCTATTTGGACCCTAATGGGCCTCTTAGGTCAACCTTGTTGACTTGATCAACCAGGTTGACCCAGAGTGTGGGAATAGGTCTAACATGTTTGGCTTTGCATTTGGAATTTGTTGGAAGTGGTTGCATTTGATTTGGAGGTCATTTGGTTTGAAATCACTATTTGGGCCCTATGGGGGTATTTTGGTCATTTTGACCCCCTGGCTAAATAGGGGTCGAATTGAGCCAGCCCAGAGGCAGTTTAATGTTCAAGGAGTCAGGATTGAAGGTTTGAAAGGGATTAGAGACTTTGGAGAGGTCTCTAAGGCCAGGGTCTAGTTAAGGGTAGGTCTAGTGGCATGGGCTGTAAATATTTGAAGGTTTTACAGCCTTTGGATTTTGATTTAGTAACTGGGGTTAGAGAGCTCAGAATGGGCTCAAATTTGGAGGGTTGACATTAGAGACATGCCCCATCAGTATGAAACTGATAGAGCTTGAATCTGAGTTCATTTCACTAGGTTTTAAAATTCTGGAAGATTTGCTGGAAAAGGCCTTTAGGACCAAGCCTTAGGACCTTGGATTTGGGTCTGGATTTGATTGGGTTTAGATTGGATTGGGGTCTGGATTTGATTTAGGATCTTATTGAAGACCTCATACAAAAATGAGGTCAACAATCATCTATAAGAACAGGATGTCCAGCCATGGTTAGATTTTCGGTAAGTAAAGATGGGCTTTGGTCAGTGCATAAATCTATAGAGAGTCACAATCACGAACTAGCTAGACCGGATGATCAACATTTGCTTCGGTCGGCAAGGTCAATTAGTGATGATAATGCAGCTGTTTTGAAATCTATGACAGAAGCAGGTATAAGAACTGTTGATGCATTTACGTACCTATCTGATGAAGTTGGAGGTTTGGTTAATCTTGGATTTACGAAGCGCGATGCGTACAACCATATCCAAAAAGAAAGAAGAGCGAAGTTTGAGAGTGGAGACACTAACTCACTGATCAAGTTGTTTAAAGAGAGGGCGTTAGATGACCATATGTTTGCATGGGATGTTGAAACAGATGAAGACGGATGTTTGTTGAATTTCTTTTGGGTTGATGGTTTGGGTAGAATCGATTATGACTGTTTTGGAGATGTGATTATATTTGATACTAGTTACCGTTTAAATAAATATAACTTATGTTGTGCCCCAATTGTCGGAGTGAACAATCACTGGCAAAATGTTCTTTTAGGAGTTGCTTTTTTATCTAATGAGACAATAGCTTCTTTTACCTGGTTTTTTCAAACATTTATAAGAATCATGGATAACAAACATCCCATTACCATTTTTACTGATCAGGACCAAGCCATGGCTAGGGCAATAGAGATTGCATTGCCTAATACACGACATCGATTGTACCAATGGCATCTATAAAAGAAAGCACCTTCAAAGGTATGGTGCTTTAACAGTAACAACAGAGTTAAATGCTTATTTTATTACTGTTTCAGACTTTGTGATTCAGCTGAGGAATTTGAAAGCAAATGGACGGAAATGATATCAGAAGGAGAACTCCAAAATAATCAATGGTTGAGTGATCTCTACAAAATCAAGGAGAAGTGGTCAACTGCATTCAATAAAGATTGTTTTAATCTTGGTATTTTATCAACCCAAAGGAGTGAGTCAACCAATCATGTATGCCATGGTTATTCCAAGCCAACAAGTACTATCACGGAGTGCTTCCTCGGTTTGGAGAAGATTATGAGGATTTGGCGTCGAAATGAACAAGATGAAGAATTCAAATGTAGTCAAACTGACATAGTTCCATATATGAAAAGTAGTTCAGTATTGAAGCAAGCTGCAAAATTTTATACAAGGAAATTGTATGGATATTTTGAAGAGGAGTTCTTACATGGACTTGGTGGATTATGCGTTGATAATACTTCATCAGATTTATCAATGTTTTCTGTTTGTAACATTGACAGCTCCATTGACTCACACAGATGGATAGTTAAAATCAGTTCAATTGAAGGTACCATTGAATGCACATGTGCTAAGTTTGAAATGATGGGAATATTATGTGCACATTGCATGAGAGTAATGAGACAGTTAGACATTATTAATATTCCCATTAAATATTTACTCCCTAGATGGTCAGTCAATGCTCGAAAAGATTTATATTCTGGAGGTAAGATCCCAAGTCTTTGTAGTAATGCCTTTCAACTAATTTCAGGTGATAGCAACTTGATTTTCAGAAATTATGCATGTCGTTTTGCATATAAAATTAGCACAGAAGCACAAGATAATAAAGAAGCTGAGAAGTGTGTCATAGATGATTTGAGTACTTTGGCTGAAAAAGTTCATTCCATCAAGCTTTGTAGTAAAAACACACCAAATTCTGGAGCTGGTAATGAAACAATTAAAGATCCAAACAAATGTCGGCCTAAGGGAGTTTCAAATGCTAGATTGAAGGATCACTGGGAGAAAAAGAAGCCGAAAAAATTGAAACAAACCGCCTCGATACCTTCAACAAGCTTACACTTTACAAATACAGAATCTGGTAGTCAATCGTCTTTCATGTAACCAGTTAATTTTGCATGTAATTTATGACATTAATATGATTTTCTGAATGTATAATTGATTTTGGAGTTAGTTTGTGTAATACCGAGCAATACCGATCAATACCAAGCAATTACCTCGCTATACAGACCTATACCGAGCCATATAAATCCATCAATAGCGAGCAAGACCTATGCATACCGAGCAATACCAAGCGATACCGATCGTTATTTGATTGTTACCGATTTACTGATATCGAGTCATAATGAGCAATTACCGACCTATAGCTATGCATACCGATCTATTATGATCAGTACCGAGCATTACCTATACTAAGTATTAGTAGTTCTGCTCGGTACAGATAAATACCGAGCAGTACCGTGCAGTACCGAGCATAATTTGTAGTTATTATGCTCGGTACAGATCAATACCGAGCAGTACCGAGCAGTACCGAGCATAAGTAATAGTAATTATGCTCGGTACAGATCAATACCGAGCAGTAAAGAGCAGTACCAAGCATAATTATTACTAATTCTGCTCGGTACAGATCAATACCGAGCAGTACCGAGCAATACCGAGCATAATTATTACTAATGCTGCTCAGGTACTGCTCATTACCGAGTTGTACCGAGCAGTGCCGAGCTATACCGAGCAATACCGAGCAGTACCGCTCGGTATACTACTCGGATACGCTTCAGCATGGAGCATTACCGAGCTATACCGAGCAATACCGAGCTATACCGAGCAATACCGAGCAGTACCGCTCGGTATAGATCAACATTGCTCGGTACCGAGAAATACCTAGCTATACCGAGCAATACCGAGCAGTACCGCTTGGTATATATCAACATTGCTCGGTACCGATCAATACCGAGCTATACCGAGCAATACCGAGCAGTACCGCTCGGTATACTACTCGGATACGCTTCAGCACGGAGCTGTACCGAGCATGGAACAGATCTATACCGAGCTAAACCGAGCAATACCGAGCAGTACCGCTCGGTATAGATCAACATTGCTCGGTACAGATCAATACTGAGCTATACGAGCAAAATCGAGCAGTACCGCTCGGTATACTACTCGGATACGCTTCAGCACGGAGCAGTACCGAGCATGGAACAGATCTATACCGAGCTATACCGAGTAATACCTAGCGGTCCGCTCGGTATACTACTCGGATACGCTTCGTAAACCCTACCATATATATATTGAAGAAGTAACTAACCTGAGGCATCGTAAAATCAAATATGCAGAGCTTGAAAATTCGCAGAAATGGAAGAAGCTGAACTGCCGGTTGGAGAAGATGAAGTATATCGAAGCATATAATGACTGAAGTGAAAGACGGTAAGGTCTGTTCGAAAACATAGCCGTTTTTTTTGGGTTCGCGCAATAATATTCGGGTCCGCTGCTCGGGCCATTAGTTTTAAATTTCGCACGTGCCATATACCCAATCATCACCGGGTCGGGTTTCGGGTTTTGTTGCTGCCAGATGTCGCGTTATAAAGGCATACCGAACGTAGAGATGCGTCAGGTGGGAGGAGGCAATAAAAATTCCCCACAAGGGGTCCCATCTAGAGAACTCGTCTAATTATCCAAGAAGAACTATTCACCACGAGCTCGTAGAGAACTTTTCTAGAGTGATTAATAGGTGCCACTCATCTGAACCTACAAAGGAGCTTGCCATCTGCGAGGTATTTGGGGATTTCTCGCCAAGCTAATAGCCTAACACTCACTGAGTAACTAAGTCACAACCTCAAACACTCGTTCTTCCTCAACATACCTAAATCGCTTGCTCTCGTACAGAGTGACAATACTCACCAAATTCAATTACATGAAAAAAGCCTACTCTTGGAACCCTTAGCTTACCTAGTCACGACCATCAAATTTGTAGCTCTCCATCCCCATGGCGACAACCCACTTGCCTTTATCCTCAAGGCAATTTAGGCTCTCTCACATAAGTCACCAACCGTATCAGTAAGCAAGTACACTTAGCTTAGCACTAGCTCATATACTCATCCAAGCATACTTGCCTGCTCAACATCACAGAGCATGCTCGAAGACAACTAGCTATAATTCTTCAAATCTTTCATCTAGCTAACCAAGGGCATGTGTCATAAGAGTGTGCAGCATTGTAAAGGTGTTTTTTATTTTATCTATATGTAGTCTTTTTTTATAGCTTCAATACTCTAAAAATAAAGGGTGTTGAGAAATAGTTTGAGACCTTATCTTAGACTCTTGTGGATAATATGCTATTTTGTTATCTATAGCTTTCTTGAGTATTCTATAGAACTTTCCAATGGTCTCCTAACTCTCTCTATTCTCTTAGGTCAAACTTGTCCAGCTTACATGTTCGGCTTGCTAATAAGATCCAATATCCTCTTAGATGCAGTGAGCATGGATTGATGCCACATATGAGAAAGCAAGCCCGAATTAGGGCTATAAACAATTCTAGTCGAGCTTGAGTCGCCCCTATATTGGGCTTGAGCATGATTAATTAATCGAGGTTGAGCTCAAGTTTTATTCAACAAGTTCAAGCCCGCTCATTCATTATGAAAGAGAGAAAATTATTATGCTTTAAGCATTTATTATAATAAAATAAAAAGAATGAGAAATTATAAAAAAAAATAAAGAATCATTTAATATAAGAAAGTGAGATATAAATTTCAAACATTTTCAATAATTTTGTACTTAAAATCATGAATCATAATATATTTTAAGTATATTTTATATAAATATTTTTTAAATGGATCGGTTCAAGATCTAACGAGTTGAATCGGGGCTGGCTCAAACATGGCTCATTAGCTCATCAAACTTGCCTCACATACTATTTATTGAGCCGAGCACAACTTGATATGACTTACTTGCACCCCTATCCCTAACTGACAAGTTGAACCAATGAGAGCCATTAGTGGTTTGAACTTTGGGGGAAACAAGCTTAGAACAAAATTGTAACGGTTAATTTTATGTCTAATTCATTTAAGGGTTTAGGTTTTAGCATGTGAACAAGGTTCGAAACTTTTATTATAAGGTTGTACCTTATTTAAACATGATATTATCAGTTAGCATACTTTTTATTATAGCTTATAATTGTCAATGACGATTCCATTCAAACCTAAATAACTAAAAATATGACATCATAAACCTTAAATAATATATTGTTGAAATGTAAAACTAACACTATAAGGCTTGATAGCAGATCGAACACATAAGTTCTAAGATCGATAAAGATAGAAGGTACTAAACAAAATATACTTTTGTGCATCTCTATTGTTTGAAAGTATGTATGCCACTTAAGTTTTTGTTTATGACTTATATTTTTATATAGCAAGGGCATTTTAGTCCAAAATAACCTTTTTAGCATACTTTTTCAAGAAAATAAGTGATAGGAATATTTCAACACTTACATATAATATGAGGCATATAAAGCCATTTTTATCTTTATTATCTATATTTATTATTATTCCATAGGCATCAACTAAAAAATCATATTCATTCATTTGTTTAAATTCATTTAAAGCTTTAAACATCTATATAGAATTTTAATGAATAAAATGTCTCGCCCCAAGATCTAACTTGGAAAGAATATCAATTAACCGACCATTTACCAGAGTCATCTACACATCTCCAATTAAAAACAGTCTATAAAAAGTCTATAATTTAAAACATCAATATACAAGTCGATCCATCTCTCAAAACATCATGTACAATACTCAGGAACTATGCTATCAATACAAGTAAAGAAATCTATCCTGTCCTGAGTACAAAAGAATCACCAATCGACCAAAAGAACAAAAACCTGTAGATCTGGGCCAATTCCTATCTCGTGCTCCCAAGCCCTGACCTGAAAATGTCAACCACATATAATGAGCTTTACAAAGCCCAGCAGGTCACCTAATACCTATAACTGAAGTCAAAGCACGGCAATGCTATCAATATGCATCTCAATCAATCAAATCCGTACAGTCAATGGTCAATGAGTCAATGCAATCCAGAAATCCATAGTCAATAAAACCAGTCAATGCAGCGGCAGGCAAATCGATAAATCGACTCAATCAATCAATAATCGACAATCAAATTGATGCTGTCTAATCAATACGATCTATTCAATGAAATCAATCGAGAAAAGTAATACGATAAATCTCAATCTATTCTAACAGTGAATCCATGCAGCAGTCAATACGGTGCAGAAACAGTAGCCACAGCAATCCTATCAATAAATCTATAAGCAGCAATATCAATGAATCTATAGGCAGAAATCAATAAATCTATACAATGTCCATATCCATGCTATCAATGCAATATCTATATCCATCCATGTCCATATCAATGCTCAGTAGTATTAATGCTCAGTAATCAATCGATGAAATCAATGAAATCGTACGATACAGTAAATCCGATCAAATCAATAAAGCACAAATCGATAAGGCAATACATCCGTAAATCAATACAGTAAACATGCATTTCAATACAATAATACTGAACAAGTACAATCAACTGGCTATGTTGTTGTTGTAGAATCCATATTGCTGTTGTAGATATCCATACATTGGTTCTATCAATAAGAGTCGTCACTCTTTTCACCCGTCGGCATATTAATAAACTCCTTATGACTCACATCCATATATCCATAATCAATGTTTAAAGGAAAGCCCGTCGGCCAACCATCCTGTACAGGTCAATCAATCTCCAACCAATGTTCAACCAGGTTATACGTGTGTTCAGTATCAATAATCAAGTCAATAGTCAATAGTCAATAATCAATTCAATAGTCCATATAATAACAATATAAAGCAATCACATCAATATCCATATGCACATCAGTCTAATCTATCAATTTCAGACAAATCAGAAAAACTACGAAAATCGGGCAGAGTAACGGCAGTCGATCAAATTTACACAAAAATCCTGCAAAAACCACTAATTTCCAAATTGCACCAAATTACAGTAGAATATTCACGACATCAATATAAGACTATTATTCTATAGAATCCAAATCAATAAGCATCCTGATAATTTTCTAATCAATTAAAATCGCGTAGAACCAATTCCGACCGATAAAATCTTCGTAGAACATAGTCAAATCGTGTACAATATTCATATCTATAACATTCTAAAATTTGTGCGGTGAAAGTTGTGTCAATACCAAATCAGGTCCAAAATTCGACTACGAAAACACAAATCCGTACACAACTCAATCAAAAATCAATATCTTTGAAAACAGAAATAGGATTCGGAGTCCTTACCACGAGATCTACACTTTTCCCAACAGCGGCGTCGGACGAAAAGCGCTCCGCGGTCTCCGAAAATCAGCTTCCCTTCTCTTTTCCTTTCTCTTTCTCTCTCTTCAAAAATCAGATATTTTGAAAATGATTTTCTCTCTCCTCAAAATGAGCTGATTTACTTAAATCCATGAACTGATCGGCCCGGCCGATCTCCACATTGTCCAGGACGATGTGACCAAATTCCAATCGTCCAGGACGATATTTCAGGCTGATAATTAATTTTCCTTGGACGATAAAAACCCTTGCTCACTAACTTATGCCAAGCACTGATCGTCCCAGGACGATCAAGAATCGGCCTGGACGATCCTGTCCAGAAATCATTTCAGAAAGCACTCCAGAAATCAGCTGTTTTCAATGCACTGATCGGCCTGGGCGATCTCAACATCGTCCTGGCCGATCCTGGGAGGAAAATCCAATTCATAAAGGAACAGTAAGGGAACGAGGTCTCACATAAAAGATGGCATTTAGTATGTTTATTAAAAAATCATCTGATTAATATGAATTTTGAAGCAACTTTTACATCTCAAAGAATTTTAATTTTTAAATTATAAATTCTCAAAATTAATTTTAGGATCATCCAAACTTCAATATCAATAAATTTATAATTGAAACTTCGATCTTAGTAAAATGATTTTTGTAAGCTTGAGATAAATCATAAAGACACCAAGATGTATTAAAAATAGTGTGTGACTAAGGGGTTGTTTGATTGTGTAATAACTATAATATATGAAATAAATTTTCTTGGAAAATATGAAAATTTTGAAGTAGAGCGCTTTGGTATTGATCTGGTGAGCGCTACGTCAGTTGTTACTTGAATAAGTTTATTTACCTTTACAATTAATTAAAAAACGTAATATTCACATAATCACAAGTATCTAACTTAAAAAAGTTGGATGAAATCCATCATCAATTAGCTGAAATCAATTTAAAATCGTCAAAAAAAGTTTACTAAAGTCAAAATTTATGGAGACTCATAAATCTTTGTAGAGGCTCACAGATTAATTTGCAAAGGCCCATAAATCTCTACGAAGGCCCATAATAGTTTTCCCTACCATACAAAGCCTCTATATCTTTATAAAGCTTCATAAATCTTTGTGGATACCCCGAAGAGCTTTGTTGTGATATGCAAACATTAGCGAAGGACTGTTAAGTTTGAAAATATATTATTTAATAATTATTTATGTTAAGTATATTTAAGCTCTTTTGTATAAAGACATTAAGGATATGCATGTAAGAGTTGTTACTTATGTTCAAACACATGATGGTTTGGCCAAGTGTTTTTTCTATTTTATTTGGATTACATCAAAGATCAGCTTTAAGCAAATATCTTTTTGCTGATGATATTCTTCTTGTTGATAAGACTAGAGATGGATTTGAAGAAAAACTTAAATTTTGGAGATCAACACTAGAGTTTAAAGATGTTTGTTAGAATATATCTAAAACCAAATACATTGAGTATAATTTGAATATTAATAGATCTAGTAGGGGGGATTATACCTCAGGACGATCAAGCCATTGATAAGAATATATATTTTATATATCTCAATTCTTTTGTTCTAAAATGATGAAAAAATAGATGGGAATGTTATTAGTGGAATTCAAGTTGGATGGTTGAACTGGAGGAATGCATTGGGTCTATTGTGTGACAGAAAAACTCTCATTAAACATAAGAGAAAAATCAATAAGATGGTGATGAAACCTGCAATGCTTTATAGCGTAGAATGTTAGTCGTTAAATGAGAAACATAAAATTAAGTTAATTGTTGAAGATTTTTAATTAGGTGGATGAGTGGCTTAACTCTTAGAGACATAGGCTTCGTTTGGTTCTGTTTTTGCTTATCTAAAAAGGTGTTTTAGAAAAAGAATTTTATAAAAGGAAGTTTAATAAAATGGAGTTTCAATAATTAAATGTTGTTTGGATAATATTTTTTAAGTGCTTATTAATACTTGAAAGCAGAGTTAAATTGTTTGTTTAGGAGTTTAGCTTTAGTGATTTTATTATAAAAGACTAAATTACCCATACTTAATTTTTCAATACAATAGTTAATTTTTTTTTATTTTACAAGGCAAAATTTACATAAATATATACATATGACTTTCGAAGAAAAAAATTGAAATTTTCTACTAACTTATAATATCAAAAGTTTACATTATTTACTTATATTCTCTTAAAATATAGCATAATTTTTACTACAAATATGATAAAATTTAAATTATATTACTTTATTATGATAGTTACAGTATTTCATTATTTTTTGTTCTGTTAAAAAAAAAAACTCATGTGCAACTACAAAAATATAGTTATGTTGGAAAATTCATTTATCTTATAAACAAATAAACCAATTTCTTAATTTAAATATTAATTATTTCAAGCTTATTTATGAGATTGAAAAAATACAATGAATCGAACATTACGTAGTTGATGCTGATGCAGCTGTCGCATTGTTCTAGAATTGTGATGCTTAATGCAGCACCTTTTACATCATTCTAAGAATCTTAGTTTGCTACTTCGCTTAGCTTAACAACAAAAGAGAATGAAAAAGTAATCCGTTGAAGTAGTCTATTGAACAGATCCATCTGATATCAGAGCTAGTTATATTACAGTCTTTCAACAATCATTATTGATAAAGTCAATGAAACAAAATTTTACAATTTTGATTGTAAAGTAGAAAGAATACTATATAAATCAACAATCGATCTAGCGAAAGCCAACACAAAGCTCTGGAAAAAAAAAACATCATTCAGTCTCAAACATAAGACTCACACTCAGCAGTGCAAGTTAACCGAACAAGACAGTAAGACAACAACATGGCTTCTTGATAAATACAAACTGATAACAAATTTCTAAATTTTCACATATAATTGTTTTGATTAAATAAGTAAAATTCCAACCTTTGCTCCTCAAAGCTATTAACAAATGGCATTACAAATACTTTCATAACTAAATCATTAACAACCACGTAATCTTCTCCTTCTTAGTGTGATGATTGAATTGAGTTCTTGTTAGAGAAACAAAAAAACAAATATTTCATATTTTTTCTTTGAAATTATTTGGGAATTTATATTTAAAAAATAAACAACTTTGCATATTCATTATACCTGTTATTATTGTATAATTCAAATGCAATTTTCTCTCTCAGTTCAATCATTTCATTCACTCTGTCGCCATCACCAAACTCTACTTCAGCATCTAACAAATTACTTTGTTCAACTTGCTCTCCAACTCTGCAATTATATGCCTCAGGATGAATAAAATATTCGTCAATATCACAATCTATAAAATCTGGATCATTTCGTGATATATGTCGCCAAATAAAATTATGTAATCCCATAGTACCAACAATAATAAGTCGATGTTTCTTAATGCTATAGTAAGGCATATCTCTTAATATTCCTCATTTATTTTTCCATACACCAAAGGAACGTTCAATTACACTTCTTAGTGAGGAATATCTACCATTAAAAAGCTCCTCATGTCCCCTAATTATTCTACTACCTCTTCTAAAATTTGGTATGCGATATTTTGTTCCCAAGTATGGCTTCAAATATCCTCTTTGAAGAGGGTAACCTACATCAGCTAAGTAAAACTTTCCTGTTCATAAATTTCTTAATTAGTATACAGTATAATAGAATTAACAAATATATTTATTTAATTCTAGAAATTAGTAATACCTAGAGGTGGTGCAGGAAAATTATATCTTGGATCCATCACTGTGTGTTTAAATATACACGCATCATGTGTCGAACCCTCCCAACAAGGTGCAACAAATGTGAAACACATGTTGAAATCACATGCAATCATCACATTTTGTGTCGGTGAATAATGTCGTCCAATATAAACAACTTGTTCTTCAACATGGATGTGTGCATCAACGTGTGTGCTATCAATAACACAAATGTAATCTTTAAAGTATGGCATGTACCGTGTGTCATTAATTATTTTTTCTGGAATATCATTGAAAAGTTTATCTCCATGTGAAATAATCTCAGAAATAATCGAACTAATGCTTTAAGACCATTATAAAAAACACATACTAATCATCTCTGTAGAGTGCTGAAAGCATTCACATGCTGATCTAATACTCTCATTATGTCCCAAAATGTACAAAGTTATTGCTAGTATCTCTCTATTAGTAGTTCTACGAGATCCATGTAAATCATATGATGATTCCAACAAATAAAGTAAGTCCATGAAAATAGCTTGTGACATTCGGATCATGTTATGAAATCTTTTTGGATGACCATACAATAACTCACACACCAATTTTTCTCTAATTTGACCTGATGTCATGCAAGTACTCTTACAAATGTACAATGCATAATAATCATGAATTACACATGTTGTCCTAAGTAGTGTACGAGTAAATTCTGTCACTCCTTTACGCTTCTTATCTTGTAACATGTCATCAAGAACTTCGTCTTCCATAAAATTTATTGAATCCTCGGACAAGATTGATATGAATAAGTACAAATTATACATATTAACCAACAAAAATTCATTATACAGGTATATTTTATACTAAAATCTAAATCAGTAATCACAAATCATTAGAGAAACAATATGACAAAGTTTCAATAAAATTTAGTTGAATGATTATTGAAAAAGTAGGGATACATAAAAAGTAACATTGGTAAATGTGGTGAAAAATATTTGTGCATGGTAGACTTAATATCACATAAAACTCTCAACCCTTTTGAATTATACAGCAGAACTAGCTGTAAGGAAAATAATAAACAGGTTAAAGGATTGTGCGAGAAATCTCTGAGAAATACATACCACAAGCTTTAGAAGGTCTTCAAAAATTTCTTCTGCATGTCTTAACGTTGCATCTATAATATTAGCCGGCAACTCAGCCTCAACAATGGTATGTAGCGGTTCACTTAAATGTTCATAACCTGGTCAAAATCTAAGTTTTTCTTACTTCAAAGTGGGAATAATAAAGCAGATGTATCAGTTCTTTCTCTACTAAAATTTTCCTAGCAAAGGAGCACATGCCAGCAACATCAAGAGCGCATTAATTAAAAACTATGAATCATTTGTTATGTTAGCTTTACCACCATTTCTTCTTTCATCCTCCCAAGTCCTACCACCGCCATCATACATAAAGTTCTGATACTAGATTGACCTAAAGATGGCCTATACTTCATTTTTACTTCATCCCCTAATTAAATAGCCAAGATAAATCTTCACACAATGCTTTTAACCAAGATAAAACAGAATTTCCCATGGTAATTTAGCCAGCAAGTTTTGGCTCCACTGAATTTTCAGTGATGTTATTAATCATGCAAACTTCAAACAATTCATTTTCATTACAATCAAAGTGAATCACTCAAACCAAACCAAAAGTTCCAGAGAGCAATGACCAATTCCGAGAAGAATCCCAACATAAGCAGCTAAATAGCAAACTTGCATGTACAACTATGATTAATAAACTTAATTATACAAACCATTTTCTACTGAAAAAAAAATGTTAATCAGAAATACTATACTAGTATGAATAGATCTTTAGAGCAGCATAATGTAACACCAAATTTTAACAACCAACACAATATTAACAAACAAACATTACAACCTAATGAACTACATGAACAATTACGAAAGCAATTGAACATAAAATATATCAAGAACAATGTTAAGAAACAAGTTTCAACCTAAACAAACACATTGTAGACATATATGTTCTTACATAAACTGACACATGAACAACTGTTGACCTCGTTTTTATCCTAATTTGCGCTCGAGAACTTTTGGTCGAGTTGATTGGGCCTCGTCAGGCTCGATTCAATTCGAATCGATGTTAATTTGAGTTTGATTTTTTATTAGTGTAGTCGAGCCGCATCGAATCCGAGTTAGCCTGAATTGAGCCGAATTGGGTCAAGTTTGAACCTAATTTCAGACCAATGGGTTTATCCAAATACCAATTTGAGCTTAATACATTTTTCAAACACATTTTAAATTCAATCCCATATCAGGAAATACATGATACTATCCTGATTTAATCAAAATTTCTCTGTGGTTGCGGCTGTTGTTTTGTCGCGTGATTCGCCTGTTTTGGAAGATATACAGATATCTTTAGAAGGATCGGAAATACCCAGCTCCTTTGTTGTCCTTCTTTTCTTCTTTTTTTTTTGGAAAAAATTGGGGCCTAAGCCCATCTATAAATAAACAAAAAGGTTACATGTAAAGGTGAATACAAGAGAGAAAAGCCATACATACGCAATGACAAAAACTTATGCAGGTTCAAGGAATAAAAAAACCCCAACTATACCACCCCATAAGACCAAAATTACATGTAAAAGGGCCTAAACAACTAGTATAGCCAAATAAATAAACATAACAGAAATGAAGAGGAGCCCAAAAGAAGCCAATATTGCCGAGATCCAGCAACAGAACAGCCAAAAAGTTCAGCACAGCATCAAGAAGGATGCCAGAGCACCTGTAAATCAGAGAAAATAACCAAGCAAGAGCCAAATTTGATCCAGTAGCACATAAACTAGCTCCATAATTATTTAACCACGACTCAGACAATTTGAGAGAGGCAAATACCCCTGGTTGCCCGAAGGCCATCCAAGGGGAGTAGATATGTCGAACATCGGTTTGGAGCTTCATCATCGTCCTGGTTAAAAACCAATACCTCCAGTTGATATCCTCCAAGTACATTGAATAGCAATCAACCAATAGAATGCAACCACATTTTCCAGATAGTAACTAGATAATAACTCATTTTCCAAAAATTCTCACAGTGTGCAGCCACATTTTAACCAAAAAATCCCAGCCCGGCCAGAAAACCACCCAGCAGCAGAATACTACACCCAGCGAGTGCCATCCATAAAATAGAGTAAAAAACATTACAGATTTACCAACAAATGCCATGAGTTCTTCCAACTCAACACCTTATCAAATATATTCCTCTTAATTGAAAGCAGCAAAGTAGAATGACAAAGAGAAGAATTTCCGAACCTCCTGGTATTACGTTCTTTCCAGATATGATAAAGGGCACAAGAAGTCACCACTTTGTAAAAAATTTTAAGATCAGCTTTATCTTTATACTCAGAGTTAATCCATTCCAAAATCTGTAGTATATTAGGTCTTAAAAGAAAGCTATGAAGACCTGGAATAAGATTTGTGATTATGGCAAAGGTGTATTGACATTCAAAAAACAAGTGGTTAACATATTCTTTGTGTAAAAAACAAAGACTGCACATTTCCGGGACAACAATGTTTCTTAATTTAAGGGCATCCACAGTTTTCAGTCCCCCCATAATTGCAAGCCACACAAAAACCGAGTGTTTAATGATATATCTTTTAGGCCATACAAGCTTGTACCAAGAACAGTTAGGAATGTTAGAATGATACTCTTCAATAAAGTTATTGAACTTAAATTTAACACTATTCTTCCATAACAGACATTGCCCATAATCAGCAGAAACACTAAATTTTTCACAGATATCCCTCAAATTCCAGGGGAGTTCATAGGAAACACCCAGCTATCAGAAGAGGTGAGATCCTTCAAGAGATGGTCCGGAATGTCATCACTATACTTAGCCCCTAACATATCAGAAACAATAACAGTATTGCACCAATGATCCCACCTCAAGGATATAGGAGCAGAATGTGAAATCTTAAAGTGACAGCAAGATTTAATAGCTACAGCAGTATCACAGACAGAACGCCAAAATTTAGATGCTGAATCAATAGGAGGTTTCCAAGGTGACCTGTATCTATGAACCAACCAATTAGATAAAGGAGAAGCAGTATTATACATCCTAAAAATGATGGAACAGTTGTACGCATATTGTAAAGCAAGAATGGAAGGAATACCCAGCCCTCCCTTAAATTTGGGTCTACAGATTTTTTCCCAAGAAACCATGTGTAGCTTTTTAGAAATTTGAGAGTCGCCAAAAAAGAGGAACCTCGAACTGGCTTTATTGACAAACTTATAAACAGTTTTAGGTAAAATAGTGCCCCTAATCCAGTATGCGATAGTGTTCTGAATGGTAAACTTGATGTATTGCAGCCTTCCAGTAAAGGACATAAGATTAGCCTTCCACCCGTTCATTTTCTTGTTAACACTGTCCATAAGAGGCAAGTAATCTTCCACTTTAAGCCTATAGAAGGACAAAGGGACACCCAGATAGGTTAATTTAGATACCTTATTATGAATATAAAGGGCTTGACAAATATCCATGGAATTTTTCATATGTTTAGGAAACATTATAACACTCTTGTCATAGTTGATGAAAAGACCAGAAGCATTAGCAAAGTCCCTAAGAATATTATACAACAAATTACAGTTGTAGATAGTGGCTTCACCAAAAATCAGCACATCATCTGCATAAAGCAAATGAGTAATAGTGTACCCCTCAAAAGAAATCCCTTTAAAACCCGTCCCCACCAGGAGGTTAGAAAATACATCCATAACAAGGGAGAACAGGTAAGGACTAAGGGGCATCCTTGCCTAAGCCTTGCAGAAGAAGAGAAGTATCCCTCAAGGGCCCCATTAAGCACCACAAAGAAATTGACATTAGTAATAGAAGCTTTAATCCAATTCACAAAAAGATTAGGAAACCCTTTTTGAATGAGTCTAGCAAGTAAGAAATCTCTAGAGACCGTGTCAAAAGCTTTTTTGACATCAAGTTTAGCACAAAAATAATTATCTCTTTTGTTCTTACCAGCATACGCCAGAATATCACTGGCGAGAAGAATATTGTCAGTGGAAACCCTAGATTTAACAAAACCCGCTTGAGTATCCATAACAATCATATTCATAACTGGCTTAAGTCTTCAGCTATCACCTTAGCAATGATTTTGTAAAGAGTGTTACACAAGGAAATCGGCCTGTGGTCAGAGACATCAGTAACATTCTTATTCTTAGGGATAATAACAAGAGCAGTAGCTTTAACCCCGTTAGGCATGTAACATTTAAGAAAAAAGGATCTGATAGCCTTACAGACTGCAGGCTTTATGATGTGCCAAGAAGATTTATAAAAATAAAAGTTAAACCCATCAGGCCCTGGCGCAGAATTGGAAGAGCCCTTGAAAACCTTCTTTTTAATTTCTTCATCTAACACAGGCGAAGTGTAGGAAATAGCAAAACAGTCAGGAATCCTAGTCCCAATAGGAAACAAATCCAGCCACAAGTTAAAAGGAGGGGCAGGATTATAAAGACTTTGAAAGTAATCCATGATAGAGTTTATAACTTCAGTTCCGGAAGAATTAGGGTTGGAAGCAAGAAGATTCACAACAGACTTGTTACCACCCCTCATAGTCCTGATTTTAGCAAAGAGAAACTTTAAATCATCTTCCCCTTTCTTCAACCAGTTCACCTTAGCCCTTTGAATAATCCAGGAAGAGTACATGGAGTTGAAGTTGGCAATTTCAGAATTTATCACCTTATAAGACAAATTTAACTCCATATTGTTATGGTTATTTTGAAGCAAACCCAACAGCTCTTTTTGTTTACACAACAAACCTTCAAGGTGGTTTTTGACACAATTCGAAGAATACCAAACCTTCTTTTTAATACACCCTTTTAACACTTTCAGAGAATTACTGAAATGGGATAAGGGATTACCCAAACAAGGTTTAGAAAAAACCTTAATGAGATGCATCCAATAATTATCCAGATTAGACCAGTAGTTTTTAAAAAGAAACCTGTAATGCACCTGAGTAAGCAAGCTAGAGTGTATAATGATAGGACAGTGATCAGAGCAAGAAGGATTTTGGAATGAACAATACGAGTCATCAAAGGTATCCAACCACAGCTCATTCACAAGCACACGATCAAGCTTAATGTGGATAGGGTTTTCAGCACGTTGATTGAACCACAAATATTTAAGCCCAACAGTGCTAAGGTCCTTCAAGCCATTATTGAAAATCATACAATTGAAGTATGTAAGAGAAGACATGGTGATAGGAGAACCACCCAGTTTATCAAAAGCATACCTACAACAGTTGAAATCCCCAATAAGAGCCCAAGGGAGGTGGATGGAAGAATAGGATTGAGAAATAACAGCCCAAAGTTCCTTAAGTTCATTCAGATTATTTGAAGCATAAATGGCCGAGAGTTGTAGAATAGGTTGGTTAGCAACTAAAATGATACCAGAAATAAACTGAGAGGTAATCTGCGTTGGCTTAAAGCAAATTTTAGAAGCATTCCATTTGATCCAAATGCGTCCCGAAGAATTAAGAGCAAAATTGTGACAGCTAGATTCATTAGGAAAAAGGGTATGCGTGGACTCAAAAAATGGATCCTGAAGCGAGAGAACATTGATACGATTTTCCAAAATACAAACCAGGTCAAGCTTAAAAGAGTGAATCAAACGCTTACAGGCAAAAACCTTATCAGGGTGGTTGAAACCCCTGATATTCCACGCCGCCATGGGTGGAAGGGACATTAATGTTTCTTGTTGGCTTGGGGTTTTTTGGACTTCTTCCCCCTTGCAGATTTATTATTCATAACCGTGGCTGAAGCTTGTTTATTCTTTCCCCGATTCTTTTGGAAAACATCAAGCAATTGATCTTGCTTTTCCTCCCTATCTTCAATTACTTCCTCTTCCTGACTTTGTTCCTCCTCCATGGCTAAAGCATCAAAACTATTGGGGGAGTTGATAGATTTTGGGATAGCAGATGATAGAGAGTTCTGGGAATTTGAAGCGGAAGATATAACTTCATGAGGAGAATTTAGGTTAGGGATATCGGACCCAATTTCCTTACCAGAAGCATGGGAATTACTAATAGCAACAGGACTAGCAGATTTAAGAGGAGATTTGTTGAGAATAGGAGAATGTGGCTGATAATGAAGGGATTGACCTAGATCATTGGTAATAATTGCAGCAGGTTTAGTAATCAAAGCAGAAATTCCAGTCTCAGTATTTCCAACAATTTCATCCGGTTGCCTAAACTGAGGTTTGGATTTAGCACGAAAACGTGGCTATCTACTAAAGCTCCTTCCTCTGATATCCTCCTTAGTCTTAAGTTTGACATTTTCATCAACTTGAGGTTTAGTCAGACAGGAAGATGAAAAATGCATTAAAGACTTACAATGATCGCATGGAAATGGACGCCACTCATATTGAACTTTCAAAGTTACCTCAGCACCATCCAAGGAAACACGAATCACCTCCGGGTATTTTGCTTGACTATCAACCAGCACACATACCCTAGCATATGTGAGTCTTGTCTTTTGCTCGGTAAGCTTGTCCGCAGCAACAGGAATTCCTATCTTACTAGTGATGTAAGATATCCCCTCCGAATTTCAACATGCAAGGGGTAAATCATGAATTTTTACCCAAATGGGAACAGAGGAAAAATCTTCCCTCTTAGGGACAAACTTCAGATGCCACTTTTGAAAGACAAACGGTTTACCAAGTAAAAACCACACTCCTCTTGACCAGACAAGGTCAAAATCTTATTGGCAAGAGAATCATAAGAGGAAAAAAACCGTCGTTTAAGGATAGAAGCTGTACCGAACCAGACAAAGTCCAAGTCTTCTTTATAGCTCCCGACAAAGCTTCATAAAAAGGTCTACGCCCAATGGAGTAACCCACCAAGCATAAACCCCAATCTTGGCCCCCTTTGCTCAAACTTTCACAAGAGAAGGGAATCACTTCCGGCTCTGACGGGTGGTGAGAAAAAGAGAAGGTATTTGAGGCACTGACATCCGGCGCAAAAACTTGACTCCAGTTTTTAGCAGGAGAGCTTATAAAACTTCCAACATTCGAAAGCGGGGGGAAATCAAAAGGAGGAGAAGAGGAGTCCATACCGCAGAGAGAAGAAAGCCGGGATGAGGAGAAGAAGAAGAAAATCAGCAGGTGGCGGCGGTAGGGCAGAAGAAAAAACCCTAGCGTTGTCTAAGTTATCATTTTCTTAGACTGTCGCTGTTCTTGAGGAGCAAATCTTGTCTCGGTCCTTCTTTTCATTTGTGCTTCTTTTCGTGTGGAAACGAGTATGATCTCTATAGACTGGAGTGGAAAAAGCTCCAGCCGTGGTTTTGACTAGGGCATTCGCGCCCTCTCCCTCTCTCACGCTCGATTTTTCCCTCTCATGTCCGGTTCCCTCTCTCTCTGGTTCGCGAGCTCCAGGCGACGCCGAGTCCCCGTGATTGCTGTTCGTGAGCCCTAGAGGAGACGGATACGAGCGGCTTTCACGGTCAAACTCCAACATCAAGCCGAGCTTACGTTTCCTCTCCAGGCATTCGCACGCCCCAATTCCTAGCTCAGCCGGAGCTCCCCATCGCCCGTGGTGCTGGCCGACTACAGGTTTTGCACGTATCGACTCTGGAAGTTCTGCCACAACCATCCGTTTCTAGAAGCCATTTCAACCTTAGTTGCCTAATCCTTAAGCAGGTATAAATTTCTCTCATCTCTGATTTTTATCTTGCTTATTTTACTTGTGATGATCACCATGCTAAAGGACACTCAGAAATGTTAGTTTATTCATGTGAATCTCTCATTTCATGATATATGTTTGGAAAGGGTAAGCATACATTTATAATCTTTCTGTTGAAGTGTGATCGATGTTCCCTCTTAAGGCTCAAGATAAGGAGAGATTATTGTGTACGCAATCCGAACGTGTTCGGATGCTGCGTACACACTGCTTATTTCATTGCGTATTTTTTGATACATAATTTTTTCGTGTCAAATAAATATGAAATAAATAATACTCACTAAATACACAAAAAATACGCAAAAAAAACTTAGAAAACATAATTTATCAAAAAATACGCAATGAAATAAGCACTGTGTACGCAGCATCCGAACACAATTCTGCGTTCGGATTGCGTACGCAATAATCTCTCCAAGATAAGATCCTCTTTTGGTTAGAACTGGTTCTGGATTTGATGTTTTCTCCCCATCGCATGCTAGTCATCATTACTTATTAATGCCGTCATCTTCTTGTTGGACTTGGAAAATTCCTATATCCTAGATTGTCAGTATGCATCTCGAGGTGACCTGACACATTTCTCCACTTTTCAATTGATTAGTTATATGTGTACATTTTGATGTTCAACCTGTACACACAAATGAAATAGATTATGTACTTGTGTTAGCTACCCATATCTTAACATGGCAGAAATATTTGTTTATATGTATTGAACACAAAAGTAGAGAAATATCTTTGACAAATTGCATCCAAGTTTTGGTAATATATATGCAACTCATTCAAGGGCTATGTAGATTTATTGAAAGATTTCTATACTTTGATGCAATATTTTTTTATGTGTAGCTTGAGATGTCTTCTATCCTATGTTCATATTGTGAGTTTCATATGTTTTATTATGTCAAGGCTCTGTTTATTAACCGGCCATCATTTCTTTCCTTGGAGTTGTAACTATTAGATTTGATTGTTTTATTATGCTTTAAATATTGTGTTAATATGATCGTGTTAGATGCATTAAGCGAGCAAGCCACTTATTTTGATTTACATAATTCCTTCTTAGCTTTACAGGATCATTTTTCTTCATTTCATGTTTAACAGGAAATGCTGACATTTTTGTTTATTATTTACAAGAGATTGAGGAAAGATAAGTGTTGAAAATATTTTTTTGGTTGCTCTCAAGAGATTGAAAAAATATGAAAACTGAAAATTTTGTATGTTTCTCTTACAAAATAAAATATAGAAATGCTGAAATTATATTTTATCGAGTTTCTTCAATGAATGATAATAGTGATGCTGGTGTTTCTTATTAGATTTCTCTTCATAAAGGTTGAAGTTGCTTTCAATGCAGTTTTTTTAAATTAAGTTTTGCTAACTCTTGTTAATTAGCCCAAAATATGTATTTATAATAAGATGAATCAATTCTTCATGACATCTTTAAAATACATACTTAGCATCTTCATTTAGATATAATCAAACATTTTCACATGGACATGAATATTAATTTATTTTCCTACAAATAATTATTCTGAAAGCCGACAAGTAAAAGTCTTGGAGTACAATAAAGAGAATGTACTATTCACCAGATGCAAGAGTTTTTTTTATTCTATGATACAAATCCCTTAATTTACTTTGACAAACTCATTATATTATAAGACTTAAGCTAGTATCTTGCTAATATGATTGTTTTGATGAATGTATATTAACAAAAAGTTAATGGAAAGGAAAGAGACTGTTATGATGATTTTGGAGCTATTTAGCCATGCAATCAATTTGTATGAACCTCTGACAATTTGTTTATACAACAATTCAAGTTAACAATAACCTATTTCAGTTCCACGTTTGTGAATTTTCTCTTAGCATGCAAACTCTACATATCTGTTGTATTTAATAAAAAGATTTGAAGATCTCTTCAGCTATTTATTTAGTCATTAATTCTCTTTTTAATTAAAGAGTTTGGTTCTAATAGAATTGGATGCAACATAATTACATACTATGACTTTATTCAATCTAGAACCCCAAATATTAAGTATATAGTTATGTCTCAAGTCTGAATTCTTGGTTGTTATATAAAGTTGAACGAAAGCTTTCTAAAGTTTGTTTTTTGTATTAGGGTTAGCCATCGTTGAAGTTCGTACATGTCAGAATATTTATTTACTATTCATAGATGTACAACAATCATAATATTGTAAGGTTCTATTTTATAAATCGAGCACAGTGATGTGAATTTTTGTTGTGAGGTTTGATACATCATGCAAAAATTATCTTGATTGGGCACGAATCTCGAGGCAAAAGCTAGTTGGAAACTTCAAAAATTAATTTTGGGAGCACCCGAACTCCGATTTCAGCGAGCTTATAATCAAACTGAGCATCTCGGAAATACAAACCCAACGACACCAAGATCAACCCAATCCGAGCCCAAATGAGTCCGAATCAAGGGCTCAAAGCGCTGTTGAAAGGTTCAAACAGCAATTTGAGTTACCAAACGGTCTCCGATTTTGACGAGCTTATACTCGAATCGAACGGCTCGATGAGACGAATCCAACGAGACCAAGATCATCAAATTCCGACATCACTAAGGCCTTCAAATGATCAACGAACGGTGCATGATCAAAGGATTCGATATCGGCCGTCCATTCAAACCACTCCCAATTCGCCCTTGATCTCACGCCTATTTACGGGCTATGCCACTCCAGAAAAACTATAAATAGAGCCCTCATTCTACACCAAAGAGGAGGGAGGGAAGAGAGAGAAGAAGAAGAGGAGAAAGGGGAAAAAGAGATTCCTCACCTCCTCGACCACCGCCGGAGCTCTTCCTGCCGCCTAAAGACACCGGAACTCTGCCGGATATTCGGGAGAATGCCAGAATTCTGCCCAACTTCCATGGGATGCTAAAATTCTTCCCAATATACAAGAGAGTTCCCTTCTGACGCTGAAACTCCGCCCAAGGGAAGCCGGAGTTCTCCTTTGTCAACAACAGACGCCGGACTTCTACTCGACGTCGAACCTTCACTCTTCGCTAAGTTTCTACCCGACGTCGAACTTCTACCGGTTATCGGACTTCACTAGACGTCTACGCGAAGATGGATTTCTTTCCATTGCTGGGCTTCTACCTGACGCTGTCCTACTGATCTTCGTCGTCAGACTACAGTCCTTCCGACCTTCTTCGCCAGCCGACTACGGTCCTCCTGACTTACATCGCCCGCCGACTACAGTCTTTCCGACATCCATCGCACGTTGAATACAGTCCTCCTGACTTATGTTGCCAGCCGACTACAGTCTTTTCGACCTCCGTCGCCTACCGACTACGGTCCTCCTGACTTACGTCGCCCGTCGACTACAGTCCTCCGTCGCCAACTGACCACGGTCCTCCTGACCTACGTCGTTCGCCGACTGCAGTCCTTCTAACAAAGCGAATATGTCAATAGTGATTCTTTGTATTTACATCATGTAATGTACTCCATAAGATGTACATCAAGCTAAGACCTTCCACCAAGGAAGGGCCTCATTTGTAATCGACTGCAATACTAGTGGATTCGTTCAAACTGGGCTAGACCCCGTGGTTTTTCCCCCTTTTACAGGGGTTTTCCACATAAAAATCTTGGTGTCTCATAAATGCTAGACCCTCTCTCCTTATCTGATTGCGTGCCGGATTTTCATACAATGCTAAGACGTTAAATATGATATTTCTCTACCACCGCGAATACTCCTAGACGCAACAGTTTGGCGCCGTCTGTGGGAACGTGGTTCCTGACTGGGGGGCAACTTTTGCTCCAATCTCAAAAGATCACTCATAGCATCAATATCATAAGAAGCAGATGCGGACTTGGGGGCAACTTTGACTCAAACCATGGTCAAATAGATCCTCTAATACCTTCAACACCAAGTTGATATTTCAAGAATATCCGAGCAAATGCAAGGATACTTCAAATCAATTACAAGCTTTATACAATCCATTGTTGGACTTCTACTGCTCGAGCAAGGTCTTAACGTCGACCTCAAAAAGGCAGTAACGGTCTAAAAATAGACCATTCTTCACCTTTGATTCGGGATACACGCGGCATTCGCCCCCTCCCAATCAAGGTAAAATCGATCCCAGGGGGATTCGATTCGGCCTCTTCCACACAGGTTAACGTCGTCGAGCAAAGGCTCCGACATACAACCTCGGAAAGGTCTCACATCCTTGGTGGATTCTCTCGGCCTCTTCCACACAGGTTAACGTCGTCGAGCAAAGGCTCCGACATACAACCTCGGAAAGGTATTACATCCTTGGTGGATTCTCTCGGCCTCTTCCACACAGGTTCACGTCGTCGAGCAAAGGCTCCGACATACAACCTTGGAAAGGTCTTACATCCTTGGTGGATTCTCCCGACCTCTTCCACACAGGTTAACGTCGTCGAGCAGGGCTCCGGCATACAACCTTAGAAAGGTCTCACATCATTGATGGATTCTCTCGACCTTTTCCACACAAGTTAATGTCATTGAACAAATGTTCTAATATACAACCTCGAATAGGTCTTACATCCTTGGTTAACATCGTCAGAATGCCGTCAAGGGACTTCCATTTAACTTCTCCACAAAGTTAAATTTCTACCCGATGTTGAATTTCCTCTTGTCGCTGAATTTTTGCCTTGCAGGACTTTCGTCGGAATTCTGCCCGTCGATGAATTCTCGTCGGCCTTCTACCAGACGTTGAACTTCTACCCGACGTCGGACTTCTGCTTGTCAGCGGACTCCTACTCATCGTCAGACTCCTGCTCGTCCACGAATTCTCGTCGGTCTTCTACCTGACATTGAACTTCTACCCGACGTCGGACTTCTGCTCGTCAGCAGACTTCTACTCGTCATCAGACTCCTGCTCGTCAATGAATTCTCGTCGGTCTTCTACCCGACGTCGGACTTCTTCCTGTCGTCGGACATCTGCACGTCAGCGGACTCCTACTCGTCGTCAGACTCCTGCTCGTCGATGAATTTTTGTCGGTCTTCTACCTCTACGTTGAACTTTTACCCGACGTCGGACTTCTGCTCGTCAGCGGACTCCTACTCGTCGTCGGACTTCTACTCGTAAGCGGACTTCTACTCGTCCTCAGACTCCTGCTCGTCGATGAATTTTTGTCAGTCTTCTACCCGACGTCGGACTTCTGCTCGTCAGCGGACTCCTACTCGTCGATGAACTTCTGCTCGTAAGCGAACTTTTACTCATCGTCAGACTCCTGCTCGTCGACGAATTTTTGTCGGTCTTCTACCCGACGTTGAACTTCTACACGACGTTGGACTTCTGTTCATCAGCAGACTCCTACTCGTCATCGGACTTCTGCTCGTCAGCAGACTCCTACTCGTCGTCAGACTTCTACTCGTAAGCGGACTTCTACTCGTCGTCAAACTCCTCCTTCTCGTAGATGAATTTTCATCGGTCTTCTACCCGACGTTGAACTTCTACCCGACGTCGGACTTCTGCTTGTCAGCGGACTCCTACTCGTCGTCAGACTTCTGCTCGTAAGCAGACTTCTACTCGTCGTCAGACTCCTGCTCGTCGACGAATTTTCGTTAGTCTTCTACCCGACGTTGAACTTTTAACCCACGTCGGACTTCTGCTCGTCAGCGGACTCCTACTCGTCGTCGAACTTCTGCTCGTAAGCGGACTTTTACTCGTCGTCAGACTCCTGCTCATTGACGAATTTTCGTCAGTCTTCTACCCGACGTTGAACTTCTACACGACGTTGGACTTCTATTCATCAGCAGACTCCTACTCGTCGTCAGACTTCTGCTCGTCAGCATACTCCTACTCGTCGTCGGACTTCTGCTCATAAGCGGACTTCTACTCGTCGTCAGACTGCTCCTGCTCGTAGACGAATTTTTGTCGGTCTTCTACCCGACGTTGAACTTCTACCCGACGTCGGACTTCTGCTCGTCATCGGGCTCCTACTCGTCATCGGACTTCTGCTCGTAAGAGGACTTCTACTCGTCGTCAGACTCCTGCTCGTCGACGAAATTTTGTCGGTCTTCTACCTGACGTTAGACTTCTCCTTGTCGTCGGACTTCTGCTCGTCAGCGGACTCCTACTCGTCATCAGACTTCTACTCGTCGTCGAACGTTCGTCGGTATTCTACCCGACATTAAACTTCTACCCGACTTCGGACTTCTCCTTGTCGTCGGTCTTCTGCTTGTCAACGGACTACTACTAGTCATCGGCTTCTCGCTCGATTGCTACTTGCAACGCACACTCGAACTCTCTCCTTTGGCTCCACACTCGATCGTTGACTACTAATGGGCTTCAACTCGATCGTCCATCGCCAGTAAACTTCCGCTCAAATGACATTAAAAATCCCGTAACTCCTGCATGAGAGGAGGGACGCTAATTTGAGCAGGGGAAATTTCCAGCTCGCAAATAGCGAAAGCCTCAGCCGCCAGAGAGCCATGGGGGAAGAGAAGAAATCCCGTAACTCCTGCGCGCGAGGAGGGGCGCTAATTCGAGCAGGAAAAATTTCCCGCTCGCAAATAGCGAAAGCCTTAGCCGCTAGAGAGCCAGAGGGAGAAAGAAAGAGAAGTTGCAAGTTTCCTAAAGGCCTAAGGGGCCTATTTATAGGTTTTGGAGAGAATGAGAGGGAGTTATTGCAATTTTCGAAAACCCCAATTTTTTAAAAAAAATTTCGGATTTTTCGGAATTTTTTGGGATTTTTTAGGAATTTTTTCGATAAAAAAATAGCAAGAAAAATTATTTTTCTTGCATGTGGGCCCCGCTTAGGTCGGTGGGAGTGAACCGCCTCCTCGCGGATCCTCAGGCTCCTCACGCGAATCGCGAAAAAAGAAAAAAAAAAGTAAGAGGGGCGGCTGGGCTAAACCCGCCGCCCCTAAGAAAAAAAAAAACAAAAAAACAAAATTTGAATTTTGGCCAGCAACTGTCGGCCAAACCGCGCGCCCAGGAGGGGCGCGCCTATTCGCGTGGAGCGCTCTCAAGCGCCGCCGGCAGCGGGCGGCAGCCGGCCGGCTGGCCGGTTCGGCCGTTAAATGTTCCCGGGCTCCGATTTTTGGCCCGGACGGACAAAATTCAACGTTTTTGGGGTCCCCGGACCCGTTTTTCGACGTTCCAGACTCAATTTTGCAACTTTCGGAACTCAACGGGGCCTCAACAATTAAGTTTGAGCAAGAGCTTACTTTTCAAAATGCAATTTTTTGCAATTCGGCCAATGTAAAATTTTGGAACAAGTATTTTCAGACTTCTGGAGCTTCGACGTCCAAAAATAGGGGGGGCAACTGATACATCATGCAAAAATTATCTTGATTGGGCACAAATCTCGAGGCAAAAGCTAGTTGGAAACTTTAAAAATTAATTTTGGGAGCACCCGAACTCCGATTTCAGCGAGCTTATAATCAAACTGAGCATCTCGGAAATACGAACCCAACGACACCAAGATCAACCCAATCCGAGCCCAAATGAGTCCGAATCAAGGGCTCAAAGCGCTGTTGAAAGGTTCAAACCACAATTTGAGTTACCAAACGGTCTCCGATTTTGACGAGCTTATACTCGAATCGAATGGCTCGATGAGATAAATCCAACGAGACCAAGATCATCAAATTCCGACATCATTAAGGCCTTCAAATGATCAACAAATAGTGCATGATCAAAGGATTCGATATCGGCCGTCCATTCAAACCACTCCCAATTCGCCCTTGATCTCACACCTATTTACGGGCTATGCCACTCCAGAAAAACTATAAATAGAGCCCTCATTCTACACCAAAGAGGAGGGAGGGAAGAGAGAGAAGAAGAAGATGAGAAAGGGGAAAAGGAGATTCCTCACCTCCTCGACCACCGCCGGAGCTCTTCCTGCCGCCTGAAGACACCGGAACTCTGCCGGATATTCGGGAGAATGCCAGAATTCTGCCCAACTTTCATGGGATGCTAAAATTCTTCCCAATTTACAAGAGAGTTCCCTTCTGACATTGAAACTCCTCCCAAGGGAAGCCGGAGTTCTCCTTTGTCAACAACAGACGTCGGACTTCTACCCGATGTCGAACCTTCACTCTTCGCTAAGTTTCTACCTGACGCCGGACTTCTACCGGTTATCGGACTTCACTAGACATCTACGCTAAGATGGATTTCTTTCCATTGCTGGGCTTCTACCTGACGCTATCCTACTGATCTTCGTCGTCAGACTACAGTCATTCCGACCTCTGTCGCCAGCCGACTACGGTCCTCCTGACTTACATCGCCCGCCGACTACAGTCTTTCCGACATCCATCGCACGTTGAATACCGTCCTCCTGACTTATGTCGCCCGCCGACTACAGTCTTTTTGACTTCCGTCGCCCGCCGACTACGGTCCTCCTGACTTACGTCGCCCGCCGACTACAGACCTCCGTCGCAAGCTGACTACGGTCCTCCTGACCTACGTCGCCCGCCGACTGCAGTCCTTCTAACAAAGCGAATATGTCAATAGTGATTCTTTGTATTTACATCATGTAATGTACTCCATAAGATGTACATCAAGCTAAGACCTTCCACCAAGGAAGGGCCTCATTTGTAATCGACTGCAATACTAGTGGATTCGTTCAAACTGGGCTAGGCCCCGTGGTTTTTCCCCCTTTTACAGGGGTTTTCCACGTAAAAATCTTGGTGTCTCATAAATGCTAGACCCTCTCTCCTTATCTGATTGCGTGCCGGATTTTCGTACAATGCTAAGACGTTAAATATGATATTTCTCTACCGCCGCGAATACTCCTGGACGCAACAAGGTTATTGATATACTTTTGATATATGTAACAATTTGTATCATTTATGAAAATAATTATATATTCATTTACGAACTAAGATTATTTAGAAAATAAACTCACTTCACCGACAATCCCGATAGGTGATGTGGAGTATAAGTAGAAGCTTAGGCATTAGATTTCTTTAGTCTATGTCTTTTCCATTTACGTCATATTTTTTCATATATATATATATATATATATATATATATATATATATATATATATATATATATATATATATATATATATATATATATATATATATATATATATATATATATATATATATATATTATTTAAGTGTGACACCTTAGGATATACAACATAGATTTAAGATCACTGTACTTGAGCCTATGCACTTCCTTGATTATTAATTTTGGATTAGGTCACCAACCCCTTAGTCTACGAGGTCCCCTTGGATGAGGTAATCCATAGTTATTAACAAGGATCCTTAGGTTGGCACTCGATCAGTAGGTTAAGGATGTTGACGAACCCGAGACGATGGACGACCATGTGATCTTGACTGGGGGCGTTATACCACCAGGTAGGGTAGTTTTCATCTTCCAAACATCTATCCACTTAAACACCCAACATATAGTAGATGTTCATAATCTAGGTCTCCAGTCCTATCTAGGAAGTATTATAAGTCTAGGAAAGTTGGGCCTTCTAGATCCTTTGTCTTTTATTAGATCTGGTTTGAATCGTTTCCTTGTAGTGGCTCACTTCATATCTGAACTTGGTTCCTATATCATCATCCCTCACTTCTTGAGCATTCTCTTGATTTGGTGATCAAGAATATAAGTCCCAATTTTTTAATAAAATTTCAACTTGAACAATATAAATCTTATTTTAAAATATTAAAAGCCCAACTCTATGATAGATTGAAGCACTTCTGAGCGGTCTCAAAATCTTAAAGCCCCTACTCTTCCTCCTTCAACTTTAGAAAGAAATGTTCACCCTCAAACCCTTCCCATTTGAAAATTCTAAATACTCTTATCCTTAACTTAAACTGTGAAATCCTAAAAATATTCGCCACAACTTTAATCGAGAGTGTTCTTAAGAGATTAACTTCTCTTAAAATGTAATTAACCATATGTGCTTTCCCTTATGGGGAACCTACAACTCCAGAATAAAATAAACCCTATCTTACTTTCTTAGGATAAGAGAAAGATCTATGGGAATGCAGATAATCTTTCCAAAATCCATTTCTATTTTCAAATACCTTTGTAGGATAGTCGATACTATATTCTCTTTGTCATTTTTATCATAGAAATGGTGCAATTTTCAAAGCCCATGCTTACTTTCAAATCGTTCACATAATATTATATTTGTCTCCCTAGATAATATACTATTCTCATTATTGCATTTGGTTGCAAGAATGGTGAAACTTCTAAAACTCATTTCTCTTTTCAAACATTTTCATTGGTCATTATGTTCATCTTTCGGGATGATATTTTATTCCTTAGATTTATATTTGATTATATAAATGATATTTTCTAAAAAAACCTATTTTGTTATTGAATCAATTGTAGAATGTTGTGCCCTTCTTTTGAGATGATATAATATTCTCAATACATTATTCAATTACAATATAAGAGTGCACACCAAATATGTGTGGCAATTTATTTACAACAACGGTCTTCCCATACTCCAAGGATCACTTCATCTTACATACTTTGCCGACTCAGACTGAGTCAACGATCCCATTATCTGACGCTCCACCACATGCTACTACTCCTATCTTTGTTCGATCCACACTCATTTTCTAGACAGTAAGAAACAAACGACTGTCGCTCAATTGTCCATTGAAGTTGAATATCGTGTTCTCGTTGACGCCGATGCATACATTGTATGGCTCCATCGTCTTCCACACGATTTCAACATATGGGTATCTCACCCTACTTCACTCCATTACGACAACTAATCCACCATTGCTCTTGAAACCGATACAGTCTTCCATGCACGTACCAAGTACATCGAGCTCGACTATCACTTCATCAGGGAACAAGTCCAAGCTCATCGTATCAAATGGGGGGGGGGGGGGGGGGGGGGGGGGGGGGGGGGGGGGGGGGGGGGGGGGGGGGGGGGTGGGGGGGGGGGGAGGATTATAATGTCCACGTGATTGCTATACGAGTGGAGTTGTAAATAATGATCTTGACCACATATTTGTAACCGATCAGCTCATCCTCACCATACACCTACAAAGCTAAAAGCTGCATTGTGGATGTACCGTACCTCACACCAGCTATTATAGGCACGATGTAGCTGTATGCCACACAATATTCTATTCGTTTACATGGATAATTCATTCTATTACTCAATGGTCAGCATCCTGTGTTCATACACTTTTGTTCCTCTGCAACATACTAGTTTTATCTCACTGTTATGAGCAATCTTTTATAATTTGCTTCATTCTCTTGATCATAAAAAAAAAAACAAATTGACACCTATGATGTTCGATTTGTGGACTTTAAATTATAATTCTTTGTTGATTAATGCAAAAATAATCGAAATGTTGATTTTCTTCCCAAAATCTTTTCAACTCTATAGATTTAAGAATTCATTTTGAGATTATTAAAAATATTACATTTAAATAAATGAAATGAAATGAAGCCAACAATTTTACTGATATCAATAAAATTATTACAATAAAAATATAGAATGTTACAACTATAAATTCATTTTTTTTTCAAACAATGAGAAAGAGAATTGCATAGAAATTTATGCATGTCAGTAGAACTTTTGTTTTATTTTTTATTTTTTTATGCATTGAAATATTGGAGAAAAGGGTAAGTAAATGTGTTACTGAGACCTCTGCTAAATGCTACTATTTAGCTGTTCATGCATGTGGTGAAAGCAAGAGACTAGGGTTTGGTTTTTGTTTTGCTAAATGCTACTGTTAAGGAAGACAACACAATTTTTTTTGGAGAGAGAAGTTATGTTAGGGTTTTGTTTTTGTTCCCTTCTTTATTCTTCCCGCCTCTTCGAGGCTCTCCTTTGCAGCCGCTGATCCCTCTTCTTTTCCCCCTCTTCCCAACTCCTTCATTCCCTCTTCCGCTAAAACTTTGAACTCCTTACCTTGGGATCATATCCTTGTAGGCTCACGAAACTAGTGCGAGTTCCCTATTTCTTCCCTCACCACCCCTGATGAAGTGATAAACTTTCATTTGGAAAACATAACTGATGCTATCAAAGAATGGAATCTAGCTCTTTTTGGTTATTCGATCGGTAAGAGACAATTTTACGAAGCTTTGCTCAAAGCTGTATTGAAACCGTGGAATCTAAAAGATACTCTGAAGCTCATATCTCTTAGTGATGGGTTTTAGTTCAAGTTTTCTTGTCATGAAGACTTTGAAATGGTCTGATCTAAAGGAGCTTGGTTTGTTTTTGGCTAATCTTTTATCTTTTACCTCACTTCTTCCCTAAGAGAGAAGAGTTCACTACTGTGCCCATTTGGTTTAAGATTCATAATTTGCCACTATGTTGTTGGACATCGGTTGAGATATCAAAAATTGCCACAATATTGGACACCCCTTCTTGTCGATGCCCTAACAGCCTCAAAATCCAAATTAACGTATGTCAGGGTTTTTGTTTAAGTCGATGCATCTACCTCTTACCCAGAGACTTTTCCCATCATTGTAGATAGAAAGATGTTTAATCTCAAAATCCAGTATGAGTGGTGCCCAACTATCCGCTCTTTATGCAACTTTTTAAATTACCATGCAGCTTATTACCCCTCCAACCTGTATCCAGAACCTCTGCACATTCCCAAGACTCTACAAGGGAGAAGAACAAGTCGTAGACCGAGACCTCCTCAAAATCCCAAAGGCATCCTTCTTTTACCTAAAGATGCTCCTCCCATTGTCAACACAAGCCACCTCTCTTTGAAGGATGTTAATAAATTTTAACTCTTTTTCTACAAACTTTTGACCCTATCGATAGAATCAATCCTATTGAAACTTACTCTAGGTCTATTCCCAACCTAAACGTGCCCACCCAGATAACTACCTCTTCTTCTGATTCTATGCCACCTCCCAAGGACCCCACACCCTCAAAATATAATATCACCTAATAAATACTCGTTACTTCAAGTTCCCTCTTAGTTTGAAGCTTCTTCTTCTCAGGAGTTGGAAGAGAAAGTTATAAAACCCCAACAATATGAACAAACCATCACTTCATCTTCCACTCTTAAGACATTCAAAACCTCCATCAAAGTCACAAATAATTTGCACAAAACACTAGAGCTAAAGGCTCCAACAAACATCCAAACTCTTAACACCCCAATCAATGAATCATCCTATTGCAAATCTATTTTTCATGGCTTATGTTTTGATGATTGACAAACAATATTTCTCTTGGACTGCTTGTTGCTTCTAACGTTTCAGGAATCGAAGATCGGACGAACAAGACGAAGCCAATTCAGGATTGCGTAGGTTTAGGGTTGAGTCAGTCTGTACTTTTGTTTTTTTACTTCTTGAGTCTACTTGTAATGGTCAAAGAGACTGATGCTATGTAACCCTTCACACACACACTTGAGAGACTTAGAATTTCTGTTTTTACTCATATCGGCCAGGACGATTTTTGGATCGGCCTGGACGATCAGGCTTAAAACAGAAAGTCTAAAAAAAGGATTCTTAATTAAAGCAGCCGACATTAACAGATCAGCCTGGACGATACGTGTATCGGCCAGGACGATAAGCTCAAAACAGAAAGAAGTTGCCGCCATAGACAATTAAGGTATACTGTATTTTTTAATTATCGGCCAGGACGATCCTAGGATCGGCCTGGACGATATTCACAAATTATGCCATAATTATTCAGGAAATCAAGGGAGTAATTAAGGATGATTGATACGATCATATCGTCCTGGACTATCGCAGGATCGGCCAGGACGATCCAGTTAAAAACCTTAAGTTACTTCAGGATGATAAACATCGGCCAGCTCGTATCCAGGGTTATTGTCAGGATGATTTTCCTCTGATTTGAACTGATCGGCTAGGACGATCGTAAGATCGGCCTGGATGATCAAGCCAATTTTCAATCGTCCTATTTTACATCCAGGGCTATGCTCTGGTCGATCTTCATTGATTTGTACTGATCGGCCAGGCCGATGTCCATATCAGCCTGGACGATATTGTCGGCAACTTGCAATTAATGAGCTCCTTTGAAGCTCTTATATTTAAGAGCTCTTGTTCAACGTTTTTAAAAACCTTTGGCTGTTGCCTTGACCTGAGAAGACCTTGAGGAGAGAAAGAGAGAGAGGGGAGAGAGAGAGGATCTTGTGAGGGGGAGCTTGTGAAGGGATTCACAAGGGTTGCTTCAAGGATCGCTCTGCTTGTTCTTCGTCTAGAGTTTCTCGTCCGTGGAAGGGTCGGTAGAGGTAAGGAGTTAGCTTTTGGTTGTGGTTCTCTACCAGCTTCAGGAGGAAGCAAAAGGAGGTAGGTTTTCTGCCTTGCCGGGGTGGCAAAAAGGAGGTTCTTGTGAGGGCTTCTCCGCCTAGCCGTGGGGGCTAAAGGAGAGTCACTTTTTATAGTGCAATACTTGGTGGGTGCCTCAAAGAAGTGGATGTAGGTTGAGTTGACCGAACCACTATAAATTTCTGTGTTCTTATTTTTGCTTCCGCACTTTTAATTCCGCATTTATTTTTGTGGTGATTTTGGTTTGTGATTTTTATTCTTTGTGAATTTTTTTTTTTAAATACCAATTCACCCCCCCCCCCCCCCCCCCCTCTTGGTTAGCTTGGGCCAGTTCTATAGGGCTTAACATCCCTAACGAACTTTCAAGTGGTATCGGAGCGGGATTCGAAATTTTAAGTTTGAAAACTTTTTGAATTAGATCCATGGCTAACCTAGGGAATCGTAACACTACGGAAGGGTATTCTATTACCCGACCTCCTCTATTCGATAACCTACCTTTTGATTTTTGGAAAACCCGCATATCAACGTTTTTACAATCTACTGATTATCGCATGTGGATGCTTATTCAAGAAGGTTATTCTCCACCTTCTCGTGAAATTAATGGTGTTAAAACTGAAATTTCTTTTACTGAATGGACTTTTGATGAACGTGATTTAGCTCAATTAAATGCAAAATGTTTGAACTGTTTTTTCTGTGCTTTAAAATCTGAGAATTACATGCGTGTCTCAACTTGCAAAACTGGTAAAGAGATTTGGGATAAATTATGCATCACCTATGAAGGTACTAATGAGGTTAAACAATCTCGTTTAAACATTCTCTTGCATGACTATGAAATTTTTCGTATAAAACCTCATGAATCGATTTCTGACATGTATACAAGATTTACTCAGATAGTTACTTCACTGCATGCACTAGGAAAAGAACTTTCAAACTATGAAAAAGTTAACAAGATTTTGAGATGCTTGCCTTCGTCTTATGATGCTAAAATCACTGCAATCACTAAATCTAAGGATTTGAACACCTATTCTATTGATAACTTACTTGGCTCACTCATTGCTTACGAGCAAGGGGTGAATCAAAGAAATCTTGATGCAGGTGAGAAGAAAAAGGAGAAAATAATTGCACTGAAGGTGCATAAATCGGATTCTGAATCTTCCGGGTCTGAAAGCGATGAAGTTGCCTTCATCACAAAGCAATTCAAAAGCTTTCTAAGGAAGAAATAAAAGCATCATCAAAGTTGGAGAAAAGGTAAGGAAAATAAACATGTTAAAGGATCTTCTGATGTTGTCTGTTTTGAATGCAGGAAGCCTGGACATGTGAGAACTGATTGCCTTACGCTTAAAAATCACTTAAAGGGTGAGGAGAAACGTAAATCAAGGAAGGACAAGATGAGAGTACAAAAAGCATTTTGGGCGGATTCGGCATCAGATTCATCAGAGACAGAACCAGAAGATGAGACATCAAAATTGTGCTTGATGACAGACAACAATCTTGATCAAGAAGAGGTATGTGAACTTTCCTACGATCAACTTCTTAAAGTTTCAGAAAAAATTCATGCATCATATAGAAAATTAAAGAAAACACATACTAGCTTGAAATTAGAATTTTTAAATCTACAAAAGAGCATGAAATTTTGATTAAAGACCATCAAACAATTGATTTAAATCATATGACTTTACTTGATGAATTTGATGAGTTAAATAAAAATCATTATGAGTTTATTGAAAAGAATGATGCATTAAAAGTCTTACACACATCACTTGAAACTGATTTTAAGAAGTCTAAGAAGATAGAAAAAAATTTGAGGATTGAAAATGAAGTTTTAAAAAATACAAATTTGAAGTTTCAAAATGATTTAGAAGCATGTAAGAAAACTAAGATGACATCTACTTTTGATGAATTGTCAAAACCTAGGAAGAGGCATTATAACTCAAACCACTTAAAAAACCCCTTTCCTAGAGTTAGATGTTTTTCATGTGGCATGCTAGGACACATCTCACACACTTGCACGATTCACCATAGTGCACATTGGGTGTGGAGACCTAAGGTGCATGATCCACAGCATACCACACATGCATTGCATTCTTCTCTTCATAAGAAGGAACCCAAACCTGCTTGGGTTCCTAAATCTAACATTTGATAATTTTGCAGGAGGGCTCTCACAAAAGATCTCGTGAGAGTATGTGGTATCTGGACAGTGGATGCTCTCGACATATGACTGGTGATGCCAGCCAATTCGTTGTACTAGAGTCCAGGACTGGAGGCAAGGTTACTCTTGGAGACAACACCACCAAGAAGGTGGTAGGAGTAGGTATAATCGGTAATTCCAAGAACCTTATGATTGAAAATGTTTTGCTTGTAGATGGATTGAAGCACAACTGTCTCAGCATCAGTCAATTCTGTGACAAAGGCTTCATCGTGCAATTCTTTGTAAGCTCATGCATTATAAGTTTAAGCAATAACACTATTTTGCAGGGAAAGATGATCAACAACGTTTACATGCTTGATTTAAATAATATTGAATATGGCTATTTCTTTTTGCCTAAAAACTGTGATTGATGATTCTTGGTTGTGGCACAGGAGGCTTTGTCATGCAAGTATGAAAACTCTTAGGAAAGTAACCCAAAAGGACCTAGTTAGAGGTGTCCCCAAACTTAAGTTTTCAAAAGACCACCTTTGTGATGCCTGTCAACTAGGAAAGCAAGTCCACTCCACTTTTCATCCCATTAAGGACATTAGCACCTCTAGACCTCTAGAAGTCCTTCACATGGATTTGTTTGGACCCATTAGCACTGCCAGCCTGGGAGGGAAAGTCTATGGTTTTGTGATTGTTGATGACTACTCAAGGTTCACTTGGACTAGATTTTTTTCACATAAAAATGAGTCTTTTGAGGAGTTAAAAACATTTTCTACTTGGATTCAGAAAAAGCTAGGTTGTGAGATTTTGACCATCCATAGTGATCATGAGGGAGAGTTGTCATACTTTTTGGGATTTAGCATAAAATAATTGGAGGATGGAACTTTTCTAAATCAAACAAAATACATAAAGGATATTTTGAAGAAATATGAGATGGACAAAGCCAAGCCAATTAACACTCCCATGACTTCTAGTGCTCCATTAGATAAGGATCCAAGTGGTAAGTCAGTTGATCAGAAGAAGTATAGAGGTATGATTGGATCTTTACTTTACTTGACAGCGAGCCGACCTGATATCATGTTTAGTGTTTGCCTTTGTGCTAGATTTCAAGCTGACCCCAAGGAATCCCACATGACTGCTGTTAAGAGAATTTTTAGATACCTTTTGAGGACACAAGGCTTAGGAATTTGGTACCCTAGACATAGCACTTCTTTTGAGATTATTGGTTTTTCTGACTCTGATTTTGCAGGATGCAAGGTGGATAGAAAAAGTACTTCTAGAACTTGTCAATTCATTGGACAAATCTTTGGTCTCTTGGTCTAGTAGGAAGCAAAACTCTGTTGCACTTTCCACTACTGAAGTTGAATACATTGCTCTTGGAAGTTGTGTGGCCCAAGTTCTTTGGTTGAAACAATAGATATTGGATCTAGGATTACATGTAAGCACCATCTCAATTTTTTGTGACAACACTAGTGCCATATGCATCTCTAAAAATCCTATCCAATATTCAAGAACTAAACACATTGATATTAGGAATCACTTTATTAGAGATCATGTGACTAAGGAAGACATTGAGTTACACCATGTGACAACTGAAAACCAACTGGCAGACATCTTTACTAAACCACTGGCCTTCGACACTTTCAGTTCTTTAAGGACCAGATTGGGTGTGATTGACATAAATGCTTGAAACTTTTTTTGCTTTTTTTATTTGACTTTTTAGTGTGTTTTATTTTTCTTTTATCTTTTTTTTTAATTTTCAAAATCATTACTGATATGGTATTATATTCCTTATCCTTATTTTTTGAAAATTTGTAGTCAATGTGTTTTCATCTACTTAATCTCTTAGTTGGTAGGAATATTTTGTGATTGTGTCTCTTTCTCTAACCTATTTTAGTGGCATAGTTTTCTTTTCTAATCAAAAGTTTATCTCAAATTAAAGATTGTTTATGAAATTAAGATCTTTTCTTAAGCTTGCTTAAGCAAATCTATCTTGTATTTATAATGATTAAAGTCTTTTTGTCACATCAAGATCTCTCGTTACTCTTGTCTTTGATTATTAATCCTGCTTGTGGTAATTCTTCCATATGTTAGAGAGAGAGCTCCTATTCTCTAATATCTGAAAAGATATATTCACAACTAAGTTTTTTCTTTAAAGGATTATAAAAGGGAATCTAGCTTGCAAAAATAAAAAAAAATTAGTCAATGATGCCAACAAAAGAAGCACAAAGATGCCAAAAATTGAAAAATCTATGAAAAGATGCGCAAAGCGCCACTAAATTGACAAGAGGCATAAAATGAGCCCACTCAAAAGCAAGCTACTCAATCTTTTTAAATCTTTTAGAACTTAGAAGTTTTGGTTCTCAAAGGCTTGATCTCGATTATCGTACGATTGTGACAAATCTACCTTACTTCATTATTTTATGAAGATATTTTTCTTACGACAAGTGGTAGGTGGATTCTTTTTCTCATATCCAATTAATTATTTGAGTTAGGTCATTGATTTCAAAAGACGATTCTACCCTAAGAAAACGTTTTGAGCTAAGGGTAAACCATGAACGGATATTCTACTATTCTATGGATTAATGAGATTGGTAACTCATTAACTCACAAGTTTTTTAAATCAATCACATGAAATACTATATCATTGACATGTCTTGATTAAAAAAAAAAATTCATATGCTATTTGTCTTTTGTTCCCTCCTTTTTAATATGTCAAAAAGGGGAGAAGTTTATGAGATTCCTTTTTGTATCGATCCTGAATTTTTACTACTAATTTGTTTTCGTAGTGTTTGACATCATCAAAAAGGGAGAGATTATTGTAAATCTATTTTTCATGGCTTATGTTTTGATGATTGACAAACATTATTTCTCTTAGACTGCTTGTTGCTTCTAATGTTTCAGGAATCGAAGATCGGACGAACAAGACGAAGCCAATTCAGGATTACGTAGGTTTAGGGTTGAGTCAATCTGTACTTTTGTTTTTTCACTTCTTGAGTCTACTTGTAATGGTCAAAGAGACTGATGCTATGTAACCCTTCACACACACACTTGAGAGGCTTAGAATTTCTATTTTTACTCATATCGGTCAGGACGATTTTTGGATCGGCCTGGACGATCAGGCTTAAAACAGAAAGTCTAAATAAGGATTCTTAATTAAAGCAGCCGACATTAACAGATCGGCCTGGATGATACGTGTATCGGGCCAGGACGATAAGCTCAAAATAGAAAGAAGTTGCCGCCATAGACAATTAAGATATACTGTATTTTTTAATTATCGGCCAGGACGATCATAGGATCGGCCTGGACGATATTCACAAATTATGCCATAATTGTTCAGGAAATAAAGGGAGTAATTAAGGATGATTGATACGATCATATCGTCCTGGACTATCGCAGGATCGGCCATGACGATCCAGTCAAAAACCTTAAGTTACTTCAGGACCATAAACATCGGCCAGCTCGTATCCAGGGTTATTGTCAGGACGATTTTCCTCTGATTTGAACTGATCGGCCAGGACGATCGTGAGATCAGCCTGGACGATCAAGCCAATTTTCAATCGTCCTGTTTTGCATCCAGGGCTATGCTCTGGCCGATCTTCATTGATTTGTACTGATCGGCCAGGCCAATGTCCATATCAGCCTGGATGGTATTGTCGGCAACTTGCAATTAATGAGCTCCTTTGAAGCTCTTCTATTTAAGAGCTCTTGTTCAACGTTTTTAAAAACCTTTGGCTGCTGCCTTGACCTGAGAAGACCTTGAGGAGAGAAAGAGAGAGAGAGGGAGAGAGAGAGGATCTTGTGAGGGGGAGCTTGTGAGGGGATTCACTAGGGTTGCTTCAAGGATCGCTCTGATTGTTCTTTGTCTAGAGTTTCTCATCCGTGGAAGGGTCGGTAGAGGTAAGGAGTTAGCTTTTGGTTGTGGTTCTCTTCCAGCTTCAGGAGGAAGCAAAAGGAGGTAGGTTCTCTGCCTTGCCGGAGTGGCAAAAAGGAGGTTCTTGTGAGGGCTTCTTCGCCTAGCCATGGGGGCTAAAGGAGAGTCACTTTTTGTAGTGCAATACTTGGAGGGTGCCTCCAAAGAGTGGATGTATGTCAAGTTGAACGAACCACTATAAATTTCTATGTTCTTATTTTTGCTTCCGCACTTTTAATTCCTCATTTATTTTTGTGGTGATTTTGATTTGTGATTTTTATTCTTTGTGAAAAGAATATTTTTTAAAATACCAATTCACCCCCCCCCTCTTGGTTAGCTTGGGCCAGTTCTATAGGACTTAACATCTCTAACGAACTTTCACATCCCACAATTGCAGCTTGGAATATCAGGGGATTTAATAAACCTGATAAGGTTTATTGTTGTAAGAACCTTGTCTGTGATTATGACTTAGATATGTTTTGCCTTCTTGAAAACAGAATTCTTCTCTCTAACTTTGACGACCCTTGGTTCTGTATGACTCACACTCGATTTGATAATGAAATGAGCTATAACCAATTTGAGTTAGCATCTTCTGGGTGTATCTGCATCAAATGGAATGAGACAAAAATCTCTTTTTCTCCTACTTTTACTTCTAGTCAAATGATTACTGAAATTATTGCTCATGGCTCTCAGTCCCCGATTTTGATCTTAGTTATTTATGCATCAAATACTTTTAAACTTTAAGGACCGTTCTCTCCTCTGAGATGACCTTAGAAAAATGGATCCTAACAACACCATGCCTTGGGTGGTGTTAGGGGATTTTAACTATCGTCGCTTCAATCTAAAAAGTCCGGTGGAAATGTGATTACAGAATATAGACTGGTTCCTTTCAATGCTCTAATTTTTGATGCCAACCTTTTGGACATCCCTTCTAGCAATTTCTACACATGGTTCAACCAAAGAATTGATAATCCTATCAATTCAAAATTGGACCGTACTCTTTCCAACGTTTCAAGGTCTAAAGCTTTTCCCAGTTCAGCCTATAAATTGCTTAATAACTTGATTTTGGTTTTCGGACCATTGCCCGCTTATCCTCAAGATGGATTCTACTAAGAATTGTAAAAAGAGATTTATGTTCAAGAACTACTAGTGCAAAAACCTTGATTTTTGGGACACTCATCTTAATATTTGCCAGTCTTGGAAATCATATTATTTGCTTATATAATAAGCTCAAACAGTTGAAAGATAACATTAAAGACAAACTGGAAATCCTCGAATCACATTGTGGCAAAATGTGCTGAACTGTTCTTACAACAACAACAATACTAAACGCTCTATGATTAAGATCCCCTTAATCTCTCTCTGTGTGAAAAACTTAAGAAGAGAAATGCTGACCTGGCCTACTATAATTCCTTATGGATTGCCTGGCCTATCCAAAGATCAAAATTTAAGTTCTTAAAAAATGGTGAGGAAGATCTTAAATTCATGTATTCTAAGCTGCACAAGAGAAATGCTCATAATAGAAGCATCATTCAAGGTTTTATTCTCGGTTATGACAGTATCCACTCTGCTAGTATCAAAAGCATCATCAATTTTTTTTAAAAATCTCTATAATTCCCATGTTCTCATTTTATCAGAAATTGATAACATTCATATGAAAAAAATTGTTTCTAATGAGGCTGCTAATTCCCTCTTATTGTCGATTACCAATGAGGAAATTTTTATGGCTATTTCCTCAGGCTGCTCTATTTCGGCTCCTGGACATGATGGCTTTAATTTCGAATTCTATAAAAAAAAATGTGACAAAAAAATGTGGGGTATAATTAGGTTGTTAGTTTTTAAAATAGTCAAGTCATTCTTGTTGCAAATCTATTTTTCATGTCTTATGTTTTGATGATTGACAAACACTGTTTTTCTTGGACAGCTTGTTGCTTCTAACTTTTCAGGAATCAAAGATCGGACAATCAAAAAGGAGCCAAGTTCAGGAATGCGTAGGTTTAGGGTTGAGTCAGTCTGTACTTTTATTTTTTACCTTTTGAGTCCACTTGTAATAGTCAAAGAGACTGATGCTTTGTAACCCTTCACACACACACTTGAGAGACTTAGAATTTCTGTTTTTACTCATATCGGCCAGGACGATTTCTTTGATCGGTCTGGACGATCAGCTTAAAACAGAAAGTCTAATTAAGGATTCTTAATTAAGGCAGCCGACGTTAACAGATCGTCCTGGACGATACGTGTATCGGCTAGGACGATAAGCTCAAAACATAAAGAAGTAGCCGCCATAGACAAGTATGATATACTGTATCTTTAAATTATCGGCCCGGACGATCCTCGGATCAGCCTGGACGATATTCACAAATTATGCCATAATTGTTCAGGAAATCAAGGGAGTAATTAAGGATGATTGATACGATCAGATCGTCCTGGACGATCGCAAGATCGGCCAGGCCGATCTAGTCAAAAACCTTAAGTTACTTCAGGACGATCAATATCGGCCAGCCCGTATGCAGGGGCTATTGTCAGGTCGATTTTTCTCTGATTTGAACTGATCGGCCAGGACGATAGTGAGATCGTCCTAGACGATCAAGCTAATTTTTAATCGTCCAGTTTTTCATCCAGGGCTATGCTCTGGCCGATCTTCATTGATTTGTACTGATCGGCCTGGCCGATGTCCATATCGGCCTGGACGATATTGTCGGCAACTTGCAATTAATGAGCTCTTTTGAAGCTCTTCTATTTAAGAGCTCTTGTTCAACGTTTTTAAAAACCTTTGGCTGCTGCCTTGACCTGAGAAGACCTTGAGGAGAGAAAGAGAGATAGAGGAGAGAGAGAGGATCTTGTGAGGGGGAGCTTATGAGGGGTTTCACAAGGGTTGCTTCAAGGATCTCTCTGCGTCGTCTTCGTCTAGAGTTTCTCGTCCGTGAAAGGGTCGGTAGAGGTAAGGAGTTTTGCTTTTGGTTCTGGTTCTCTGCCAGCTTTAGGAGGAAGCAAAAGAAGATAGGTTCTCTGCCTTGCCGGGGTGACAAAAAGGAGGTTCTTGTGAGGGTTTCTCCACCTAGCCGTGGGGGCTAAAGGAGAGTCACTTTTTTGTAGTGTAATACTTGGAGGGTGCCTCCAAGGAGTGGATGTAGGTCGAGTCGACCGAACCACTATAAATTTCTGTGTTCTTTTTCTTGCTTCCGCACTTTTAAATTCCGCAATTTTATTGGTGTGATTTGGTTTATGTGATTTTATTTCTTTGTTTTAAAAAAAGAAGTTTTTAAAATACCAATTCACCCCCCCTCTTGGTTAGTTTGGGACTAAGTTCATAGGGCTTAACATCCCCATCAAACTTTCAATTCTTTAGTAGATGTTACCTCTTAACATGTGTTAAAACTACGTAATAAAGAAGAACTCACAAAATATAGGCAATAACTTTACCAGAACATGAAAAGTATAGTGTCATTCAAAAAAAAAAAAGTGAGCAATAGTTTCAGAAGTCCCATTGCAAAGCAGGCACATGTGATCTAAAGTTGAAATATTCATTCTAGAAAGAGCATCGATAGTTTTAAGCGCCCCACCCCCCCCCCCCCCCCCCCCCCCCCTTTAAAGCAATTCACGTGTATACAGAATATCTCATTAAATAATTTTTATGCCAAACCCAATTGAACCAATCATAAGTGTTATCATTCAAAATTTAAGTTCTTAAAAAATGGTGAGGAAGATCTTAAATTCATGTATTCTAAGCTGCACAAGAGAAATGCTCATAATAGAAGCATCATTCAAGGTTTTATTCTCGGTTATGACAGTATCCACTCTACTAGTATCAAAAGCATCATCAAATTTTTTTAAAAATCTCTATAATTCCCATGTTCTCATTTTATCAGAAATTGATAACATTCATATGAAAAAAAATTGTTTCTAATGAGGCTGCTAATTCCCTCTTATTGTCGATTACCAATGAGGAAATTTTTATGGCTATTTCCTCAGGCTGCTCTATTTCGGCTCCTGAACATGATGGCTTTAATTTCGAATTCTATAAAAAAAAACGTGACAAAAAAATGTGGGGTATAATTAGGTTGTTAGTTTGTAAAATAGTCAAGTCATTCTTTAGTAGATGTTACCTCTTAAAATGTGTTAAAACTACGTAATAAAGAAGAACTCACAAAATATAGGCAATAACTTTACCAGAACATGAAAAGTATAGTGTCATTCAAAAAAAAAAAAGTGAGCAATAGTTTCAGAAGTCCCATTGCAAAGCAGGCACATGTGATCTAAAGTTGAAATATTCATTCTAGAAAGAGCATCGATAGTTTTAAGCGCCACCCCCCCCCCCCCCCCCCCCCCCCCCCCCCCCCCCCCCCCCCCAATCCCCTTTAAAGCAATTCACGTGTATACAGAATATCTCATTAAATAATTTTTATGCCAAACCCAATTGAACCAATCATAAGTGTTATCATTCACAAAAAAATTTAAGTAAAAATTCTTTGAAGGGAACTCAATCAATATTATCTCAAGTGATGTGTTTTGAATGATTGATATAACCCATTTTAGACACTGAAGCATCTATGAAGAGAACTCCATGGAGTGGATAAAATCTGGCTGCAAACTTTAACATACATCTTAGTCAGTCTCATTGCTGATGTCAGTATTACAAATGTTAGCAATAGAGTGCATGTGCTTCATGCCATATTGACATAGAGATTCACTATGCATTTTAAAAATCCGAACATAAAGAAGGAATATAAATAATTCATAAATGAAGCCACTAAATCTTGAGATGGAAAAATTTGAATAGAAGTTCAAAAAACTTATCATTGATTAGAGGCAGACCTAGTTGTTGGCCGGAGGCTGCACTATCTTTCGAACTGCACTAAGGACTTGTATGCCTTTCTCTGATCCAAAGTTAAGCTTCATTATGAGGTTTATACTATTATCTACATGCATGCGATGGGTCATTATATCAAACAGTTCTTATTGTGCATCGAGGTTTTTGGATCATCCTTCAGTGAATTAATGAACTGTTACAAAAAAAAGAAGAAAAGGTGGCTGATCTCAGTGGTCTACAAGAAAAGGTACCCATAATATATGCCTACTTTATGTCAGTAATAAACGATGTCTGTATCACGCTGATTCACAACATTTGGTGTTAATGGAAGATAATTATTATTCTCAATGAAAGTAGACTTGTTATTGGTAGGATTTGAGTTAATGTACATGAAATTTTTTTCTTCGTTGATACCAAGCTCATCATATTGCATGATATTAGAATCATGATTATACGTATTATCAATTATTGTCCTTGTCTTGACTTGCGAATGTTAGAAAATAGAATATATAAGTTTAACTTACTTGGCCTGCGAATGTTAAAAAGCAGAATATACGAGCTTCACTCAGTAAGTTATATATGTTAAAGATAATAAAAAGTGAGAGACTCTTACTAGTTTGTATAGCTGTCTCAGAATTTCGGTTCTGAGATTATGAATGTTGTTGCCCTCCCAAAAGAAGTTATTATATTAAATCAGCACATCAAAAATTTAAAATAATGAAAAAATATTAGAAAGGTTGTTAATGCAAGTATCAATTACAAAATTTAACTGTTGCTGGTTTCACTTTTTATTACAAGCTATTGTAAGTCTAATACATACTAGTGTATTGCATTATTAAAAAGGAGATTGTAATAAAAAGTTAAAGCATCCATAGTTAAATTTTGTAATTAATACTTGCATTAATAATCTTGCTACAATTTTGTATTGTTTTAAATTTTTGATGTGCTGATTTAATATAATAACTTCTCTTGGATGGGTAGCGACATTCTTAATCTGAGAACCAAAATTCTGAGACAGCAGTACAAACTAGTACGAGTCTCTCATTTTTTATTATGTTTAACATATGCAACTTACTAAGTTAAGCTTATATATTCTCCTTTCTAACATTCACAGGTCAAGTAAGTTAAGTATATATATATTATATTTTTTAACATTTGCAGGTCAAGAAAAGGGCATTAGTTGATAATGCGTATTACCATGATTCTTATGTAATACAATATAACAAGTTTGATATTAGTGAGGAAAAAAAATTTCTGTGCATTGGCTCAAATTCTACTAATGACAACTCCTTTTTTTTAGGATAAATTTCTTTCGTTTACACTAAGTGCTGTGAACCAGCATGATGCAGACCTTATTCATTAATGGTATGAGATATACATATGGTATGGGTACTTTTTTTGTTGACTACTGAGACCAATTATTTTTTTCTTGTAACATCTCATTAATTCACCTGAAGGATCATCCAAAAAACTTGATGTATAGAAAGAACTGCTTGATATAATGACCCATCACATGCATGTAGATAATAGTATAAACTACATAGGGAAGCTTCTCTTTGGATAAGAGAAATGCATACAAGTCCTTAGTGCAGTTTGAAAGACAGGGTTGCCTCTAGTCAACGACTGAGCCTGCCTCAAATCAATGATAAGTTTCTTGAATTTTTATTCAAATTTATTCTTCTCAAGATTGAGTTGTTTCATTTATGTATGATTTGCATTTTTTTCAGGTTCGAATTTTTGAAACGCATTGTAGATCTCTATATAAGTATGACATAAAGCACATGCGATCTATTGCTAACATTTGTAATGTTGACATTAATAGTGAGATAATGACTACGGTGTCTGTTGAAGTTTGTAGTGAGATTCTAGCCAATCCATGGAGTTCTATTCATAGGGCTTCAATTCTTGAAATGGGTTATATCAATTTTTCAAAACACATCACTTGGGATAATCTTGATTGTGTTCCCTTCAAAGGTTTATTTAGAATTTTTTGTGAATGACATTACTTATGATTGGTTCAATTTGGTTTGTCACAATAAATCATTCTCTGAGATATTATGTATACACGTGGATGAATTTAAGAGGGGGACTTAAAATTATCGATGCTCTTTCTAAAAGTAATATTTCGATTTTAGATCACATGTGCCCGTTTTGCAATGTGATTTTTGAAACTATTGCTCACTTGCTTTTTTGAATGTGACTATACTTTTCATGTTATGGTAAAATTATTGCCTATATTTCGTAAGTTCTTCTTGAGGCCAAACATTATCCAAACCTTAGAACATATTGTTGGTTTTGAGATTGATCATAAGGTAAGGTGAAGAATGGCTATCTCCTAATTCTTAATGTCATTGTTTACTTTATTTAGGTGGAACATAATATCATAAGGTTTAATACTAAGGCTGTTTGTGCATGCTATCACTGTGTCTAAAAAGATTACTAGAGCTATTTACCTTAAACTGGATAAATGGAAAGGTGGGAGATTTATTAATGAGAAGTTTAACATCGGTTATTCCCGATAACTCACTTCCTATGGGTTGTTCTTTTTTGATATTTGGAGTTGTTTTAGGGCTGAGATGTTCATGCTTTATTTTATGAACGGTAATCTTGTTGAATTTTGCATTTGGCTATGGGTACCTATTCTTCATCATTCTACTGTTGGGAGAAATCTTTCTTGCTACAAGGCTCTCGACTTATTCGATTGTTGAATCACTGCAGCCCCGGATGGTGTTTCTCTGCAGTTTTTTGTTGTCTTCGGTCTCTTTTTAGCAAATTTTTTTCTCGACAGGCTTTTTTTGGGCCACTGGACGATGATGACTCCTGCCTTCCTCCTTTTGGACGGTTTTGGGGAAACAAAGGAGATCTTATTATGCTATATGATAGATATTTTTCTTGTCTTGTTATTACTTCATTTTTTTGGTCATATTTTGTTTTGATTTCTTTTATCATATTTTGTCAAGCCTCGATTTTTTCTTGTCGATGGCTGACATTTCTCATGTACACACTCTTTTTATTTTATAGATTGGACTAAGCCCTCAAAATTTCCCAAAAAAAAATTGGAGAAAGGCGTTCTTATATAAACTATTGTAAGTGATATTATAATGCTTGAAATAATGGATAATTAATTAGGATTTATTTAGAACAATTATAATTTTTTGTAAATATGTTTTTCATTTGTTATAAGTATTTTTTTTTAAATTACTGTAAAAACAGCTTCATAATATATATATTTTTTTCAAAAATAGTGAGAAAACATTAAACAAACAAGATTGTAGTTGCAATCTAAAAAGCAAAAGAAAGTTATCCAAAAAAGATTCTTAGACTTTGTTTGGGACTTCTTTTTTACTGTTTATTAAAACATTTTTTTGTACTAAAAAATTGCTTTAATAAGCAATAAGAAAGCTGTTGAATTCCAAACAAAGCCCTAATCTCATATGTTAAAGCTCATCATATTCTATTATCAACAACATTTCAAATTCCATAGAAACTAATTCCACGCTTATAAAAATTGCAAAAAGCCTTCTTAATTATATTATTTGTTATAAAGGATATTACAAAGCTTAAAATAAATAAGAGGCTAATCCCATAGATGAGTCTGTAATCATATTTAGACACAATTATTTGGGTAACTCAAATTCATTTTGAAAGATAAAGAGAATGAACAGTTTCTTATCAATAATTTGTTTGAGGATATTAGTTTTTTTAAAAATTACTATAGATAATTAGATATTATGAAAAATCTATATTTTGACAAATTAGTCAGCAACTTTTTTATTGTTGTCATATATTAATAGATATGACTATAAAAAATATCTTCCTATGAAATTTTTTTTTAAAAAACAACAAGAAAATAGTAATGAAGCTAAAAGTAGCAATGAAGTTTAAGATATGACAATGATATAAAAAGTAAAATAATAAGAAAGAGACATCAAATAGATCCTCTATAACAAAATATTAACACTTCTAATATCTAAATTCACACAACAATGTCCTATAGGAGCTCATTGGTTACCTTCTAAACACAAAAATGTATTATAAAAATAATAATTTAATTCACAATAATTTTAAATTAGAAAAATAAAATTATTATTTTGATAGAGTTTTGAGAAATTTAACCTGATTTCCAATTAAATATTAAACTAATTAATAAATTAACTAAACATTATCATTTAAAAAAATATTTCTAATTTAAAACAATCAACTAAGGACATGATCTCTTGATGATAAAACACCATCACATGTAAACTAGCATAAATAGTTAAAAGGAAACGTCATATTGACTAACATTATTCATAAAATGATGCGACTTATGATAATATTTTTAGATGATTATGTTAAAATTGTAGTCCAATTCATTGCTTTTGACATATTAAGTAATTAATTGAAGTTAAAAATCATATTTTTTTATCAAAATAATAAAATTCAAAATTTAATGCCAGCAATGATTTGAAATATCACATATTTCTTCAAAATATTCTAAAATTGATGATTTTATTACCTTATTAAAATGAGTTAAAATGAAATCACCGTGTTTGTTAAACTAAGAGATGCATCATTTTGAAATACAAATAAAGTACTAGTATTTTGGTGGAAGTAAAAAATAATAGACGTGTTTGTAAGGGAGATTTAATCAAAATGGATTAAAATTGGATTTGATAAATTAGTGGTTAAGATTATATTTAATATAAAGTTTATGTTTATTAGTGGTTAAGATTATATTTGCTTTATTTTGGTGGAGTTTTGAGAAAATAAAATTAGAAAATTCTTACCTAATTTTTTCTTTTATTGAGAATCAACGCAAAAATAGTAAAGGGCGACTGGCAGCCCAGTCAGCTTCCCGCGGGCTTACTGTTTGGCGCTCCACCGTCTGCCATAAATAATGACCCCGTTCTGACATAATTTTTTCATCTACCTCGATCATCGGTTCATAGGTTCCTCCATTCTCTTATTTTCATTACAAAAAATCAATTGAATCCGGTAGTTAGCAAGGCTGCAGCGCTCGCTTGGATCCGGTCCATAATAACTTAGTCTCTTTTCGTCGTTGTTGTTCGGCTTCGTTGCTTTGCAGGTGTATTAGAATGCACGCGTCGCCTTTCAGCTCCTTCGTGGCTGTTCGACTTTGCTCCTTCAACGCCTTCCTATCCGAGCGGAAGTTACGACATTTTGATCGGAAGGAAGAACGGCTCGCTGTCTCTGAAGGTAATTTTCTCCTTTTCACGCGCTTCTTCGGGTAAATCACGTTAAATCCGACGAACTGAGGGATTTAGCAAATCCGGGATTTAAGCCCTAAATCCGCAAATCCGGATTTACCGAATGCCGGGATTCAACTGGCGCACAAAAACCGTTTGGCTGGATTTAGCGTAAATCCGACTTAAATCCCACGATAAATCCGATACCAAACAGCCCCTTAGGGTTTCATGCAGGCAACAATGGCGCCCGTCAGATACAAGGCTTTAGCGCTCTTTAGCATCGCTGCTATTTGTGTTTCTCTCCTATCCCTCCTCTCCTGTCATCTCTTACCTTCCTACGCTCGCTTGGATCCGGTCCTTCGATTGCCGTCAGAAATCTCTGGGCGCCGCCTAAAAGCCGGTGGGGATGATTCTATCGGGACGAGATGGGCCATCCCGATTGCAGGATCTTCGGGCTATAGGAATTACCGACATCAGGTATTAGCTAGCTTTCCCTATTTCTTTTGGTTTTCGCTAATCTGATTGATTGTAATTTTCTGCTTACTTATTTTGATAAATTTTACGTTAATCTGATTTAATTGACTTTTCATGAAGCAATGATTTAATCGACTTTTCATGAAGATCTATGTTGCATTGATACGGATACGACACGATACGGATATGGGACTCGTCAATTCTTAAAAATACAGGATACGGGTACGGCGCGGACACGACATTATAATTTATAAATTATACATAAAAATTAAGAAAACAATCAATGCATAATATTTGAAATTACAAAAAAAATGACAACAACATCATTTGTAGCCTTGTATCTTATAATATCAAAATATAAGTAAGCATTAAATGTCTAGTACAACAACAAAAACATAAACATAAACATAAATTCTCTGGCACATGAAGTTTCAACTATTCAATAGAAGTAATGATATAATTATCTTCTTCATTGGTTTGTCTTTGAACTTCTATATCATCTTCAATAAATATCATAGCTTCTAATTCAGTCTCATTTAATGAAAGATTAGTATTTTTTAATATTTTCATATAATCAATAAACTCAAATCCATCTCAGAAATGAGAGAATCTTGCTCGCAACCGCGGAAGTAAATATGAGATGTCTTTTTCTTTTTCTGATTTCTTTTTGTTTTTCAACAGACATGCGTATCAGATACGCATGTCCTTTTGAAATTAAATAGTGTTTTAATTGGATACGACTTTGGCGTATCCGACACGTATTGGTGGAGTATCAGAGGCGTATCCGTGTATCGGTGTATCAGATACAGCACGCCTTCATAAATAGGTGTATAGGTGCAACATAGATGAAGATTGATTGTGTGATTATGTATTAGATGAAGAAACTGTTTAGAACTGTTCCGGATGATATTTGGACATTGGATCACCGTCATATCCAACTTTTGGATCTATATAGCGCATATAACATTAACATAATTGTTTATTAAGAGGAAATCATAAACTAGATTATTGATTGGTTTGAATTTGTCACTATTAATTATTTGATAATCATCTTGCCTTTTTTCAGGTGGATTATATTTTTTGACAAAACAAAATTAGATTAAAGATTTAGTCGGCTTGCGAAGAGAATTTACTATACATTTCTATGAGGGTTCAGATTAAATATTTATTTTGTTTGAATTTTTTCTCTCATTTTAATTTTTGGGATTAATGGCGTGCCGTGCGAAGTCGTGAAATCGATCTTGTCGCAATGCCCACTTTTTTTGGAAACAAAAATGGAATAAAGATGGCAAAAGCAAGAAAGGCCGTTGATGCGAAGTTAGAAATTATTAGGTGTGGCTTATAAGGGTCCTGATGCCAATTTGGACGTGCCATGTCACCTTGATGCACCAGGCTCTTAGTGATGTGGCGTGTCCGAATTAACCGGATGTCGTAACTAACAATTTTTCGAGATGCGGCACTGCTGATAGCTGCCCAAACAACATTATTATTATTTTTTTATCTTCATCTTTTGGGAATGCGTAATATTAACTTTGTTCATGCTGATCATAATGTGTTTCCCTATCTTTTGGTTTTCACTAATTTGATTGATTGTAATTTTTTACTTATTTTAATAAATTTTGCTACTTGTTTTGGAAGTGGGATGACTGTCTTTCAAGCCAGAGTGATGCAGACCTCGTTGATTACTGGAATGAGGTAGGCTATTGTATTTTCATGTGATATGACTATCTTTTCTTGTAGACCACTTATCTAGATGATATTTCTCTCCCCTTTTTTTTAACAGTTCCTTAATTCACCTGAAGGATCATCCAAAAAACTCGATGCACAAAAAGAACTGCTTGATATACTGACTCATCACGTGCATGTAGATAATAGTATAAACCTCATAGGGAAGCTTCTCTTTGGATCAGAGAAAGGCATACAAGTCCTTAGTGCAGTTCCAAAGACAGGGCAGCCTCTAGTCGACGATTTGGCCTGCCTAAAATCAATGGTAAATTTCTTGAACTTCTCTTCGATTTTCTCCATCTGAAGATTGAGTGACTTCAATTAAGTATGATTTGCATTTCCTTCTCCAGATTCGGATTTTTGAAACACATTGTGGATCTCTATCTGATTATGGTATGAAACACACACGCTCTTTTGCTAACATTTGTAACGCTGGCATCAGCAATGAGACAATGGCTAAGGTGTCTGCTGAAGTTTGCAGCCAGATTCCATCCACTCGACGGAGTTCTCTTCATAGAGGCTTCAGTATCTGAAATGGGTTATACCAAGGACGGAAAGCACAATCTCATGCTAGTTAGTGGCTATCTTCTACAGTGTTGTAAATAGAAGTTTGGTATGTGTATGTCTCATTTCTGTCAAAACTGAATGACAAGTTTTTCCCTATTGTGGATCAAGTATAGTGCCACTGCTTTAATTCTTTCATTTTTTATATTTAACGATTACTCTTTTAATGGCAGGGATGATATTTTAAGCTTCTAATGCTTGAATTTCATTCAATTAGCTATCAAAAGTTAATTCTTGAGTTTCTTGATATCTGATCTAATCACAAGAGATTTTTTAAATTTTTTTTTGCTTCCTGATTTGTTCAGTAATATATATATATATATATATATATAGACTTGAGGGATAATGATTTGATGCCTTCAGACCATGTGTACACTCTTTTTCTAGCTAGCTGGTTCAATGAAATAGGGATATTTTCTCCATTCTTGACTTGTTCTATTAGAAAATTTATTTAATATGTTAATGCTATAATATATCCTTAATATGTGAGGGTAAGATTTCTTTCTCTATATTTGTATTTACTCTAGAATTTTGTTTCTTCAATACAAGATATGTGTTATCTAAACAAAAGGGGTGGGACTTTATGTATGAATATGTTTGTGGAAACTCATTGAGCAACATATTTGTATATCTGAATCAATTAGTAATACCATTGTTGATTCTCATTTGGATGGATGACTTTGACTGGCTTACATTTTACACTTTTGCTTTATTTTTTTAGAAGGAAAATTCCAGTAATTATATTTTGCAAGGCATATTGATCATTTAGAAGTCTTTGATCAATTGTTTTGAGAACTGAGAAGAACTAGTAGCATAGTATTGTGTGGTTATTTTTATGATAGTTGCCCTGCTTTAATTGGGACACTTACTTTGCAATACACTTATATGAGTTTATTTGCTTTGTGAAGAAATATGAAGCAAGTCGACTATTTTTTTTATTGGGCATATATGTGTACATTTTGATGTTCCACCTGTACACACATCAAAATAAAATAGATTCTGTACTTGTGCTAGCTATCCCTATCTTAACATGACAGAATGATTTGTTTATATGTATTCAACACAAAAGTTGAGAAATATATTTGACAACTTGCATCCAGGTTTTGGTAATACATATGCAACTCATTCAAGGGTTATATAGATTTATTGACAGATTTCTATACTTTGATACAAGATTTTTTTTTCATGTGCTGCTTGAGATGTCTTCTATCCTATGTTCATATTGTGAATTTCATATGTTTTATTATGTTAAGGCTTTATATATTAACCTGCCATCATTTCTATCCTTGGAGTTGTAACTATTAGTGCATTTCATTGTTTTATTATTCTAAATATTGTGTTAATATGATCATGTTAGATGTATTAAGCGAGCAAGCCACTTATTCTGATTTACATAATTCCTTCTTAGCTTTACAGGATCATTTTTCTTCATTTCATGTTTAATTTCTCTTGATAGGCTATGCGAGTTGAATTTCTTTTTGTATATAACAGCAATGTGTTGATACCCTGCTTTTATACCTAAATGAATCATGTCGAAGTCCTTGTAAAAGACCATAATGTGTTGAAGTTGCTTTCAATGCAGTCTTTTTAAATTTAGTTTATGGAAACTCTTGTTAATTAGCCCAAAATATGTATTTATGATAAGTTGAATCAAGCCTTACTGATATTTTTAAAACATATACTTAGCATCTTCATTTAGATATAATCAAATATTTTCACATGGACATGAATATTAATTTATTTTCCTGCAAATAATTATTCTGAAATACATCAAGTAAAAGTCTTGGAGTATAATAAAGAGAATGTACTATTCACCAGAGGCAAGAGTTCTTTCTATTCTATGATACAAATCCCTTAATTTATTTTGACAAACACATTATATTATAAGACTTCAGCTAGTATCTTGCTAATATGATTGTTTTGATGAATGTATAATAACAAAAGTTAACGGAAAGGAAAGAGACTCTTATGATGATTTTGGAGCTATTTAGCCATAAAATCAATTTGTAACCTCTGACAATTTGTTTATACAACAATTCATGTTAAAAGTAATGATAATTCCTATTTCAGTTCCATGTTTGTGAATTTTCTCCTAGCATGCAAACTCTACATATATTTGGTATTTAATGAAAGATTTGAAGATCACTTCAGGTATCTATTTAGCCATTAATTCTCTTGTTAATTAAAGAGTTTGGTTCTAATAGATGGATGCAACAAATTTACTTAATATGACTTTATTCGTTCTAGAACAACAAATAGTAAGTATATAGTTATGTCTCAAGTCTGCATTCTTGGTTGTTATATGAAGTTGAACGAAAGCTTTCTAAAATTTGTTTTTTTTGTATTTTGGCTGACCATTGTTGAAATGCGTACACGTCAGAATATTTATTTACTATTCATGGATTTACAACAATCATGATGTTTTAAGGTTCTATTTTATAGACCAAGCACAATGATGTGAATTTTTTGTTGTGAGGTTCTTGATATACTTTTGATATATGTAGCATTTTGTATCATTTGTGGAAATAATTATATATTTATTTACGAACTAAGATTATTTAGAATATAAACTCACTTTTCTTACGATCCCGGTAGGTGATGTGGAGTATAAGTAGAAGCTTAGGCATTAGATTTCTTTAGTCTATGTCTTTTCCATTCACATCATACTTTTTCATAAAACATTAGATTTCTTTAGGCATTAGATTTCACGCCATACGATTTGCCTTTTATTGTGGAACCATTATGAGGATGCACAACAATGCAACTCCCCTATTTAGTTGGCTTTTAACTAGATATAGTTCTCCCTGGAAAGCTGTCATCACCATAATACTGCCTTTTGAAAGTCTATTTGCAACACTGCTTCTCTAGTCAAACACAAACTTAAGTCTAATATTAATTTGAATAGCCCGATTTTCATTCTCTGGAACCATTGGTGCTCAGATGAAATTAATTATTACTACCAAATTCCCTGAGTTACCAGGTAGTCAAATCTGCAATAATAATTCATCTCTTGGGGAGTGGATGAATCATCAAAATTGGATGTTGCCAGAATCACTTAATCAGCACATTAGAGAATTTATTCATGTTATTACCATCTCTATCAATCCTTCAAAACACATCACTTGGGATAATCTTGATTGTGTTCCCTTCAAAGAGTTTTACTTTGATTTTTTGTGAATGACAGCACTTATGATTTGTTTGGCACAAAAATCATTCTCTGAGATATTATGCATAAACGTGGATGACTTTAAGAGGGGGAGGGGGGCTTAAAATTGTCGATGCTCTTTCTAAAAGGGATGCTCTTTCTAAAAGGAATATTTCAATTTTAGAACACATGTGCCTGCTTTGCAATGAGATTTTTGAAACTAATGTGAATGTGACTATACTTTTCATGTTCTGGTAATGTTATTGCCTCTATTTCGTAAGTTCTTCTTGAGGCCAAACATTATTCAAGCCTTATAACACATTAATGTGAATACATTTCCTGATGAACCATAGCCAGTAAAACAATTCTAAAAGTGAAACGTCTCACGCTAAATTTCAAGCGAAGTCATCTTCTTGTAACTATGTAAGGACTGATTTTTCTTATTATCATAAATTTGTTCATTTTTTTTATTTCATGTACATAACATTATATTAATTTGTGATAACATCCACATGATTGCTATACGAGTGGAGTTCTACCCAAGGCATCGAGAACACAGATCTGTAACAATCCCAAATTGAGTTAAATTAAATATCTCCAAATTACATCAAATTGAACTTAAATTCCTTTAATCGAATCAAATTCAAATCAAGTTAATTCAAGTCGACTCAAGCTAAATTAACCCAAATGCAAATTAAATTTAATTGAAATAATTTAAGTCGAGATAAATCGAATGAAGCTAAGACAAATTTAATCAATTCACAAATTTAAACCAAACCACCATCTTCTTAAATCAATTTGTTTGCATCAAATGGCTGGGATCATTTCCATATATATATATATATATATATATATATATATATATATATATATATATATAAGCTTGCCACATTTTTATGTGATGTCTTCACCTTTATTATTATTAGCAACAGCTTTAATTCTTCAGCAGTTTTCCTCATGAAAATCATTAGATTAAAGGCATTGGAGTGTTTAGATGGTCTTTTGACCTTCCCATTTCATTCTAGCCATCTAATAAAAAAAGAGGGAAAAGGTAGCAGGTCATGTGTGTTTTCCCATTCGACAGAGTTTGGGAGGGGTGGTGGGCATGCGTGCGTGCCTTCTCCCCATTTCACCCTTCGATTTTTCCATCGTGGTATGCAAATGGAGGTTGTGGGTGTCGTGCTTCTTTATCTGGTTGAGCGAGAGAGAGGAGGCGACGGTGGCGGCTTGCGTTCATGCGTCTTCCCCATTCAACCAAACCTAGGGCAAGGATAACAACACGCGTATGTATCTTTTCCTCTCTTCTTCTAAACCTTTGATTCTTCCATGCCTTTCACCTGTCTGAATGTGAGAGGGAAAGAGGGACGGTCGGCTTTACATGCCATCTAATATGAAGATTTCACATATGTATTGCTCTCCTCTTTAGCTATATGCCCATGGACAGGGGCGGAGCCAGGATTTTTTTCATGTGGGGGCACAGATCGTTAAAGTAAAAAAAAAACCCTCAATCTTAAAATTTTCTTTCGAAATACCTTTCCATATCTAATTTCAATTAAAATGATATTAATAGGATTTATCAAGTAAAGAATTCAAAATATATTCTTTGTCAGCCTAAGGCCATAAAATCATATGTCCAACTAAATCAAAAAAATATATGTGAGAAAAATAGTTTAAAGATACTCTAATAAGAAGATATCATTTAAATTTTTTGATATACTACACTCCACAATAATTCCATGTTTAAATAGAAAGAACAACAAAAAAATCAGAAAGCTAGTTTGACCAATTTTTCAACAGATGAGATGATGAAGCTCCAAACCTGAATTAATTCAATCCAAGTTGAAGTTGCCAGCACTTCTTGCTAAAATATCCGAAGACGAAGCATGTGTAAACGAGTTAGGTTAGCTAATGCCTCAGCAGGAATAAAACCATATAAATCATTGTCGGAGATGTCAATTCGGAGAAGGAGAAGCCGACTGAGTCGTCTGATGGCTGCAGGGATCTCGTCAGAGAGATTGTTACCCGAGAGGTATATGAATTTGAGATTGCGAATAGAGGAAATGAGGGCGAGAAGCGTGCCATTAAGCCGATTGCCATGGAGATCGAGAACGCGAAGCTGGTCAAGATGGGAAAGTGAATTGAGCGAGCCGCGGAGGTCAAGCGATGGAAGAAATAGTGAAGTTACTCGACCAACGGAGCATTTAACATCACGCCATTGCCCAACGCAGGCGTCGGAGGTACCAGTTAGTAACGAGAATGCCGTGGACGTCAGCACGGTATCAGAGTTCAAGTATTAGGGCTTCTGCGAAGAGCAGAAGACAGAGGTCGTCCGTTTCATGCGTAAAAGCATAATGCGAATTTTGACCTTCCGCGAAGAGCCGAAGACGGAAGGTCGACTGTTTCATGCGTGAAAAGCAAAAGGCGGGATTGCGATTTGAGACGAAAAAAAGAAATATAATAATACTATTTTGATTTAATAGGTAATTATTGAGTCATAAATACACTTAATTAATGATTATTAATACAGTTAGTGGGGGCACGTGCCCTCAGTGCTCCCATGTTGCATCCGCCCCTGCCCATGGGATAATGCATATTGATAGGATCGCCTTTGATGTGAATTGAGGAGGAAAGGAGGATTTCATGTGGCTGTTTTGTTTTATTCTGAATTTCTTTTCTATGAGTTTTGAGAAACTTTCACATACACTTATGATAACAATTGTGTTTCATTATTGGTTCTTAGAAATCAACGATATACATGGAATATATATATATATATATATATATATATATATATATATATATATAGACACACACAAACATATCAAATATAGTAAGGAAATCCTTCGTTAATTAGTTTATCTTTACCGCTATATTCAAAGGAATATAAATTTTGTAGCATGGAATGTTGTTATTCTCATTTAATATAAATTGCTTATGATATGACGATTAATACTTTTGGGAGTGAAAGAAAAGTCAAAGCTTGAATTGGACAAATCCTAGAAGAAAATATCATGTGGTATGTTTGTTTGGCATAATTCATATCCCCTTTCAAAAATATGTCGATGTGATCATTGCAAATTCATTATATTTCTAACTCTTTACAATAACGATCATTTTAGAATTATTATTCTATGTAAATGACTGGTTTATTGATTGTTACATCTGTTGATTATACATTTAGCCTGAGTTTACGTAACTAACCTTCATATGAAAAGTTTTCTCTCTCTCTCTCTCTCTCTCTCTCTCTCTCTCTCTATATATATATATATATATATATATATATATATATATATATATATATATATATATATATATATATATATATATATATATATATATATATATATTAAAGTGCATTTGATACATGGCGGTAACTGAAAAGAGAAGTGGAAATCATTTCAGGTTTGTATTCATGCACAAATTCCTACTTATGATGATCTTTGGAGAATATGTTTTTGATGGAATGCAATATTTATTACATCTAATCGACACAAATCTTCTTACTCATTATTTGAGCCCATTTACTTTATGATAAAAACTGAAATTGATCTTATATTGGATGAGTTGAATATTCTCATGTTTAATTTCAACACACGTGGCTATCATAAATCATGGATGGATTAGCTATCTGAACTAAATACATTGTGTTTGCATTGTTTGGAAGAATGAGTTGACTATCAAAGTTACTTGCATACAAGATATTTGTTCACTCTGTGTATATTGATTGTGTGGAATAGTGTTTACAAGTTTTTTAAAGTTTATGTCGTTAAGTTCATGTAATATATGACATTATGAAACTTCCAAAGTTATGTGAGATGTGTAAGATGCTTATAATAACCCACAATTTGTTGACGTTTCGTGCCATTATCAAACTTCCAAAGTTATGTGATATGTGTAAAATGCTTATACAGTGCAGTCATTCGTGCCGAGCTTTTGTAACACTTTCAAATTCTCCTCGATAAATGATTTGTGAATAAAGTTTTGATAGTCTTGGCTTCGATTTGTTTGTCAATTTATGACTTAGTTTAGAAATTTTTGTACCATATTTTTATATAGAGCCTGTTTGATTTGAAGTAAAATGAGTGTAAAATATTTTAAATATAGAGATTTTGAAAATATTGATGTTTGATTTGAAGTAAAATAATCGTAATGTATAATTCTGGTGTATTTAAAATTCATCCTCTAGACAAAATCAAAAGAATTTGATCTGTTTGGATCATTTTCATATTCATATCCTGCTGGTAGGTACGTTTTAATCAGCTATTTTAAGGAGAAAATAAAATATATACTTTATAGATACAATTCATAGTCTACCACATTTACTCTGGATAATCTTTGATTGCTATATATAGTTTTATTTCAATTTATGTTTATTCAAGTATAAGAGACAAATTAAACATCTTTATTTATACTAATTTCATATTTAATATTGATATAGAATTTTATATATTTGATATATCATATCATAAAATATTTTCTAATTTTGTTACATTTTTTATTTTTAAAATTTTATTCACGTGCTCATGGAGTCTTTTTTGTGAATTCTGCAATAACCATTGCAATTCTCTTAATTAAATGCAATTTAGAGAATACATTAATAATTGTAGCCAATATGAAATGAAATGTTGAATTTATAATAATTTTGGAAATTAATTGATTAGTTGAAAGCGGTTTTTGGATTGATAGCAGTTTTCGAATTAAAGCAGTTTTAATAATTTTGTAAACTGCTTAATTAATTATTTGAAATGAGGTTTTAAAAATAGGAAGTAAAGTGGGCAAATGAGGTGGTTTGGTACTGTAGTTTTAGAATTAAAGCATTAATAATTTCAGACTGCTTAATTAATATAAATAAATGTTTTATGGAAAATGATAAATGATAGAATTTGAAGAGTTATATATGAACATTGTAGATTAATTTAAAATTTATAGATGAACGATCCAGATTTGCTATGAGTGGATTCACAAGCCACACTTAGATAGTAGTATAGATATATTTTTAAATGAGTTTTATTAAATGTGAACTTTTTGATTTATTAAATATTTTTAATAGAATGGATGGCCAAGATAATTAAAAAATAAGTAGAATGGATGAACAAGATTTGTCGGAGGAAGGAAACTCAAGCCCCTTTTATAATAGTAGCATATATGATTAAATATTTTTAATAGAATGGATGGCCAAGATAATTAAAAAATAAGTAGAATGGATGAACAAGATTTGTCGGAGGAAGGAAACTCAAGCCCCTTTTATAATAGTAGCATAGATTATTAAATATTTTTAATAGAATGGATGGCCAAGATAATTAGGGGCGAATACAATATTTTATATAGTTTGTCGTAAAATTATTTTAGAGAAATAATTTTGCTGCTATGATTGTAGAAAGTAGCTTTCAACTGTAAAAATTTCTAAAAAACAGGGAGAGAGCAGTAAAAGAGCAGAACTAAAGTATTGTTATTGTGTGAAAAGCAAAGCAAGTAGAAAGCTGTCTCAAACAAACTTTAAGGCTTCATTTAAGATAGTTTTTTATTGTTTCTTAAAACAGCTTTCTAGCTTAAAAATTAAATTTTTTATTCTAAAAAAATTATTTAAGCAACGGTAAGAAAGCCATCCCAAACAAGGCTTGAGTCTGTAATCATATCTAGGCACAATTATTTGGGTAACTCAAATTCATTCTAAAAGATAAAGAGAATGAACAATTTATTATCAATGATTTGTTTGGGGATATTAATTTTTTTTTAAATTACTATACATAATTAGATATTATGAAAAATCTATATTTTGACAAATTAGTCATTAGCTTTTTTATTGTTATCATACATTAATAGATTTGATTATAAAAAGTATCTTCCTAAGGCAAAAGCTTTTAAAAAGCAACAAGAAAGTAGCAATGAAGTTTAAGATATGACAATGATATACAAAGTAAAATAATAAGAAAGAGACATTAAATACACCCTCTATAACAAAATATTAACACTTCTAATATCTAAATTCACACAACAATGTCCTCTAGGAGATCATTGGTTACCTTCTAAACACAAAAATGTATTTTAAAAATAATAATTTAATTTACAATAATTTTAAATTAGAAAAATAAAATTATTATTTTGATAGAGTTTTGAGAAATTTAACCTGATTTCCAATTAAATATTAAGCTAATTAATAAATTTACTAAACATTATCATTTAAAAAAATATTTCTAATTTAAAACAATCAACTAAGGACATGATCTCTTGATGATAAAACACCATCACATGCAAACTAGCATAATAGTTAAAAGGAAATTTCATATTGACTAACATTATTCATAAAATGATGTGACTTATGATAATTATGTTAAAATTGTAGTCCAATTCATTGCTTTTGACATATTAATTAATTAATTGAAGTTAAAATCATATTTTTTATCAAAATAAAAAAATTCAAAATTTAATGCCAGTAATGATTTGAAATATCATATATTTCTTCAAAATATTCTAAAATTGATGATTTTATTACCTTATTAAAATGAGTTAAAATGAAATTATCGAGCTCCACAATCGAGTCTGTCGTCGTGTTCGTCGTCCCAAGTCGAGCAGAGATCCGTCATCGTCGAGCAGAGATCTGTCGTCATCCAGAGCACGTAGTCTATTCCGCTGTCTTCGGAAGGGGTCATCCGAGCTCGTCCGTCGTCGTCCTGCTCTCGATTCCGATTTCCCGCTCGCGATCTCTCGCGATTTGGATTTCCCGCTCGCGATTTGGTTTCCCGCCTGCAAGCTCCGCCGTCGAACTGCTCGTCGAGCCGACGAGTCGAGTCCAACACCTGTTCAAGCTCGAGCTCGACAAGCTTTCGAGCTCGAAACTATGCTCAGAGTCGACTCACGAGCCGGGTTAACTCGGTTGCACCCCTAAACCCAAATGCCTAAGCTTATAAACAAAAACCAATCACTTTGTATTATTACATCAACATATACACCCACAAAATTCTCCATTTCAATGATCAAGATACTTTTTTATGCTGATTTAAAATTGTATACAAAATTTTAAAATCAGAAAATAAAATTAGAAAATTCTTACTTAATTTTTTCTTTTTTTGAGAATAAACGCAAAAATAGTAAAGGGCGACTGGCAGCCCAGGCAGCTTCCCGCGGGCTTACTGTTTGGCGCTCCACCGTCTGCCATAAATAACGAGACCCCGTTCTGACTTAATTTTTTCATCTACCTCCATCATCGGTTCATAGGTTCCTCGTTCTCTTATTTTCATTACAAAAAGTCAATTGAATCCGGTAGTTAGAAAGGCTGCAGCGCTCGCTTGGATCCGGTCCATAATAACTTAGTCTCTTTTCGTCGTTTTTGTTCGGCTTCGTTGCTTTTTGCAGGTGTATTAGATTGCACGCGTTGCTTTTCAGCTCCTTCGTGGCTGTTCGACTTTGCTTCTTCGACGCCTTCCTATCCGATCGGAAGATACGACATTTTGATTGGAAGGAAGAACGGCTCGCTGGCTGTGAAGGTAATTTTCTCCCTTTCAGGCGCTTCTTCGGGTAAATCACGTTAAATCCGACGAACTGAGGGATTTAGCAAATCCGGGATTTAAGCCCTAAATCTGCAAATCCGGATTTACCGAATCAACTGGCGCACAAAAACCGTTTGGCTGGATTTAGTGTAAATCCGACTTAAATCCCACGATAAATCCGATACCAAACAGCCCCTTAGAGTTTCATGCAGGCAACAATGGCGTCCATCAGATACAAGGCTTTAGTGCTCTTTAGCATCGCCGCTATTTGTGTTTCTCTCCTATCCCTCCTCTCCTGTCATCTCTTACCTTCCTACGCTCGCTTGGATCCGGTCCTTCGATTGCCGTCAGAAATCTCTGGCCGCCGCCTAAAAGCCGGTGGGGATGATTCTGTCGGGACGAGATGGGCCATCCCGATTGCAGGATCTTCGGGCTGTGGGAATTACCGACATCAGGTATTAGCTTTCCCTATTTCTTTTGGTTTTCGCTAATTTGATTGATTGTAATTTTCTACTTACTTATTTTGGTAAATTTTATGTTAATCCGATTTAATTGACTTTTCACAAGCAATGATTTAATTGATTTTTCATGAAGCTTGATTGTGTGATTATGTATTAGATGAAGAAACTGTTTAGAACTGTTCCGGATGATATTTGGACATTGGATCACCGTCATATCCATGTTTTGGATGTATATGGCGCATAGAACATTAACATAATTGTTTATTAAGAGGAAATCATAAACTAGATTATTGATTGGTTTGAATTTGTCACTATTAATTATTTGATAATCATCTTGCCTTTTTTCAGGTGGGTTATATTTTTTGACAAAACAAAATTAGATTAAAGATTTAGTTGGCTTGCGAAGAGAATTTACTATACATTTCTATGAGGGTTCAGATTAAAGATTTATTTTGTTTGAATTTTTTTCTCTCATTTTAATTTTTGGGATTAATGGCGTGCCGTGCGAAGACGTGAAATCGATCTGGTCGCAATGCCCACTTTTTTTGGAAACAAAAATGGAATAAAGATGACAAAAGCAAGAAAGGCCGTTGATGCGAAGTTAGAAATTATTAGGTGTGGCTTATAAGGATCATGAGGCCAATTTGGACGTGCCATGTCACCTTGATGCACCAGGCTCTGAGTGATGTGGCGTGTCCGAATTAACCGGATGTCGTAACTAACAATTTTTCGAGGTGCGGTGGCACTACTGCTGATAGCTGCCAAACAAAATTATTATTATTATTTTATTTTCATCTTTTGGGAATGCGTAATATTAACTTTGTTCATGCTGATTATAATGTGTTTCCTTATCTTTTGGCTTTCACTAATCTGATTGATTGTAATTTTTTACTTGTTTTGATAAATTTTGCTACTTGTTTTGGAAGTGGGATGACTGTCTTTCAAGCCAAAGTGATGCAGACCTCGTTGATTACTGGAATGAGGTAGGCTATTGTATTTTCATATGATATGACTATCTTTTCTTGTAGACCACTTATCTTGATGATATTTCTCTCCCCTTTTTTTGTAACAGTTCCTTAATTCACCTGAAGGATCATCCAAAAAACTCGATGCACAGAAAGAACTGCTTGATATATTGACTCATCGCGTGCATGTAGATAATAGTTTAAACCTCATAGGGAAGCTTCTCTTTGGATTAGAGAAAGGCATACAAGTCCTTAGTGCAGTTCAAAAGACAGGGCAGCCTCTGGTCGACGATTGGGCCTGCCTAACTTCAATGGTAAATTTCTTGAACTTCTCTTCGATTTTCTCCATCTGAAGATTGAGTGACTTCAATTAAGTATGATTTGCATTTCCTTCTCCAGATTCGGATTTTTGAAACACATTGTGGATCTCTATCTGAGTATGGTATGAAGCACACACGCTCTTTTGCTAACATTTGTAATGCTGGCATCAGCAATGAGACAATGGCTAAGGTGTCTGCTGAAGTTTGCAGCCAGATTCCATCCACTCGACGGAGTTCTCTTCATAGAGGCTTCAGTGTCTGAAATGGGTTACACCAAGGAAGGAAAGCACAATCTCATGCTAGTTAGTGGCTATCTTCTACAGTGTTGTAAATAGAAGTTTGGTATGTGTATGTCTCATTTCTGTCAAAACTGTATGACAAGTTTTTATCTATTGTGGATCAAGTATAGTGTCACTGCTTTAATTCTTACATTTTTTATATTTAACGATTACTCTTTTAATGGCAGGGATGATATTTTAAGCTTCTAATGCTTGAATTTCATTCAATTAGCTATCAAATGTTCATTCTTGAGTTTCTTGATATCGGGATCTAATCACAAGAGATTTTTAAATTTTGTTTTTCCTGATTTGTTCAGTAATATATATATATATATATATATATATATATATATATAGTAGACTTGCGGGATAATGATTTGATGCCTTCAGACCATGTGTACAGTCTATTTCTAGCTAGCTGGTTCAATGAAACAGGGATATTTTCTCCATTCTTGACTTGTTTTATTAGAAAATTTATTTAATCTGTTAATGCTATAATATATCTTTAATATGTGAGGGTAAGATTTCTTTCTTTATATCTGTATTTACTTTAGAATTTCATTTCTGTTGACCTCCTTTTTGGCATCGGTCACTTGCACGATCTTGTCACTTTTGTATTTTGTAGATCGATTTCTTTTCTTGTATGTTCCACCATTATGTTGATGAAGGATCACATCGTGCATTTTACTTGGGTTCGTTTTCGGTCTCAGGATCGTTCCTTTTTTATCACATGTTGTCATCTATTTCATTCTAAAATACATGTGGTTGGGTCGATGACGATTCAATGTGATTTCACACATTTAGACATTTATCGCTCATGTTTGTTCCGAGCGCAATATCTTTCGATCTAGGCCTTGTTTTGATAAACGGATTGCGTGAGCGCGTTAGGATCCGACTAGCTCCGGCCACTCCGACTCCAGCTCCTGTTGGCCCGCCGACCTGACCTCACCGACCCCGACACTCCTCTGTAGTCCACCTTGTTGTCGACGCTCAACCCGACGTCCACGGTAAAGATTTCGCCGTCGGTGCCGTCTCCATGCACGACTCCGACTGAACTTGCAAACGACCCCATTGTTTGTTGTCGCAAGCCTCCCATCCGCCTCAGGCCGCCGACCTGTCGGACTCTATCCAGCCAGACCTCGTCATCGTAAGTTCGACAAACGCCGCCTTGGCTGCCTCCGATCATTCAACCCGACAGGCATCTACTTGACCGACACAACCACTCAGGGTGCCTAACTTGCAAGCTAACCAACGAACCATTTTTCTCACCGGGAAGTTAAAGACCTGCTTCATTCTTTTGTAATGCTTTAATTTCTTTATTCCATGGATAATTTCTTATAATTGTAGATTGAGTTTATTATAAAGTTTATGGTGTAGGTAAAATCCTATTTCTTATAATTATATAATGAATATTTGCAAATGTTCTTGAACCTTAAATGCTATACACGAACTTGATCTCATATAAATGTGAAGGCTTGTGGTTACGTCATTTAGTTTCACTTATTCCATATTTTTGTTCACCTACAATCGTTATTCTTATTTTCTTTTATTCTTATATATTTAGATACACTCATTCCACACTTTGCTCATAGGTGTTTGGATATATATGCTTTACATGAGGTTGTATAATTTATGCTAAAACATTTTATGGGTTTTGGGAGGAAGAGAAGTCGCCTAGATGTGTCTTCCTCTTAGTCACATCAAATATGCATATGCCTTGATATCTTAATTGTCAATATCTCTTTCTCAAGCATGTATGATGGCATGTTGTTGGATTCTCAAATAGTTCATATGTAGTTACCCTTCATACTTCATATTAAATAGTTCTATGCACTTCTATGTTTCAATTAAGAGCATGTGTACCATGTTTTTCTTGTTTCAAATACCATGTTCATGTATTTAATAAAATATATTAAAAGGAGCGTATGGGGATAAATTTATCCTAGTTTACTTTAGCACTCATGTCAAATTTAAAAGGATGAATGAGAGATAGCATTGGATAATGTTCCTATGGTTAACAAAATTTTATAATTTTCTTTATGTTTTAATAGATGACATGTATTTGACTGATGCATATGAACTTCTTAGTAATTAGATCACTATCAACATGCTTCTTTTTGAATAGTGTCTGCTCTCACTCCATATTTGTCTTCTTCTTGTTATTTTGCTAGGAACATTGAGTATTGCATATGCGTTGATCAATGGGTCGTTGGCATGGGAGCTTCTAAGTGGGCACGCCTGGATCAGGTATACCTTGATAGTCCTGTAGAGACTCCTCATTGTATTGTCGAATGGTTACACATTAGAATACACATTTAACTGCTTTTACTTTCCCACCCAAATATGCTTGCTATGATGTTTATTTAGCCGATCATAGCTTAGTCCACTAACGAAGCTTTGGCATTGTGGACCAAAGCTTGACCCCTTGTCATGAAACCTAGAGACCCTTATGGTCATTTTAGACATGTAGTGTATGTCACCTATGTGTGTCATATGCATCATTTTTCCCACACGAAGTGGGCACCGTTAGGATGATTTTCTTTCGGTTTTATAATGAATAAATAACTCTAAAAAAATTACTTCTTAATGATTTTAGGCCTCTTAATATATCTTTCACAAGCATGCTAAGGAAAATGTACAAATGAAATAAAATATATGCTCTAGTATGTTAGGTAGCTTCTTTCGATTATTTTTATGATTGCAACTCCTTAATAATTAGTGTGTTTGGTTACTATTTAAGCTTAGTGTAGAACCTTTGTTGTGATTTTCATTTGCTCCAACAATGATATAAAAGGACCTTTAAAAGTCACAAAACCAACTAATAAAACACACTAATGAATTCGTAACCAATCTTAAATCGTTAATGAACCAATCATAATGATAATCTTTCGTTAAAATTCATTAAACAACAAACATAAAGTTTAATAACAAGATGATTACTTAGCGACCCGGGCCTACGAGGCTATTGGGAGGATGAAATAAACCTCATGACCCTGATTTAACAAAGGTAATTATCGCTTAACTTATGTAAACGATAATAAGCTACCAATAAACTAAATCTTGCAACTCCTATCTTAATTAATTTTAAAATATAAGAAGTATATATGAAACCTAAGTATTAAGTATTAAAAGTGGCTAATAAAATGTAACCAACACATGAGCATCTAATTGAATTCATAAACCATTACAACTCCTAAAAATTCCTTAATTAATCTACAATCTCTAAAATTCCCTCAACCAATATACAGTTTTATAATTATTAACTACTCAAGTAGAATCTTAAAATATGTAAAATACACCTCTCACCCACTCCTAATATGATAACATACCTTAATTAAGATGAAACTAAATTAAAATCATTAAAATCTTCTTAACCAACTTTCTTGTGTTTAACAAAATATTAAGACACTAATATTTAAACTTTAATTAAAGTCTCCTAATTATAAGCAAACCAAAATGAACTTGTTGGAGGAGCAAATGAATTTCATACCTTAGTGCCTTAACCCATGTAGAATTTATATTCATCTTTGTACATTCTCCCTTAATATACATGAGGTATATAGGATAGACTACCTTGAGCTGCGGGGCTAAGTGTCCTAAGGAGGCTAGTTTCTCGAGCCCACTGTGATAACGCCACGTACCTCATGAATTAAGGAGAAATAATACAAAGGTCTATATAAATTGTCCCCTCTCTAAAAAATAAATAAATAATAAAAAAAATTAAAGCCATCTTTAGGAACCTAAACCACTAATTTAACCACCCAAGTGTTATAACTTAGGTCAGGTAGAACCCATATACATTTCTATAGATAGTGTGTTATTCCATTCCCATGTCAGCCTCTAAAAATAAATTTATCTTAGACATAGGAAGCTTAGGATTTTTTTTTTCATGGTGGATAGTAGGCCCATCTTAGTGGTGTCACCTTTAGCCATTCCTCGAGTCCTAGATTATTACCAAGGGAAGGACTAACCAACCATTGTCACCTTTTAATAATTTCGGCCTTAATTAGGAGTAGGATTGAGGATAAGTCATTTGCTTCTCAATTCCTTATAATCTTAGTATAGGTTAGGGCCTAAGCCTTTAGGTTCTTAATAATTTAATAACTCAAATTTAATTTTAAAATCAGATTGTAATTAATTCATCCTAAATGGATAAGCATTTAAATATGCATTTGAGGATTAATAAATTAAACAATAAGAATTCGACCTTGTAACTCAAACCGCTCATCTAATTTGAGGTAGTTAGGTACACATTTTTGCACACACTTAGATGCTGGATAGGACACTTTTTATAGGCATCCTAGGGTAGGGTGTAGCTAAGATAACCTTTTACACTTTCTTTCTTTTACATTTTGCATATGTGATGATGTGATGATTGTTTCTGGCTTGATTTATTTTTCTTTGATTGTTTTCTTTTCCTTTTGATTGATGAGTGGGCATTTGCCTTTAAGTGGTTAGATTTTTATAGAAATATCTGCTGCAGATGACCATGCTCCTAAAGGACAATATAAAAAAAATATTGTCATCATAAATATTCTTTTCAATAGGTACCGCGAGGAATGCTAAAAAAGCCTTTGGGAATATGTTCCTAAGGACTAGGTTCTGGATAATATGTGATTTTTATTATAATTGTGTTAATATGTATTTTTTTGTAGGTGATTAATATAATTTTCTTTTTTTATATAAAATGTAATTTGATCTAAATTGTTGTGAAAGCATTTAAATGAAATATCTTTAATATGTTAGGCATCCAAAGCGAAAATAAAAATCCTTTATAGGGAATTTCTTCTCATTTGGATATCATATTGGATGGTGCAACATAAGGAGCTTGAAGGGAAAGAAGATGAAGATAAACAAAAATATCTCATTTTTAAGACTTGCATTATTTCATAGGGATAGAATCTGATTTGTTGTCGGTGGAACCCGACCACCTTTACTTTTCAGTACTTCTTGGGTTGTATGATAAGTGACACTTATCACAGATTTTTAGATACTCTGATTATTATTATTGATGTGATGATGTGTTTATCTTGCTTGCGCATTAGAACTGTATGCTTTTTCCTAGGTTTCTTAAATTGCTTTTGTTTGGGTGTGGCTCGGACGGAGTTAACGTTAGGCTCTTTAGAATGTTAAATTTTCTACAAAATTAAAATTTATTTAAGCATTATAAAAATTGAACATAGGATTAAAATCAATCAATTTTTATAAAAAAAAATTATTAATGCATTACTCCTTTAAATGGTCAATTTTTTTTAAAAATTATAATAAGCCTTGCTCACTTCGCAATGACTATTGGTCAATCCTAATTGGCCTTACCCTCACATGCATAGCCTTGAGTCAGCATATAGATTTTTTTTCTTTTGTAACATAGAGGGATAGTTTACTTTGTATTGCATAGTACCATTCATGGTCAGGTTTGATACTCATTTTCCTTTTTTATGCCTCCCATCACTCTTGCATTTGCATAAGACCGGACAACATGAATTTGATACGCTAGGTGGAGTTTAGCTGGTACCCCTTTTCGAGCTGGGTAGTAAATCCAGGTCGGGGCTGCTTAGATCCCTAGTGGGGTTTAAGTTATAAGTCCCCTCATGGTGTCAACTTCTTATGAATTTTCAATCTATCATTTCTTCTAGGGTAGTGAATTTGATCTTTGATCTTTTAAATTCAGAATTTTGATTACATTTTTATACATTTGAAAAGGTTTAATCATTACTAAGGATAAAGAGTGGAGTTTCTCCTCTTGGAATAGAATTTAGGAACTTTCTCTGTGCACCAAATTAAGAAAAAAATAATACAGTCTTTAATCGAGAGTTTTCCTAGGTTAAGGCCTTGGATGTGATTAACCACGGGGGCTTGCCCCCGTGGGAGACTGATCCCCACATCAAATAAACTTTATTCAAGCTGATGTATCGAATAGGGAAATCTCGTGACTTTTGGGTCATACATATTATTATTCATCGAAGTGTGTAGGCGAAAGCCGCTATCTTCCATAGCTAATTGTATGTATAACTCCATCTGCTCTTTCATTGATCTGCTTATGTCGAGTGTAAAGGCCTACGATTGTTTTGAACTACGGGATAGTGCGGTCGTACACTTTGCATTCGAACCCCCCATGAGCAGCATCCTTTCGGAGACCCACAGTTTCTTCAATACAATATATGGGTTATCTAAACAAAAGGGGTTAGACTTTATGTATGAATATGTTTGTGGAAACTCATTGAAAACATATATGTATATCTGAATCAATTAATAATACCATTGTTGATTCTCATTAATCAATTGGTTAGATGGATGACTTTGACTAGCTTATATTTTACACTTTTGCTTAATTTTTTTTAGAAGGAAAATTCCAGTAATTATATTTTGCAAGGCATATTGATCATTTAGAAGTCTTTGATCAACTGTTTTGAGAACTGAGAAGAACTAGCAGCATAGTATAGTGTGGTTATTTTTATGCTAGTTGCTCTGCTTTGATTGGGACACTTACTTTGTAATAAACTTATATGAGTTTATTTGTTTTGTGAAGAAATATGAAGAAAGTCGACTTTTTTTTTATATTGGGCATATATGTGTACATTTTGATGTTCCACATGTACACACATCAAAATGAAAATAGATTATGTACTTGTGCTAGGTATCCATATCTTAACATGGCAGAATGATTGTTTATATGTATTCAACACAAAAGTAGAGAAATATCTTTGACAACTTGCATCCAGGTTTTAGTAATACATATGCAACTCATTCAAGGGTTATATAGATTTGTTGAAAGATTTATATACTTTGATACATGATTTTTTTTATGTGTAGCTTGAGATGTTTTCTATCCTATGTTCATATTGTGAGTTTCATATGTTTTATTATGTAAGGGCTTTGTATATTAACCTGCCATCATTTCTTCCTTGGAGTTGTAACTATTAGTGTACTTCATTGTTTATTATGCTCTAAATATTGTGTTAATATGATCATGTTAGATGCATTAAGCGAGAAAGCCACTTATTCTGATTTACATTATTCTATATTAACCTGCCATCATTTCTTCCTTGGAGTTGTAACTATTAGTGTACTTCATTGTTTATTATGCTCTAAATATTGTGTTAATATGATCATGTTAGATGCATTATGCGAGAAAGCCACTTATTCTGATTTACATTATTCCTTCTTAGCTTTACAGGATCATTTTTCTTCATTTCATGTTTAACAATAAATGATGAAATTTTTGTTGATTATTTACAAGAGATTGAGGAAAGACAAGTGCTGAAAATATTTTTTTGGTTGCTCTCAAGTGATTGAAAAAATATGAAAACTGAAAATTTTGCCGGTTTCTCTTACAAAATAAAATATAGAAATGCTGAAATTATATTTTATCGAGTTTCTTCAATGAATGGAAAAAATTATTAACACAATATTTAGAGCATAATAAAACTAATATAAATTTTCTAATAAAATTTCAACTTAGAACAATATAAATCTCATTTGAAAACATTAAAGCCCTACTCTAGGATAGATTGAAACACTTCTGAGCAGTCTCAAATCTTAAAGCCCCTACTCTTCCTCCTTCAACTTTAATAAGAACTGTTCACCCTCAATCCATTTCCATTTGAAAATTCTAAATCCTCTTATCCTTAGCTTAAACTGTGAAATCCTAAAAATATTCGCCACTATTTTAATCGAGAGTGTTCTCAAGAGATTAACTCCTCTTAGGATGTAATTAACCAATTGGCTTGCCCTTATGAGGAACCTACAACTCCAGAATAAAATAAATCATATCTTACTTTCTTATGATAGGGGAAAGATCTATGGGAACGTAAAGAATCTTTCCAAATCCATTTTTATTTTCAAACACCTTTGTAGAATATTGTTATCATCTTTCAAATCGATGCTATATTCTCTTTGTCGTTTTTTATCATAGAAATGGTGCAATTTTCAAAGCCCATTCATACTTTTGAATTGTTCACAGAATATTATATTCACCTCCCTAGATGATATATTATTCTCATTGTCGCATTTGGTTGCAAGAATGGTGAAACTTTTAAAACTCATTTCTCTTTTCAAACATTTTCATTGGACATTATTTGAAAGTTATGTAGTAAAAGAACGGGATGGAAAGAGACCCCTTCTTACTGGTGATTTACATGTTTCTTTGAAACAAGGCGTAGGAACTATTGGAGAACTAATATTTACTGATAATTCAAGCTAGATAAGAAGTAGGAAGTTTAGGCTTGGTTAGAAGATTGCCTCTGGATGTTGTGAGGGTTTGCGAATACGGGAGGGAAAAACTGAGGCATTTATGGTTAAGGATCACAGTGGGGAATGTATGTGGAGGAGATGGTGGCAAGGTGTGAGATCTGTCAGAGGAACAAATATTTGGCTATGTCACCAGGGGGCTACTACAGCCGTTGGCACTACCAGGACGAGTCTGGGAGGAGATATCCATGGATTTCATAGATGGGTTGCCCCGTTCAGAAGGCTTCATAGTGATCTTGGTGGTGGTGGATAGATTGAGCAAGTATGCTCATTTCATCCCCCTCCGAAATCCTTACACCGCAGTGATAATGGCTTCAACATTCATTAGAGAGGTGATCAGATTGCATGGCATATCAGAGGCGATCGTGTTAGACAGAGATAAGGTGTTCCTCAGTCATTAAAAATATCGAATGTTTGTTAACATGGTGATGATAACCATATAATCAAAAGTTTATAATTTAATTTGAGTTTGATTATGAGCTGCATGCTCAAAAATCATGAATATTCATATTTTTTTTATGAATACCCTTTGAAATTATGACTTGAACTCGAAACCCCCTCTTTTTGCAAAGTCAAAAATATTGGGTGCTCTGCTAGGGTTTGTGGCACGATCCTCCGTCTATAGTCTGCCTTCAAGGAGTCTTCTATTTCGTAATCTTCTTGGCTATTTTTCTTCCTTTGTTACTTCATGGCTGGTAAACGTTTGCTCGACCCCGGTTTTTCGGATGGGGTGCCGAAATCTCGTTCATTTCGGGAGGTTTTGTTTGGGACCTCCTCATCGCGAGTTTTCCTGCATTGAAAATTTCCTCTTGTCATGGTTTACCTGCTTTGTTGATTTTTGATGAAGAAATGCTGGCCCTAGCTGCGCCGTTTGAGTTTTCTTTAGTTGGAAAATTTCCCGGCCGACGACCGACTCTTTAAGATATACGAAATTTTTTTTCCAACTTAAGCTTAATGGCGAGTTCTCTGTCACTGTACTCAACTACAACAAGTTTTGATCAAGCTTAGGAATGATTTAGATTACTGTAGGGTTTTTTCGCATTGCTCCTATTTTGTTAGCAACTGTTTCTTTAAATGGACTCCGCATTTTGACATTAAGGTGGAATCCCCTACCATTCCGATTTGAGTCTCTTTCCCCAACCTTCACTCATATTTGTTTTCTACTCGTATTCTTTAAGGATTAGGGTCCCTTTTTGGGCGGCCCTTACGGACAAATAATGCTACTAGAAAAGGGACCTAGACCCTCAGTTACTCGTGTCTTTGTAGAGTTAGATGTTACAAAGTGATATACGGATCAGGTATGGCTTGGTTCTGAAACTTTAGGTTATATTCAATTGGTGGAAAAGGAAGAATTCCCCTCCTATTATGGTCACTATAAAGCCTTAGGTCATTCAAAAGCTGATTGTAGTGTATTGCATCCACATCTTATTGATGTTCCTGCCCTTGTGGTGGGATTGGTAATGGAACAAATTTCCCCTCCTATTGGCGTGAATGAGCCTTTTGATGGAGATGGTGTGATGAGGACATCAGTCCGAGATTTCGACATTTGTACCAGTCGTCGGAGTCGTAGATCAACGGCTACGATCCAGAGTCTGTACTTTTGATTTTTTTTTTCTATTTTTCTAGTTTACCCTATGGGTAGTGATTTGCTATTGTAGCCCTGAGGGCATTTTTGTCTTTCTGCTTTTCTTTCATTGAGGCTTATATATTAAGGTATCTTAGCTTTGTATTGGCTAATGAATATGGATATGAAATTTCAGCTTATGTTTTGGATCTCTTTGTGAGTTCTAGAGAGAGTGGTGAAGCATATGAGAGGCTCAATCAGACTACCCAACAACCCCCTTTGTGGGAGCTCTTGGTTTCTTCAATTTTTCTTCACCCTTTCATTTCTTCCCAAGCCGATTCCTCCCTTAGCCCGCTGGATTGCCTCCCTCTTGCTGCCATCCCGCCGCCTCTCTTCCCCTAGCCTAACCTGCCGGATTCCCCTTCCCTTGACTTTCATCCCCCCCCCCCCCCCCCCCCCTAGCCCAAACCCCCAATTCATCTCACCCAAACCCTTGAGTTTTGAATTTCAAAATTCAAATCTATCATTCATCACTTTCCTGAAATAATCGTACCAATTAAGAAAGCGTATTTATTTGAATTCAATTCAATATTTGAATTCAAATAACTCCCTCACTACTCAATTCCAAATTCGGAAACCTCCATACATTTAATCAAAATCTGAAATTAATTTCAGATTTGATTTCAATCAACATTTAATCCTCATGGCCCACATACGACGAACCTAGACACCTTGCTCCTCCCTCATGTGGTCGGCCCCTTGATTGGGCATTTCTCTCTCCCAATTTAATTTCAAATCCCCACTAAATCAGTCCTTAATTCTCTCCTAATTGCCTCCCCTAGCCATTAATGAATTAATTTAAATTTTCAAATTAATTCCCTCCAAATCCACTTAAAGCTGAAATTAATTTCAGCTTTCTAAATTTCTCCAATTATTTTCCTAACCTAGATGTCCCCCCTCTCTCTTCCTCATGCCACCCCAAACCCCTCCCCCACCACCCAAACCGCCGGCCCTACTCTCCACTAGCCACCTCCTCTCCCTCTTCTCCCCACTTGCGCTCTCTCATCCCTCACCTCAAGTATGCATGGCGGATCCTGAAGTTGACCACTGGCTTATTCTCAATTCTCAAGGGGAGATTAACGTCATCCGATCACCATTCTTTAACCTCGGATTTGGAGCGATGGCACCGTCAAGGAATACGTGGATTGTATTCTTCCCCATTTAGAGGAAGTCATCGACGAACAAAGATCTCTTGAAGAATGGAAGATCACCGGACTACTACTCGCTCCTCCAACTCTGATTCCTTCCCCGACGACTAGTACCCTCGGCATCGCGTGTCTTCTAGTGCGTCTTTAAGTTTTCTTGCAACTTTCTTCCGCTAAGCCTATTACTATCAAGAATGTGAGTGAGGGATCCCAAGGTGAATGTTCTAAATTTTAAACTGTGGATTTTGTTAACGGTTCATTTTCTCTACTCATTTATTTGTTGATATAATTTTGCAAGTCTCCTAGTAATCTCAATTGTAATCACTTGTCGTTACTTAGTCCTTCCTGTGCAGTTTTCAAGATCTATCTCGAAAACACATTTGTTTATATTTAGCTAAACAAAGTTCACATTTTATTTATTTCGTATAAGCAATTCTTGTTTCATTATCATTGTTTCACATCATGGTGTTGCTCAATGCGACAAAGCCATTGCCACTGTGGATGTGGGGTTGTTTGATGAGCCTGCTTTAATGTTGTCTGATGTGGTGTCATTTCAAGATGCACAAGCGGACGTTGGTTTTTCCTCTCATGCAGCGGATAATGTTGGTTTGATAGTTCCTAATGGTGTGGATATGAATGGTTCTGGTATTGATGGGGCTTTTGACATGCTGTAAACACCTTTTTCCATTGTCGGCGTTGAAGTAGGTGTGGAGGAGGATGTTGTCCTAGTGATGGTGGATTATTAGTGGGAATTGATAGGCCTGTTGGTAATATGGTAACTGTAGCCTCCTCGTTTGAAATTGTTGCACCTTATAATTGATGATGCTAACCCCTGTTTGGTAAATTCTTTTGCTACCCCCATTGGGTCCCAAAGTGATATTGGTGATTCTGGTAGTTTATTTGATAGTTCGGATGCTGTGAGTAATTTGTTTTGTTGTTCATATCGGTAGTCTGGTTGACATGAATGTTGAATATATAAATAATGTTTCCACTGTTATGCCTTTGGTGAATGCTCCTATTGAGCTGGATTTCTTCAAAAGATTTGAATGCCCAAGTTATGGGCAACAGTTTGGATCATAGCGACTGGTTGAATGTTTCTTCTTCATCGATATGTAGGAATGTTGGGACTCATATCGACATTATAGATGATAATGTGTATAATTTGGAAGTGTCTCCTATCATCCAAAGCGGTGGCAAGCGACATAGCCGAAAAGCTAAAAGAAGTAATTGTGTGGTTTCTTTTAATATTTTTAAGCATTTTGTTGGCTGATTGGTGGTTTCAATTGTTTTGTGGTTTGTTGGCAAGGCTGAGGGTTGCTGTTTTTTTATTTTATTTTGGGACTATGATGAGGCAGGTTTTTTGCACTCCCCTATGGAAGGCCATAGCTTGTTTTGGCAACCTTGGTGGATTTGTATTCTATGTATTCAAGGGTGGATTTCGTATTTGGGTTTTCTCACGAATGTTAATTTCCTCCAATTAGATGGTCCTAGCCTCGCAACCTGGTGGTAATTCTGAGTTCGTCACTTTGGATTAAAAAAAAAAGAAAAGACATGAACTCAAATTCTTTACTAAGAGGCCGTAGGAAAGAATTCTCTCAGGAAAGAATTTGACATATACAACTCACTAGTTGAAGCCTATATATATGCTTTCTAACATTCGCATGTCAAGAGAAGGACATCAGTTGATGATACGTATAATCAAGGTTCACATGTCATGCAATATGATGAGTTTGGTATAAACGAGGAAAATTTTTTCTTGTACATTGGCTCAAATCCTACCAATGAGAACTCTAAACTCTCTTCCGTTTACACCAAGTGCAGTGAACTAGCGTGATGTAGACCTCGTTTATTATTGGCATAAGGTAGGCTATTGTACTTGCGAATGGTATGAGTACCTTTTCTTGTAGACCGCTGAGATCAGTCAGCTTGTTTCACTACATGAAGCCTGCACTTATCTAGATAACATTTCCCTCCCCTTTTTTTGTAATAGTTCTGTAATTCACCTAAAGGATCATCCAGAAAATTGGATGCACAGAAAGAACTATTACATATAATGGCTCATCGCATGCATGTAGATAAAAGTATAAACCTCTTAGGGAAGCTTCTCTTTGGATCAGAGAAAGTCATAGAAGTCCTTAGTGCAATTCGACAGACAGGGCGGCCACTGGTCGATAATTGGGCCTGCCTCAAATCAATGGTAAGTTTCTTGAACTTGTATTCAAGAAACATTCAAAAATCTTAGTTTCATTTAAGTATGATTTGCCATTTCATGCTCCAAGTTCGAACTTTTGAAACGCATTGTGGATCTCTATCTCAGTATGGAATGAAGCACATGCGCTCTATTGCTAACAATTATAATGCTGGCATTAGCAAGGAGACAATGGCTAAGGTGTCTGTAGAACTTTTCAACCAGATTCCATCTACCCCATGGAGTTCTCTCCATAGAGGCTTCAGTGCCTGAAATGGGTTATACTAAAGAAGGAAAGCACAATCTCATTGAATAGTAAATGCTATGTTAGCTGGTGGCTACTTCTACAGTGTTTTAAATAGAATGTAGCCAGCTATGGACTGTTGGCTGTTATTGCAATTCATTTTAAAGGTAAATGCCCCTCCAAATTATTGAAATGATTATGTAAATGTTATTATATATTATTCTGAGGGCATTGTAGTAGTAGGCATGTTGGGTCCTTATTTGTGCTTTTAAATTTTATATATTTCTATCATTAGTGAAGCATCTATCTATGTAAAACTCAATGGGTTGATCTGAACTTATGAAGGATGAATGAATGGTTGGGATGAATCAATTTCCTGATGAACCATGCCTAGTAAAACAATTTAAAAAGTGAAATGATTCAGGCTAAATCTTAAGCCAAGTTATCTTTCTTGTTAATTATGTAAGGAATAATTTTTCTTATTATGATAATTTTGTTCATTTTTCTATTTCATCTACATAACATTATATTAATTTGATTAATGCTCTTTATTTATTTTTTTTCTCAAATTGACACCTCTTATGTTCGATTTGTGGACTTTAAACTATAATTCTTTGTTGATTAATGCAAAAATAAGAGAAATGTTGATTTTCTCCATAAAATCTATTCATCTCTTTGAAATATTGAAGAAAAGTGTTCTTATATAAAATATTGTAAGTGACATTATAATGCTTGAAATAATGGATGATTTAGGATTTATTTGGAACAATTATAATTTTTTGTAAATATGATTGTCATTAATTATAAGTAAATTTTTTAAAAGCTACTATAAACTTAGATTCATAACATAAAAAAATTTCAAAAGTAGTGAGAAAACAATAAACAAACAATAATGTAGTTGAAGTCTAAAAAGCAGAAGCATTAAGAAAGTTATCCAAAAAAGATTAATAGGCTTCATTTGGGACGGCTTTGTTGCTAACCTTTATATTAAAAAATTGTTTTAAGAATAAATAAGAAAGTTGTCTAAATAAAGCCATAGAGTGTGTTTGGGACGGCGTCACTGCTACTATGTTGTATAAAAAGCATTGTGGCAATGGTCGTTTGGGCAAATCGCGTTAGAAGCCGTTACTAATATTTCTACTTCCCCACGCTGCTTCCAGCGACCCGACCCTATCTCCCACGGTTCACTGCTTTTTGCGGTATCCAAGGGAAAAATGACTTAAATGCCCAACCTTTCGCGATACACATGCCTTTCCCCTCACGCCATTCTCATCCGACAAGTCATCCGCACAGTCGATTTTCTTAGAGGCTGCTCGTCATCGCAATCCCCATCCTCGTCTTCGTCTCCGTCTTCGTCTCCACCATAGTCATCCACTCGCCATCCTTGTTTTTCTCTACAGCCAGCAGCATTTGTACCTTCAACCACGCCAAAAAGCTGCCTTCTTTCAGCTGTCCCCTGCTTTTCTCAAGAACCAGTCCCCATTTCACGACAACATCAGCAATAAGTTGCCCTCCTTTTACTCATTTTTTTTTCTTTATGTGAACTCCTTTTACGTATATTGATTTCCTGCATACACATAAAATGTTTTGGTCAGACTTCTTGTTAGATTTTCCAAATCCTGATGTGTTACCATAGGAAAATCTCCTGATCATATCTGATGCAGGTGGAGGGTATTTATACTGGAATCAACCAAACTTCTCACTGCAAGGATAGTTGCTGGTGTCTCATTCTTGCATTGTTTGTTGTTCTCTTCGTTGAAAAAAATGTAATTTGATGGTTCTAGTTAATTTCAACTTCTCATATTCTTTATTTGAAGTGAACTGCAGTAGTTTCCTTAGTTAGTTAACAAAAAAGTATGCCATCAACCTGTACTTTAATTCTATTTTTACCTGCTAATTTGTTTTTATATTAATGCAGTGGTTACTTATTGGTAAACTCCATCAACCTTTTTCGTAAATGTTTGCGGACCTGATAAGTTTGATCTGGCAGGTTTTATCATTTTTTCTGGCTATTGTATGGGTATTGCAATAACTTACTCATGTCCGCATCCTTCTTTATGCCATTTTTTTTATAGGTGACTCTTAACCATCTCCATTCTTTGTCAACTATAGTCCTTGTGAAATTCATAGTGGAATTTTATCTTGCATTATAGTAACTGAATTTTCCTTTTCACAAGTTCAGGTGTACTGAACAGCTTGTTTTCTGTCTACGGTATGATCACAAAATGATTATTGAGAAAAATCAAATCATTACTATGGAAATTCAACAACTTATCATGGTATTTCATGGAGACTACTATGTTTTATTCTATGTTATCCTTTAATACTGTAGATATCCATGACGATTTGATTTCTCGGATCGGAAGGTCAACTCAAGCGAAGCCAAGAAGTTTGCAATGAAGACAATTTGACAACACAGACCATGTAATGTTACTGCATTAATTCATGTCTCAAGAATAGATGAGTCTGAGAAGAATCTTCATTAAAATAAGAGATGCTTGTGAGGTTCTTTGTCGAGATGTTGAGAAGGATTTTGGTTGAGTAGTTAAATCTAATGTAATTGAGAAGGATTCATATTAGTTTGTTTATCCTGCCTAAAGTTATAAAATATTTCATTAAAGATGATACACCTTTTAATTTATAATTGTTAGTTAATTAGCATATAATTTTTTTTAAAAAATTTAAACATTTACATAATTTATTTTCATCAAAATATATAAAGATATAAAGATAATTTATTTTCATACAACTATAGTATAACAACTTGATAGTTATATTTTTCAAGCAAAATATATTGCTTTTTATACAACAATTTTAGAAATCAATTTTATGTATAACAATTTTACAACTTATTTTATTGACAACTGCAATTGTCCCAAACGTACCCTTAATCACATATGTTATAAATTGTCATATTCTATTATCAAGAACCTTTTAAATTCCATATAAACTAATTCCACGCTTATAAATATTGCAAAAAGCTTTCTTAATTATATATATTTTTTTAGAAAGGATATTATTACAAAGCTTTAAAAATAATAGAAGGATAATCCCATAGTTTAAAACCTATCAACGCTATAGCTTAGATTCTTTAAAATTTAGATTTTTAAAATTAAAAACAATTTTTTGTTCACTCACAAATTTCAAATAATTTCTCAACAAATTTCTCCAGAATCAAACAAGTTATGTCCCCTAAAAAAAGCAGAGGTTATAGTCCTGCCTCAATATCTACCTAAATCTAAGGACATACAAGTTATTTTTCTCGACTTCAAGCAATAAAATCACAATGGTTCTCTCATATCTTCTCCCTCCCTCTCCTTCTTCCTAGTTCTCTATTTAGCCAATATTATAAGTAAAAATCAAATATTGTCAATAGATAAATTTTAGAGGTGTCAATTTCAGGTCACAAGTCGGGTTCGGGACGAACTTGGAACTGACCTGACATTATTTGGGTAAATCGAACTCGATCTGTTTTTGCGAATAGGTTAGTTTTTCGGGCCTGACACGACCAGAAAGCGGATGTTGTACGCCGGGCATGGGCGGCTAGACGCCCAGACGCCATATGTGGGAAGCAAAGCGGGACAGTTGCACGCGGGCATGCGAGCAAGCATGGCACGAAGTGACATGTGATAGTCGCGGTATTGTGGCACGTGATAACAACCGCGACATGTTGCGATGGGGGCAAGAAGGGAAGGGGCAGCACAACACTTGCGCTCACGGCTCATGTGGTCAGGTGCAACAAGTGGCACTCGCACTCACGCAGGCAAGCATCATACTTGCACTTACGCAGGCAAGCGGGGAAGGGGCAGCACAACACTTGCTCTCACTTCTCACCTCCCTCAGTTTCCTCATTCATCACAGATGGTGAGAACCTGAAGAGTTTGGTCCTTACAATGATGCCCTTGTGTATACTTCTTATCGCACATGAAGCACAACCCTCAGCCCTCTTCTCCTACATCTCTTTTTTATGTCAGCCACTTGAAATTTCCCCCACTCCCTCTTCCTACTATCTTCACCTTGGTGGCCTCCTGACTCTTTCCTCTTGAAGAACCTTTAGGTGCTATATGGGTGGTCGTTATCCTGTAAGTACACCCTGTGCAGCTACTCCTGACTTCCCTCTCCAAATTTATCTGATTTTCAACTAGCTAGGCCAACTTTATGACCTCTCCCAAGTCACGGGGCATCAGAACCTTCACTGCTGCTCGAATCTCCGCTTTCAACCCCTTCATAAAATTTCCCTCCAATATCGTATCTGATAATTGCTCCACCCTGGTGGCTAGGTGCTCAAATCGCTCCCGGTAGTTTACTTTTGATCCCTCCCACGCTAGAGCAAAGAATTGCTCATAGAAATCTCCTCCCCATTAAGTTTAGAAACCTTTTATTATGCAATCCTTCTATTCCCTCTAATTCTTAATAGACCTTCTATGGTGTCTCCACTAATACTAAGACAGAGCTTTTCCTTCCAAGCACAAGCCCGTTGTTGTCAGCGTCTCCTACACCATCAACCCATTGACGGCAAAGTATTGCTCTACCTTATAAATCCACCCATACACATCTTCTCCTTCAAAAACCACAGCTAAAATTTGCCGAAAATAGCCCTCCACCGGTCCCAAGACTTGCTTTAATACCAATTTGATAGGAAATAGTTGAGTTCGTAAGAAATCCTATCGGATCTACTTGAGTTAATAAGCAAACCTAACAATAATCGGTAAAAAAAACAAGAAAACATATAAATTATGGTGGAAGAACAATCAAACGATAGCAAATCTTATAAAAAGCCAAGCGAAACAAGAGCAAAGCAAAGATATAAGAGATCCTCAATTCGAGAGGAGGACCATCTCTCCCAAATCTCTAGACATGAGAGTCTAGAGTCCAAATCGCCAAGAAACCCTGATTCTAATCAATCCAAACATCATCCTCCCTAATCCTCTTATCCTCTTTAATACAAAAGCTTTTCTAGTTTAAATTCTCTCCCAAGCCCTGGACTCCTTTTCAATTTGAAATCACTTGATCTAGTGGAGCACCCCTTTGGGCGGAACAAAGAAGAGGAGGTGGACTGCTTCCGCCTCCATAAGGGCCGGCTGGGCCGATTCATAGTGAACCGGCCTATCAATTTGCCCAATTGTGAATCACTTTTTGATCCATTTCATGGGATTGACTTATGGTAGATGTTAGTAAACTGTTTATTTTTTGTGTTTATGCTTTTGGAAAAATTCTCTCATTACGATACGACTAATGTCAATTGGCGCATTTATTTGAAACTCTTTATATGGCCATAACATAAGATTTTTACAATCTTTTTAGCATGTGTGCTATGCTGCTTTTTATATGGCTGGAAGGACCAGATGGAAGAAACTTACAAGTGCAGTTCAAGTCAATGTTGTCTTTACCAATTTTCACATGAGGAAAGGTAGAGGGAGATCAAGAAGCTACAATTCACGTTGTGTTGATTGATGCCAACACTGGTCATGTTGTAACTTCTGGACTCGAGTTTTTTGCAAAACTTGATATTCTGGTGCTTGAGGATGATTTTAATAATGAAGATGATGATGGTTGGGATGAAGAAGAATTTGAAAGTCATGTAGTAAAAGAATGGGATGGAAATAGACCCCTTCTAACTGGTAATTTACAGGTTTCTTTGAAAGAAGGTGTAGGAACCATTAGAGAACTAATATTTATTGATAATTCAAGCTAGATAAGAAATAGGAATTTTAGGCTTGGTTTGAAGATTGCCTATGGATGTTGTGAGGGTATGCGAATATGGGAGGAAAAAACTGAAGCATTTACGGTTAAGGATCACAGAGGGGAATGTTTGTGATTTAATAACTCTAATTTGATTAGTTTTTGGTATAAATTTTGCCTTAACTTCCCAATCCAACTATGGGAAAGATGGTGCATTCCATAGAAGTTAGATATAAATTTTATCATATATTCCATCTATTTTAAAGCATATCTGATAATTAGAAATTTATCAAATTTTTGTATATGTTTCAAAATATATTATTCAAATAACATAGTTCGATTTGATTTATTTTTTGAAGTTTCTTAAAAGTCGAAATTTACTCAATTTGGATAAGTAAAACTTATATGACCCAAATCAAATGCAATCAATCAAACTGAGTTTTTTTATTTATTTATTTAATTTATTTTAAAGTTTTCAGGAACTTTCGTTAGTAATCAATGCTTTGATTTTTTGTTTGAACGATATTTGATAAGAATTAGTGCAGTCATTCGTGTCAAACTTTTGTAACACTCTTTCAAATTCTCCTTGATAAATGATTTGTGAGTAAAGTTTTGATAGTCATGGCTTGGATTTGTTTGTCAGTTTATGAGTTAGATAGTTTAGAAATTTTTGTACCATATTTTATATAGAGCATGTTTGATTTTAAGTAAAAGGAGTGTAAAATATTTTAAATATAGAGATTTTGAATATATTGATGTTTGATTTAAAGTAAAATAAAAGTAATTTATAATTTTGGTGTATTTAAAATTCATCCTCTAGACAAAATCAAAAGAATTTGATCTATTTGGATCATTTTCATATTCATATCCCGTTCGTAGGTACGTTTGAATCAGCTATTTTAAGGAGAAAATAAAATACATACTTTATAGATACAATTGATAGTCTCCCAAATTTACTCTAGATAATCTTTGATTGCTATATATAATTTTATTTCAATTTATGTTTATTCAAGTATAAGAGCAAATAAATCATCTTTATTTATACGAATTTTATATTTAATATTGATATAGAAATTTATATATTTAATATATCATATCATAAAATAATTTTTAAGTTTGTTACATATTTTTTATTTCTAAAATTTTATTCACGTGCATCATGGTCATGTGCATTTACACTAGTGTTATAAAGGTCTATTTGGGGCGAATACAATATTTTATATAGTTGGTTGTAAAATTATTTTAGAGAAATAATTTTGCTGCTATGATTGTAGAAAGTAGCTTTCAACTGCAAAAATTTCTAAAAAGCAGGGAGAGAGCAATAAAAAGTAGAACTAAATTATTGTTATTATGTGAAAAGCAAAGCAACTAGAAAGCTATATCAAACAAATTTTAAGGCTTCATTTGAGATAGCTTTTTTACTGCTTTTTAAAGCAACTTTCTAGTTTAAAAATTAAATTTTTTATTCTAGAAAAATGATTTAAGAAACAATAAGTAAACCATCCCAAACAAGGCCTGAGTCTGTAACCATGTATAGGCACAATTATTTGGGTAACTCAAATTCATTCTGAAAGATAAAGAGAATGAACAATTTATTATCAATGATTTGTTTGGGGATATTAATTTTTTTAAAATTACTATACATAATTAGATATTATGAAAAATCTATATTTTGACAAATTAGTCATTAGCTTTTTTATTGTTATCATACATTAATAGATTTGATTATAAAAAGTATCTTCCTAAGGCAAAAACTTTTAAAAAGCAACAAGAAAATAGCAATGAAGTTAAAGATATGACAATGATATAAAAAGTAAAATAATAAGAAAGATGATCTTAAATAGACCCTCTATAACAAAATATTAACACTTCTAATATCTAAATTCACACAACAATGTCCTCTAGGAGCTCATTGGTTAGCTTCTAAATACAAAAATGTATTTTAAAAATAATAATTTAATTTATAGTAATTTTAAATTAGAAAAATAAAATTATTATTTTGATGGAGTTTTGATTAATGCCAGTAATGATTTGAAATCAATTTAATTAATTAATTGAAGTTAAAAATCATATTTTTTATCAAAATTTAATGCCAGTAATGATTTGAAATATCACATATTTCTTGAAAATATTCTAAAATTGATGATTTTATTACTTTATTAAAATGAGTTAAAATGAAATCATCATGTTTGTTAACCTAATTGATGCATCATTTCGAAATACAAAAAAAGTATTTCGAAATGGATTAAATTTTGGATTTGATAAATTAGTGGTTAAGATTATATTTAATAGACATGTTTGTAAGGGAGATTTAATCAAAATGGATTAAAATTTGATTTGATAAATTAGTGGTTAAGATTATATTTAATATAAAGTTTATGTTTATAGGTGGCCGTTGTCTAATCATTATATATTTACATACTAATATCAACAATTATTTGATGTGTGTTTAAACTAATTTCTCATTATATCTCTATTATTCTTTCCCTTATATGGAGCTCTATACATAGCCATTATTATTTCTCAAATGATGGCTTTCAACATCATCAAGTATTATGCACGAAGAGCCAATTTTTTGAGTCATCAGCTCTTAAATATTGTTCAATCATAATAAGAAGGAAGAAAGCTCAATGGGAACCACAAAATTGTATGAACTACATTTGATTACAACCAAGTTTTGAGCTCTGATATAATTTGTTATGGAGAATTATTCAGAATGAGATAAAAGGAAACTCTAATGTACAAATAGTCAAATCATATTGAACCCAAATAGGGGTGCAAACTAGTCAAGTCGAGCTCAAGCCAAGGGGTGTTTGAGTCGAGCTCGGCTATCAAAACCCGAGCGCGAACTCTAGTCGAGTTCAAAATCCGAGCTCGAGCTCGACTCGACTTCAAGTCGAGCTCCACAATCGAGTCTGTCGTCGTGTTCGTCATCCCAAGTCGAGCAGAGATTCGTCGTCGTCGAGCAGAGATCCGTCGTCATCCAGAGCATGTATTCTCTTCCGCTGTCTTCGGAAGGGGTCATCCGAGCTCGTCCGTCGTCGTCCTGCTCTCGATTCCGATTTCCCGCTCGCGATCTCTCGCGATTTGGATTTCCCGCTAGCGATTTGGTTTCCCTCCTACAAGCTCCGCCGTCGAACTGCTCGTCGAGCCGACGAGTCGAGTCCAACGCCTGTTCAAGCTCGAGCTCGACAAGCTTTCGAGCTCAAAACTATGTTCCGAGCCGACTCGCGAGCCAGGTTGACTCGGTTGCACCCCTAAACCCAAATGCCTAAGCTTATAAACAAAGACCAATCACTTTGTATTATTACATCAACATATAGCACCCACAAAATTCTCCATTTCAATGTGCATCAAGATTCGTGATCAAGATACTTTTTTATGCTGATTTAAAATTGTTTACAAAATTTTAAAATCAGAAAATAAAATTAGAAAATTCTTACTTAATTTTTTTTTCCTTTTTTGAGAATAAACGCAAAAATAGTAAAGGGCGACTGGCAGCCCAGGCAGTTTCCCGCGGGCTTACTGTTTGGCGCTCCACCGTCTGCCATAAATAACGAGACCCCGTTCTGACTTAATTTTTTCATCTAACCTCCATCATCGGTTCATAGGTTCCTCGTTCTCTTATTTTCATTGCAAAAAGTCAATTGAATCCGGTAGTTACCAAGGCTGCAGCATTCGCTTGGATCCGGTCCATAATAACTTAAGTCTCTTTTCGTCGTTGTTGTTCGGCTTCGTTGCTTTTTGCAGGTGTATTAGATTGCACGCGTCGCTTTTCAGCTCCTTCGTGGCTGTTCGATTTCGCTCCTTCGACGCCTTCCTATCCGATCCGAAGTTACGACATTTTGATCGGAAGGAAGAACGGAGCTCGCTGGCTGTGAAGGTAACTTTCTCCCTTTCACGCTCTTCTTCGGGTAAATCCCGTTAAATCCGAACCGAGGGATTTAGCAAATCCGGGATTTAAGCCCTAAATTCTCAAATCCGGAATTACAGAATCCCGGGATTTAACTCGCGCACAAAAACCGTTTGGCTGGATTTAGCGTAAATCCATCCCACGATAAATCCCATACCAAACAGCCCCTTAGGGTTTCATGCAGGCAACAATGGTGTCCATCAGATACAAGGCTTTAGCGCTCTTTAGCATCGCCGCTATTTGTGTTTCTCTCCTATCTCTCCTCTCCTGTCATCTCTTACCTTCCTACGCTCGCTTGGATCCGGTCCTTCGATTGCCGTCAGAAATCTCTGGCCGCCGCCTAAAAGCCAGTGGGGATGATTCTGTCGGGACGAGATGGGCCATCCCGATTGCAGGATCTTCGGGCTGTGGGAATTACCGACATCAGGTATTAGCTTTCCCTATTTCTTTTGGTTTTCGCTAATCTGATTGATTGTAATTTTCTGCTTACTTATTTTGGTAAATTTTATGTTAATCCGATTTAATTGACTTTTCACGAAGCAATGATTTAATTGATTTTTCATGAAGATCTATGTTGCATCGATACGGATACGACACGATACGGATACGGGACATGTCAATTCTTAAAAATACAAGATATGGGTACGACGCGGATACAACATTATAATTTATAAATCATACATAAAAATTAAGAAAACAATCAATGCATAATATTTGAAATTACAAAAAAATGACCACAACATCATTTGTAGCATTGTATCTTATAATATCAAAATATAAGTAAGCATTAAATGTCTAGTACAACAACAAAAGCATAAACATAAATTATCTAGCACATGAAGTTTCAACTATTCAATAGAAGTAATGATATAATTATCTTCTTCATTGGTTTGTCTTTGAACTTCTATATCATCTTCAATAAATATCATAGCTTCTAATTCAGTCTCATCAAGTGAAATATTAGTATTTTTTAATATTTTCATATAATCAATAAACTCAAATACATCTCGGAAATGAGAGAATCTTGCTCGCAACCGCGGAAGTAAATACGAGATGTCTTTTTTTTCTGATTTCTTTTTGTTTTTCAACAGACAGATACGCATGTCCTTTTGAAATTAAATAGTGTTTTAATTGGATACGGCTTTGGCGTATCCGACACGTATTGGTGGAGTATCGGAGGCGTATCCGTGTATCGGTGTATCATATACAGCACGCCTTCATAAATAGGTGTATCGGTGCAACATAGATGAAGATTGATTGTGTGATTATGTATTAGATGAAGAAACTGTTTAGAACTGTTCCGAATGATATTTAGACATTGGATCACCGTCATATCCAAGTTTTGGATCTATATAGTGCATAGAACATTACCATAATTGTTTATTAAGGGGAAATCATAAACTAGATTATTGATTGGTTTGAATTTCTCACTATAATTATTTGATAATCATCTTGCCTTTTTTCAGGTGGATTATATTTTTTGACAAAACAAAATTAGATTAAAGATTTAGTCGACTTGCGAAGAGAATTTACTATACATTTCTATAAGGGTTCAGATTAAAGATTTATTTTGTTTGAATTTTTTCTCTCCTTTTAATTTTTGGGATTAATGGCGTGCCGTGCGAAGACGTGAAATCGATCTGATCGCAATGCCCACTTTTTTTGGAAACAAAAATGGAATAAAGATGACAAAAGCAAGAAAGGCCATTGATGCGAAGTTAGAAATTATTAGGTGTGGCTCATAAGGGTCCTGAGGCCAATTTGGACATGCCATGTCACCTTGATGCACCTGGCTTCGAGTGATGTGGCGTGTCCGAATTAACTGGTTGTCGTAACTAACAATTTTTTGAGGTGCGGTTGGCACTGTTGATAGCTGCCCAAACAAAATTATTATTATTTTTTTTATTTTCATATTTTGGGAATGCGTAATATTAACTTTGTTCATGCTGATCACAATGTGTTTCTTTATTTCTTTTGATTTTCACTAATCTGATTGATTGTAATTTTTTACTTGTTTTGATAAATTTTGCTACTTGTTTAAAGTGGGATGAATGTATTTCAAGCCAGAGTGATGCAGACCTTGTTTATTACTGGAATAAGGTAGGCTATTGTATTTTCATATGATATGACTATCTTTTCTTGTAGACCTCTTATCTAGATGATATTTCTCTCCCTTTTTTTTGTAACAGTTCCTTAATTCACCTGAAGGATCATCCAAAAAACTCGATGCACAGAAAGAACTGCTTGATATACTGACCCATCGCGTGCATGTAGATAATAGTATAAACCTCATAGGAAAGCTTCTCTTTGGATTAGAGAAAGGCATACAAGTCCTTAGTGTAGCTCCAAAGATAGGGCATCCTTTTGTCGACGATTGGGCCTGCCTAAAATCAATAGTAATTTTCTTGAACTTCTATTCAAATTTCTCTATCTCAAGATTCAGTGGTTTCATTTAAGTATGATTTGCATTTCCTTCTCCAGATTCGAATTTTTGAAACGCATTGTGGATCTCTATCTAAGTATGGCATGAAGCACATTCACTCTTTAGCTAACATTTGTAATGCTGGCATCAGCAATGAGACAGTGGCTAAGGTGTCTGCTGAAGTTTGCAGCCAGTTTCCATCCACTCGACGAAGTTCTCTTCATAGAGGATTCAGTGCCTGAAATGGGTTATACCAAGGAAGGAAAGCACAATCTCATGCTTGTTAGTGGCTATCTTCGACAGTGTTGTAAATAGAAGTTTGGTATGTGTATGTCTCATTTCTGTTAAAAATGTATGGCAAGTTTTCCCATATTGAGGATCAAGTATAGTGCCGCTACTTTATCAAAAATTCTTTCTTGAGTTTCTTGATATCTGGATCTAATCACAAGGGATTTTTTACATTTTTTATTGCTTCCTGATTTGTTCAGTGATATATATATATATATATATATATATATATATATATATATATATATATATATATATATATATATATATATTTGCGGGATAATTATTTTATGCCTTCAGACCATGTGTACAGTCTTTTTCTAGCTAGTTGGTTCAATGAAACAGGGATATTTTCTCCATTCTTGATTTGTTCTATTAGAAAATTTATTTAATCTGTTAATATTATAACATATCTTTAATATGCGAGGGTAAAATTTCTTTCTTTACATATGTATTTACTTTAGAATTTCATTTATGTTGACCTCCTTTTTGGCATCGATCACTTGCACGATCTTGTCACTTTTGTATTTTGTTGATCGATTTCTTTTCTTGGATGTTCCACCATTGTGTTGATGAAAGATCACATCATGCATTTTACTTGGGTTTGTTGTCGGTCTCAGGATCGTTCTTTTTTTATCACATGTTGTCATCTATTTCATTCTAAAATACATGTGGTTGGGTCGATGATGATTCAATGTGATTTCACACATTTGGACCTTTATCGCTCATGTTTGTTCCGAGCGCATTATCTTTTGATCTAGGCTTTATTTTGATAAACGGATTGCGTGAGTGCGTCCGGATCGTTGAGATCTTTCAAATGAGCCTATTCGTGCTCAAATCGAGCATTGTTTGTTGCTTGCCGAGAAGAGAGAGTTGTGCCCATAAGAAACCGATCCGATCAGAAGAGGGTTACCCCGGTTGCCAAGAAGCAGCAGCCCAAGACGGATAAGCAGGGTGCAGATGAATCATGCCAGGCCAAATTGCGAAACCACAAGAGCAGCAAGCATTGGCCATCCAAGGGGTAACGAGCGGGTTCTACTAATCATCGCCCTGTAATACCCAATGAATCCACAGCTCCATTAAAGCAAGTAGGGAACGTAGCACGGAGCGCCTCAGAGGATTTCCAGTTATAAACTTTGAGAGAAATAGCCCATATAATCTTTTTAAGCAGCTCAGGATGAGTCATAGTAGAGCTAGAAAATCTCCGCTCATTCCGTTCTCTCCACAAAAATTAAATGACACAGCAAACTACAAAGTAACAAAAATTCTTCTCCACCACATTAAAAATGCAAATTTCATCCAGAAATTCTAAAAGCTGCAGAAGTGAAGGTCTAAATAGAAAGCAGTTAAGGACCGCTAACAACCCAGCGAGCACATCGAAAGAGAAGTCACAGAGGAAGAATAAATGAGAAGAGCATTCCTCTTCCCGTAAACATAGAGGGCAAGTGGAATCAATGTAAATATTCCTCTTTGCTAAAACATCTGCCGTCTTAAGTCCATTTTTAATCAAGAGCCAAGAGTAGGAAGAGAACCTAAGTGCCGCCCTTTTATGCCATATATACTTAACCCATGAGGCTTCCCGTAACCCCTTATAGAAATTAAGCCTAAAAGCTTTGAATAAAGAAGTCTTATTGTTAATCTTTGATTTCCAAGAAAGAGGCGCAGTGTTTTCATCAATAAGAGGTATAACATAAATCAGATCTTGCACATCTTTAGGAATAAAATCTGGTAAGCACCAAACACCACCTTGTAAATAACACCCGAGGTAAATTAACATTGAATTCAAATACAAAGTAACTTTACCCCATATCTTTTCATATCATCACAAATAAAGCAGGTTTATATTCAATGGTTGATCTAACGAATGAGATTCAATCAGGGCCGCTAAATGTAGGGCTTCATTTTAATATTCCATTGTGGCATTGTATGAAGCCAGTTCAGGTGCAGATTGACGGTCCAGCTCTTCCTCCACAAGCAAGCGGCTGCCAGTTCCCTGCCATTCACAGTAAGCAAAGGACAAAAGACAAAGAAAAAAAAAAAATTCAAAAAAGGGGGAGGGGACCAGAAGTTCAGTGAGCTCACGACCAAGAGAAGGAGCTCTCTCTCATTTTTTTAAAAGGGCATGCGAGGTCTCCATTTTAGGAGCTCTATCTCAACAAGCCCCTCCCTCACCCTTTGGAACAATTATTAGGTCCTCTGACCGAACGTATCGGTCATCACTAAGTTACTCTGTATTTGTTCGGTATTTGCTCAGTGGCTAGGTATTGCTTGGCAATAACGAGAAATACGGCTCTGTGAAAATCAATACTGTGCACTACCGAGTTTTTTCTAGAAAAAACTAGGTATTGCTCGGTAATGCTCGGTACAACTCGGTATTGTTTGATATTGCTCAATATTTGTCTTCACATAATGATATTTCTCGTTATTATTGGTATTGCTCGGTATTTGCTTGGTATTTCTCGTTTTGTGCCTGCTACATGGTGCGATCTCAGTGCCGGCCGAACGTAGCTCTATGTACGTTCACCGGACCAAATGAAAGTTCCACCCTTTGGCTTATCAAGGGCCGAGCAATTAACGGTTGTCTCCTCTCTGATGATCGAGCAGCTGGTTCTGACTAGCTCCGCCCACTCCGACTCCAGCTTCTGTTGGTCCGACCCAATTCTCACGCCATATCTCATTCTAGTCAACCTCCCACGCCATCCTCGACCTCCCAGCCGAACCGCCCTCTGCCGGCGACGCCCAGCCCGCCGACCTGACCTCACCGACCCTGACACTCCTCTGTAGTCCACCTTGTTGTCGACGCTCTGCCCGTCGTCCACGGTAAAGATTTCGCCGTCGGTGCCGACGTGCTGTCTCCATGCACGACTCCGACTGAACTTGCAAACGACCCCATCGTTTGTTGTCGCAAGCCATCCCATCCGCCTCAGGCCGCCGACCTGCCGTACTCTATCCAACCAGACCTCGTCATCGTAAGTTCGACAAACGCCGCCTTGGCTGCCTCCTATCATGCAACCCGCCAGGCATCTACTTGACCGACACAACCACTCAGGGTGCCTAACTTGCAAGCTAACCAACGAACCATTTTCTCACCGGGAAGGTAAAGACCTGCCTCATCTTTTTGTACTGCTTTGATTGAGCATGCTGATTCTTAAACTCAAGGAGAAATGGAATGGGAATGGGACTCTGTCTGATGCGAGATTCAAAGTAGCCATTTTCATTACTTAATGATCATCCAACTTATATTTGTTTGTACATGTGACTTGAGTCTAGAAGCTGTAATGGACCTTTCTTTCTTTTTTCTAAAGTATAGTTACTGTTGCACTGTTGAATGAGTATTTTGGTGATTAATACTTGTTTGGATTCAAACTCTATTATAATAATAATAATAAAAAAGAACCAAAACGTTTTATGTAAATGTCATCTATTAGTTGTTTGATGAAATGCATCAACAAAATATGTTAAGGTTTTATTCATATTAGACATCTCTGCTAAAAGGTGGGTGTTTAAAACTTCATCATATGCGTTTTTATGAATTTATCAAAGCTCATATTTTCATAATGATTACTATATTAGCATATTAAATTTTATAAATATATTTCACACAAATCATGTTCTGAGGATCTTAGCCCACATTCGTATACACATATGTTAATTTATAATCGAATATTCCTATTATGGTAAACTTCTCTTTTAGATCAAATTATAAATGATGACTAGATTTAAGCACTTCGCTTGAATGTTGAATTTGTATAGTTGTGATGTGATTAATTTCCTAATTTCTTAGCTATCAGAGCGGTTAATGATTAGCCAAAAAAAAAAAAAAGTTTGTATGAGCGAAACCTTGTTATATATCGTCGATGATTAATTGCCTTAAGACTCAATTAGGCTTTATGCAAGAGGAAACAATTTAACCAAAAATATTCTTGTGAGATATTGATAACATTTGAACGAATTTGTATTTAGGTACCGTATCATAACAATCAGATATGATATTTTGAAACTTCGTTTTGATTTGAATATATTTGTTTATAAAATCAAGAGATTTGCAAAAACATAATATCTAAGATTCATTTATTTGAAGAATAAAAAAAAATAGATGATCGAATTATTTGTATTCTCATTATGAATATTTAATCCTCGTAATGAAGACTTGAATGAGTTTGATGGCTTTCATTGATTTGCTTTGTAATATTCTTGCTTTATATTTAGAGTGGCATTGGTTATAATATACATCGCACGGTGAGCATTTGAAAGCTTAGCTTCACCAACTAGGAGTGGATGTTTATATATGAACATAATTTCTTTATTCCATGGATAATTGCTTATAATTGTAGATTGAGTTTATTATAAAGTTTATGGTGTAGGTAAAATCCTATTTCTTATAATTATATAATGAATATTTGCAAATGTTTTTGAACCTTAAATGCTATACACGAACTTGATCTCATATAAATGTGAAGGCTTGTGGTTACGTCATTTAGTTTCACTTATTCCATATTTTTGTTCACCTACAATCGTTATTCTTATTTTCTTTTATTCTTATATATTTAGATACACTCATTCCACGCTTTGCTCATAGGTGTTTGTATATATATGCTTTACATGAGGTTGTATAATTTATGCTAAAATATTTTATGGGTTTTGGGAGGAAGAGAAGTCACCTAGACGTGTCTTCCTGTTAGTCACATCAAATATGCATATGCCTTGATATCTTAATTGTCAATATCTCTTTCTCAAGCATGTATGATGGCATATTGTTGGATTCTCAAATAGTTCATATGTAGTTACCCTTCATACTTCATATTAAATAGTTCTATGCACTTCTATATTTCAATTAAGAGCATGTGTACCATGCTTTTCTTGTTTCAAATACCATGTTCATGTATTTAATAAAATCTATACTACTATTATAAAAGGGGCTTGAATTTACTTTCCTAGCAAATCTTAGTCATTCATTTTATTTCTTCTTAAATTATCTTGGTCATCCATTATGATATAAATAATTAATAATTCAAGAAAATAATATTTATATAATTTAATGCTCTTTATGTAGATCTCATTCTAAATTAATTTTAAAATTTATGAACGTTTTAATCATTTAATTATATGTTCACCCCCTATTAAATGCAATAAATTACAAAGATAAAACTGATTAGTATATTTGAACACATAATAACATTTCATTTAAGCAAATAAATAATCGAAGTTAGAGTTGTTAATAGCATTTAAGAGTTTTTATTTCACTTCTTTCTAAAGTAACTTTTCATCTCCATCTCCTATTCCTAATTTCATTGTGCATAACGTTTAAATTCTTTATGTTTTTTAATTTCACTTTTAAGTTAGAGATATCAATTGCATTTAAGAAAAGTTGTTAATTATATTTAAAAGTTTTAATTTTAATTTTTCTGCTAAAATAAATTTTCATCCTTTTAGCCGTCCACCTTTCATATTCCGCATGTTGCCTCCATTTTTTCTTCCTATTATGCATAATCGTTATTTTTTCAGGCCTCTACAAATTCCACTACTCTCTATTTATTTCTTCTATTTGCCTTCTTCTCCTATCCAATCTTCTCCTCTTCGAAAGAGTCACTAAAAAGAGCTTCTTCGTCGCTTCTCCACTTGTCATTTCGAAAGTTGAAATGACTTCGATTTATAAAGAGTTTTTAATAATTCTTTGCTTTGCATGGCTCTTATGAATGTTGAGAGCTTCTCCACCTCTTTTCCTTCTGTCAAATCTAAAGATGGTATGACTTTGTGTGAAAAGGAGTTTTTAACGATTCTCAGCTTCTCATAGCTGTTATGAACATTGAGACTTTCTTCATCTATTCTTTCTCTATCGGATTGGAAGTCGATAATCCACAAGAAAATATTCTCTTGCAAGTAAAGCCTACCTCAAGCTCTTCAAGACCGTTATCTTTATATATAGCAGAATACTCTTTAAACATGATTTTTTCACCCCCTAAAGGTTGCAAGCATAATTTCATTATTTATTAATTTATATCTTTGTTACAAGTCTTCAATTTCTATATAAATATCTTTATAGTTTATTATTTTGCCTTTAACATTGTTTTGAATATATACATTCGTACATAATTATGATTTTTTTCAGTAGTAATATATTGTTAAAAGTTCTTGAGACTTCACTTTCTTATTGATAGAGACTTTGTTAATGGCCTTTGTAATTTTAAAAAGTGTTTTTCTTTTTAAAATCAGAATTTCATTCATGATATCATATTTTAGATGATTAATTTGATTCTTCTTTACTTGCTTTTTAATTAATTTATTTTTTATTTGATAGGCTTTGTTAATAATTTTGGTAAATTTATAAATATGATTTCTTTTTTAATTAAGATTTTTATTCATGATATCATGTTTTGTAAATGATTAATTTGATTCTTCATCATGGTCTTCCATTTTATTTATTCAAATTAAATCTAAACCTTACATTTCAATTATTATAATTATAATTATTTTATTAATGTTAAATTTACTCTATTAATTAGCAAGTTACTGTAACATTTAATGCATTATATTTATTTTAAATCAATTACTTAGAGTTATCAATTGTATTTGAGAAAAAAAAGTTAGAGTTGCTAATATCATTTAAGAGTTTTTATTTCACTTCTTCCTAAAGTAATTTTTCATCTTCATTTCTTATTCCTAATTTCATTTATGCATTACGCCTAAATTCTTTATTTTCTTTTTAATTTTACTTTTAATTTGGAGTTATCAATTGCATTTATGAAAATAAATTAGAGCTATTAATTATATTTAAGAGTTTTTAATTAAATTTTTTCTACTAAAATAACATTTCATTCTTGTTTTTTCTAAACCAAATCCTAAATATTCATTTAATTCTTATTACTTTAAATCTTAACCATTCAAATTTATTGATTTCATTTTAATTAGATTTTAAATAAAAAAAAATCTAAATGATAATATAATAATTCATAAATTAATGATTTTAAATTTTTTATTTTCAAAATGCCTTCTAAAATTTTTTAACGGTTATTAAAAAATAAATGTCAATTAATAATATAATAATTAATTAATTACTTTTTTTTTTTCAAAATGTGTGTTTTGAAACTTTTAAAAGTTTAATAGTTTTTAAAAAATAAATGTGAATTAATGAATGATAATTCTATGTTCATACCAATTATTAAAAATTTTAATTTTGTGTTCATTAATAATAATAGCATCATATCAATTTTCAAATTTTAAAATATTATATACATTTATTATATTTCTATGGTACTATTATAAAAGTGATTTTTTTATTTTTTTTATTATAAAAGTGATTTTTTTTTATTTTTTTTATTATAAAAGTGATTTGAGTTTCTCTAAATAAAAATATGACCATTTTTTTTAACTTTTATTATTTTAAATATCAATAATTTAAATTTATTCACTTTAATTTAATTATTCTTCAACTAAAAAATATAAATAACAATATGATAATTATTTACTTTACATTTTCAGTTTTTAAAATGACAGTTTTGAAACTTATTGAATCTTAATAATTATTTAAGAGTAAATATCAATTAATAAATTATAATGATAGTTTAACATCAATTATCAAGATTTCAAATTTTGTATACATTATTTTATTTTATTTATTTTTATTATTTTTAAATATAAAAGCACATCTGAAATTATTAAATTCAATAATTATCATTTTTTTAGAATATTCTAATACAAAGTTTTCAGCATATTATCAAATATCTTAATACAACATTTTTTTGTTGTTTTATTAAAATCTTATACGTATTTGTTTTAAATTAAGGATATAAGTATTGTTACAATTACTTGTAATGATAAATTTATTTATTACATCTATTTATAAAAAATTTTGCATAAATTAAATAATATATATAATTTTATAATATTATTTAATTATTTAAAATTTATTAACGTGCATTTAATGCACGTGCAATTATACTAGTATATTAAAAGGAGCGTATGGAGATAAATTTATCCTAGTTTACTTTAGCAATCATGTCAAATTTAAAAGGATGAATGAGAGATAGCATTGGATAATGTTCCTATGGTTAACAAAATTTTATAACTTTTTTTATGTTTTAATAGATGACATGTATTTGACTGATGAATATGAACTGCTTAGTAATTAGATCACTATCAACATGCTTCTCTTTTTGAATAGTGTATGCTCTCACTCCATATTTGCCTTCTTCTTGTTATTTTGCGAGGAACATTGAGTATTGCATATACGTTGATCAGTGGGTCGTTGGCATGGGAGCTTCTAAGTGGGCATGCCTGAATCAGGTATACCTTGATAGTCCTGTAGAGACTCCTCATTGTATTGTCGAATGATTACACATTAGAACACACATTTAACTGCTTTTACTTTCCCACCCAAATATGCTTGCTAGGATGTTTATTTAGCCGACCATAGGTTAGTCCACTAAACGAAGCTTTGGTCTTTCCCCCCTTGTCATGAAACCTAGAGACCCTTATGATCATTTTAGGCCTATAGTGTAGGTCACCTATGTATGTCATATGCATCATTTTTCCTACACGAAGTGGACACTGCTAGGATGGTTTTCTTTGGGTTTTAAAATGAATAAATAACTCTAAAAAATTATTTCTTAATGATTTTAGGCCTCTTAATATATCTTTCACAAGCATGTTAAGGAAAATGTACAAATGAAATAAAATATGTGCTCTAGTATGTTAGGTAGCATCTTTCGATTAGTTTTATGATTGCAACTCCTTAATAATTAGTGTGTTTGGTTACTATTTAAGCTTAGTGTAAAACCTTTGTTGTGATTTTCATTTGCTCCAATAATGACATAAAATGACCTTTAAAAGTCACAAAATCATCTAATAAAATACACTAATGAATTCGTAACCAATCTTAAATCGTTAATGAACCAATCATAATGATAATCTTTCGTTAAAATTCATTAAATAACAAACATAAAGTTTAATAATAAGATGATTACTTAGCAACCCGGCCTACGAGGCTGTTAATTCAGTCCCAAGGAGGATAAAATAAACCTCATGGCCCTGATTTAATAAAGGTAATTATTACTTAACTTAAGTAAACGATAATAAGCTACCAATAAACTAAATCTTGCAACACCTATCTTAATTAATTTGAAAATATAAAAAGTATATATGAAACCTAAGTATTAAGTATTAAAAGTGGCTAATAAAATGTAACCAACACATGAGCATCTAATTGAATTCATAAACTATTACAACTCCTAAAAATTTCTTAAATAATCTATAATCTCTAAAGTTCCCTCAACCAATATACAGTTTTATAATTATTAACTACTCAAGTAGAATCATAAAATATGTAAAATACATCTCTCATCCACTCCTAATATGATAACATACCTTAATTAAGATGAAACTAAATTAAAATCATTAAAATATTCTTAACAAACTTTCTTGTGTTTAACAAAACATTAAGACACTAATATTTAAAATTTAACTAAAGTCTTCTAATTATAAGCAAACCAAAATGAACTTGTTTGAGGAGCAAATGAATTTCATACCTTAGTGTCTTAACCCATGTAGAATTTATATTCATCTTTGTACATTCTCCCTTGATATACATGAGGTGATGTGAAACGTACATGCGATGGAGGAGTTACTTTAAGAAATTAAAGATAGTAATTGTAACATAATAACCCAAAATAAAATTATCATTGTCATAAAAGAGTGATCCTTAGAACTCTTAATTTTTAACTTGCTTGGGCAAAGTAGAGCAAGATCAATCAACCAAACAATTCAAGAAACACAAAGAATAATTATAAAACTACGATGGCCACAAGAATCCACAATTTAATACAGAGAATTTTCACCTTTGGAGCCCATACGCTCAACTAATCTAGGCTTTAGCGGAAGAAGAGTCTCCACCTTAGAATCGAGGTCGCTCCGAGGAAGAAGGAACCTTGATCGTCGTTCTTGGATAGGTTGCCGGAATATGGAATTCTTGCCAGCAATTTCTTGAAGGTGTATTCGGAGGCCCTGGAGAAGCACTCGAGCTTTGGCGGGCTTGGGAGAATTCGGCCAAGGGAGAGACCATGAGTTGGGTGCAGGAATTTCTGTTTTGGTAGAGGTGGGAGGGAATTAATTTGAGGGATTCAAATTAATTCAAATGGTATTAATGGGGCGGTGAAAGGGGAAGAATTTTGGGCAAAGAATTTTGGGCTGATTTTGTGGTGTTATTATTTTCAAATGGGGAAGAGAGAGGAGCCATCAATGGGCCGGCCACATGGAGGGGAGAGAAGGTTTAATTATATAATCAAATGGGGCCCACACAATTAAGCAACAGATTTTAAATAAAACCGTAGTAAAGAATCAGATTTCAATAAAAAGGAAGGTTTCCTTTTGTGGGTGTACCTCATAAGCAGGTTTTGAAATTCAAATTGAAAATCAAATGCCAGTTATCATTTGCTTCATATGGCTGATTTAAAGCAGCCATTAAGCAAGCATTAATTGCATAATTCCACGGGTTGTGCCACTCAGAGAGGATCGGCGGCAAGTGGCTGCAAGGAAAAATTTCTGTGAGCTGAGGGTATCACGGGATGGGCTGCTTACGTGGGGAGTGGATGGACGGTGCAAGGGAAATTGAAGATGGCTGCTCGGGGGTTATGGGCCAATGGCCACAGCCTAGAGAAGGGCTGGCCGGCGGGAGGAGGAGCAGCCAAGGTGGCCGACGGCTTGAGCAGCTCAGGTCAGGCGGCAGCCAAGGCAAAGTGGAAGGAAGGGAGAGAATCTTCTGAAGATTTGACGACTACGAATTTACTAACCTCAAATGTCTTCTCGTTGAATTTCCACAAGATTACTTAGCACGAACTAGAACTCACAAAGAGATCTTGTCTTCTCCGGCGAACTCACTAAGAGATCGAGGAGGGTGAAGAACTCACCAAGAGATCTTCTTGAACTCACAAAGAGAACACATGGTAGCAAAATTTTATTTCATCCAAAAACTAAAATTACAATGCATGAGGCCTCATATAAATAGGCCAAAATGATAAAAATAAGAAATGACACAAATGCCCTTCCGGGCTACATAAGCGACTAAATGCCCATAAGGGCAAAAATGGAAAAACAACAAAATAAAATACGTTACTACATAAAATGACAAAATACAAGTCATGCTCGTGGCCGTCGATCTCCGGCGTCGAAAATGCTGACGATGTCCTCATCATGAGGTATATAGGATTGACTACCTTGAGTTGCGGGGCTAAGTGTCTTAAGGAGGCTAGTTCCTCGAACCCACTGTGACAACGTCACGTACCTCATGAATTAAGGAGAAATAATACAAAGGTCTATATAAATTGTCCCCTCTCTAAAAAATAAAGAAATAAAAAAAATTAAAGCCATCTTTAGGAACCTAAACTAACTATCTTAATCACTCAAGTGTTATAACTTAGGTCAGGTAGAACCCATATACATTTCTATAGATAGTGTGTCATTCCATTCCCATGTCAGCCTTTAAAAATAAATTTACCTTAGACATAGGAAGCTTAGGATTTTCTTTTCATGGTGGGTGGTAGGCCCATCTTAGTGGTGTCACCTTTAGCCATTCCTTGAGTCCTAGATTATTACCAAGGGAAGGACTAACTAACACTTATCACCTTTTAATAATTTCGGCCTTAATTAGGAGTAGGATTGAGGATGAGTCATTTGCCCCTCAATTTCTTTTAATCTTAGTATAGGTTAGGGCCTAAGCCTTTAAGCTCTTAATAATTTAATAACTCAAATTTTAATTCTAAAATCAAATTTTAATTAATTCATCCTAAATGGATGAGCAATTAAATATACATTTGAGGATTAATAAATTAAACAATAAGAATTCAACCTTGTAACTCAAACCACTCACCTAATTTGAGGTAGTTAGATATACATTTTTGCACACACTTAGATGCTGGATATGACATTTTTTATAGGCATCCTATGGTAGGGTGTAGCTAAGATAACCTTTTACACTTTCTTTCTTTTACATTTTGCATATGTGATGATGTGATGATTGTTTCTAGCTTTATTTGTTTTCTTTGGTTATTTTCTTTTCCTTTTGATTGATGAGTGAACATTTTCCCTTAAGTGATTAGATTTTTATAGAAATATTTTCTGCAGGTGGCCATGTTCCTAAAGGGCAATATAAAAAAATGTTGTCATCATAAATATTCTTTTCAATAAGAACCACGAGGAATGCTAAAAAAGCCCTTGGGAATATGGTCCTATGGACTAGGTTCTGGATAATGTGTGATTTTTATTATAATTTTGCTAATATGTATTTTTTTGTAGGTGATTAATATAATTTTCTTTTTTTTATATAAAATGTAATTTGATCTAAAGTATTATGAAAGCTTTTAAATGAGATATCTTTAATATGTTAGGCATCCAAAGCGAAAATAAAAATTCTTTATAGGAAATTTCTTCTCATTTGGATATCCTATTGGATGGTGCAACACAAGGAGCCTGAAGGGAAAGAAGATGATGATAAACAAAAATACCTCATTTTTAAGACATGCGTCATTTCATAGGGATATGATCCGATTTGTTTTCGGTGGAATCCGACCACCTCTACTTTTCAGTACTTCTTGGGTTATATAATAAGTGGCACTTACCATAGATTTTTGGATACTCTGATTATTATTATTGATGTGATGATGTGTTTACTTTGCTTGCACATTAGAACTGTATGTTTTTTCCTAGGTTTCTTAAATTGCTTTGTTTGAGTGGGGCTCGGACGGAGTCAACGTTAGGCTCTTTAGGATGTTAAATTTTCTACAAAGTTAAAATTTATTTAAGCAAGATAAAAAGTGAACATAGGATTAAAATCAAATAATTTTTCTAAAAAAAATTATTAATGCATGACTCCTTTAAATGGTCACTTTTTTTTAAATTATAATAAGTAAGCCTTGCTCACTTCGTAGTGACTGGTACAACATGAATAGCCTTGAGTCAACATATAGATTTTTTTTCTTTTGTAACATAGAGGGATAGTTCACTTTGTATTGCATAGTACCATTCATGGTCAGGTTTGATACTCATTTTCCTTTTTATACCTCTCACCACCCTTGCATTTGCATAAGACCGGACAACATGAATTTGATACGCTATGTGGAGTTTAGCTGGTACCCCTTTCCGAGCTAAGTGGTAAATCCAGGTCGGGGTTGCTTAGATCCTTAGTGGGGTTTAAGTTATAAGTCCCCTCATGGTGTCAACTTCTTATGAATTTTCAATATATTATTTCTTCTAGGGTAGTGAATTCGATCTTTGATCTTTTAAACTCGGAATTTTGATTACATTTTTATACATTTGAAAAGGTTTAATCATTACTTAGGATGAAGAGAGGAGTTTCTCCTCTTGGATTAAAACTTAGGAACTTTCTCTGCGCACCAAATTAAGAAGAGAATAATACACTGTCCTTAATCGAGAGTTTTCCTAGGTTAAGACCTAGGATGTGATTAACCACGGGTGCTTGTGCACGTGGGAGATCGATCCCTCATCATCACAGATGGCAAGAACCTGAAGAGTTTGGTCCTTACAATGATGCCCTAGTATATACTTCTCATTGCACCTGAAGCACAACTCCTTAGCCCTCTTCTCCTACATCTCTTTTTCTGTCAGCCGCTTGAAATTTCTCCCACTCCCTCCTCCTACTGTCTTCACCTTGGTGGCCTCCCGACTCCCTCCTCTATCAAACCTTTAGGTGCTAGATGGGTGGTTGTCATCCTGTAAGTACCCCCTGTGCTGCTACTCCTTGTTCCCCTAACCAAATTTCTCTGATTTTCAACTAGCTAGGCCAACTTTATGACCTCTCGAAAGTCACGGGGCGTCAGAACCTTCACTGCTGCTCGGATCTCCGCCTTCATTCCCTTCATAAAATTTTCCTCCAATTTTATATTTGATAATCGCTCCACTCTGCTGGCTAGGTGCTCAAATCGCTTTTGGTAGTCTTCTACTGATCCCTCCCGCGTAAGAGCAAAGAACTGCTCATAAAAATCTCCTCCCCGGTAAGTTTAGAAACCTTATATTATGCAGTCCTTGAATTCTCTCTAGTACCTGATAGGGTTCCTATGGTCTCTCCACTGATATGAAGATAGAGCTTTTCCTTCGAAGCACAAGCCCACTGTTGTCAGCTTCTCCTACTCTGTTAGCCCATTGACGGTAAAGTCTCGCTCCAACTTACAAATCTACCCATATGCATATTCTTCTTTAAATATGGGCATCTTCAACTCTCTAACCTTCTGGTCGCCACCATTCTCCCTTATTATTCCATAGTTTCCCCTTTCCCAAGCGCTAGGCCCTCCCCACACCTCCCGATCTTCCCTTACCCTACCATAGCCCAAATCGCCTTCAAATTCCCTAATCCTTTCTTCAAAATCAGTACATCGGCAGCCATAGTATCCCTCCTAGCATTCCCCATATCCACCACCTCTTTCCTCCCTCTTGACAGGCTCCATATGTGGTCTTCTTCTTTCTCCTTTCATGATTTTCAACTCATCTTCCTCCATACGGATTTCAAAATTTATGTTTTTCCCTTCCACACCTTTTGCCACGGAAGCTGCCTTTTGGTTTTGGATTTTCAACATTTTCTTCATCATGTCCTCGAGATCAACTACTTGTCCTTCCATGGAGGAAATCCTTTCCTCCATCGTTGTCTTGATTTGATTCATCTTCCCTTCAAGCCTTTCTTCCAAAGCATCCACCTTCTTGGCCGCCATCACACTCTGGAGTTTATAGATTCACAAAATCTGAATTTGGGACTAAAAAAACTGCAACTTTCTTCTTTTTCGGTCAAAAAACCATAGTTGGAATTTGCCAAAAATAGCCCTCCACTGATCCCAAGACTTGCTCTGATACTAATTTGATAGAAAATACTTGAGTTCGTAAGAAATCCTACTAGATCTACTTGAGTTAATAATCAAACCTAAAAATAACAAGAAAATATAGAAATTATGGTAGAAGAACAATCAAACGATAGCAAATCTTATAGAAAGTCGAGCAAAATTAGAGCAAATCAAAGATACAAGAGATCCTCAATTCGAGAGGAGGATCGTCTCTCCCAAATATCTAGACAAGAGAGTCTAGAGCCCAAGTCGCCAAGAAACCTTGATTCCAATCAATCCAAACATCATCCTCCCTAATCCTCTTATCCTCTTTAATACAAATGCTTTCCTAATTTAATTTCTCTCTCAAGCCCTAGCAGCCCCCTCCTTTTCAATTTGAAATCACTCGGTCAATTGGAGCCCACCCCTTTGGGCGGAACAAAGAAGAGGAGGCGGACTGCTTTCGCCTCCATAAGGGCCGGCAGGGCCGGTTCAGAGTGAACCAGCCTATCAGTGTGCCCGATTGTGAATCACTTCTCGATTCACTTTAGGTGATTGACTTATGGTATATGTTAGGAAACTGTTTATTGTTTGGGTCTATGCTTTTGGAAAAATTTTCTCATTATGATACGAAAAATGTCCATTGACGCATTTCTTTGAAACTCTTTATATGGCCATAACATAAGATTTTTGCAATCTTTTAGTGTGTGTGCTATGAGCTTTTTATATGGCTGGAAGTACCAGATGGAAGAAACTTACAACTGCAGTTCAAGTCAATATTGTCTTTACTAATTTTCACATAAGGAAAGGTAGAGGGAGATCAAGGAGCTACAATTCACGTTGTGTTGATTGATGTCAACACAGGTCATGTTGTAATTTCTAGACTCAAGTCTTCTGCAAAACTTGATATTCTGGTGCTTGAGGGAAATTTTAATAATGAAGATGATGATGACTAGGATGAAGAAGAATTTGAAAGTCATGTATGTTGACCTCGATTTTGCCCAGACCCGGGCCTGGAGGGTTGACTTGGTCAAATTGACCAAGCCAGACCCCAAGACCCTCTCCGATGGGTTCAGTGAGTCGAGTCGAGTCTGTTGAGCCTGGACTTGGACCCTGGGTCAACCCGGTTGACCAAGTCAACCAGGGTTGACCACCTAGCCCATTAAGAGCTCAAATCAATTTTAAATAATTTTAAACCCTTTTCTCGAACTCGAGCCTCACTCCATGGGTCTAAATGGGCTAGATTGACCAAGTCAAACTTTGACTTGGTCAACCCAGGTCCTTATGGGCTATTTTTAACCTATTAAAACCCATTAATAGCCCATTTAAGACTCTAATTGATTCCCCTTCGTTTTAAAACTCAAAATCCCGCCCAAATCACTTGATCTAGCCTTAAGATTGACGGTGGATCGAATTCTAGCTGTCAATGATCGGATTAGGAGGTTTAAATAAAGAAAATTTAGGTCTTTAGAGGGACTTTTGCTTTTGCTCCCGACCTAGACGCCCTCAGCCCAAAATATTTGGTGTGAGAGCTCCCCTAGGTTTCCTGATCCTTCCCCACGTCGAATCCGATCACCCCAAGCCGCCGGCGGCGAGTTTTCCGGCGACCCGAGCGTGAAATCCTTCCAAGGCTTCTTCCCGTCGATCGAGCGTGCGTTGGATCTCGACATCAACTAGGAAGTTGTTCCTGGAGAGCCCACGAGTCCAACGAGCCCAAGATCTCCCGAATCCACCGTGTGGATTGAGGTATATCTCAAACCCTAGTTAGAACACACGAAGTTAATTAGCTTTTGATAGGGTTAATATTAGTCTATGAATGATATCCCCCATGATTTCTGTTCAACTCTAGAATGTGCGTTTAAAATTTTGTGAAATTACATTGAGTGGATTGGGAGAAATCATCAAAAAACAAGAATAGGGCTCGGGTTCGTCCGCCTGAGCTGAGAAGAGATCTGGGCCGTTGATCCGCTGATCAACGGCTGCGATTCGTGCCCTCCGTGGTCTGGTTTGACCGCGGGATTCCGCCCCGCGGTTCCGTCCACCACGTGGCGTGATCTGGAGCGTCCGCTCAGACCGCGCGGGATCGGACGGTGTTCCGTCCGTGCTGACGTGGTTAAGGCGTGACCGCCGCCGTGATCATGCGGCAATGATTGCGGTGACAGCACAATTATTGCCCGCGGTCCTGGGATCCAATCCCGGGTCGCCATGTGGCGCACCGACAGCCGCTGCCGCCAATGATTGCCCGAATCGGCGGGACGAATCCCGCGGCGCCATGTGTCAAGCCGAGGGATTTTCGGGCTTATATATTTATTTTAAATGCTTTTTAATGCTGCTTTCTTTAATTATTCATAATAAATCCAATTTCACTCCGTTTTTGACGTACAATATACCGAATTGCTCGGATTTTTATCCTCTTTAATTTAAAAATTATTTTTATTTAAAAATTATAAGTATATATTTATTTATTTTAAAAATAGTGAAGTGTTATTTTTTTATATTATTTTAATTATTTTTATTATAATATTAATATTTTAATTATAATATTTGTTAGTAGACTATGTTAGCTTAGTTCTATACTATTATACATGTATTAGTATTATTATTATTATTATTATTATCATATATAAAAGTGTATTTATAATAATTAAATATTATTTTAATTATTTTGATTAGTTAAATTCTCTTTTTTTTTCTTTTAAATAACATGAATAATTAAAAAATATTATTATATCATTTTAAATTATTGTTATATTTTAGATATTTTCCCTTATCATTATTATTAATATTATTATTAATATTAGTTAGTAATTAGTTAATTATCCATAAATATAATTATTTTAAAGCCTTTAAGTATTTCAAACTTTGAAAATTCATAACTTCTTCGTTTTAAACTCGATTTTAACACACAACGTCTTGTTTTGAAAGTATTTAGATTCTGCACATTCCGGATTTAGCCTTACTCAAAATTTCTGGATTTGTCTGCATTTATTTGGAAAACAGCCAAACAGCATTGTTTTAAAGGACCCTTTTGATCGTTTTGAACTTCGAAAAATTATATCTTTCTTATTTTAAATCCGCTGTCGACGCACAGCACCTTGTTTTGCATGTATTTTGAATCCTGCAGAACCTAAGACTACTTTTGGATAAAAATGATATATGTATTTTCTGTTATTACAAAAACAGTGAGATGACACTATTTGAAAATATTATTTTATTATGTTTAGACTTCGAAAAATCATATCTTCGTCGTTTTAAGTCGGATTTTGACGTGTAACCCCTCGTTCATTTCAGAAAAGACGAGCTTTATGTTTTGAGACCATTTCCAGCCTCTGATTTTGGCTGTCTTGACAGTTTTCGGTTTTACCCTATGATTTGGTTATTTTAATATTATTTAAATTAACTATTATACCGATTATTTTTAAACTAAAAAAATTACTTTCAAATCGTTGCGAGTCTCGATTGGGTGATCAGCGGGTCTCTCATACACCTATTTATTATAATTTGACTTATTTTTAATTATCTTAATTTCCAATATATATATATATATATATATATATATATATATATATATATATATATATATATATATATATATATATATATATATATATATATATATATATATATATATATATATATATATATATATTTAAGTACTTTAAAACTATTTTTGAAACTATTTATATATTAAATCTCTTAATTCCGGAAGATCCGCTATCGCATGAAATTTTAAACATGGGTTCTATGAATGAATAGCAATCATGGGGGAGAGGATTAGTGGATGATTGAGTTCCAATCATCCACTAATTCCTTCAGTAGGTGTCTTTCCTTTTATTTTTCTTAGATTGCATGTGTAGGTCGCACCACGAGCACTTAGCTTAGGCTCTCATAGATCTAAGGACATGATGTGTTTATTTCATTTTTGTACTCCCATGCATTTATTACCTTGAGGGTTAGACAAAACATCACTTTAAACTCCTACAATGTAGTGACACCCTAAGGACAATAATTAAAGACTCGTCTAGCGAACTTAGAAGTTTTCTAGAAGCTAAGATAGATCCTGGATTGACATGAAAACTTCAACATTTAAATTTAAAGATATCATAAACCTATCAGAATTTTTTAGGAATTTTTAGGAGTCTTTAGACCCCTTAGTTAACTAACCCTAATTAACTGGTTAAATAAGGCCCCGAGACCTTCCGAAAATTACAATAATTACATATTAGGTCAGAAAATTACCCATAATACCTCAAACTGACCAGAATCTAATCCTTGACCTTAGATAAATAGGGCTCCCTAGTTTGACTTCAGGTTGACCCCTAATTTGACCATAGGTGGAATTTACCGTTTTGCCCCTAATAATTCATTAAAAATTATTAAAAATCCCAAATTTTCTCCAAACACTTGGAATCACTTTCTCAGGTCATCCCTGATCTTTGGGAGTGATTCCAATCAGTTTGGAGCTCATTTGGATCAAAACAGTAAAAAGGGCCCCTTTGTTAGGAAATTTAGAAAATTCCCTTAATTACCCCGATCTTTAGAAATCCATAACTAATTGTAGAAAATTCCAAATTAGGAAAACTCACTTTCATTAGACTCCAACTAGGGTCTAGTATTTACTAAAAATTTTAGGTTTCCAGAAAATGGCCTAGATTAGAAAGTCAACTTTTTGGTCAATGGGCCGTTGATCCGCTGATCAACGGCCGCGATTCGTGCCCTCCGTGGTCTGGTTAAGGCGTGACCGCCGCCGTGATCATGCGGCAATGATTGCGGTGACAGCGCAATTATTGCCCGCGGTCCTGGGATCCAATCCCGGGTCGCCATGTGGCACACCAACAGCCGCCGCCGCCAATGATTGCCCGAATCGGCGGGACGAATCCTGCGGCGCCATGTGTCAAGTCGAGGGATTTTCGGGCTTATATATTTATTTTAAATGCTTTTTAATGCTGCTTTCTTTAATAATTCATAATAAATCCAATTTCACTCCGTTTTTGACGTACAATATACCGAATTGCTCGGATTTTTATCCTCTTTAATTTAAAAATTATTTTTATTTAAAAATTTTAAGTATATATTTATTTATTTTAAAAATAGTGAAGTGTTATTTTTTTATATTATTTTAATTATTTTTATTATAATATTAATATTTTAATTATAATATTTGTTAGTAGACTATGTTAGCTTAGTTCTATACTATTATACATGTATTAGTATTATTATTATTATTATTATTATTATCATATATAAAAGTGTATTTATAATAATTAAATATTATTTTAATTATTTTGATTAGTTAAATTCTCTTTTTTTTTTCTTTTAAATAACATGAATAATTAAAAAATATTATTATATCATTTTAAATTATTGTTATATTTTAGATATTTTCCCTTATCATTATTATTAATATTATTATTAATATTAGTTAGTAATTAGTTAATTATCCATAAATATAATTATTTTAAAGCCTTTAAGTATTTCAAACTTTGAAAATTCATAACTTCTTCGTTTTAAACTCGATTTTAACGCACAACGTCTTGTTTTGAAAGTATTTAGATTCTGCACATTCCGGATTTAGCCTTACTCAAAATTTCTGGATTTGTCTGCATTTATTTGGAAAACAGCCAAACAGCATTGTTTTAAAGGACCCTTTTGATCGTTTTGAACTTCGAAAAATTATATCTTTCTTATTTTAAATCCGCTGTCGACGCACAGCACCTTGTTTTGCATGTATTTTGAATCCTGCAGAACCTAAGACTACTTTTGGATAAAAATGATATATGTATTTTCTGTTATTACAAAAACAGTGAGATGACACTATTTGAAAATATTATTTTATTATGTTTAGACTTCGAAAAATCATATCTTCGTCGTTTTAAGTCGGATTTTGACGTGTAACCCCTCGTTCATTTCAGAAAAGACGAGCTTTATGTTTTGAGACCATTTCCAGCCTCTGATTTTGGCTGTCTTGACAGTTTTCGGTTTTACCCTATGATTTGGTTATTTTAATATTATTTAAATTAACTATTATACCGATTATTTTTAAACTAAAAAAATTACTTTCAAATCGTTGGGAGTATCGATTGGGTGATCAGCGGGTCTCTCATACACCTATTTATTATAATTTGACTTATTTTTAATTATCTTAAGTTCCATATATATATATATATATATATATATATATATATATATATATATATATATATATATATATATATATATATTTAAGTACTTTAAAACTATTTTTGAAACTATTTATATATTAAATCTCTTAATTCCGGGAGATCCGCTATCGCATGAAATTTTAAACATGGGTTCTATGAATGAATAGCAATCATGGGGGAGAGGATTAGTGGATGATTGAGTTCCAATCATCCACTAATTCCTTCAGTAGGTGTCTTTCCTTTTATTTTTCTTAGATTGCATGTGTAGGTCGCACCACGAGCACTTAGCTTAGGCTCTCCTAGATCTAAGGACATGATGTGTTTATTTCATTTTTGTACTCCCATGCATTTATTACCTTGAGGGTTAGACAAAACATCACTTTAAACTCCTACAATGTAGTGACACCCTAAGGACAATAATTAAAGACTCGTCTAGCGAACTTAGAAGTTTTCTAGAAGCTAGGATAGATCCCGGATTGACATGAAAACTTCAACATTTAAATTTAGAGACATCATAAACCTATCAGAATTTTTTAGGAATTTTTAGGAGTCTCCTTAGTTAACTAACCCTAATTAACTGGTTAAATATGGCCCCGAGACCTTCCGAAAATTACAATAATTACATATTAGGTCAGAAAATTACCCATAATACCTCAAACTGACCAGAATCTAATCCTTGACCTTAGATAAATAGGGCTCCCTAGTTTGACTTCAGGTTGACCCCTAATTTGACCATAGGTGGAATTTACCGTTTTGCCCCTAATAATTCATTAAAAATTATTAAAAATCCCAAATTTTCTCCAAACACTTGGAATCACTTTCTCAGGTCATCCCTGATCTTTGGGAGTGATTCCAATCAGTTTGGAGCTCATTTGGATCAAAACAGTAAAAAGGGCCCCTTTGTTAGGAAATTTAGAAAATTCCCTTAATTACCCCGATCTTTAGAAATCCATAACTAATTGTAGAAAATTCCAAATTAGGAAAACTCACTTTCATTAGACTCCAACTAGGGTCTAGTATTTACTAAAAATCTTAGGTTTCCAGAAAATGGCCTAGATTAGAAAGTCAACTTTTTGGTCAATGGGCCGTTGATCCGCTGATCAACGGCCGCGATTCGTGCCCTCCGTGGTCTGGTTAAGGCGTGACCGCCGCCGTGATCATGCGGCAATGATTGCGGTGACAGCGCAATTATTGCCCGCGGTCCTGGGATCCAATCCCGGGTCGCCATGTGGCACACCAACAGCCGCCGCCGCCAATGATTGCCCGAATCGGCGGGACGAATCCTGCGGCGCCATGTGTCAAGTCGAGGGATTTTCGGGCTTATATATTTATTTTAAATGCTTTTTAATGCTGCTTTCTTTAATAATTCATAATAAATCCAATTTCACTCCTTTTTTGACGTACAATATACCGAATTGCTCGGATTTTTATCCTCTTTAATTTAAAAATTATTTTTATTTAAAAATTATAAGTATATATTTATTTATTTTAAAAATAGTGAAGTGTTATTTTTTTATATTATTTTAATTATTTTTATTATAATATTAATATTTTAATTATAATATTTGTTAGTAGACTATGTTAGCTTAGTTCTATACTATTATACATGTATTAGTATTATTATTATTATTATTATTATTATCATATATAAAAGTGTATTTATAATAATTAAATATTATTTTAATTATTTTGATTAGTTAAATTCTCTTTTTTTTTTCTTTTAAATAACATGAATAATTAAAAAATATTATTATATCATTTTAAATTATTGTTATATTTTAGATATTTTCCCTTATCATTATTATTAATATTATTATTAATATTAGTTAGTAATTAGTTAATTATCCATAAATATAATTATTTTAAAGCCTTTAAGTATTTCAAACTTTGAAAATTCATAACTTCTTCGTTTTAAACTCGATTTTAACGCACAACGTCTTGTTTTGAAAGTATTTAGATTCTGCACATTCCGGATTTAGCCTTACTCAAAATTTCTGGATTTGTCTGCATTTGTTTGGAAAACAGCCAAACAGCATTGTTTTAAAGGACCCTTTTGATCGTTTTGAACTTCGAAAAATTATATCTTTCTAATTTTAAATCCGCTGTCGACGCACAGCACCTTGTTTTGCATGTATTTTGAATCCTGCAGAACCTAAGACTACTTTTGGATAAAAATGATATATGTATTTTCTGTTATTACAAAAACAGTGAGATGACACTATTTGAAAATATTATTTTATTATGTTTAGACTTCGAAAAATCATATCTTCGTCGTTTTAAGTGGGATTTTGACGTGTAACCCCTCGTTCATTTCAGAAAAGACGAGCTTTATGTTTTGAGACCATTTCCAGCCTCTGATTTTGGCTGTCTTGACAGTTTTCGGTTTTACCCTATGATTTGGTTATTTTAATATTATTTAAATTAACTATTATACCGATTATTTTTAAACTAAAAAAATTACTTTCAAATCGTTGGGAGTATCGATTGGGTGATCAGCGGGTCTCTCATACACCTATTTATTATAATTTGACTTATTTTTAATTATCTTAAGTTCCAATATATATATATATATATATATATATATATATTTAAGTACTTTAAAACTATTTTTGAAACTATTTATATATTAAATCTCTTAATTCCGGGAGATCCGCTATCGCATGAAATTTTAAACATGGGTTCTATGAATGAATAGCAATCATGGGGGAGAGGATTAGTGGATGATTGAGTTCCAATCATCCACTAATTCCTTCAGTAGGTGTCTTTCCTTTTATTTTTCTTAGATTGCATGTGTAGGTCGCACCACGAGCACTTAGCTTAGGCTCTCCTAGATCTAAGGACATGATGTGTTTATTTCATTTTTGTACTCCCATACATTTATTACCTTGAGGGTTAGACAAAACATCACTTTAAACTCCTACAATGTAGTGACACCCTAAGGACAATAATTAAAGACTCGTCTAGCGAACTTAGAAGTTTTCTAGAAGCTAGGATAGATCCCGGATTGACATGAAAACTTCAACATTTAAATTTAGAGACATCATAAACCTATCAGAATTTTTTAGGAATTTTTAGGAGTCTCCTTAGTTAACTAACCCTAATTAACTGGTTAAATAAGGCCCCGAGACCTTCCGAAAATTACAATAATTACATATTAGGTCAGAAAATTACCCATAATACCTCAAACTGACCAGAATCTAATCCTTGACCTTAGATAAATAGGGCTCCCTAGTTTGACTTCAGGTTGACCCCTAATTTGACCATAGGTGGAATTTACCATTTTGCCCCTAATAATTCATTAAAAATTATTAAAAATCCCAAATTTTCTCCAAACACTTGGGATCACTTTCTCAGGTTATCCCTGATCTTTGGGAGTGATTACAATCAGTTTGGAGCTCATTTGGATCAAAACAGTAAAAAGGGCCCCTTTCTTAGGAAATTTAGAAAATTCCCTTAATTACCCCGATCTTTAGAAATCCATAACTAATTGTAGAAAATTCCAAATTAGGAAAACTCACTTTCATTAGACTCCAACTAGGGTCTAGTATTTACTAAAAATCTTAGGTTTCCAGAAAATGGCCTAGATTAGAAAGTCAACTTTTTAGTCAACCGTAGTTCATTTATGACTCGAAACTTAGAAAATTCATAACTTTGCCTAGAGAACTCCAATTTCAGCCTACTACCTGTCTAACTACTTGTATTAAGGTCTAGTATTTTCCTAAGGTGATAGGAGACCCAGAATTAGACTATTTTCCATAGTGACTTTTTGGACCCTTAGCCCAGCTCCTAGGAGGACCCGGAACTTTGTAAAATTGGCTAATACAATTTAAGTTTCAAATATGAATACCCTAAGCTCTTAAAACTGATCAACAAACTAAAATGATTAAAATGGACCCTAATCCACTAATATTTGAATTTCAAATAAAATATCATTTTCAGACTTCCAACATACCTGAATTCTAGATAATTTTAACTAACTACCCATATTAGGATTTATCCAAACCACACTAGCCTTACACACACATAGAATGGTTTGCTAGAGCACCACTTCTAGATCTAGGTTAGGCCGCTGGGTTTTACTTTTCTGCTGTGTGCCGGAGCTTTCCGTGGTTTTCACTACATGCTGTTTGAAAATTGATTGTTGTGTTTGCTTACTTTTTCTGCACTCTGAATGTGAGCGTTATACTTACCCATAGGTTAGGAGCGCCAAATATATACTGTTCTTTCGTGCAGGTGGCCATGCTCAAGCTAATAAAAAGGGGGGAGCATTATAATTATTTCTAATAATGTTTTATGCAGGTGCTTGCTCAGCTCCCCCTAAATAAAAATGAGGGCTAAATTAATAATTATAACTGCACAGATGGAGTTGCCTAGCCCTCATAATTAAGAGCATGGCTTGGCACAGGGTCAATGGTGTTAGCATTTTCATTTCCATATAAACTGCTTGGGATGATTTTTTTTATTAGGATAACCTTGCAGGGATTCTTAGATTTACTACTTTCAATTCATGTAATTTGTTTGTAATAATTGTTAAGAGTTGTGAAAACAACTTTTGAGTTGGGATATTCTTATCCAACTCGGATTCTAAAAGAAGAAGGCATCCCTAAGGGGAGAGTCTTCTTCCATTTGGAAGATCGAGCTGGATGGCTTTAGATATCCAAAGAGAAAAGGCAATACCCCCATACTAGGGGAATTGTCTCTTCGTTTGGATATTCAAGCCATGACGGATCCAAGGAGCCCAAGGAGGAGAGTTCCAAGGAGGAGAGATCCAAGGAGTCCAAGGAGGAGAGATTAAAGGAGTCCAAGGGGGAGAGATCCAGAGAACCCAAGGAGAAGACATCCAAAAAGCTAAAGATTTGAAGACCCAATATCCCACTCAAAGTTGTTGGCGTCTGTCATAGGCTTAGAAAATCTGGGTTGTTGGCAGTGGTGCCCGGCCACTTTACTTTTCTGCATACACTGGGTTGTAATTAAAGGGCAGTTGACCCATGGACATTTATTTGATTAGTTTGTGGATTTATATTGATGTGCTTACCTGATTGCGCTTAGAAATATCTACTTTTTCTAGGTTTCTTTCTTGCATGCCGTTTTGTTTTTGCCTGGATCGTATTAGGCTCATTAAGGACTATAAAATTCTTCTACTTGTAATTAATCTCCAAAAATTTAAGTTTTAAATAACATAGAAACTTAACGAACCTAGGGAATTGCCGGAATCGTCCGGGGTCGCATGCATATTATTGCATTTCTTCTTTTCCTTGTTATAAGACATCTCCCTGCCCGCGGGTAAAGTCCGGATAATCTGGCCTATGAGGATGAAGTGCCGGACCTAGGAAGACTCTGTCTTTTCTAAAAAATTATTTTCTATAAGCCTGTTTTTAAACTTCTATAGCATTCATGAGCTGACATTTTAACTAGCATGCATTGCATTAGAAATCAATTTAATTAAAATTTAATTGCATTAGTTAGGGGCATTCACCCAACATAAGTCTAGGACCACTTAGGAAATTCTCTAGATGTCGGTCCTCTTTCCAATAAACTGTACCTCCCACCCAACTTTCATAATTGACCTGATAGCATGGTTTTGAAGCGATTAGGTGGTTAGCTGGCTCCCCCAATCCAGGCCGGGATAAGTCCAGATCTTTGCATCGCATTAGCTAGGACACTGGTCTTAGTGTGTGTCGAACACTAAGTCCAATCTAGATTTAAGATTCGAGGCTACTACATTCGATCTCGTAGTAAGCCTTAAATAGTAGGTATGTCCTTTCTTTTCAGGGACCCTAAATCCTACTTATCCGCGTTACAGGATGACGCCACCCCCATTCTTCTCTCACGCATGTGATTGAATGCTTGATTTTTCTTTTTCCAATTTCTCTCTAGTGCCCTAGAGCCTCCGAATGCTGGTATGAGCCACGCATGTCGATTCAGCCCTTCGGACCTTTCTTTCCTTTGAGTAGATTTCCTAGTCTATACCCTCGGTGTAATATCAAGAACTGCTCCAGTATCGTCCAGGATGATCTGGGATCGTCCTGGGACGATCAGTTGAAATGAAGCTCCAGAATTTGCCCAGTTTTGCTCCAGGTGATTTTCTGTAGGCATCGTCCAGGCCGATTGGAGACATCGGCCAGGCCGATAGTTACTGTAGAAAATATCGCCAGACAACAGCCCTGGGAGGATTCCAGGACGATCCTTTTGGTCGGATCGTCCCAGGACGATCTGGCGATCGGCCAGGCCGATCTGAAGATTACTTAAGGGAATTCAGCTCATTTGAAGAGAGAGAAAATATTTTTATAAATATCTGATTTTCAATCTAAGGAGAGAGAAAAAGAAAGAATTTGGAAAAGTTGATTTCGGGAAGATGCGGAGCCGTTTTCGTTCGAAGAGACTGTTGAGGAATTTGCTGTGCACGAGGTAAGGCACATTCCACCTTTCTAAATTTTCAGAACCGTCGTGTTTGGCGGTATTTTCTGTCCGGATTTTATTTCCGTTAGCGATTTTCGTCCGTATCTTTTGATTGGTTCAGTTTTTACCGCGTAACTTTTTGTATATCGTTGCCGTGCCGGGTGTGCACGTTTTGACTATATTTTGAAGATTTTTGTCCGGGTATTTTTGATTCGACTGTGTTTTTAGTCGACTAGATTTTTCTGTGAAATTGGAAATTATCTGTGCCGTAGAATAAAGGTTCTGAAATGTTGATATCTGTATTATGTGCGAATTTGGTGAAATTTGATTTTCAGGAAAATTGTGTAAATTCTGTATACTGCCGTTGTGCTGCCCGATTTTTGGGTAATTTCTGATTTGTCCGGATTTTCTCTGAATTGATATGCTATCTGTATATGCTATAAAAAGGGAGTTATAAGGGGCCTGGATCCTATGATATTCAGTTAGTGTCTGAGAAATCTGAAATGAGCTCAATATGAAATCTGATATCTGTTCTGTTCCGGATCCGAGGAAAATCTGTTTAGGTGCTATATGCACTATATATGTATTCTGGTGCTATAAGCACATCTGATCTGTTCTGGTGCCGTGAGCACAAAGGGAGGCATAAGGGGCCTGGATCCTATGAGATTCAGTCAGTGTCAGAGAATTTAGCTATTAATTAATCTGATATATGCTATATGATTCTGATATGATTTGTTCTGTTCTGATATGATCTGTACGATTCCGATTCTGTTGATCTGATATGTCTAATCTCTTCTGTTTCTGATTTGATACGACTTCTGTTTCCGTACAGTTCTGTTTGATCTGATATCTGTTCGATTCCGTTCTGATTTCTGTACGGATTTGTCTGATGTTTTGGTTTGGCGATTCTGAGGATTTTGATTGGAGGTTTGTTGCTTTACTGAGCTGTTGAGCTCACCCTTGCTTTCTGGTGGTTTTCAGGTTCTGGGAAAGGGAAGGAAGTCCAGGATTAGTTTAGAGTCTGATCCGTATAGGTACTTTTGTACTTTTGATTTTTGTACAGTCATGGCTTTTCTGTTCTGTCTTTCTTTTTGTCTAAAAGCCATGTACTGTATTTGTAGATGATTATTTTGAGGAAATGAAAAGATAGATGTTTTGTTCCGCTGTATTTGATGTTTTTAGTAGGTCTGTGTTTGTTTATCTGTTTTGTTTAAAATAATTTGGAAGATTCAGTTCCGAACCAAATTCCAAAGCTAGATCCTGGTTAGTGTCTGCTGCTCCGTCGCGGCCCGGTGCGGACGGGATCCGTCTCGTCTCGGGTCGGGTCGTGACACTCGGGCCGATCCCACTTTAGGAGAGGATAATGTATGATCCTTAATCGAGAGTTTTCTCAGGCTCCGGCCTGGGATGTAATTAACCACGGGGGCTTGCGCCCGTGGGAAACTCGGTCCCACATCTACTAAACCCCATTCGAGCTCTTTCATCGGGTGGGAAAAACCCGTGATTAGGTCGTGTATATTGCTACCCATCGAGGTGTGTTGGTGAAAGTCTCTATCCCCAATGGTTTGTCGTATGCACGATCCAATCTATTCCTTCCAATCGACCCGTTCACGCGGTGCTCTTTTGGAGGTCCACAGGTTTCTAGCGACCACTGTGGGATCAGTTTCTCTCTCCATCTTTGGATTATATATTATCCTTTCTTGTGTGTACTCCAGGGATTGGTACTCCTTAGATTAGGTCCGTCCCACTCTTAGTTAGGGTCTTTTCTTAGTTAGGATTTCTTTCCCTTAGCTAGGGTTCCCCCTACTCTACTTCTTTTCAGTCTTACAGGTTATTCCATATCTTATCCGTCCTTAATCAGATCTATATCCATTCATATCCATTCTTATCAAATCTTTCATTCTTTTGTGATTTTCATTCTAACTAATTCTTTTCATTTTCTTTTCTTGGCAGCAGTGCCATGGCTTCCTTCGTATCTTCTGTTACTTTTGCCTTCGGTTCGGATGCGCGGGTGACTCTTCCTGAGTCCCTGCTAGCTAGTCCGCCAGTGGGATGAATCACTTTTGGTTCCTTTACTGACTCGGCCTTCGTCACTCTTGGCGGGCTGACCCCGGCGGAGGCTGCTGCATTCTCTCCTCCTCAGAGGAGAGGATGCACAGCCATGCGCCCTTTTGGATGACCAGCTGCTCGGCAGACAGCCCGGGCACCTGCTCGTCAAGTTCCTGTAGTCGTGCAGCCAGTGCGCGCTGTGGCTAGGCGATCAGAGCCTAGGCCACAACCTGTTCCAGTTGTTCGTGCAGCGGCCAGGCGACCTGCGCCTGCCGCTCCTGCTGCTTAGGTTTACCAGCCCCTCAGCGCCGGCAGCCTACTACAGCGGTTCCATCTGTTCGTGCTGCGGTCAGGCGACCTGCGCCTGCCACTCCTGTTGCACAGGCTGCCCCGGCCCCTAAGCGCCAGCAGCCTGCTGCTATTGTTACTCTCGTTGTTCCGGCGGAAGTACCTCGCGTTCGGGTTTCCCCTCCCGCTTCTACTAGGAAGAGGGGTGCCCAGACTGAGGTGCCTTCGCCCTCTTGACTGGGTTTCTGTTTTTGCTCGGCTTTCTCACTCTGAGACTGCTGGGCAGACCCTGGCACTTCCAGTCGTTCATGTTCCCCCTGCCCCTCCGACAGTGGGTTCAGATGTTTCTTCCACCTCCACCTCCGGCCTTGGGAGAAGGGCCAGGAGGAATAGGAATAGGAGGTTGCGTCTAGCTGCGTCAGAGGCAGAGAGGCAGCGGATGGCCGATGCCATAGTTCACGATGAGATAGTTCAGAGGCAGAGGAGAGTGGCTCCTAGGCAGCGGAGTCCACGTCCAGTTGTTGTTGCACCTGCTCCAGAGGTGATGGTAGCCCCCGAGTTGGAGGCAGTTCAGGGAGGACGCTTCTCCCCACTGACACATAGTAGAGATGAGGAGGATGTTGCCCGTATAGCGGCGGCCCCTCCTGTCGCCACTACTCTACCCCGAGCTAGGTTACCCAGGGACGCTAGTGTCCAAGCTCTCACTCAGAGGATTCGGAACATCGTCCGCTTAGCTCGTGGTAGAGGGCCCGTCAGTCGGGAGGGCTTACTCCGTCAGATTTCTCGGGCTACCTTCCAGTTACGATGACAGACTGCGAGGAGACTCTACAGTTGGCAGAGGGGGCAGACACCCCAGCAGCCTGCAGTCCCAGTAGTTAGGCCGCCAGCAGTGGCTCCTGTAGTAGGACGACGCCCACGTCGTCGAGGACGGAGACAGCAGTAGGAGCCTGCCCAGCCTCAGGTCAGTTCAGAGGTGGTAGTACCGGAGCAGCCAGTTGCCAGCACAATGCCCCGTCGTACCAGATGGGTTTAGAGACGTCGACAGGCGGACACCCCTGTCGACCCTGTTCAGTTAGTTGAGTCAGCGCCACTGGTAGAGATAGAGCAGCCAGATGAGGCAGTTGATCAGATGGATTTGGTAGTTCCTTCCGGGTCTGAGGCAGTCCCGATGGTAGTCGACGATGATTCAGTTTCTACCCCAGACAGATCGGCAGTACGGATCGAGACAGAGTTAGCCCCTAGTACTCATAGGATCACTTCTCCTATGAGCCCGTACATAGAGGCGATGCGACAGGCCTTTTTAGATAATGAGGATACACCAGTGGATACCGATGAGGATGTGTCAGTTCACCGGGTTTGTGTGGTTACCCGCAGAGGTCACTCGGATAAGAGAGAGCCCGAGGACCAGGATGAGCAGGGAGAGCCCGAGGTGGGTGGATCCCCTAGATCAATCGACACAGATGCTACGGTCCTGAACCTCCAGACACAGATGGCAGAGATGGCCAGAGCCATGGCAGCCATGATAGCACAATTGACAGCCTTGGGAGCAGTACCCCAAGTGGCAGGTGCAGCCGCTGCCAGTACTTCCAGAGATCAGCCAGTTATGCCCCCAGTTGCACTAGACCCCCTGGGAGTGGACAGGGTCCAGAGAGCAGTGCCTACAGCACCTTCAGTGGTTCAGAGTCAATCAGCTCAGCTGTCAGCAGGACAGCTTCAGGATCTGATTGCCCAGAAAGTAGAGCAGGCCATTTCCTCCAGGAAGACTAGAGAGTTAGTTAGTAGAGGGCAGCCTTACCCGATAGAGTATGAGCAGGAGCCCTACCCTCCTGGTTTCATCCCTCCTAAGTTCAGAGTATTTGACGGGTTTGGGAACCCGAGGCAGCATGTGGCTCAGTACCGAGCTATATATTGCAATATAGGAGGGAGTGACCCGCTGATGTTGAGGTTGTTCGTCAGCAGCTTGGCGGGGGTGGCGTTTGCTTGGTACGCCGACCTCCCCAATGACTCAGTCAGGACTTTTGCAGAGCTGGAGCAGTTGTTCATCCAGAGGTTTGTCAGCACTGAGCACAGAGTTACAGTTGGAGAGCTTGTAGTCACCAGACAAAGGCCTAGAGAGTCACTCGCAGACTACATAGTTAGATGGAGGAACCTGAGTTTGCAGTGCGAGCCACAGTTGCAGGAGCAGCATGCAGTTGAGATCTTGTTGAAGAACATAGATGATCCCATAGCTCCATACCTGAAGGGTTTCACCATACGAACCTTTCAGAAGCTATTGACCAAAGTCACCAGCCTACAGGACAACATACCTGATGCAGTCCCTCCTAAGGCTAAGAATCAGCCTTCGCGCAGACCTCAGCGACAGGAGTTTTCAGGAGCACCTCCACCTAGGAGAGGGGAGGTACACAGTACTCAGGGACCAGCAGATAAGGGCAAGAGGCCCTTAGGCAGTTCAGCACCTCCACAGCAGTCACGCTCAGCTAGTCAGTCACACTCAGCTAGTCAGCCAGCAGCACAGCCTAGGACCTCCCGTAGGACTCCAAAGAGTCAGCAGTTTCTGCAGGAGAAGCTTAGTAAGGAATATCCCTTCAAAAGGGAGAGTGTGAAGAATATCTTTAAGTTCCTTACTAAGAAAAACATACTTACCTTTCCTAGCAACAATAGAGTGGAAGAAGAGGGTCATACTGAGCACCCACTCTATTGTCCTTACCACAGATACGTTGGACATGTGTTAGAGGATTGCTTTGTGTTTAAGGACAAGGTTGAGAGGTTGATGGCCACAAGACAGATACACCTCCAGGATAGTGACCTAGTGCAGCCCAGGGGCAAGGGCCCTCAAACAGTTCAGATGGTTTCCAGCCCTAGCAATAGTCCCAGCCAGAGTGATAGTCATGGCAGTAGTAGCAGTTTACCCCAGTGTTCTGAGGGAGAGTGGCAGTTAGCACTCTCCAAGAAGACCAGGAGGATGATTGATCCTGCAGTTCAGAGTTCAGAGGCAGTTGAGAGGAGGCCACCACAGGCCAAGTCGACAGTTGCCCCAGCAGTTACTACTCCAGCACTTGTACCTTCTTCTTCTCTTTCTGTTGTAGTGCCTACTGAGCACATTTCTTTTTCTTCTGATGTAAGAAAATGTATGAAAGAGAAAATTATGTTGTAACTTCTGAGGGTAAGACAGGGTTCCTTCCAGTACTTACGCTGAAGGACTTTGTTCTCCCTTCATTTGATGAAGAAATAATAGAAGAAGGTGATTCTGGCTATTTTTGGTGTTCTTCTTCTACTGCTTTTACTACTGTTTCAACTTCTACTTCTACTGCTTCTACTTCTACTAGCACTCAGTCTTTTCATGCTTTACATATCTCCTATAATAATTCAAGTGAAGAGTCTGAGTCTGAGTATGAAGATGAACCAGCCTTTGTGATACTAGAGGGTGGATGTTACATGGATTCAGAGGATGAGCCCGAGAACCCACTCTCAGTACTTTCCTTAGAACCAACACCTGCCACCACCACTGAACCAGAGGAATCTCCTGTTGAGGATGACTCAATACAGGAAGTTCATCTGCGTTCAGGGAAGGTCCTTCCACCTAGGTTGGCTAAAAATACAAAAGATAAAAATATCATTACCTAGCAGGATGACTCAATCCCTTCCTCCCAGGAGCAGCCTAAGGAGAAAGGGAAATGTCCTCAGTTGGAGGTTGATTACAATGTGTTGGGTCACCTAAGGAAAATTCTTTCCCTTCTTAGTGTCTATGATGCTTTGATGTTGTCACCTAACTTGAGAGAGATACTGGTAAAAGCCTTGCTTGAACGAGAGACCTATCAAGCACCTGATGATAGGGCATGGCATTTGTACAACATGTCATACATCACTTTCTCTAGTCGTGACCTTATGTTAGGGACCACTGAGCACAATCGTCCCTTGTATGTCACTGCTAAAGTTAATGGTTATGAGTTGAATTGGGTCCTCATAGATCAAGGGGCTTCAGTAAACATGCTAACCCATGAAACTTTGAAGAGCCTCTCCCTAGGTCATTTGAAGCTCACTTCCGACAAGATCATGTTGAAAGGCTTCAATGACCAAGGCCAACGAGCTCTAGGGTCTATCACCCTGCCTCTGAAATTTGGAAATTTTTTAACTGAGGCAAAGTTTCATGTGCTTGAGGTTGATACTTCATACAAGGCTCTCTTAGGAAGGCCTTGGATCCATGAGTATGGAATGGTGCCTTCTACCTTGCACCAATGTATGAAGTTTCTGAGGAATGATGTTGAGTATACCATTCCTGGAGATACCCAGCCCTTTTCCGTGCATGAGATCTCTATGTACGACGACGCCGAGTATTACGTACCTCGGAAGGCTCGTAGAGCTCCACCTACTCAGTCCCCAGTGATACTTGATACTGTTGTACAGGGTCCTACGCAGCCACCTGCACAGGGTCCTATACAGTCGTCAGTACAGGGTCCATCACAGGTTGGTATCGAGCTAGGTGTTCCCACTGCCCATTCTGATAGAGATCCCTCTCAGTTGGCAGTGAGGCATGACGTTTCCCCTAGTAGAGGTAGGGGAGGTAGAGGCAGAGGGAGAGGCAGAGTTGCGATCCGCGAGCCGTGGAATCATGACACTCGTACACCTCCTCCCCCTAACCTTTATACTTTTTCTTTGACTGTAGAGTCTGACTCTTCCGACGATGAAATGATCGATGTTCTTCAGCGTCCAGTCACTTCACTACCTCCCTATTCCGTAGGCTATGATTCACTACCTACTCTTCGTAGCCATTTGATACCTGAAGGTGGATTGGTTATTGATATTAGCTCAGATGAGGAAGAGGACTTCCGACATCAGACTACTACCAAATAATCTTCCCTCCATCAGATACACGGGATAGGAGTTGGGGATTCTAGTCAAATATCTTCTGACACTCCTGTAGTTAATGATGATAGCCCAATTTGGGGTAGCCACAACCCCATACCTCACTTGTATGATACATTCGGGCCAGCCTGACCTAGGGAGTGTCCCTCTATACCCCGTAGTATAGGTGCACCACTGGGTCCTGTGAGACAGAATTTAGAGGAAACCGCTATAGATATAGAGGTCAGGAGTGCCCCTCGTTACTTTTCACCTACTGTAGAGAGCTTTATCGAGCGAGGTCTTGTTCGTTCCACTTGGCCTGATAAAGAAGCTCTACAGCAGGCCCGAGTTTGGCGGACCGATTTCCCCCAAGGTCTAGGAGGCGTATGTTATATGGGGTTAAATCAGTCCAGTGATGCCAGCATTCGTGTCATTTTCCATGCCTATCCGGTTGTTTCTCTTGCCAACGAAGAAGACCCGGATAGTGGCGATGATAGAATACTTGATGCTCCACAAGAGTTTGAAGATGGCGCCACTTCAGCCATGGACGAACTGTGTGAGGTAAACTTAGACACTGAGTCAGATCCTAGGCCTATTTTTCATAGTGCCCTACTGTCTGATTCAGAGGCTCAAGAATACATCAAGTTGCTATCGGAGTTTAGAGACTGTTTTGCCTGAAACTACACCGAGATGCCTGGTCTAAATCCAAAGGTAGCAGTCCATAAGTTAGTCATTAAGCCTGATGCAGTCCCTGTTAAACAAGCACCTCGTAGGATGAGATTGGAAATTGAACAACAGGTGATCGCTGAAATCAAGAAGCTTATAGAAGCTGGTTTCATTAGGGAAGAGAAGTACCCCACTTGGCTTGCCAACATTGTTCCAGTCCGGAAGAAGAGCGGACAGATACGAGTCTGTATCGACTTCCGTGATTTAAACAAGGTATGTCCTAAGGATGATTTTTCTCTTCCTATTCCTTAGCTTATGGTGGATATAGCATCATCACATAGCATCTTCTCATTCATGGATGGTTCATCTGGTTACAATCAGATAAAGATGGACCCCGAGGATGAGAAGTTTACTGCTTTCCGGACACCTATAGGTGTCTTTTGTTAAAAGGTGATGCCCTTCGGTCTCAAGAACGCCGGGGCCACCTATCAACGAGTCATGACTGTCATCTTTGATGAGATGATACATGAGCAAGTTGAGTGCTATGTGGATGATTTGGTCGTCAAAAGCAAGGTCCGCGAAGATCACCTCAGAGATCTGCGAATCGTTTTTGAATGTCTGCGCAAGTTTGATTTAAAGATGAATCCTTTAAAACGCGCATTTGGAGTCAGTGCAGGAAAGTTCTTATAGTTTATAGTTCGCTACCGTAGCATTGAGATAGATCCCTCTATGATCAAGGCCATAGTAGATTTAAAACCCCCTAAGAGTCTTATCCAGTTGAGATCCTTTCAGGGTAAACTAGCTTTCTTGCGGAGATTTATCTCCAATCTTTCTGGTAGGTGTCATCCTTTCTCCGCACTAGTGAAGAAGGATGCCCGATTCCACTGGGATGAGAGTTATTAAGAGGCCTTTGAGAGTATAAAGCGCTACCTGATGAACCCCCCTATTTTAGCTGCACCTATCCTGGGTAGGCCATTGATTCTCTATACTACGGTCCTGGATGAGTCTTTAGGTGTACTGTTGGCTCAAGAGAATGAGGAAGGTAAGGAGAATGCCTTGTACTACCTCAGTAGGCGACTGATACCTGCAGAGCTTAAGTACCCAACGATAGAAAAATAATGTTTAGCCTTAATCTTTGCGGTACAGAAGCTTAGGCATTATATGCTATCACATAAGATCAATCTGATCTCTCGAGTCAACCCATTGCAGTACCTAATGACCCGTCCGACCCTTTTAGGTCGTCTAGCACGATGGTCTATAATACTACTGCAATTTGATATTATTTTTGCTCCTCAGCGGGCCGTCAAAGGACAGGCTCTAGCTGATTTTTTGGCCGATCACCCGATCCCTGCTGATTCCCCACTCAACGATGAGCTACCTGATAAATTCATCATGAGTGTGGATGAATAGGAGTCCCCTACTTGGGAGTTTTACTTTGACGGTGCGTCATCCGTTAAAGCTTCAAGTCCATATGAAACTCCTACAGTTAGGATAGGATTATGCCTGATTTTTGTGTCTCCTGATGGTCATACTCTACGGTACTCCTATAGTTTATCAGAACCTCGTACCAATAATGAAGCTGAGTACGAAGCTCTGATTTTGGGGATAGAGTTGGCCATTCAGATGAGTCTTATGCGGGTGAAGATCTTTGGAGACTCCTAACTGATAATTAATCAAGTAGCTGGAGTCTAAAAAGTGCTTAAGCTTGAGCTCATTCCATATCATAATAAAGTAATGGAGCTCCTGAGCTTAATACCAGAAGTAACTTTGGCCAAGGTCCCTAGATCTGAAAAATGGAAAAGCAGATGCATTGGCCAAGTTAGCAAAAGAATTAGCTGACCCTACTGGAAATCTCGTGTCTATTATTGTCCAGTATCGTCAAGCTATGTGCCCCGCGGACTTGTCTATTCCCAATCAGACCCTTGCAATGTTTGCTGTGGATGGGGAGTCGGATTGGAGAGAACCCTTCATAGAGTATTTGAAACATGGTAGGCTTTCAGATGATAGGTCTCTCGCTGCTCAAATTAGAAAGAGAGCCTTATCATTCGCCTATGTAAATGAAACTCTGTATCGACACTCTTTTGACCAAATATGATTGAGATGTCTCAGTAAATAAGAGGCTAAAAGAGTCATGAGCGAGATACATGAAGGGCTTTGTGGTGCCCATCAGTCTGGACCTAAAATGAAAGGCAGAATTAAACGCCTTGGCTACTACTGGCCGTCTATGATCCACGATTGTATGGAGCACGCTAAGAGATGCCACCAGTGCCAGATTCATGGCACGGTGATTCATCAACCCCCTAATCCGTTGCACCCTATTGTTTCTTGGCCATTTGAGGGCTGGGGCACGGATGTGGTGGGTCCTATAGACCCTCCTTCCTCTAAGGGTCATAGGTTCATTTTAGCCTGAAAGTTCGATGGGATGTTAAGCCCTATGAACTTAGTCCCAAAGCTAACAAAGAGAGGTGAATTGGATAATAAAAAGGATTCTTTAAACAAAGAAATAAAATCACAAACCAAATCACCACAAGGAAAACCAAGTGCGGAAATTAAAATGCGGAAGCAATAATAAGAAAAGAACACACCGGATTTATAGTGGTTCGGTCAAACCTTGACCTACGTCCACTCCTTGGAGGCACCCTCCAAGTATTGCACTAACACAAAGTGACTCTCCTTTAGCCCCCACAGCTAGGCGGAGAAGCCCTTAAAAAATCACTTCCACCTCTCCCGATGCGGCGGAGTTGCCAGGTCCTTTGACACCAAAGAGACTTCTTCTTTGGTGAACTTACCTCGAGACAAGCCTTGAATCCGATGGTACTAAGGTGCGAGTTCACCGGAGCAACCGTGTGGAACCCCCTCCACACTCCCTTGAGTCCCCCCTCACAGGATCTTCTCCCTCTCTCAAACTCCACCCTTTCCTCTCTCCCTTTCAAGCTCTCTCTTCTAGTTTCCCCCACAAGAACGAAGCTACAATGGCTGCCAAAGACACTTATAAAGTGCCTTGCCAAAGCTTAAATAGAAGAGCTAAAAGCGAGCTCATTAATGCAAGTTGCCAACATTATCGTCCAGGACGATAGACATATCGTCCTGGCCGATTAGTTCAAATATGAGGAAAATCGTCCTGAATATCGCCCTGAAATGAAGCTGGACGATGTCTAATCGGCCCGGACGATCTTGCGATCGGCCTGGACGAAATCCCCATTAATTGCTTTCCAAAACTGCCTGAGAAATTTTAGAAAAATTGACCTGGATCGGCCAGGCCGATATTTTATAGTCCAGGCCGATATCCAGGATGATATCCAAAAATAAGATTTTCCTAAGTAGATATGGCGGCAGATTCTTGCTGAATTAAGCCGATCGTCCTGGCCGATACAAAATCGTCCAGGACGATGTGTTTTGCAAAAAGACGGCTGCTTTAATGAGAATGCCCTAATTAGGATTTCTACTTTTGTCAGATCGTCCAGGACGATATAAATATCGTCCCGGATGATGTTACCAAAAATAGAAATTTTTTAGGGCACAACAGAAAATCTTCCAAGTTACAAATCATCAGATACCACACCAAATACAACAGACTCAAGAAAGAAAAAAGATTACAAACTGACACAGACCTAGTATACCCAATCTTGAGCTGGTTCCAGATTACAGTCTGATCGTGTGGACCTGAAACATTAGCACATAAGGCAATCGTAGAGAAATAAGGAATGTTTGCTATCATGAAAATCATAGATTTGCAACAATCTCCCCTTTTTTGATGATGGCAAAATATTTCAATTTGAATTTTCATAAAAGTAAATCCTCCTAATCTCTCCCTTACTAGAATAAATCCTTTTAACAAAAATAGGGTAGATGAAAATATTTTTGTTGTTTTAAAATTTTTGAAAAGAAAAAAGATACAACGTTCTCCCCCTTTAACATTATCAAAAAGAGAGGAGGCACAAACAAAAAATAAAACGAACAAAAAACATTCCCTGATCAAGTGAAAAAAACAAATTTTCTTAAAATGAGAAAGTTACCTCTGGGTTTTAATCAAAAAACTTAATAGAATTGGATTGACAACACATAGCCCAATAAAGGTTAGAAAATCAAGAATTGATAATCCAAACTCAAGTTCTTTAAAAAGGCTCAAAAACTTTTTAATTCAATATCTAAATCAAGGAATAAATTAGAGAAAGAAACAGTAATTTTTCAAAACTCCTTTCATAAAATATATCTAATAGAAGATTAGTGCACGATTTGTTGAATCATGAATCAAGATTTTCAAACTCAAGCATCGAAAAATTAATGGTTTTCTTAAGCTTTAAGAAGTATAAGAATTGTAAGCATTAAAATTTAGTGGGCTCATTTTATGCCTCTTGACAATTGGTTGGCGCACTGCGCATCTTTTGATACACTTTGTGTATTCTATATTTTTTTATTTTGGCGCTTTGCGCTTCTTTTATTTTTGGCATCTTTGGCCAATTTTTTTTATTATGCCACCTTTCTGAAATCTTAAATATCAAAAGTAAACCCATACTATTGATAAAGCAAATTTCTTGATTAAGAAAATTTTGAATTAGATTCAACAACTTGCAAAAGATTCCTATGCGATAAATAAAATATAGGGAGATAAAAAATTTAGTTTCAAAAACCAATTTAAAAGATGAAAAAGATTTTAAATCAAAAGTAGAAAATCTTTTTTAGGAAACAGAGATTGAAAGTCAAAAACATGAGTTTCCTTCCTTTGATTGTTTTTAGAGAAGTCAATCATAACTTATTAAAGATTTCAAGAAAAATTAGGAAGTAAAATTTTCATTTATAGAAAAGTGGATGTGTGTGTTGATCAGAAAAAAATACGAAACAAAATAAGTAAAATTAAAAAATCTAAAAAACAATAAAAAAAATAAAAACAAAATAAAAAAAATAATAAAAAAGAAAAACTCAAATAAGGCTTTTATCCATTATCTCTTTCCTGGTCCGATGCTTCAGAGACCAGATCTGCCCATGAGATTTTTTGCTTTTCATTATTTCCCCAGTTTAAATTTAACTTCGCCTTACCCTTTTCTTTTGCAGGGAGAATTCTTAAATTAGGGCACTCATTCTTCATATGTCCAGGTTTCCTACATCGAAAGCAAACAATGTCAGAGGAAATATGGACATCCTTACCACTTTTACCTTTCTTCCTCTTTTGCTTATGCATTGGTGAGCTTTTTGATTTACTTGGCAATTCATTGCTATCATCACCAACTAAGCTTCCTCTTTCCATATCTTCGGCTTTTAGAACGATCGTCTCAACTGCATCCAAAAGTCTTTGACTCAACCCTTGCTCGTAGGCAATGAGTGAGCCAATCAAATTATCAATAGAATAATCATTCAAATCTTTTGATTCACAAATAGCAACAACTTTAGCATCGAATTTTTCAAGTAAACAACGAAGAATTTTGTTAACTTTTTCAAAATTTGAAAAATCTTTTCCTAAAGCATGCAATGATGTAGTAATTTGAATGAACCTTGTATACATGTCTAAAATCGTTTCAAAAGATTTCATAGAAAACATTTCAAAATCATGCATTAAAATATTCAACTTGGATTGCTTGATTTCACTAGTGCCTTCGTATATGGTGTGCAATTTATCCCAAACTTCCTTGCTGGTAGTGCACGTGGAGATTAATATAAAATCATCAGAACTTAAAGCACAGAAAAAACAGTTTAAAGACTTTGCATTTAATTGAGCATCCATTCGTTCATCCCTATTCCATTGATTAAAAGGAATATCAGTTTTAATTCCATTAACAATTCGTGATGGTGATGAATAACCAGTTAAAATCATATGCCACATATGAAAATCAATCGATTGCAAAAAGGTAGACATGCGAATTTTCCAAAAATCAAATATAATATTTTCAAACAATGGTGGTCTAGTGATTGAATATCCTTCCGCAAAAATATGATTAGCCATGGATCGAAATTCAAAAGCTTTTAAAAACTTATTTTATGAAAACCGCTCTGATACCACATGAAAGTTCGATGGGATGTTAAGCTCTATGAACTTAGTCCCAAAGCTAACAAAGAGAGGTGAATTGGATAATAAAAAGGATTCTTTAAACAAAGAAATAAAATCACAAACTAAATCACCACAAGGAAAACCAAGTGCGGAAATTAAAATGCGGAAGCAATAATAAGAAAAGAACACACCGGATTTATAGTGGTTCGGTCAAACCTTGATCTACGTCCACTCCTTGGAGGCACCCTCCAAGTATTGCACTAACACAAAGTGACTCTCTTTTAGCCCCCACAGCTAGGCGGAGGAGCCCTTACAAAATCACTTCCACCTCTCCCGGTGCGGCGGAGTTGCCAGGTCCTTTGACACCAAAGAGACTTCTTCTTTGGTGAACTTACCTCGAGACAAGCCTTGAATCCGATGGTACTAAGGTGCGAGTTCGTCGGAGCAACCGTGTGGAACCCCCTTTACACTCCCTTGAGTCCCCCCTCACAGGATCTTCTCCCTCTCTCAAACTCCACCCTTTCCTCTCTCCCTTTCAAGCTCTCTCTTCTAGTTTTCCCCACAAGAACGAAGCTACAATGGCTGCCAAAGACACTTACAAAGTGCCTTGCCAAAGCTTAAATAGAAGAGCTAAAAACGAGCTCATTAATGCAAGTTGCCGATATTATCGTCCAGGACGATAGGCATATCGTCATGGCCGATTAGTTCAAATATGAGGAAAATCGTCCTGAATATCGCCCTGAAATGAAGCTGGACGATGTCTAATCGGCCCGGACGATCTTGCGATTGGCCTGGACGAAATCCCCATTAATTGCTTTCCAAAACTGCCTGAGAAATTTTAGAAAAATTGACCTGGATCGGCCAGGCCGATATTTTATAGTCCAGGCCGATATCCAGGACGATATCCAAAAATAAGATTTTCCTAAGTAGATATGGCGGCAGATTCTTGCTGAATTGAGCCGATCGTCCTGGTCGATACAAAATCGTCCAGGACGATGTATTTTGCAAAAAGACGGTTGCTTTAATGAGAATGCCCTAATTAGGATTTCTACTTTTGTCAGATCGTCCAGGACGATATAAATATCGTCCCGGATGATGTTACCAAAAATAGAAATTTTTTAGGGCACAACAGAAAATCTTCCAAGTTACAAATCATCAGATACCACACCAAATACAACAGACTCAAGAAAGAAAAAAGATTACAAACTGACACAGACCTAGTCTACCCAATCTTGAGCTGGTTCCAGATTACAGTCTGATCGTGTGGACCTGAAACATTAGCACATAAGGCAATCGTAGAGAAATAAGGAATGTTTGCTATCATCAAAATCATAGATTTGCAACAATCTCCCCCTTTTTGATGATGGCAAAACATTTCAATTTGAATTTTCATAAAAGTAAATCCTCCTAATCTCCCCCTTACTAGAATAAATCCTTTTAACAAAAATAGGGTAGATGAAAATATTTTTGTTGTTTTAAAATTTTTGAAAAGAAAAAAGATACAACGTTCTCCTTCTTTGATATTATCAAAAAGAGAGGAGGCACAAACAAAAAACAAAACGAACAAAAAACATTCCCTGATCAAGTGAAAAAAACAAATGTTCTTAAAATGAGAAAGTTACCTCTGGGTTTTAATCAAAAAACTTAGTAGAATTGGATTGACAACACATAGCCCAGTAAAGGTTAGAAAATCAAGAATTGATAATCCAAACTCAAGTTCTTTAAAAAGGCTCAAAAACTTTTTAATTCAATATCTAAATCAAGGAATAAATTAGAGAAAGAAACAGTAATTTTTCAAAACTCCTTTCATAAAATATATCTAATAGAAGATTAGTGCACGATTTGTTGAATCATGAATCAAGATTTTCAAACTCAAGCATCAAAAAATCAAGGGTTTTCTTAAGCTTTAAGAAGTATAAGAATGGTAAGCATTAAAATTTAGTGGGCTCATTTTATGCCTCTTGACAATTGGTTGGTGCACTGCGCATCTTTTGATATACTTTGTGTATTCTATATTTTTTAATTTTGGCGCTTTGCGCTTCTTTTATTTTTGGCATCTTTGGCCAATTTTTTTTTATTATGCTACCTTTCTGAAATCTTAAATACCAAAAGTAAACCCATACTATTGATAAAGCAAATTTTTTGATTAAAAAAATTTTGAATTAGATTCAACAACTTGCAAAAGATTCCTATGCGATAAATAAAATATAGGGAGATAAAAAGTTTAGTTTAAAAAACCAATTTAAAAGATGAAAAAGATTTTAAATCAAAAGTAGAAAAATCTTTTTTAGGAAACAGAGATTGAAAGTCAAAAACATGAGTTTCCTTCCTTTGATTGTTTTTAGAGAAGTCAATCATAACTTATTAAAGATTTCAAGAAAAATTAGGAAGTAAAATTTTCATTTATAGAAAAGTGGATGTGTGTGTTGATCAGAAAAAAATACGAAACAAAATAAGTAAAATTAAAAAATCTAAAAAACAATAAAAAAAAATAAAAACAAAATAAAAAAAATAATAAAAAAGAAAAACTCAAATAAGGCTTTTATTCATTATCTCTTTCCTGGTCCGATGCTTCAGAGATCAGATCTGCCCATGAGATTTTTTGCTTTTCATTATTTCTCCAGTTTAAATTTAACTTCGCCTTACCCTTTTCTTTTGCAGGGAGAATTCTTAAATTAGGGCACTCATTCTTCATATGTCCAGGTTTCCTACATCGAAAGCAAACAATGTCAGAGGAAATATGGACATCCTTACCACTTTTACCTTTCTTCCTCTTTTGCTTATGCATTAGTGAGCTTTTTGATTTGCTTGGCAATTCATTGCTATCATCACCAACTAAGCTTCCTCTTTCCATATCTTCGGCTTTTAGAACGATCATCTCAACTGCATCCAAAAGTCTTTGACTCAACCCTTGCTCGTAGGCAATGAGTGAGCCAATCAAATTATCAATAGAATAATCATTCAAATCTTTTGATTCATAAATAGCAACAACTTTAGCATCGAATTTTTCAAGTAAACAACGAAGAATTTTGTTAACTTTTTAAAAATTTGAAAAATCTTTTCCTAAAGCATGCAATGATGTAGTAATTTGAATGAACCTTGTATACATGTCTAAAATCGTTTCAAAAGATTTCATAGAAAACATTTCAAAATCATGCATTAAAATATTCAACTTGGATTGCTTGATTTCACTAGTGCCTTCGTATATGGTGTGCAATTTATCCCAAACTTTCTTGCCGGTAGTGCACGTGGAGATTAACATAAAATCATCAGAACTTAAAGCACAGAAAAAATAGTTTAAAGACTTTGCATTTAATTGAGCATCCATTCGTTCATCCCTATTCCATTGATTAAAAGGAATATCAGTTTTAATTCCTTTAACAATTCGTGATGGTGATGAATAACCAGTTAAAATCATATGCCACATATGAAAATCAATCGATTGCAAAAAGGTAGACATGCGAATTTTCCAAAAATCAAATGTAATATTTTCAAACAATGGTGGTCTAGTGATTGAATATCCTTCCGCAAAAATACGATTAGCCATGGATCGAAATTCAAAAGCTTTTAAAAACTTATTTTATGAAAACCGCTCTGATACCACATGAAAGTTCGATGGGATGTTAAGCCCTATGAACTTAGTCCCAAAGCTAACAAAGAGAGGTGAATTGGATAATAAAAAGGATTCTTTAAACAAAGAAATAAAATCACAAACCAAATCACCACAAGGAAAACCAAGTGGGGAAATTAAAATGCGGAAGTAATAATAAGAAAAGAACACACCGGATTTATAGTGGTTCGGTCAAACCTTGACCTACGTCCACTCCTTGGAGGCACCCTCCAAGTATTGCACTAACACAAAGTGACTCTCCTTTAGCCCCCACAGCTAGGCGGAGAAGCCCTTACAAAATCACTTCCACCTCTCCCGGTGCGGCGGAGTTGCCAGGTCCTTTGACACCAAAGAGACTTCTTCTTTGGTGAACTTACCTCGAGACAAGCCTTGAATCCGATGGTACTAAGGTGCGAGTTCGCCGGAGCAACCGTGTGGAACCCCCTCCACACTCCCTTGAGTCCCCCATCACAGGATCTTCTCCCTCTCTCAAACTCCACCCTTTCCTCTCTCCCTTTCAAGCTCTCTCTTCTAGTTTCCCCCACAAGAACGAAGCTACAATGGCTGCCAAAGACACTTACAAAGTGCCTTGTCAAAGCTTAAATAGAAGAGCTAAAAATGAGCTCATTAATGCAAGTTGCCGACATTATCGTCCAGGACGATAGGCATATCGTCCTGGCCGATTAGTTCAAATATGAGGAAAATCGTCCTGAATATCGCCCTGAAATGAAGCTGGACGATGTCTAATCGGCCTGGACGAAATCCCCATTAATTGCTTTCCAAAACTGCGTGAGAAATTTTGGAAAAATTGACCTGGATCGGCCAGGCCGATATTTTATAGTCCAGGCCGATATCCAGGACGATATCCAAAAATAAGATTTTCCTAAGTAGATATGGCGGCAGATTCTTGCTGAATTGAGCCGATTGTCCTGGCCGATACAAAATCGTCCAGGACGATGTGTTTTGCAAAAAGACGGCTGCTTTAATGAGAATGCCCTAATTAGGATTTCTACTTTTGTCAGATCGTCCAGGACGATATAAATATCGTCCCGGACGATGTTACCAAAAATAGAAATCTTTTAGGGCACAACAGAAAATCTTTCAAGTTACAAATCATCAGATACCACACCAAATACAACAGACTCAAGAAAGAAAAAAGATTACAAACTGACACAGACCTAGTCTACCCAATCTTGAGCTGGTTCCAGATTACAGTCTGATCGTGTGGACCTGAAACGTTAGCACATTAGGCAATCGTAGAGAAATAAGGAATGTTTGCTATCATCAAAATCATAGATTTGCAACATAGCCGCCACTGATTACTTCTCTAAGTGGGCAGAAGCTGTCCCACTTAAGGAAGTTAAATCAGAAGATGTGATGCGCTTCTTTCGCGATAACGTTGTTTATCGCTTTGGTGTTCCGTGCTGTATAATCTCAGATAACGGCCCGTCCTTTAGAAGCACCAAAATTGCAAGATTTGTCCGCCGCCATAACATTAATTGGCGATACTCGTCAATTTACTACCCTAAAGCCAATGGCTTGGCAGAGGCATTTAATAAGACTCTTGTGCAACTGATAAGGAAAATCCTTGTTGCAAATAAAAGAGAATGGCATGATAAGTTACCTGAAGTATTATGGGCATATAGGACTACCTACCGTACTCCTACCCAGTCCACCCCATATGCTTTAGCTTTTGGGGCTGAAGCTGTCCTCCCACTTGAGGTCGAGCTCCCCTCACTGCGTGTCGCAGTTAGTTACAATCTATCTGAGGAAGATAATGCCCGACTAAGGTTCGAAAAGCTAGATGGCTTAGATGAGCTTCGCTTACGAGCTTATCAATACCTTAAGCTAAGCCATGCTTGAATGATACGACACTACGAGCGCCTTGTTAGACCCCGTGCTTTCCGGGTAGGCGAGTTAGTTCTTATTTTGCGTAGGCCTATCATCTCGCACCGTCGGCGAGGTGGTAAGTTTGAGCCTGTTTGGGAAGGCCCCTTCGCTGTAAAGTAAGTTTATGAAGGTGGTGCCTACCTACTTATTGATGCAAATGACGTTCACCCAATGCCTGTCATCAACAGGCAGTACTTGAAAAAGTACTATGCCTGAGTCTAGTACATCACAGGGGAGCCTCCCTACCGCCTGTAGATATCCCTTTGTATACATAGCTCCTAAAAGGATTCCTCTTACTTTTCAGTAGTCTGCGTGGCCACGACGATTTGTCCTCTACCACGCGACGTTGCTTAGAAGAGTATGAAGCTATCCTTAGAGGTGATACACCAATACACCGTAGGAATGTTTTGTATTTTTGTCTGTGTGCACCAATCACGTCGGTGCTATCGCATATAATTTTTAGTTTGTTTTCCCCTTTGTAGGGCTTAGTCTCCCAGTTTCACCTGTCGCCCCAAGTATGGTCTGTGATATCAAAATTAGTAGTTTGAGTCTAGTTTTTGAGAGGTGATACTGGGTCTACACCACCCCATGACAGTTAGGTATGGTGATGGAGATCTACTATCCCAAATTGAATTTCTTCTTCCTATCAGTTCTGATCTGATGGATGCATCCCCGGTCCACTCATATGGCTTGGATGTGATCAAGGGTGCCAGAGTCATTAGTTTAGACTCTTTTGGATGTAGGATACTAGATCCACACCATCCTGTGCTAGTCAGGTGTGGTAGTGTTGATCCTCTATCTTGATGTTGATATATGTTATTTCAATATGATTGTGTTCCCCAGTTCATTCACATAAGATGAATGTGATCTAGGTTATCAAAACCATCCACTACTCCCGATTTAAAAATTCATGTGTGATAAAGGAGGGGAGCTCTTAGTAGAGCAAAACCGGTTGCCCTTGTTATAGGAGGAACCCGGTAAAACTCTCCAAAAGCACAAAATTTCCAGTTCTGTTCATGTGGCAAACATAATCTGGGTTACCAAAATCATTCACATTAAAAAAAAAAAAAAAACGGGAAGCTCTTAGGAGGATAAAAACCCGGTTGCCCTTGTCATAGGAGGAACCCGGTAAAACTATTTAAGAGCTCAAATTCCCGAAAAATTTCTCTTTCTCCTTCCTTGAGAGTATTTTGACGATCTCTTCAAGGTCGAGTTCCCACTTAGTTGGTCGATTAAATCATATAATTTTAAATGTATTTCTTCTTTAGTGATGTAGTACGTTGTGTTTTGAGATGTAACAATCACTACTTTTTGGGCTTAGGTCTTTCTGAGAAGAGATCACCCCCTGCTGCCCTCTTTTGACAGTCTACCTCCCATTCATGTACTACTCTGAGCTGTCATAGTAGTCCTATGAATGTGACAGTATTACCTTCACTTTGAACAGGGTCCTACCTGATTAGGGTAGGTGTTATCACTGTGGTCTTATGATAATCATAGATCTCACTCATGATTATCAGACTAGGTGTTAGGTGTGCTCCCTTCTCACCTTAGAGGTTATTTGATGTAGTACACCCTATCTCAGGTGTTAGCATCACATCCTCAGGAGCTTAGATTTTCTAGTAGAAGATCAGCTCCCTGGTTCCTTTACTTACTCACTTTCAGCATTCGTTCCCTACTCTTAGCTGCTAGAGCAGCCCTACGGATGTTGTTTGGTTGTTTTTCACTTCTCGCAGGGTCCTACCCGATCAGGGTAGGTGCTACCACTATGACCCTTCTAATGTTTTATTAATCTTATACATGATTACTATCCTCAGGTAGTGAGTGCGTCCCCTTACTATCTAGAGTTGTTTTTCTTGTAGTAATGTAGTATACCTTGCCTCGAATATCAACATCACTGCTTTGAGAACTTTGAGCTTCTAGCACAAGATCAGTTCTCCTACTCCTTTTCGTGACCTATCCCACCATTCATACACTAGGCCCAATTGCCGGATTGGTCTTATGAATGAGTTGAGGTCACTTTCACTTTCCACAGGGTCCCACTAGTTCATGTGGGTGTTACCACTATGAGATTTTACTTACTCAGAGTTGTTGCCCTCAGTAGAGGGGGTGCTCCCTCACTACTCTGGCCCTCTTTCCCTTACTTTATGATAGGAGACATCATGCCTTAGATGCCGGCTACCATCACCTTTTACTTAAGCTTTTAATTCTCCAGATGAGATTCAGCTCTTTCAGATACCTTTACCACTTGTTTCCCCATTGAGACCCCACTCCTAGCTGCCAGAGAAGTCCCTTGGATATTTTGATACCACTTCTACTTTTTACAGGGTCCCCATCACTTAGTGTGGGTTTACCACTGTAGCTCCTTTGACGAGTGTTTTTGCTAGGCTTAGTCCTACTTGCTGTAGTAGAGGTGCCCCCTCGCTACTTCAGTTCCTTTGGCCTCGTTGGAATGAGATTACCTCTTTTGCACACTCTACTGAGGGTGTATCTCTTCCAGCTTTGTTTGGGAGACATCACGCTGATGTCTGCCTTTCCTTTTTTTGTAGGGTTAGGGTTCCCTAGGAGATCCTGATGGCATTTGGATACTCATGGCCACGACGATTTGTCCTCTATCATGTGGTTACCAGAGCGCTAGAAGGGATTCCCGAGGTGGCTCTACCCTTAAAATTATCCCATTTACCTACTTCTTTCTCCCTCTCATCCCTACACAGATACGTGTTAGGCGGATGTTGAGGTGACTTTTACCTTCTATCCTGCTGTTTGAAATGAACAGACAGGTAGTCGGTTTACTTGGTAAAGAGGACCTGACAGAGCACCTGACAGGTACTCCTCGCCACGCTTTTGATTGTCCTGTTTTGATCAGACAGACATCAGAGCCTGACTCTTTATTCACTCAGTTGAAATGACTGAGTGGGTATTGAGCTCTTCTTCATTTGCAAAACCGAGCTGGTTGAGCAGATGTTGAAGCTTACCCGTTGAGTGAGCCCAACAGAGTTCCTGAGAGGTGTAATTCCTCAACAATTCTCTTTTTACTTGGATGTCCTGTAAAAGACTACGCAGGCTTCCACTTCGTGGTTCATTTGCTGAGGTCAGGCAGAAGTAGTGGACACCCCAATCCACTGTCCCGAAAGGGGCAGGAGGGGCGGGACCCTTTTCACCTTCTACCCACTGTCCATATGCGGTCAGTCTGGTCGTTGGTTTTACCTTTCCGTTGAGTGAGCCCGATAGAGTCCCTGGGAGGCGCAATTCCTCAACACCCCTTTACTCGGATGTCCTGTAAAATACTACGCAGGCTTCAACTTCGTGGTTCATGAGCTTCTTGCTGAGGTCAGGCAGAAGTAGTGGCCACCCCAATCCACTGTTCCGAAAGGGGCAGGAGGGGCGGGACCCTTTTCACCTTCTACCCACTGTCCATATGCGGTTAGTCTGGTCGTTGGTTTTACCTTTCCGTTGAGTGAGCCCGACAGAGTCCCTGGGAGGCGTAATTCCTCAACACCCCTTTACTCGGATGTCCTGTAAAAGACTACGCAGGTTTCCACTTCGTGGTTCATGAGCTTCTTGCTGAGGTCAGGCAGAAGTAGTGGCCACCCCAATCCACTGTTCTGAAAGAAACATGAGGGCGGGATCCTTTTCACTTTCCACCCCGCTGCCCAGATAGGGCCAGACAGGTGGTCGATCTTACCTTACCTAGTTGAGTGAGCCCGACAGAGTCCCTGTGAGGCTATCCTCAACGACTTTTTACTTCAGATGTCCTGTAAAAGACTACGCAAACTTCCACTTCGTGTCTTCTTTACTTTTGCTGAGGTCAGGCAGAGGTATTGAGTCACCCCAATCCACTGTTTCGAAAGGATCATGAGGGGCGGGATCCTTTTCACTTTCCACCTCGCTGTCTAGATACAGTCAGGCGGGTAGCTGATTTTACTTGGTAGAGAGAGTCTGACAGAGCACCTGGCAGGAACTCCTCGCCTCTTTTCTTGAGTGTCCTGTTCTGATCAAACAAGCACTAGGCTTTGTGACTCTTTTGTTAGCTGTCCTGAGTTAATCAGACAGATACTGAGTCACCCCGATCCACTGTCCTGAAATAGGCAGAAGGAGATGAGATCTTTTCACCTTCTATCCTGCTGTTTGAAAAGAACAGACAGGAAGCTGGTTTTACTTACTCGGTAGAGAGAGCCTGACAGAGCACCTTGCAGGAACTTCTCGCCACCCGTTTCCCTGAGTGTCTTGTTCCGATTAGGAAAACACCAGGCTTTGTGATTCTTTTGTTTGCTGATCCGACTTGGTTAGGCAAATACTGAGTCACCCCAATCCACTGTCCTGAAATAGATAGGAGGAGATGGGACCCCCTTCACCTTCTACTCTGCTGATTCGATATAGTCAGGCAGATAGTTTGTGTGCTTTTGCTACTTTACTTCTGGTTTTCTTTTTAGCTCTGCCCACTCCATAGGACAAGGCAATGAGAGATACAACCTTACTTTTTCACCCTTGAGGTGATATTTACCCTTGATTCTCTCTTTGGCTCTATCCTCACTATAGGGCAAGGCTATGGGAGATTTTTTTTACCTTTTTCATCCTAGTGGTGACCTTTCCTGTTGATTCTTCTTTCTGCTCTGCCCTCGCTACGGGGCAAGGCTATAGGAGAAACCCCGCACTTTATTTTCACCTTTTTTTAGGTGATCTTTACCGTTGTTTCTATCATTGGCTCTACCCTTGTCGAAAAGTAAGGCCAGGAGAAGACCCTACTACCAGTTCACCATTTTGGTGATTCTTTACTTGTGCACTGCTGCTTTTGTTTCATCTTTCCTAGGCTCTGCCCCCACTATGGGGAAAGGTCAGGAGAAGAATCCCTTTCTTTTTTCACCGTCTCCTTGATATTCTTTCATTCATGATCTTTTTGATACTCATGTTTTCTTCTCTACTTTCTGTGGCTTAGTCGGTCAACGCCAACACGAGCGGTTCACTAGTTGTTCGCCACTCCTGTTGGGGGTCCGTTTGTTGACCTCGATTTTGCCCAGACCCGGGCCTGGAGGGTTGACTTGGTCAAATTGACCAAGCCAGACCCCAAGACCCTCTCCGATGGGTTCAGTGAGTCGAGTCGAGTCTGTTGAGCCTGGACTTGGACCCTGGGTCAACCCGGTTGACCAAGTCAACCAGGGTTGACCACCTAGCCCATTAAGAGCTCAAATCAATTTTAAATCATTTTAAACCCTTTCTCGAACTCGAGCCTCACTCCATGGGTCTAAATGGGCTAGATTGACCAAGTCAAACTTTGATTTGGTCAACCCAGGTCCTTATGGGCTATTTTTAACCTATTAAAGCCCATTAATAGCCCATTTAAGACTCTAATTGATTCCCCTTCATTTTAAAACTCAAAATTTCGCCCAAATCACTTGATATAGCCTTAAGATTGACGGTGGATTGAATCCTAGCTGTCAATGATCGGATTAGGAGGTTTAAATAGAGAAAATTTAGGTCTTTAGAGGGACTTTTGCTTTTGCTCCCGACCTAGACGCCCTCAGCCCGAAATATTTGGTGTGAGAGCTCCCCTAGGTTTCCTGATCCTTCCCCACGTCAAATCCGATCACCCCAAGCCGCCGGCGGCGAGTTTTCCGGCGACCCGAGCGTGAAATCCTTCCAAGGCTTCTTCCCGTCGATAGAGCGTGCGTTGGATCTCGACATCAACTAGGAAATTGTTCCTGGAGAGCCCACGAGTCCAACGAGCCCAAGATCTCCCGAATCCACCGTGTGGATTGAGGTATATCTCAAACCCTAGTTAGATTACACGAAGTTAATTAGCTTTTGATAGGGTTAATATTAGTCTATGAATGATATCCCCCATGATTTCTATTCAACTCTAGAATGTGCGTTTAAAATTTTGTGAAATTATATTGAGTGGATTGGGAGAAATCATCAAAAAACAAGAATAGGGCTTGGGTTCGTCCGCCTGAGCTGAGAAGAGATCTGGGCCGTTGATCCGCTGATCAACGGCCGCGATTCGTGCCCTCCGTGGTATGGTTTGACCGCGGGATTCCGCCCCGCAGTTCCGTCCGCCACGTGGCGTGATCTGGAGCTTCCGCTCAGACCGTGCGGGATCGGACGGTGTTCCGTCCGTGCTGACGTGGTTAAGGCGTGACCACCGCCGTGATCATGCGGCAATGATTGCGGTGACAGCACAATCATTGCCCGCGGTCCTGGGATCCAATCCCGGGCCGCCACGTGGCGCACCGACAGCCGCCGCCGCCAATGATTGCCCGAAACGGCGGGACGAATCCCGCGGCGCCATGTGTCAAGCCGATGGATTTTCGGGCTTATATATTTATTTTAAATGCTTTTTAATGCTGCTTTCTTTAATAATTCATAATAAATCCAATTTCGCTCCGTTTTTTACGTACAATATACCGAATTGCTCGGATTTTTATCCTCTTTAATTTAAAAATTATTTTTATTTAAAAATTATAAGTATATATTTATTTATTTTAAAAACAGTGAAGTGTTATTTTTTTATATTATTTTAATTATTTTTATTATAATATTAATATTTTAATTATAATATTAGTTAGTAGACTATGTTAGCTTAGTTCTATTACTATTATACATGTATTAGTATTAGTATTATTATTATTATTATTATTATTATTATCATATATAAAAGTGTATTTATAATAATTAAATATCATTTTAATTATTTTGATTAGTTAAATTCTCTTTTTTTTTTTAAAATAACATTAATAATTAAAAAATATTATTATATCATTTTAAATTATTATTATATTTTAGATATTTGCCCTTATCATTATTATTAATATTAATATTAATATTAGTTAGTAATTAGTTAATTATCCATAAATATAATTATTTTAAAGCCTTTAAGTATTTCAAACTTTGAAAATTCATAACTTCTTAGTTTTAAACCCGATTTTAACGCACAACATCTTGTTTTGAACATACTTAAATTCTGCACATTCTAGATTTAGCCTTACTCAAAATTTCTGGATCTGTCTGCATTTATTTGGAGAACAGCCAAACAGCATTGTTTTAAAGGACCCTTTTGATCGTTTTGAACTTCGAAAAATTATATCTTTCTTATTTTAAATCCGCTGTCGACGCACAGCACCTTGTTTTGTATGTATTTTGAATCCTGCACAACCTAAAACTATTTTTGGATAAAAATGATATCTGTATTTTCTGTTATTACAAAAATAGTGAGATGACACTATTTGAAAATATTATTTTATTATGTTTAGACTTCGAAAAATCATATCTTCGTCGTTTTAAGTCGGATTTTGATGTGTAACCCCTCGTTCTTTTCAGAAAAGACGAGCTTTATGTTTTGAGACCATTTCCAGCCTCTGATTTTTGCTTTCTTGACAGTTTTCTGTTTTACCCTATGATTTGGTTATTTTAATATTATTTAAATTAACTATTATACCGATTATTTTTAAACAAAAAAAATTACTTTCAAATCGTTGCGAGTCTCGATTGGGTGATCAGCGGGTCTCCCATACACCTATTTATTATAATTTGACTTATTTTTAATTATCTTAATTTCCAATATATATATATATATATTTAAGTACTTTAAAACTATTTTTGAAACTATTTATATATTAAATCTCTTAATTCCGGGAGATCCGCTATCGCATGAAATTTTAAACATGGGTTCTATGAATGAATAGCAATCATGGGGGAGAGGATTAGTGGGTGATTGAGTTCCAATCATCCACTAATTCCTTCAGTAGGTGTCTTTCCTTTTATTTTTCTTAGATTGCATGTGTAGGTCGCACCACGAGCATTTAGCTTAGGCTCTCCTAGATCTAAGGACATGATGTGTTTATTTCATTTTTGTACTCCCATGCATTTATTACCTTGAGGGTTAGACAAAACATCACTTTAAACTCCTACAACGTAGTGACACCCTAAGGACAATAATTAAGGACTCATTTAGCGAACTTAGAAGTTTTTTAGGAGCTAGGATAGATCCCGGATTGACATGAAAACTTCAACATTTAAACTTAGAGACATCATAAACCTATCAGAATTTTCTAGGAATTTTTAGGAGTCTTTAGACCCCTTAGTTAACTAATCCTAATTAATTGGTTAAATAAGGCCCCGAGACCTTCCGAAAATTACAATAATTACATATTAGGTCAGAAAATTACCCATAATACCTCAAACTGACCAGAATCTAATCCTTGACCTTAGATAAATAGGGCTCCCTAGTTTGACTTCAGGTTGACCCCTAATTTGACCATAGGTAGAATTTACCATTTTGCCCCTAATAATTCATTAAAAATTATTAAAAATCCCAAATTTTCCCCAAACCCTTGGGATCACTTTCTCAGGTCATCCCTGATCTTTGGGAGTGATTCCAATGAGTTTGGAGCTCATTTGGATCAAAACAGTAAAAAGGGTCCCTTTGTTAGGAAATTTAGAAAATTCCCTTAATTACCCCGATCTTTAGAAATCCATAACTAATTGTAGAAAATTCCAAATTAGGCAAACTCACTTGCATTAGACTCCAACTAGGGTCTAGTATTTACTAAAAATCTTAGGTTTCCATAAAATGGCCTAGATTAGAAAGTCAACATTTTGGTCAACCGTAGTTCATTTATGACTCGAAACTTAGAAAATTCATAACTTTGCCTAGAGAACTCCGATTTCAGCCTACTACCTGTCTAACTACTCGTATTAAGGTCTAGTATTTTCCTAAGGTAATAGGAGACCCAGAATTAGACTATTTCCCATAGTGACTTTTTGAACCCTTAGCGTAGCTCCTAGGAGGACCCGGAACTTTCTAAAATTGGCTAATACAATTTAAATTTCAAATATGAATACCCTAAGTTCTTAAAACTGATCAACAAACTAAAATGATTAAAATGGACCCTAATCCACTAATATTTGAATTTCAAATAAAATATCCTTTTCAGACTTCCAATATACCTGAATTCTAGATAATTTTAACTAACTACACATATTAGGATTTATCCAAACCACACTAGCCTTACACACACATAGAATGGTTTGCTAGAGCACCACTTCTAGATCTAGGTTAGGCCGCTGGGTTTTACTTTTCTGCTGTGTGCCGGAGCTTTTCGTGGTTTTCACTGCATGCTGTTTGAAAATTGATTGTTGTGTTTGCTTACTTTTTCTGCACTCTGAATGTGAGCGTTAGACTTACCCATAGGTTAGGAGCGCCAAATATATACTGTTCTTTCGTGCAGGTGGCCATGCTCAAGCTAATAAAAAGGGGGGGGGAGCATTATGATTATTTCTAATAATGTTTTATGCAGGTGCTTGCTCAGCTCCCCCTAAATAAAAATGAGGGCTAAATTAATAATTATAACTGCACAGATGGAGCTGCCTAGCCCTCATAATTAAGAGCATGGCTTGGCACAAGATCAATGGTGTTAGCATTTTCATTTACATATAAACTGTTTGGGATGATTTTTTTATTAGGATAACCTTGCAGGGATTATTAGATTTACTGCTTTCAATTCATGTAATTTGTTTGTAATAATTGTTAAGAGTTGTGAAAACAACTTTTGAGTTGGGATATTCTTATCCAGCTCGGATTCTAAAAGAAGAAGGCATCCCTAAGGGGAGAGTCTTCTTCCATTTAGAAGATCGAGCTGGATGGCTTTAGATATCCAAAGAGAAAAGGCAATACCCCCATACTAGGGGAATTGTCTCTTTGTTTGGATATTCAAGCCATGACGGATCCAAGGAGCCCAAGGAGGAGAGTTCCAAGGAGTCCAAGGAGGAGAGATCCAAGGAGTCCAAGGAGGAGAGATCCAAGGAGTCCAAGGGGGAGAGATCCAGAGAACCCAAGGAGAAGACATCCAAAAAGCTAAAGATTTGAAGACCCAATATCCCACTCAAAGTTGTTGACGTCTGTCATAGGCTTAGAAAATCCGGGTTGTTGGCAGTGGTGCCCGGCCACTTTACTTTTCTACATATCCTGGGTTGTAATTAAAGGGCAGTTGGCCTATGGACATTTATTTGATTAGTTTGTGGATTTATATTGATGTGCTTACCTGATTGCACTTAAAAATATCTGCTTTTTATAGGTTTCTTTCTTGCATGCCGTTTTGTTTTCGCCTAGATCGTATTAGGCTCATTAAGGACTATAAAATTCTTCTACTCGTAATTAATCTCCAAAAATTTAAGTTTTAAATAACATAGAAACTTAACGAACCTAGGGAATTGCCTGAATCGTCCGGGGTCGCATGCATATTATTGCATTTCTTCTTTTCCTTGTTATAAGACATCTCCCTGCCCGTGGGTAGAGTCTGGATAATCTAGCCTATGAGGATGAAGTGCCGGACCTAGGGAGACTCAGTCTTTTCTAAAAATTTATTTTCTCTAAGCCTGTTTTTAAACTTCTATAGCATTCATGAGCTGACATTTTAACTAGCATGCATTGCATTAGAAATCAATTTAATTAAAATTTAATTGCATTAGTTAGGGGCATTCACCTAACATAAGTCCATGACCACTTAGGAAATTCTCTAGATGTCGGTCCTCTTTCCAATAAACTGTACCTCCCACCCATCTTTCATAATTGACCTGATAGCATGGTTTTAAAGCGATTAGGTGGTTAGCTGGCTCCCCCAATCCAGGCCGGGATAAGTCCAGATCTTTGCATCGCATTAGCTAGGACACTGGTCTTAGTGTGTGTCGAACACTAAGTCCAATCTAGATTTAAGATTCGAGGCTACTACATTTGGTCTCGTAGTAAGCCTTAAATAGTAGGTATGTCCTTTCTTTTCAGGGACCCTAAATCCTACTTATCCGCGTTACAGGATGACGCCACCTCCATCTTTCTCTCACGCATGTGATTGAATGCTTGATTTTTCTTTTTCCAGTTTCTCTCTAGTGCCCTAGAGCCTCCGAATGCTGGTATGAGCCACGCATGTCGATTCAGCCCTTCGGAGCTTTCTTTCCTTTGAGTAGGATTTCCTAGTCTATACCCTCAGGCCGATCCCACTTTAAGAGAGGATAATGTATGATCCTTAATCGAGAGTTTTCTCAGGCTCCGGCCTGGGATGTAATTAACCACGGGGGCTTGCGCCCGTGGGAAACTCGGTCCCACATCTACTAAACCCCATTCGAGCTCTTTTATCGGGTAGGGGAAACCCGTGATTAGGTCGTGTATATTGCTACCCATCGAGGTGTGTTGGTGAAAGCCTCTATCCCCAATGGTTAGTCGTATGCACGATCCAATCTGTCCCTTCCAATCGACCCGTTCACGCGGTGCTCTTTCGGAGGTCCACAATGTAGTAAACGAACATGATGTAAAGAGACCCCTTATAACTGGTTATTTACATTTTCCTTTGAAAGAAGGTGTAGGAACCATTGGAGAACTAATATTTACTGATAATTCAAGCTGGATAAGAAGTAGGAAGTTTAGGCTTGGTTTGAAGATTGCATATGGATGTTGTCATGTATGCGAATACGGGAGGAAAAAATTGAAGCATTTACGGTTAAGGATCACAGAGAGGAATGTATGTGATTTAACAACTCTAATTTGATTAGTTTTTTGTACAAATTTTGCCTTAACTTCCCAATCCAACTATGGGAAAGATGGTGCATTCCACAGAAGTTAAATATATGTTTTATCATATATTCCATTTATTTTAAAGCATATTTGATAATTAGAAATTTATCAAATTTTTGTATATGTTTCAAAAAATATTATTCAAATAACATAGTTCGGTTTGATATGTTTTTTGAAGTTTCTTAAAAGTCAAAATTTACTCAAATTGGATAAGTAAAACGTCTACGACCCAAATCAAATGCAATCAATCAAATTAAGCTTTTTTTTATTTAATTTATTTTAAAGTTTTCAGGAACTTTCGTTAGTAATCAATGCTTTGATTTTTTGTTTGAACGGCATTTGATAAAAATTAGTGTAGTCATTCGTGCCGAGCTTTTGTAACACTCTTTCAAATTCTCCTCGATAAATGACTTGTGAGAAAAGTTTTGATTGTCTTGGCTTGGCTTGGATTTGTTTGTTAGTTTATGACTTAGATAGTTTAGAAATTTTTGTACCATATTTTAAGTAAAAGGAGTGTAAAATATTTTAAATATAGAGATTTTGGTGTATTTAAATTTCATCCTCTAGACAAAATCAAAAGAATTTGATCTATTTGGATCATTTTCATATTCATATCCCGTTCGTATGTACGTTTGAATCAGCTATTTTAAGGAGAAAATAAAATACATACTTTATAGATACAATTGATAGTCTCCCAAATTTACTCTAGATAATCTTTGATTGCTATATATAATTTTATTTCAATTTATGTTTATTCAAATATAAGAGCAAATAAATCATCTTTATTTATACGAATTTTATATTTAATATTGATATAGAAATTTATATATTTAATATATCATATCATAAAATAATTTCTAAGTTTGTTATATATTATGAAGGTCTATTTGGGGCGAATACAATAATTTATATAGTTGGTTGTAAAATTATTTTAGAGAAATAATTTTGCTGCTATGATTGTAGAAAGTAGCTTTCAACTGCAAAAATTTCTAAAAAGCAGGGAGAGAGCAATAAAAAAGTAGAACTAAATTATTGTTATTGTGTGAAAAGCAAAGCAACTAGAAAGCTATCTCAAACAAACTTTAAGGCTTCATTTGAGATATTTTTTTACCGCTTTTTAAAGCAACTTTCTAGTTTAAAAATTAAAATTTTTATTCTAAAAAAATAATTTAAAAAGCAGTAAGTAAACCATCCCAAACAAGGCCTGATCTGTAACCATATATAGGCACAATTATTTGGGTAACTCAAATTCATTCTTAAAGATCAAGAGAATGAACAATTTATTATCAATGATTTGTTTGGGGATATTAATTTTTTTTAAAATTACTATACATAATTAGATATTATGAAAAATCTATATTTTGACAAATTAGTAATTAGCTTTTTTATTGTTATCATACATTAATAGATTTGATTATAAAAAGTATCTTCCTAAGGCAAAAGCTTTTAAAAAGCAACAAGAAAATGTGAGAAAATAAAATCATCTAACTTTATTTTATAAATACTTAATTTTAAATATAATTCTTTTATGTAAATATTTAATTTAGTAGAGTATAATAGAATTTATATTGTATAATAAATCTATATAATTTAAATAGAGAAAGAGAAGGAGAGAGAAATAGATTTTTGAAATAATTTTTGAAATAAAATTATCCTATTTTTATTTATGGAAAATAATTTACTTTATTTATATTTTTGTGAACATTCTCTTTCAATTGAATCTGTATAGTTGGATATCAGACCGCCTCGAAAGACAGACTGATATCCTTCTATTGATTCTAAATAAAGAGAACAGACAATTCGCTTTCCTAATCAGGTATGACGTAGGGAATATACAAATCACCCAAAAGGACGATATGTATTTTCCCTAATTACCTAATTAGATTAGTGAATTGTCGATTCATTCCTAAAATCAAGTATACAGACGATATTTGATTTACTTATGAAAGTAAATCGAATATCTATCTATTTCTTGATTATAATGAATGAATCTAAACAAAAGTGTAGATAAGACAAGGTTTTCTATTTAAAAATAAGAATTTTATCTTCTCACACGATTTGCTTTATTTATATTTAAGATATATTTCTCCCGATTAAATCTACATAGTCGGATGTTATACTGCCCCGAAGGATAGACTAATATCCTCCTATTGATTTTAAAGGGAGAAGTAGTACAATTCATTCTCCTAATCAGGTGTAGTATAGAGAATATTCAAATCATCATGAAGGGATGACGAGTATATTCTCTAATCGACCTGATTAGATTAACGAATTGTAAGTTCATTTCTATAATTAAATATAGAAGATATTTGATTTGTTAGTAAAAACAAATCAACTATCTATCTATTCATTAATTATAGAAATAACTCCTAAATGTGAACAAAGCCTAATATACTTCCACAGATCTTTCCCCTACCTCAAAAAAGAACTTAGGTAGGGTTTAGATTATTCTGGGATCTAGACTTCCTACAGGGGCAAGCCCTTGTAGTTAATTACATTTCCTAAGAGAACACTTTTGATTTAAATGAAGACTAATTGATTCCAAAATTATATATAAATTTAATTAAATATTTGGGCTAATTTAAATTTTCACGATCATGCTTTAGATTATAGAGTTGAATTTAGAAGAGTTAGAATTGATTAGAAGGAGGAATGTGCAGAGAGAAGTGTATACAATATGGACTTACCACCTGCCTAGAGTGGGCTGCCAGCTAACAATCCTAATCACAACAATTTGCCGATGATGCAAGAGTTAAGATGGTTCTATCTTAGGAATCAAGGAGTGATTCAAGAATTTAAAATAAATGCAGAGTAATATGCTTACAAAAAACCAAAAATCTACTCGTATGCGAATGATGTATGAAACAGTTATATATGAAAGAGCTGATTTTATTAATATAATTTTCATCGGTTACACCCCAGAATTTGCAGTAAAGTAATGGTGGCCAGGACCCACCAACAACAAACCTGGGTTCTAAGCCTACGAGAAAAATAGAATTAAATATAACTACTTAGGATCTTCGGGCTCCGGGTCTTCTATGGAATTCCAAAAAGGAACGTCCTTCTAAAAGAGGACATTACTTTTTGGAGCCCCATTTATATATTTATAAGCAGTTATCTTTAATTCTTTTACAGACTCCAGACGCTGTACAGACTCAATCTATATACAATAATTCTAAGAAATGAAAAGCAGTACATCAGATCCTAAAAATATTATACTGTTGCAGTAATATAAAAGACAAGAAATAAAGCAGTTATATAATGATGCATGTTATGAGTGTGTTGTGTACAATTATAAATGCAGGAAAGTAAAGACAAAAAAGTAAAGTACACGGCCCTCACTTTATTCACTCCGCTCTCTGGTGTACAGACAGAAAAGTAGATATGCATGCTAATGCAGTACAGAAAAGTAAGCAATCACACATAGGTGCCCTCTAGACAAGACACCCGCAAGCAAACCACAACAAGCCACTGGCCTAACTTAGGCTAAAGTTGGTTGTCCTAGCAAGCATCTAAGTGTGTGAAGAAAGCTGTGTGGTTTGGGTAAATCCTAATGGGTTTATTTGTTCAAATTATATGTATTATTAGAATTGATTTATTATAGGCCCAAGGAATTTGATTAAAGTTTAAATAAAGTATATTTGAATTTATTAAGAATTATTCCAATTTTAAATGTTAAAGTTCATTAATTTAGATTATAAAGAATTTATAGATTGATAATTCCCTAAGTGCTGGAAATCATCAATTTATAAATCCTAGGACTTTCAAAATAAATACCCGTCTTAGACAGAAGGTATGTATTCTGTAATATCAAGATCTGCTCCAGTATCGTCCAGGACGATCTGGGATCGTCCTGGGACGATCAGTTGAGGATTTGCTCCAGAATTTGCCCAGAATTGCTCCAGGTGATTTTCTATAGGCATCGTCCAGGCCGATTGGAGACATCGGCCAGGCCGATTGGTACTGTAGAAAATATCGGCCAGACAACAGCCCTGGGAGGATTCCAGGACGATCCTTTTGGTCGGATCGTCCCGGGCCGATCTGGCGATCGGCCAGGCCGATCTGAAGATTACTTAAGGGAATTCAGCTCATTTGAAGAGAGAGAAAATATTTTTATAAATATCTAATTTTCGATCTGAGGAGAGAGAAAAAGAAAGAATTTGGAAAAGTTGATTTCGGGAAGACGCAGAGCCGTTTTCGTTCGAAGAGACTGTTAAGGAATTTGCTGTGCACGAGGTAAGGCACATTCCACCTTTCTCAATTTTCAGAACCGTCGAGTTTGGCGGTATTATCTGTCCGGAATCGATTTTCGTTCGTGATTTTCGTCCGTATCTTTTGATCGTTTCAGTTTTTACCGCGTAACTTTTTGTATATCGTTGCCGTGTCGGGTGTGCATGTTTTGACTATATTTTGAAGATTTTTGTCTGGGTATTTTTGATTCGACTGTGTTTTTAGTCGACTGGATTTTTCTGTGAAATTGGAAATTATCTGTGCAGTAGAATAAAGGTTCTGAAATGTTGATATCTGTATTCTGTGCGAATTTGATGAATTTTGATTTTCAGGAAAATTGTGTAAATTCTATATACTGCCGTTATGCTGCCCGATTTTTGGGTAATTTCTGATTTGTCCGGATTTTCTCTGAATTGATATGCTATCTGTATATGCTATACAAAAGGAGTTATAAGGGGCCTGGATCCTATGAGATTCAGTTAGTGTCTGGGAAATCTGAAATGAGCTCAATATGAAATCTGATATCTGTTCTGTTCCGGATCCGAGGAAAATCTGTTTAAGTGCTATATGCACTATATATGTATTCTGGTGCTATAAGCACATCTGATCTGTTCTGGTGCCGTGAGCACAAAGGGAGGCATAAGGGGCCTGGATCCTATGAGATTCAGTCAGTGTCAGGGAATTTAGCTATGAATTACATAATATCTGATATCTGATATATGATTCTGAAATGATTTTGTTCTGTTCCGATATGATCTGTACGATTCTGATTCTGTTGATCTGATATGTCTGATATGTTCTGTTTCTGATTTGATATGACTTCTATTTTCGTACAGTTCTGTTTGATTTGATATCTGTCCGATTCCGTTTTGATTTTTGTACGGATTTGTCTGATGTTTTGGTTTTGCGATTCTGAGGATTTTGATTGGAGGTTTGTTGCTTTACTGAGCTGTTGAGCTCACCCTTGCTTTCTGGTGGGTTTCAGGTTCTGGGAAAGGGAAGGAAGTCCAGGATTAGTTCAGAGTCTGATCAGTATAGGTATTTTTGTACTTTTGATTTTTGTACAGTCATGGCTTTTCTGTTCTGTCTTTCTTTCTGTCTAAAAGCCATGTACTGTATTTGTAGATGATTATTTTGAGAAAATAAAATCAGATAGATCTTTTGTTCCGCTGCATTTGATGTTTTTAGTAGCTCTGTTTTGTTTAAAATACTTTGGAAGATTCAGTTCCGAACCAAATTCTAAAGCTAGATCCTGGTTAGTGCTGCTCTCGTCGCGGCCCGGTGCGAACGGGATCCGTCTCGTCTCGGGTCGGGTCGTGACAAGCTTTTTTGGTATCAGAGCAATGATTTTGGAATTTGGGAATTTTGTGAAACAGAGCTATAGGAAGTGATCAGTGAGTCTGTCTGGGGGGTAGTTTTGGTTTGTTCGGTTTTTTTTATTGTGTTGTTTTTGTGATAGTTTTCCGGATTTTCTGGATTTTTCTGTATGGATCAGCCAGACCCAGACATGACAGATGGGCAGAGTGCAGATCAGGCAGCACTAGTGGGGAGTACAGCCCCAGTGGTTGGTGCTGACACGCTTTCTCAGTTTGCTTCACTTGTTGCTCAGATGATGAGTGAGACTCAGAGTAGAGCTTCTACTGTCCGATCTGATGACCTGGATAGACATTTGCAGTTGTTTATGAGGTTGAAACCTCTGAGATTCGAGGGCGCTGTTGAGCCCAGAGCAGTCGAGGAGTGGCTGAGGAGATTGGAGAAGACTTTTGACGGGATGCAGTGTCCGTCAGACAGGAAGGTACCGTTGGCAGTTTTTCTGTTGGATGGAGAGGCTGAGCACTGGTGGGAAGGCCAGCAAGCGGCCAGATTTCAGGGCAGACTGAACTCTTTGATTATCTGGGAAGAGTTCACTTAGGTATTTCGAGACTGGTTTGTTCCTCCTTCTGCACGACAGCAGATGCAGGAGAATTTTCTGAGACTTGTTAAGGGGAGCAAGACGGTGATGCAGTACGATGCTGAGTTTACTGCATTAGCCAGGTACGCTCCGCAGCTGGTTAGCACTTCTGCTGAGAGGTGTTACAGATTTCTGAGGGGATTACGAGATACTTTGAGGCAGCCCCTGATACCATTCCGGATCACCGACTTCTCTGAGCTTATGGAGCGAGCTCGTCTGATAGAGAACGACCTGATGGCTACTCAACAGCGGTGGACTGCGAGTATGGAGGTGAGGCTTCTGGCAGTGGTTCCTCTGGGAAGAGGAGATTCGTTTCTGGTTCTGGATCTGGAGATTCCAGGAGAAGTGGAGGGTCGTCTGGTACTGCTACCAGTACGACGAGTTCTGGATCAGTCAGTTCGGCACCTGTGTGCCAGAACTGTGGACGATGACACTTTGGCCAGTGCTACAGGATGGCTGGTCTGTGCTTCCGATGTGGTCAGTCAGGACATCGGATTGCAGAGTGTCCACATATGGGATTTGATCAGCGATCTAAGGGCTTTGTTAGACCTGTCAGTTCAGCAGCAGGAAGACCGAGGACTATTCCTCCACGCCCTGAGGGATTTGCTGGTAGAGGTGGTTGTTCTAGTTCTGCACCACGGAGACCACCTACTGTTCAGAGGGAGCAGAGTAGTTCTGTTGCTTCAGCCCCTGTTCCAGTTCAGCCCCGAGTTTACAGCTTGAGTCAGCAGGAGGTTTGAGATGCTCCCGATGTTGTGACAGGTACGATTTATATTTTTGATCAGCCATGTCGTGTTTTGTTTAACTCCGGAGCGAGTCATTCTTTTCTGTCCGAGCACTATTTTGAGATTTTACATTTGGATTCGATGGTTTTACCGGTTTCTTTGCCTGTGATTTTACCGGCTGGGAATCCTTTGATTGCTCGACAGTTTTGTTTGTGTGAGATTGAGATTGCTGGCAAGAAGTGGAAATCAAGTTTGATTCGATTGCCGATTTTATCGTATGATGTGATTCTGGGCATGGATTGGCTGAGTCAGTATGAAGCCCAGATAGACTGTCTGAAGAAGCAAGTGAGTTTGCTTATGGCTGGAGAGAGAGTCGTATTTCAGGGATTACGAGGTGTTCTCTCCAGTCTGGTTTCTGTGTTGGAAGTGAGCAGGATGTGGAAGAAGGGATGCCCAGTGTTTTTGGCTTCGGTGCGGGATCTGAACCTAGAGGTTGGTTCTATTTCTGAGATCCCAGTGGTACGGGAGTTTGTTGATGTTTTTCTTGAGGAGTTGGTTGGTTTACCTCCGGATAGAGATGTGGAGTTCTCTATTGATGTTTTTCCGGGTACCGCTCCGATATCAAAAGCTCCGTATAGGATGGCACCGAAAGAACTTTCTGAGTTGAAAGTTCAACTTCAGGAGTTGGTTGACAGAGGTTTTGTGCGTCCTAGTGTTTCGCCCTGGGGAGCACCTATTTTGTTTGTGAAGAAGAAGGACGGTACACTCCGTATGTGTATTGACTACAGAGATTTGAACAAGGTCACGATCAAGAACAAGTATCCTTTGTCTCGGATTGACGACTTGTTTGATCAACTTTCTGGATCTTCGGTATTTTCGAAGATTGATTTGCGATCCGGATATTATCAGGTGAAGGTAAAGGAAGTTGATATTGTGAAGACAGCTTTCAGTACTCGGTACGGGCACTACGAGTTCTTGGTTATGCCTTTTGGGGTAACCAATGCGCCTGCTATTTTCATGGATCTGATGAACCGAGTATTCAAGGAGTATTTGGATCAGTTTGTGATCGTCTTCATCGACGATATTCTGGTATATTCTGCATCTGAGGATGATCATGCCAGACATTTGAGGATTGTGTTGGAGACTTTGAGGAGGCATCAGCTGTATGCCAAGTTCTCCAAGTGTGAATTCTGGCTGAAGAGCATTTCTTTTCTGGGGCATGTGATTAGCGGAGAAGGCATTTCTGTAGATCCCCAGAAGATTCAGGCAGTTGCTGATTGGCCAAGGCTGACTACGGTATTTGAGGTACGTAGTTTCTTAGGCATGGCCGGGTATTATAGGAAATTTGTGAAAGGATTTTCACAGATTTCGACGCCTCTGACGAGACTGACTTAGAAGTCAGTACCTTTTGTTTGGACACCGGAGTGTGAGGCGAGTTTTCAGCGATTGAAGGATTGTTTGACTTCAGCTCCAGTACTCGCACTTCCGTCAGGTACGGAAGGTTTTCAGGTGTTCAATGATGCTTCATTGAAAGGATTGGGTTGTGTCCTGATGCAGCATGGTCAGGTAATTGCTTATGCTTCGAGACAGTTGAAACCACATGAGAAGAATTACCCGACGCATGATTTTGAGTTAGCTGCAGTAGTTTTTGCTTTGAAGATTTGGCGTCATTACATGTATGGCGTCAGATGTGAGATCTTCACTGATCATAAGAGTCTGAAGTACATTTTTACTCAGAAGGACCTGAATCTGAGACAGAGAAGATGGCTCGAGTTGATCAAGGACTATGATTTGACTATTCAGTATCAGCCTGGGAAGGCGAATGTGGTAGCGGATGCTCTGAGCAGAAAATCTTCTGGATTATCAGGTTTGCAACTTACTTGTGATGATTTCCTGATTCGTGATATGGAGCGATTGCAGTTGGAGGTGATTTCCTCAAGTGGTTTGGAGTTAGCTCAGATGAGTATTCAGTCTACTTTGGAAACAAGGATTCAGGAAGCCCAGAAGTCAGATTCTGATTATTCGAAGTTGATTGCTCAGATTGGATCTGGTAAGACTCCTGAACTTCGAATTTCTGATTCTGGTGCTATTTTCTATAAGAACAGGTTGTGGGTACCTGTGTTTGGAGCTTTGAGGCAGGAGATTCTGTACGAATCTTATCATTCAGGCTACACTGTACATCCAGGCAGTGGTAAGATGTACGCTGATATGAAGCTTTTGTTTTGGTGGCCTGGAATGAAGAAATATGTGGCAGAGTTTGTGTCGAGATGCGAAGCCTGTCAGTTGGTGAAGGCAGAGCATCAGCGACCAGGTGGACTGTTGCAGTCGTTGCCTATCCCTGAGTGGAAATGGGAAGAAGTAACGATGGACTTCGCGATGGGTTTTCCGCGATCTAGACAAGAGCACGACGCTATTTGGGTGGTTGTGGATCGATTGACGAAATCCGCTCATTTTCTTCCGATTAGACAGACGGATTCAGTTGATCGCTTGGCACAGATATATGTGAAAGAGATAGTCAGATTGCACGGTGTGCCTCGCGTGATTGTTTCTGATCGAGATGGACGTTTTACTTCCAGACTTTGGAATGGCATTCAGCAAGGCTTGGGTACGAAACTGCATTTCAGTACAGCCTTTCATCCTTAGACCGACGGACAGTCTGAGAGGACTATTCAGGTGCTGGAAGACCTGTTGAGACTTTGTGTTCTGGACTTTGGCGGAAGCTGGGAAGATCATATCCCGCTGATTGAGTTTGTCTATAATAACAGTTTTCAGTCCAGTATCGGTATGGCACCATACGAGGCTCTGTATGGCAGGAAGTGCCGTACTCCTTTGACTCTAACGGAGGTTGGAGATAGACAGACTTTGGGGACCACTTTTGCTGATGAAACTGCTCAGAAGATCAGTTTTATAAGAGAAAGATTGAAAGCTGCTCAAGATCGACAGCAGAAGTATTACAATCAGAAGCATAGGTTTGTTGAGTTTCAGGTTGGTGACTTTGTGTATGTCAAAGTCAGCCCGATGAAAGGTGTGAGCAGATTTGGTCAGGTAAGCAAGCTTAGTCCAAGGTATGTTGGACCTTTTGAAATCCTGGAAAGGATTGGAAAAGCTGCTTACAAGTTATTGCTTTCTGATTCTATGCCTGATGTGCATAACGTGTTTCACGTATCCACTCTGAGAAAGTGGGTATCCGACTCTGGAAAGAAGGTATCTGCTGATGAGGTTGAGATTCAGAAGAATCTGGCGTACAAGGAAGAGCCAGAGTTAATTTTGGCGTACGACGTCCGAAAGTTAAGAAATAAACAGATTCCGATGGTTAAAGTCCAGTGGAAGCACCGGACTGCACGGGAAGCGACTTGAGAGAAGGAGTCTGACATGAGACAGTCGTACCCGTACTTGTTTTGACTGAGTTTGGATTGGATAATGTCGAGGATGACATTTTTCTGAGTTGGGGAGATTGTAATATCAAGATCTGCTCCAGTATCGTCCAGGACGATCTGGGATCGTCCTGGGACGATCAGTTGAGGATTTGCTCCAGAATTTGCCCAGAATTGCTCCAGGTGATTTTCTGTAGGCATCGTCCAGGCCGATTGGAGACATCGGCCTGGCCGATTGGTACTGTAGAAAATATTGGCCAGACAACAGCCCTGAGAGGATTCCAGGATGATCCTTTTGGTCGGATCGTCCCGGGACGATCTGGCGATCGGCCAGGCCGATCTGAAGATTACTTAAGGGAATTCAGCTCATTTGAAGAGAGAGAAAATATTTTTATAAATATTTGATTTTCGATCTTAGGAGAGAGAAAAAGAAAGAATTTGGAAAAGTTGATTTCGGGAAGACGCGGAGCCGTTTTCGTTCGAAGAGACTGTTGAGGAATTTGCTGTGCACGAGGTAAGGCATATTCCACCTTTCTCAATTTTCAGAACCGTCGAGTTTGGCGGTATTATCTGTCCGGAATTGATTTTCGTTCGTGATTTTCGTCCGTATCTTTTGATCGGTTCAATTTTTACTGCGTAACTTTTTGTATATCGTTGCCGTGCCGGGTGTGCACGTTTTGACTATATTTTGAAGATTTTTGTCCGGGTATTTTTGATTCGACTGTGTTTTTAGTCGACTGGATTTTTCTGTGAAATTGGAAATTATCTGTGCAGTAGAATAAAGGTTCTGAAATGTTGATATCTGTATTCTGTGCGAATTTGGTGAATTTTGATTTTCAGGAAAATTGTGTAAATTCTGTATACTGCCGTTGTGCTACCCGATTTTTGGGTAATTTCTGCTTTGTCCGGATTTTCTCTGAATTGATATGCTATTTATATATGCTATACAAAGGGAGTTATAAGGGGCCTGGATCCTATGAGATTCAGTTAGTGTCTGAGAAATCTGAAATGAGCTCAATATGAAATCTGATATCTGTTCTGTTCCGGATCCGAGGAAAATCTGTTTAGGTGTTATATGCACTATATATGTATTCTGGTGCTATAAGTACATCTGATCTGTTCTGGTGCCGTGAGCACAAAGGGAGGCATAAGGGGCCTGGATCCTATGAGATTCAGTTAGTGTCAGGGAATTTAGCTATGAATTACATAATATCTGATATCTGATATATGATTCTGAAATGATTTTGTTCTGTTCCGATATGATCTGTACGATTCTGATTATGTTGATCTGATATGTCTGATCTGTTCTGTTTCTGATTTGATATGACTTCTGTTTCCGTACAGTTCTGTTTGATTTGATATCTGTCCGATTCCGTTCTGATTTCTGTACGGATTTGTCTGATGTTTTGGTTTTGCGATTCTGAGGATTTTGATTGGAGGTTTGTTGCTTTACTGAGCTGTTGAGCTCACCCTTGCTTTCTGGTGGCTTTCAGGTTCTGGGAAAGGGAAGGAAGTTCAGGATTAGTTCAGAGTCTGATCAGTATAGGTACTTTTGTACTTTTGATTTTTGTACAGTCATGGCTTTTCTGTTCTGTCTTTCTTTCTGTCTAAAAGCCATGTACTGTATTTGTAGATGATTATTTTGAGGAAATGAAATCAGATAGATCTTTTGTTCCGCTGCATTTGATGTTTTTAGTAGCTCTGTTTTGTTTAAAATACTTTGGAAGATTCAGTTCCGAACCAAATTCCAAAGCTAGATCCTGGTTAGTGCTGCTCTCGTCGCGGCCCGGTGCGAACGGGATCCGTCTCGTCTCGGGTCGGGTCGTGACATATTCATTTCGAGAGTCCCCAAAATTTATTAAGGAGAGAGAAAGGGACCTTATGAATGTAATACGACGTGCCCTCCTGGAGGAATCTAGTACGTCGTATAAGGTCGGTAGTTTATTATTTTTGTTTGAAGATCTCCAAATCCAAATGGATTAGTGCCTTCCTAAAAGGAATTGAGCACAATCCATAGGAGATCTCTTTGTTATTTAAATGTTTTAAGGATCTTTAAAAGTCAAAACACCCAAAGTCCTCCAGAAGGAATCAAACTTTAGGTGTAGAAGATCCGAATTCGTTTAATCTGAATCAATTATCAAATTTGATTGATTAAGATAAATCTTAACCAATCAAATTATCTAATTAATTCAAGTTAAAGGAATGTATAATTTAATTGAATGATTAATAGATTTTAATTAATAGAATTCAGAAATTATTAAGAATTAAAGGTTTATTGATTTATTAAGGATTTGAGATTGACTTAGAGATTTGATTTTTTTTTAATGATTAGTTGGATACCACCTTTGTTTTACACCGAGGCGGTGAAGTTTATTTCACCTTCCTTGGGACTAAGCTAATAGCCTCGTAGGCCTGGGTTACACAGTGGTACCCGGTATATTTAAATAGCTTAAGTTCATTAAGAATTAAGAGTTAATGAATTTTATTAAAAATGTGTTAAGTTACTGATTTTTAAAGTTTGATTAATTTAAATTTGTCATTAACTGATTCGTGGCGTTGTGCCACCAGGCTCGAGGAACCAGCCTCCTTAGGACACTTAGCCCCGCAGCCCGGAGTAGTCCAGCCGATAAACCAAATTAATGTAGTTGAATTAGAAGTTTTAAAAGGTTAGATAATTAATAATTAATCTATTTTTAAGGTTTAACACCCCTTGGAATCCAATCGTGGCGTTGTGCCACCAGGCTCGAGGAACCAGCCTCCTTAGGACACTTAGCCCCGTAGCCCGGAGTAGTCCAGCCAATAAACTTTATCTTTAGGATGGTTGTTGTGTTTTAAAAGGTTTGTTGAATGTTTTAAACATTAAGTTAACATTTTCTAGAGTTTCAAAGCAATTTTGAATTTTTAAGAATTTTTGAATATTTTAATCATTTAATTAAGGGTTCAAAATTTGACTTTTTGATTAAGCCCAAATTCTAGAATGTTTGTATTTTATTAAAATACTAGACCTTACTACAATCAGTTATACAGTAAGTACTTTCAAATCGGATTTTTCTGTATTTTATTACAAAGGTTTGAAGTTTTGAACTAGTTTTTAACTACGGTATGACCAATTTGTTGACTTTTTGAAATATTACCGATTTCTGGAATTTAATATTTTTAATAAATATTAGACTTTATTAGGAGTTGAATGCAACTTAGTTTGAATGATTTGGATTTTTCTTGAATTAGTTATGATTTTTCAAAGTTTGGGCTATTTAATGAATTTTTGGAAATTATTTAATTAAGGCCCTTTTTATGGTTTTGCTCCAAATGGATTCCAAACCTCTTGAAATCAGCTCCAAAGGTCAGGGATGACCTAAGGAGGGATTTCCAAGTGTTTGGGAATTTATTGGAATTTTTAATTATTATTAATTAATTAAAAGAATTAAATGTTGAATTTCACTTGAAATTAAATTAAACTTTAATTTGCTGTTAAATTAGTTTGATTTTAATTTTCATTGGTTAAGGATTTAATTATGGTCAGTTAGAAATATTATTTATAATTTTTGGATTTAATATTGATTTATTATATTTTCTGGAAGTTTAGGTGATTAAGGATTAATTAAGGGTTTGATTTAGACTTAATGAAATTTAGTGAACTTTGGATTTGTATTTTGATTTCAAAAGATTTAATATGTGTTTTAAAACCAGTTAGAATGATTTGGAGTTGATTTAGATTGATTAGAATATTTAGGGATTTTATTTTTATTTATTAGGAGTTTATTAATATTAAAGAAAAATAAAACATAATCTACTAGTTGTTTTGAGATCAATTATTGTCCAATCAAGATGTATTTGATTAAAAAGGTATATGACACTAGTTTTCTATTTTTATGTTCAATCCCAAAAGGGATGTAAGTGTAGTTCTTCCTAAATCTTTCTAAATTGACTAAGACCAAGTCCTTAATTATTGTCCTTAATGTCACTAAATTATAGGTAAATAAATCATGTTCTTCTAACCCTTTGGACACTAATTATAAGCACAACAAACCATGAACAATAAAAGTGTATCCTAATATCCTATGGAGTTGCTCATGGTAGATTATTAAATTGTAGACTATAACATTGTCTATAAATTTACTAATTTACCATAAGGATTTGGGTATATCAAATTGAATTAATAATACTTAAAGATGCAAAAGGTCTCTCCAAGTATGTTTTTATTCAATTTGATGTTTTCATCAAGTATGATTTGATAGCTATATAGCTAACTATACTAATATACATAGATTTAACATTCCAAGATAGATAAAAGCTATGGAATCATACTTGATTGAGAATCCAAATTCATTTATCAGTGAGAGGGAAACTCTTACTAATTCCATAGAATCCTAACATGCTTGAATGGATTTTAGATTGAGTGTATTATGAATTTACAAACAAAAATCAAAATCAAACCATGATGAAGATTTTGTAAAAATTCATAATTCAGTTTATATTGCATCAAATGGCTTAATAAAAATATGGGACATCACCCTTAGACCCTAAAACCCTTATGCCAAGTTTCAGCCAAAAATAGTTTATATATTTTTATTTAAAAATAAAACAAGATTTTATGTATTATTGAAATTATTAATATGATAATAATCAAAATAATTTTTAATTATTTTTAAAATATAGTACTTAAAAATATGAACAAAACAAGCCCAAAAACTCCAAAATCGGATAAGAAATGAAATTCTGGTGCAATTTTGAAGTTTTGGACATTTTCTGGAATTATTTTAGGTATTTTAAATGTCAGTCAAACGGCGGCGCTGACCTGGACACGCGGCGCACTCAGGGATGGCCACGCGGACGGCGGCGGTCAAGCGGGACCCACCACTTAACCAGCGCGGCATTAACATGAACCGTCAGATCGATCACAGAGGAGATCCGACGGCAGGGATCCGAGCCGCTTCAACGGATTTGATCTGGAATGATCAGACGATCAATAGAGTTCCCGCTGTTTGGATCTAGGGTGTAGATCTGGTCAGACGAAGCTCTGGCCAACCACGCTTTTAAAGGATTGAAATGGGGTTCAAAACCGATCTGATCTCAGCCGTTGATCTGAAAAGAACAGATCCAACGGTGGAGGGATCGTCTTCCTGCTCCATCCAAACCGAGAACCCTAGAGGGATTTTTGATTTCGTTTTCATAAAATACTGGACGAAGAATGTTAAAATTTTAAACAGAGACAGTATATAACGTAAGAAAGAGTGGGGGATTGATTTTAGGCCATTTGGTGCAATATACAAAGGTTTATTTAAGAACCTATATAAGCTCCTAGGGTTTAAGATTTATCACCAAAGGATGGATTTGATTTGGTTGAAATTAATACGGCTGAACTTGTAGACTGTCCACGTGTTGATTTCCTTCAGACCCCAAGCTCAAACGATCACTGAAAGCCAAGTTGGATGGAGGTGGTTCTCGGTCAACCACTAATCTCACCGCCGGTAGCTTCGAAACGTCAAGGATCAACGGGAAAATGAAGGTTGACATCTAGGAAATCAGAACGAAACCTTAGGAGCTCTGGGAAAAGGCTGGAATGCAAGATAGCTTAGAATGAGCTCCTCCCGCCTCTCTTCCCTATTCATCGTTTGGAGCCAAAAGTAGCGGCTGGGATTGATCAGGGAGGTCTCTTGGATGCTAGACACGTGGCCCAGGTGGTTAGAGGATAGAGGAGTGGAGTGTGCTGGCTGAAATGAGCTGGCCACTTCCTTGTTTGTCCTCACATGGGAGGGGACCACAAGCCGTTAGGGCTCAAACCAGGGCTTGAGTTGGGTTGGATTAGCTCCCAGGAAGCTTCTAGAATTGAATCCCATAGGCTGGAAAGGCCTGATATGAGTTTGGTGATGTGGTTTGGTCGGGTTGACCAAGTGAGATCAATTGAGTTCTTGGTTGAGCTCAGGAGCACGCCAAGGCTTGGGCTGAGTTGGATTAGCTCTTAGAGAGCTTCTGGAGTCAAATCCAATGGCTGGACTAGCTTGGTTCAAATTGGGTGAGTCAATTTGCACGGGTTTGATCGAGTGAGCTTACTTAAGCTCTTGGTTGACTCTTTGACCAGTCAACAGAGGTCGAGCCAGATGAGGTGGCACCTTGATCAAGCTATAGAGTGAACTTAGACTATTGGATAGGTTTGGTTTCAGGAGGATAGGTTGAATGGGGAGATTTGACCATGGAAATGTTTCTTTAATCCTTGAGTTGACTGGTTTGACCAGTCAACTAAGTCAATGTTTGGTGGGGGGAAATTGTGAGGAATCCATGACATGCTAGTTGAGGGTTGAGAACTTGATTGAGAGCTTGAAAAGGTTAAAAGGCTCAAATGGGTTGAAAGGGCCCATTAAGACCCTTAAAGGGAAGTTGAGTCAACTGGGTTGACCTAACTAACCAGACTGAGCTAGGGTAGGGGGTCATGGTTGAACAGGCCTGGTTAAACATTTAGAGTCTTATGAGGGTGATTTAGGGATTTTAAAAGGCTGTTAAGCCCAAAAAAGGCTTGATGGGCCCTTAATGGGCTTTTAGGCCAAAACTGGTTTACTTGGTCAACCAGTTAAGTTTAGGGGCTGGAAATAGATTCAACAGATTCAGGACATCATTCTGAGTCTATTGGATGTGGTCCCAGGGTCTGGAGAGATCAATTTGGTCAAAATCACCATTTGAACCCTTAAGGACCTCTTGGGTCAAACCTGTTGACTTGGTCAACCAGGTTGACCCAGGGGTTGGGAATGGGTGCAATAGGTTTGAAATATCATTTTAAAATTGTTGAAGGTTGTTGCATTGAGTTTAGAGCTCATTTGATTTGAAATCACTATTTGAGCCCCTATAGGGGTATTTTGGTCATTTTTACCCCTGGCCAAATAGGGGTCAAATTGAACCAGTCCAGAGGCAGTTTAATGTTCAGGGAGTCAAAATTGATGGTCTGAAAGTGATTAGAGACTTTGGGGAGGTCTTTAAGACCAGGGTGTAGTTAAGGGCAGGTCCAATGGCATAGGCTGTAAATATTTGAAGGTTTTACAGCCTTTGGGTTTTGATTTAGTAACTGGGGTTAGAGAACTCAGAATGGGCTCAAATTTGGAGGGTTGACACTACAGACATGCCCCATCAGTATGAAACTGACAGAGCTTGAATCTGAGTTCATTTCACTGGGTTTTGAAGTATTCAAAGATTTGCTGGAAAAGGCCTTTAGGACCAAGCCTTAGGACCTGAGATCTGGGTCTAGAATTGATTGGATTTGTATTGACTTGAGTTTGGATTGGATTCAGGATCTTATTGAAGACCTCATACAAAAATGAGGTCAACAGAAAATAGCAATGAAGTTAAAGATATGATAATGATATAAAAAGTGAAATAATAAGAAAGAGACATTAAATAGATCCTCTATAACAAAATATTAACACTTCTAATATCTAAATTCACACAGCAATGTCCTCTAGGAGCTCATTGGTTACCTTCTAAACACAAAAATGTATTTTAAAAATAATAATTTAATTTATAGTAATTTTAAATTAGAAAAATAAAATTATTATTTTGATGGAGTTTTGAGAAATTTAAACTGATTTACAATCAAATATTCATCTAATTAATAAATTTACTAAACATTATCATTTTAAAAAAATATTTCTAATTTAAAACAATCAACTGAGGACATGATCTCTTGATGATAAAACACCATCACATATAAACTAGCATAAAAGTTAAAAGGAAATGACATATTGGCCAACATTATTCATAAAATGATGTGACTTATGATAATATTTTTAGATAATTATGTTAAAATTATAGTCCAATTCATTACTTTGACGTATTAATTAATTAATTGAAGTTAAAAATCTTTTTTTATTAAAATAATAAAATTCAAAATTTAATGCCAGTAATGATTTGAAATATCACATATTTTTTCAAAATATTCTAAAATTGATGATTTTATTACTTTATTAAAATGAGTTAAAATGAGTAATGACATCATCGTGTTTGTTAACCTAAGAGATGCATCATTTCGAAATGCAAAGAAAGTATTAGTATTTTGATGGAAGTAAAATGAGTTAAAAAGTATTTTTTTATTTTTGTATTAAAACTCCGTTTTAGAAAGCAATGAAAAAGCCGTCCCAAACGAAGCCTTAATCAAAATGGAATAAAATTGGATTTGGTAAATTAGTGGTTAAGATTATATGTAATATAAAGTTTATGTTTATAGGTGGCAAACGAGTCAAGTCAAGCTCGAGCCAAGGGTTGTTCGAGTCAAAGCAACTCTAAGGATCTAATCATTAGATATTTATATACTAATATCAACTATTATTTGATGTGTGTTTAAACTAATTTCTCATTATATCTCCATTATTCTTTCCTTTATATGGAGTTCTATACACATCCATTATTGTTTCTCAAATGAAGGCTTTCAACATCATTAAGTATTATACACGAAGAGCCAATTTATGAGTCATCAACTCTTAAATATTGTTCAATCATAATAAGAAGGAAGAAAGCTCGAAGGGAACCACAAAATTGCATGAACTACATTTGATTACAACCAAGTTGTGAGCTTTGATATAATTTGTTATGGAGAATTATTCAGAATGAGATAAAAGGAAACTCTAATGTACAAATAGTCAAATCATATTGAACCCAATAGGGGTGCAAATGAGTCAAGTCAAGCTCGAGCCAAGGGTTGTTCGAGTCAAGCTCGGCTATCAAAACCCGAGCTTGAGCTCGAACTCGAGTCGAGTTCAAAATCCGAGCTCAAGCTTGACTCGTCTTCAAGTCGAGTCCGTCATCGTGTTCGTCTCCTAAGTTTCGTCCCTCGTCGAGCACATTATCCCGAGGTCCGTCGTCAATGACATCCAGAGCACATCTGTCATCCATCGTCGAGCAGAGATCCGACGTCGTCGAGCGGAGGTCCATCGTCATCTAGAGCTCGTCTGCCGTCGAGCAGAGATCCGCCATCGAGCAGAGATCCGCCATCGAGTAGAGATCCAACATCGTCGAGCAGAGGTCCATCGTCATCTAGAGCTCGTCTGTCATCGAGCAGTGGTCCGTCGTCGTCGAGTAGAGGTCCGCCATCATCCGAGCATGTAGTCGCGTCCGCCGTCTTCGGAAGGGGTCATCTGAGCTTGTCTGTCATCGTCCCGCTCGCGATCTCTCACGATTTGGATTTCTCGCTCATGATTTGGTTTCCCGCCCACAAGCTCCACCGTCAAGCTGCTCGTCGAGCCGACGAATCGAGTCCGACGCTTGTTCAAGCTCGAGCTCGACAAGCTTTCGAGCTCAAAACTGTGTTCGAGCTCGACTCGCGAGCTCGATAAGCTCGACTTGTCAAGCCTGTTACCGAGTCAAGTCCGAGCCGACTCGTGAGCCGGGTTGACTCGATTGCACCCTAAACCCAAATGCCTAAGCTTATAAAGAAAGACCAATCACTTTGTATTATTAAATCAACATATAGCACCCACAAAATTCTCTATTTCAATGTGCATCAAGATTCATGATCAAGATACTTTTTATGCTGATTTTTGTATACAAAATTTTAAAATCAGAAAATAAAATTAGATAATTCTTACCTATTTTTTTTCATTTTTTGAGAATCAATGCAAAAATAGTAAAGGGCGACTAACAGCTTCCCGCGGGCCTACTCTTTGGCGCTCCACCGTCTGCAATAAATAACGACCCCGTTTTGACCTAATTTTTTCATCTACCTCCATCACCGGTTCATAGTTTCCTCGTTCTATTATTTTCATTACAAAAAGTCAATTGAATCCGGTGGTTAGCAATGCTGCAGCGCTCGCTTGGATCCGGTCCATAATAACTTAGTCTCTTTTCGTCTTTGTTGTTCGGCTTCGTTGCTTTGCAGTTGCATTAGATTGCACGCGTCGCTTTTTAGTTCCTTCGTGGCTGTTCGACTTCACTCCTTCGACGCCTTCCTATCGATCGGAAGTTACGACATTTTGATCGGAAGTAAGAACGGGAGCTCACTGGCTGTGATCGTAGCTTTCTCCCTTTCAAGCGCTCGGTAGGGTAAAGCCCGTTAAATCCGACACACCGAGGGATTTAGCAAATCCGGGATTTAAGCCCTAAGTCCGCAAATCCAGATTTACGGAATCTCGGGATTTAACTCGCGGACAAAAACCGTTTGACTGGATTTAGCGTAAATCCGACTTAAATCCCACGATAAATCTGACACCAAACAGCCCCTTAGGGTTGCACATAGGCAGCAATGGCGTCCATCAGATACAATGCTATAGCATTATTTAGCATGGCCGCTATTTGTGTTTCCCTCCTATCCCTCCTCTCCTTTCATCTCTTACATACGTACGCTCGCTTGGATCCGGTCCTTCGATTGCCGTCAGAAATATCCGGCGGCCGCCTGGAAGCCGGCGGGGATGATTCTGTCGGGACGAGATGGGCCATCCCAATTGCAGGATCGTCGAGCTATGAGAATTACCGATATCAGGTATCAGCTTTTCCTATTTCTTTTGGTTTTCGTTAATCTGATTGATTGTTATTTTCTACTTACTTAATTGGTAAATTTTATTTAATCCGATTTAATTGACTTTTCATGAAGCAATGATTTAATTGACTTTTCATGATGCTTGATTGTGTGATTATGTATTAGATGAAGAAACTGTTTAGAACTGTTCCGGATGCTATTTGGACATTGGATCCATGTCATATCCGAGTTTTGGATCTATATAGCGCATATAACATTAACATAATTGTTTATTAAGGGGAAATCATAAACTAGATTATTGATTGGTTTGAATTTGTCACTATTTATTTGATAATCATCTTGCCTTTTTTTCAAGTGGATTATATTTTTTGACAAAACAAAATTAGATTAAAGATTTAGTTGGCTTGCAAAGAGAATTACTATACATTTCTATGAGGGTTCAGATTAAAGATTTATTTTGTTTGAATTTTTTCTCTTATTTTAATTTTTGGGATTAATGATGTGCCGTGCGAAGACGTGAAATTGATCTGATCGCAATGCCCACTTTTTTTGAAAACAAAAATGGAATAAAGATGACAAAAGAAAGAAAGGCCGTTGATGCGAAGTTAGAAATTATTAGGTGTGGCTATTATGGGTCCTGAGGCTGATTTAGACGTGCCATGTCACCATGATGCACCAGGCTCCGAGTGATGCGGCACATCCGAATTAACTGGATGTTGTAGCTAACAATTTTTCGAGGTGCGGTGGCACTGCTGATAGTTGCCCAAACAAAATTATTATTATTATTTTTATTTTCATCTTTTGGGAATGTGTAAGATTGACTTTGTTCATGCTAATCACATTGTGTTTCCTTTTTTTTTTCACTAATCTGATTGATTGTAATTTTTTTCTTGTTTTGATAAATTGTGCTACTTGTTTTAGAAGTCGGATGACTGTATTTCGAGCCGGAGTGATGCAGACCTCATTTTTATTGGAATAAGGTAGACTATTGTATACTATTGTATTTTCATATTATATGACTACTTTTTCTTGTAGACCACTTATCTAGATGGCATTTTTGTAACAGTTTTTTAATTCACCTGAAGGATCATCCAAAAAACTCGATGCACCGAAAGAACTGCTTGATATACTGACTCATCGCGTGCATGTAGATAATAGTATAAACCTTATAGGGAAGCTTCTCTTTGGATCAGAGAAAGGAATACAAGTCCTTAGTGCAGTTCGAAAGACAGGACAACATTTTGTCAATGATTGGGACTGCCTAAAATCAATGGTGAATTTCTTGAACTTCTACTCAAATTTCTCCATATCAAGATTTAAAGGCTTCATTTAAGCATGATTTACATTTCCTTCTCCATATTCGGATTTTAGAAACGCATTGTGGATCTCTATCTGAGTATGGCATGAAGCACATTCACTCTTTAGCTAACATTTGTAATGCTGGCATCAGCTATGAGACAATGGCTAAGGTATCTGCTGAAGTTTGCAATCAGATTCCATCCACTCGACGGAGTTCTCTTCATAGAGGCTTTAGTGCCTGAAATGGGTTATACCAAGGAAGGAAAGCACAATCTCATGCTAGTTAGTGGCTGTCTTCTTCAGTGTTGTAAATAGAAGTTTGGTATGTGTATGTCACATTTCTGTCAAAACTGTATGGCAAGTTTTCCCATATTGAGGATCAAGTATAGTGCCACTACTTTATCAAAAGTTCTTTCTTGAGTTTCTTATTGCTTTCTGATTTGTTCAGTGATATATATATAAAAAAAGTTGAGGCTACATTCTTTCTCTCAAAGTGAAACTTATGCAAAATGAAACCTTTGTTTGAAAGATATTTTCAAGGCTTTCAATTCTTGGTTAGAAGAAATCATACCTCCAATATAATAATGCATAGTTGGGTCTAATGTGCATTTACATATGCTTTGCACTCCAAGGTTTTACCACTATCTATGTATATGTGATGTATAAGAAAAATTTTTATTACTACAATGGTAGTTTATGAGTTTTTGGAGAGAAGTTATATGTAACCTTTTTGTTTCATTCAATATTGCATAGGCATTTAAGTTAAAGTTACGCATTCTATGGGCATTTACATTGAAAAGTGAGGCGATGAGTAAAATAGAGACGAATTTTTGCTATTCTTAATAACTTAACTTGCTTTGTTCTAGTGTTGCACTTTACCATTCTTGGTTGACACGATTCTTGGTTCTCATGATTTTGGAGAGCTCTTTCTTTGAAATATTGATGCTTTCAAGAAGGCATTAATGTTCCATCTCTCCAAACAGATGTTGATTGAAGTTTCAATACCTTTACACTAGCTAAGGAATATATTGTTGGTTCTGAATTCTTGGTAAGTGTTTACATGTGTATGTTTGACATTAGAGGAAATTTATGAGTTTGGGTTGGAAATATTCCTTTGCATTCATGAAAAGAAGCAATTGATTCTTGAGAGTAAAAGTGTGTGTAGAGGTTGAAAGTTGAATTGTCGAAATGTGGAAACATGAAATATGGTGATTTTGGAAAATGAAGTTCGTATATATTTTGAAAGTGAAATAGGTGTGTTTTATAAAAGTGGAGAGTGTATGTGTTGGAAAATATGTATGTATGATACCAAGTGTGTAAAGGTGTAGTGAAAGCAAAGTATGTGTATGTGGATAGTGAAGTGTATGAATGATTGTTACTTTTCTTATATATATGTTTTAGAGGTTGACGAAGCGATATTTGTTGAAATTTAGATTCTTTCTCTTTCAGAATTTAGGGACTTTTAAGTTTTTGTTTTTTTATGATAAAAATTTACTTTTGAATATGTTTAATTTGTCTGTGCTATGCCTTGAATTAGTAAGCTTATTATTTATTAAAGTTGAATCGAAGCAGATTTGATGAATGAAATATATTTTCTTTTGAGGTTATTTTGTTAACTTTTTGCTGTCATATAGAGCATGTTATCGTCTCAATTTTCTTGAATAATGCGTGTAAACACTTGAGAGATTCTTGATTAGACCGGAGGGGCTTCCCATTCACCTTCATGCTTTAATAATATATGATGCCTACAAGTCATATTTGATCTTGTTATCCTCTTTAACCTTGTTGCAAGTTATGTGATTATGTAAAAAAAATTGTGTCTCAACACAGATGTTCTATATTGATTTTTGCTCGATGAAGTGTGTATGACACTTGGATATCATATATCCTTGAACTTGAAACTCCATCCATATATTCTATATCACATGAAGGTGGGAGTTTGTGTTTATATTCCGTTGTTGCATTTATTTTTCATGCTCCAATTACAAGCATATATCGATTTAATATGATGTCGTGAGATTCATGCTAGGAAAGGATGCAAGTTCGTATGACCATTTCTTTGATTCATGGCTAGTTAAAGAGTTTGTGCAAATGTTTATGCCTCAATATTCATATGAATTGTGATTTAGGATATAAAGTTCATATAAGTATTAATGCTTCAAGTAAACAAATTGTTTTTTTAGATATATGAGATGAGTTTGATATGAAGAAATGGTTCATATTGAGATTCCTTTGTTAGCATTGTAATATGGTTTTATGAGAAGTACTTGGAAGCATGTTTGATATCATACAACAAATGGGCTTATAACCATGCTAGATGACTTCACCTATTTTATATTTCAATTGCGAGGTGTTTCTCTTTGTTTTACATTATCGGATGAAGGACCCTTTCTTCATGATTGCATTGATGCGAGTATACCATTGAAGCTTGACACTTAGAAAGGCTTATACTTAATATTATGCTCTAGCATTTAATAAATTATGGCAGCGTTGGAAATGTTGCAAGTGTATGCAAACTTTGATAATGTATATTCCATGTTATTGATTTATGAATTTTTGTTAGAAATTATTTATGCCACCAATATTACCTTTCATAAATAAATTGGTTGAGAGATAAGTGGAATATCAGTAAAATAAAAGCACTCTATGGTTTGATTTATGTTTCTTATGTTGAATATCAATTATAATGAAAATATAGAAACTTTACCACCTCTCTTGATCTCCCTCAGTTTCATTAAATTAGAAAGTCTTGGCCCTCTTTTACAATTAAGTACATATATAAAAAAAAGAAAAGAAAAGATTTTTTCTTAAATTTTTGTATATATATATATATATATATATATATATATATATACATTAGCTGTTCTTCTTGAAATTATATTTCTGTATTACACTGGTTCACAACATTTGGTGTAAACGAAAGATAATTATCCTCCCTAATGAAACTAGGGTTGTCATTGGTAAGATTTGAGCCAATATACCGTAAAACTTTTTCATCGTTGATACTAAGCTCACCATATTGCATGAAATTAGAATCATGATTATACGTATTATTAACTGATATCATTTTATTGACCTGTGAATGTTAGAAAATAAAATATATAAGTTTAACTTACTTGACCTGCGAATGTTAGAAAGTTGAATATATGAGCTTCACTTAATAAGTAGTATATGTTAAAGATAATAGAAAGTGAGAGACTCTTACTTGTTTGTATAACTGTCTCAGAGTTTTGGTTCTCATATTATGAATGTCGTTACTCACCCAAGAGAAGTTATTATATTAAATCAGCATATCAAGAATTTAAAATTATGGAAAAATATTAAGAAGGTTATTAATGCAAGTATCAATTATAAAATTTAATTATTACTGGTTTCATTATTCATTACAGGCTATTGTAAGTCTAATACCTATTAGTGTATTGCATTATTAAAAGGGATATCCTCTATCTTTTAAGCTTTGTAATATCCTTTATAACAAATAATAATGCAATACACTAATATGTGTTAAACTTATAAGAGTTTGTAATTGATAGTAAAATCAATTACAGTTAAATTTTGTAATTGATACTTGTATTAATAATTTTGATAATTATTTTTATTGTTTTAAATTCTTGATGTGCTAATTTAATATTATAACTTCTTTTGGGTGGGCAGCGATATTCATAATCTAAGAATCGAAACTCTGATGCAGCAGTATAAATTAGTAAGAGTTTCTTATTTTTTATTATCTTTAACATATACAACTTATTAAGTGAAGCTTATATATTCTGTTTTTTAATATTTCAATGTCAAGAAATTAAATTTATATATTATATTTTTTAATATTTGCAGGTCAAAATAAGGACATCAGTTGATAATACTTATTACCATGGTTCTCATATAATGCAATATGGTGATCTTGGTATCAGTGAGGAAAAAGTTTGAATGTACATTGGCCCAAATCCTGCCAATGACAACTCTATTTTTATCGAGGATAAATCTCTTCTATTTACACAAAGTGCTGTGAACCAGTATGATGCAGACCTCGTTCATAACTGGCATGAGATAGGCATATGGTATTAGTACCTTTTCTTTTAGACTACGGAGATCAGACACTTTTTTTTTGTAACAGTTCATTAATTCACTTGAATGATCATCCAAAAACTCGATGCACAAAAAGAACTACTTGATATAATGACTCATCACATGCATGTAGATATAGTATAAATCTCTTAGGGAAGCTTCTCTTTGGATAAGAGAAATGCATACAAGTCCTAGTTGAACAGAATAATGTCGGGTCAGTTCCGAGTTCGACCTAAATTTGACTCGTGACCCGAAATTGGCACACCTAGGTTCAAGCATCTCGCCCATTCAGCCAAACCCTGCGAGAGAAAGAGGAGGCGGTGGTGGCGGCTTGCGTGCGTGCTTCTCCCCCATTCGACCGAACCTTGGGCAAGGACGGCGATGTGTGTATGTCTCCTCCTCTCTTCTTCTAACCTGCGATTCTTGCCTGCCTTCCACCCGTCCGAGTGCGAGAAGGGAAGAGGGACTGTCGGCCTTGTATGTCTTCCATTTAGCCGAGCAAGAAAAGGATTGAGAGGCAGAAACCCTTCATTTCTCAAGCTGAAATGGAAGGTTAAGGTTAGTTCTACAAATTTCCCTCCTCCTCCCTGGTCTTGGTCTTGGATTTTGTTTTGGTGGGTTGGTTTTGGCATAGGAGAGAATTGAAAGAGGAAGGATTTAGTATTCCTCTCAGCTTTTGGTTTGGGTGAAATCAAAAGCTATCATGAAGAAGGAAAAGAGGTATGCGACATCTAAACACTGTAGCTATAGGTCTTTTCCACTTTCCTTTATCCTTGCTACGATTACATGAGAAGGAACTAATAGAAAATGTTAAGACAAGGGGGAATGAAAGGTATGGATGGCGACAATCCCCGCTAGATTGGGGCTTGGATGCTCGCAACCGATCTCTCTCTCCTCCTCCCTTATTTGGCTCCAATATTTTCTCTCTCTTTTGTTTTCTTCTTTACATTAATTTCTTACAGATTTTTCTCCTTATAGGTTAGATGGCTGCGGTTTTCATCCTTCTAAACTATATGATTATACATTTTTTTTAAACTAAAAGGCTTCATTTTTACATTTTACTCCATTCAGTTGACTAAGTCAGTGATATGCAACAAAAAAATTTATTTTAGTTGAGGTCTATTTTAATAACTAGCAACAATTCGTTTACTATCTGACCATTTATGTTTTGCTATGCCTGTTGGGAAATTTCTATATGTGGACCAATATATTTTATACATATAAATAAAGAATTATACATTAGACGCTATCTAAAATTAAGCCAATTAAATTTGTGATCTATTTTAGTATTAAATTATTATTTGGCTTATGTGGCATCTCAATTAAATTTTGTATGGAATTAATTTGTGTAGAGGCCGGGTATTTATTTTATTTTAATGATGGGCTGAAATAAAAGAAATACACGTAAAGTATATAAGGGTCGTGGTCCCCAGTTTAAGTGGTGTAGTTCTCATTTCCCTCATTTCCCATCTTGAGTGAAAAGAAGGGGTCTCTCGCTCTCTTGGAGAACACCGCTCTAAACGTGGAAGATCGAAAGACCTTAATTCTGCTTTTCAATGGATTCAGGTACGCTTCCGAAAATTCTTCTCGATGATTTAGCATGTCGTTCGGAGACGATCGAATTGATTTTTATGTCTCCATTAAATCCTAACAAGTGGTATCAGAGCCCGGTTGTCATGTTGAATCAACGAGAAATGATTTTTTATAATCATGTTATTGATTAGTTCAATTTTTTGATCACTAGAAATCTTCTTTTGAGATTTTTCATATACAAAGATTTTGATTTCTCTGTATAAATTAATTGTCATAATTTTCAAAACTAATTTGTTTAAGATCCTAGTTAGTTTTGAGAAATTCAGAGAAATCCATAAATTTACATATGAATTTTAAAGCATTTGTATGAATTATAATTCAGTGGTTTGCTAATTCATCACTATTTGTTATCTATTTTGTTCGTCGTTTCTTCTTGAAGACGATGAACACACTGTTATCTTTGTTTGATTTACGGTTACCGCAATATGAAAAGGTGCAATTGTTAATGACATGATCAGTTAAGTTTCATTTTATTTAAAATTATTGTTAACCAATAGTTTTAATTTTTAAATGTTTCTGAAAGGACACATTTATTGATAATGCGTTTTCTAGATGACGTTATGCATCTACAGCATAGCTAATTTGCTTATTGTATTTATGAAATAGTGCAACGTTTCATTAGAAAATATTGCCTGTAAATGATTACTTTAATATCATTTAAATCCTGTTTATAATCCATGATTTTATTTGGATGGTCCTTTGTAATAATGACCTTGGAATTGATGCCTTATCAATGCATTATGTCATATACAAGATTATTATTATAATTTTGTATTTATTAATCAAACGATTACCTATTTCTTCCTTTGTATACTTAGAGAATTAAATAATTCATATATTGCAAAATTTTATTTTGCATGTTACATCAGTTATTTTTATTTATGAATTAAATATTTCTAAATTGATATAATTATTCATTAATTTAGAATTAAATTAAATTGAAATAATATGTCACCAAAGTGACCTCTATTAGATCAATTTATTTTAATTTTTAAAATTAATTGAATAATGTTAAAGGAATTTTTAGTCTATGCGAAAAATAATCGGCCCAAAGGAAGATTATTTTTTGGCCGGACTCTAAAGATATAGTTATAAATATGTGATAATTTTAAAATTATTCATGCATATAGTAAGTCGGTCCAAAGAAAGACTTATTATTGGCAGAATTTATTATCAATATTTATTAACTATAATTTTAAGAGTATCATTTACAAATTGTAATTTTTGTCCAAAGACTAAATTATGATGTTGTGTTAGGTATCTTATAAAGAGCCCACCATATACTGTTGTTAATTGTGAGTTAATTTTGTTCTTTTTCAGTTAATGTTTCTTCTATATCTGCCAATTTGCATAACATTTCAGTGCTTAGTGGCTCTAATTTTAAGAAATGGAAAAAGCACATTACTATTGTTCTTGGGTGTATGGATCTAGACTATGCGATTCGGACTGAACGCCCACCTGCCCTTACTACGGAAAGCACTATTGAACAAAGGGCAAATTTTGACAAGTGGGAGCGTTCAAACCGCATGAGTCTTATGATCATGAAGCACTCAATTCCAGATACCATCAGGGGTGCAATGCCTGAGGAGGAAAATGCTAAGAATTTCCTAAGCCAAATAGCAGACCGTTTCGTAGGCTCTAAAAAGGTCGAAACAAGTACTATTCTTAGTAAATTTGTTTCAATGCGGTATAAAGGCAAAGGAAATATAAGAGAGTACATTATGGAAATGTCTAATCTTGTTACAAGACTAAGAGCATTAAAGTTAGAATTGTCTGATGACATTCTTGTGCATCTAGTCTTGATCTCTCTTCCTGCACAATTCAATCCTTTTAAGATAAGTTACAATACTCAAAAGGAAAAATGGACTCTTAATGAGCTCATTGCTCAGTGTGTGCAAGAGGAAGAAAGATTGAAACAAGAAAAGATAGAAAGTGCTCACTTAGCTTCTTCCTCTCATGATTTTGCTACCAAAAGGAAAAGGAATTATAAAGTTAAAGGGGCTGCAGATAAAGGGACTTCACAACCTAAAGTGCAACAGAAGCAAGATCAAGTTATTACTTGTTTCTTTTGCAAGAAGACTGGTCATGTGAAGAAGGATTGTCCAAAATATGCTAATTGGCTCGTCAAAAAGGGTAAACTTCTGAATTTTGTTTGTTCTGAAGTTAATTTGGCCTTAGTACCAAATCACACTTGGTGAATAGATACAGGTGCAACTACTCACATAAGTGTGACTATGCAGGGTTGTCTAAGGAGCAGAGTGCCAACTGATGCTGAAAGATTCATCTATGTGGGAAATGGCAATAAAACTCCTGTTAAAGCTGTAGGCTTATATAGATTGTACTTAGAATCTGGTTGTACTTTGGATTTGTGTGAGACTTTTTATGTACCGTCATTTAGACGGAATCTTATTTCTATTTCATGTTTGGACAAATATGGTTACTCTTGTTCATTTGGAAATGGAAAATTTAGTCTCTTTCAATTTTCTAAAGTTATTGGTACAGGTTCTTTGATAGATAATTTATATAAATTAGATATTTCTGCCTCACAGATAAATGAAACTTTGCATATAAATAATTTTGGTACAAAGAGAAAATTGACTAATGAGAATTCTTTTATGTTATGGCACAAGCGCTTATGACATATTTCTAAACAAAGAATTGAAAGGCTTGTGTTAGATGGAATTCTTGATTCCCTTGATTATACAGATTTTAAAATTTGTATTGAATGTATTAAGAGAAAACAAACAAATATTAAGAAATTAGGTGCCAAAAGGAGTTTAAATGTCTTGGAATTAATACATACTGATATTTGTGGCCCATTCCCTACAGCTTCTTGGAATGGTCATCAATATTTTATTACTTTCATAGATGATTATTCTCGTTATGGGTACTTATACTTAATACATGAAAAATCAGAATCTCTGGATGTATTTAAGATCTTCAAAGCTGAAGTTGAAAATCAACTTGGTAAGAAGATTAAAGCTGTCAAATCTGATCGTGGTGGTGAATACTATGGTAGATATGATGGATCAGGTGAACAACGTCCAGGCCCTTTTGCAAGATATTTAGCAGAATGTGGTATCGTTCCTCAATACACTATGCCGGGGACTCCAAGTCAAAATGGTGTAGCTGAGAGACAAAACAGAACCTTAAAGGATATGGTTAGAAGTATGATTAGTCATTCGTCTTTACCAGAATCGCTTTGGGGAGAAGCCTTAAAGACTGCAGCTTATATTCTCAATAGAGTTCCAAGTAACAGTAACTAAAACCCCATATGAGTTATGGACTGGGAAGAAGCCTAGTATTAGGCATTTTCATGTCTGGGGATGTCCAGCTGAGGCTAGGCCTTATAAGCCTAATGAAAGAAAATTGGACTCAAGAACTGTTAGTTGCTATTTTGTTGGATACTCTGAAAGGTCAAGAGGTTTTAAATTTTATGATTCCTCAAGTAAATCCTTTTTTGAGACGGGCAATGCTAAATTTATTGAGGATGTTGAATATAGTGGGAGTGATAAAATTAAAGATTTTGATTTTGAGGAGGAATATATTACTATTCCTACTATTACAATTGAAAATGATCAGGTGATTATGCCTGATCTTATTTAGATTGTAAATACAGATAATCAAAATAATCTTGAATTATCTCCCACTCATATGGAAGGACAACAACCTCAAACTGAAGTGCCATTAAAGAGATCCACAAGGGAAAGGAGAACAACAATTTCGGATGATTATATTGTATATCTCCAAGAGCATGAGTTTGACATGGGATTGGAAGATGATCCAATCTTATTCAGCCAAGTCAAACAATGTTCTAATTCCCAAAAAATGGATAGAAGCCATGGAAGATGAGATGAAATCAATGAAATACAATGATGTTTGGGATCTTTCTGAATTGCCTGAAGGTGCAAAACCTATTGGTTGTAAATGGATTTTTAAAACCAAAAGGGATGCAATAGGTAATATTGAAAGATATAAAGCACGTCTAGTTGCTAAAGGTTTCACTCAAAAGGAAGGCATTGATTATAAAGAGACTTTCTCTCCAGTTTCTTCGAAAGACTCTTTTAGAATCATTATGGCACTTGTAGCTCATTATGATTTAGAGCTACACCAGATGGATGTAAAGACTGCATTCCTTAATGGAAATATTGAGGAAACTATATATATGGTGCAACCAGAAAATTTTCAATCTTCTGATTCAAAACATCTGGTTTGCAAATTAAAGAAATCCATCTATGGTTTAAAGCAAGCTTCCCGTCAATGGTATAAAAAGTTTGATCAAGTGATTTCTTCATTTGGTTTTAAGGAGAATACTGTTGATCAATGTATTTATCATAAGGTCAGTGGGAGTAAGTTTATTCTCCTGGTATTATATGTCGATGATATTCTGCTAGCAAGCAGTGATATAGGCTTATTGCATGAAACTAAGAGATTTCTTTCAAATAAATTTGAAATGAAAGATCTTGGAAATGCATCTTTTGTGTTGGGTATACAAATTCATCGGGATCGCTCCCGTGGTATACTTGGATTATCACAAACAGCCTATATTGATAAAGTACTTAGCAGATTTGGCATAAAAGATTGTGCATCAGGGGATACACCCATTGCAAAAGGAGATAAATTCAGTTTGCTTCAATGCCCAAGAAATGAAGTTGAAAAGCAAGAGATGGATAAGATCCCTTATGTATCGGTAGTAGGGAGTCTTATGTATGCTCAAGTTTGTACGCGTCCGGATATTGCGTACATTGTTGGAATGCTTGGTAGATATTTAAGTAACCCAGGAATGGATCATTGGAAAGCAGTGAAACGGGTTATGAGATATCTAAAAAGGACAAGAGATTTTATGCTCACATATCAGAGATCTGATCATTTAGAGATCATAGGGTATTCCGACTCTGATTTTGCTGGTTGCCTCGATAGCAGAAGATCCACTTCAGGCTATATTTTCATGTTGGCTGGAGGAGCTATTTCTTGGAAAAGTGTTAAGCAATCACTTATAGCTTCTTCAACAATGGAAGCAGAGTTTATAGCTTGTTATGAGGCTTCAAATCAGGGAATATGGTTGCGAAATTTTATCACAGGGCTACATATTGTTGATGGCATTGAGAGACCATTAAAGATAAATTGTGATAATAAAGAAGCTGAGTTATATTCCAAGAATAACAGGAGTTCGTCAAAATCAAAGCATATTGACATAAAGTTTCTTGTTGTGAAAGAAAGGGTTCAGAGTTCTCAAATTTGTATTGAACATATTAGTACAAACTTTATGATTGCAGACCCACTTACAAATGGATTACCACCTAAAGTATTTCATGAGCATGTGACTCGTATGGGTGTAATCTATTTTGATGATATGCTAGCTTAGTGGGAGTTTGTTGTATTGTTCAATTATTATGAACTTAATTTCTGATCAGACTAAAGTATTGTTATTTTGGTGATTGAAAACTCTGAAATACAGTTATTTGATTTCAATTGCAGTTTAGCATAAAGTATTGAATTTTGGTTATAACTCTTTTGAGTTATAAAATTGGACCAGTTGAAAATAGTCATGATTTGAGATCACATTACATGAAATTTTCATGCTACACATCCATACTTGATCTATGTCGTTAATTATGTCAACATAGTGACCATTGATGGGTCTTGTTACGAAATATGTAACAAAGGTCGCTTTGATTCTATATTGATATGATTGACGGACCAGATTGTCTAGAGATGTTATTTTAGAAAGATAGCAAAATTGAGCTCTTACAGTTATTTTAGAATGTATAATTATATGTATATATATATGTGGCCCAAGTGGGAGATTGTTGGGAAATTTCTATATGTGGACCAATATATTTTATACATATAAATAAAGAATTATACATTAGACGCTATCTAAAATTAAGCCAATTAAATTTGTGATCTATTTTAGTATTAAATTATTATTTGGCTTATGTGGCATCTCAATTAAATTTTGTATGGAATTAATTTGTGTAGAGGCCGGGTATTTATTTTATTTTAATGATGGGCTGAAATAAAAGAAATGCACTTAAAGTATATAAGGGTCGTGGTCCCCAGTTTAAGTGGTGTAGTTCTCATTTCCCTCATTTCCCATCTTGAGTGAAAAGAAGGGGTCTCTCGCTCTCTTGGAGAACACCGCTCTAAACGTGGAAGATCGAAAGACCTTAATTCTGCTTTTCAATGGATTCAGGTACGCTTCCGAAAATTCTTCTCGATGATTTAGCATGTCGTTCGGAGACGATCGAATTGTTTTTTATGTCTCCATTAAATCCTAACAATGCCTTGTTCACACAGTACAGGGAATTATATTGTTAAAAAAAATATTTTGTAATGTGATAAGAGGTCATGCTTTGAAGAAGATCTCATTCATGGAGGAGGGGAGATTTTATTGAAATTGGTGTTACTATGCTGATATGCATGATAATTTTGTCCGATCAAAGTCTATCTTTTTTTTTTTTTTTGGATTTTAAATCAAAAGCTGCAACTCCTGTTTATTCTAAACCAATCAACTTCATACGTCTTCTTTCCCAAGCTAAGTGACTGTATTTTTCCTTTCCATTAAGTTTGGTATGTGTATGTCTCATTTCTGTCAAAACTGTATGGGAAGTTTTCCCCTATTGAGGATCAAGTATAGTGCCACTGCCACTGCTTTATTTCTTACATTTTTGATATTTAACGATTACTCTTTTAGTGTCTGGGATGGTATTTTAAGCTTCTAATGCTTGAATTTCATTCAATTAGCTATCAAAAGTTCTTTCTTGAGTTTCTTGATATCTGGATCTAATCACAAGAGATTTTTTACATTTTTTATTGCTTCCGGATTTGCTATATATATATATATATATATAGACTTGCGGGATAATGATTTAATGCCTTCAGACCATGTGTACAGGCTTTTTGTAGCTAGCTGGTTCAATAAAATAGGGATATTTTCTCCATTCTTGACTTGTTCTACTAGAAAATTTATTTAATCAGTTAATGCTATAATATATCCTGAATATGTGAGGGTAAGATTTCTTTCTCTGTACTTACTCTAGAATTTCATTTCTTCAATACAAGGTATGGGTTATCTGAAGGGGTGGGACTTTATGTATGAACAAGTGTAAATGCACGTGCAAAAAAAAAAATTATAAATAAGTAATATATAACAAAATTTTTTATTATATGATATATATATATATATATATATATATATATATATATATATAATTCTATATCAATATGAAATTTTATATTTGTATGATTTATAATTTTATTATACATGAATTAAGATTAATTGAAATAAGATATTATATATATAATAACATCCAATTTAGGTTTATAATATAAAATAAATTTATTTAATTTATATTTGCTACATAATCTAATGAATTTTATCTTGAAGATGGAAAAATCAAGTTTTAAAAGATTGAAAAATTCCTAAACAAATGTGTTTTTTTCAATAGTTAAAATAATTAATGAAGTCAATAAAGTTTGACACATAATCATTGGTCATTTTGAAATCTTTGAAGCAATTACATAAGAATTAAGGTAATGTAAACTTTAAAGCTACTATATAATTAAAATAGATTTGAGTGTCAGAACAAACATAAAAGTACCAAACATATACCAAATATAACAATTGTTAAGTGAAGATATATAAAAGGAAAAACACATCATTTGGATTGATATATATATATATATATATATATATATGGAAATAGAACCAATATAAATAAAAAAACTATTAGATATTATCATCCTATGAAGACACCACTTTTTTTGGTATGGTATAATTCAGAAGCATCACTGAAATAAGAAGGCTTCATATTCTGAAAATTTTAGTCAAGCTTGAAGTTATATGGTTGCTTTGCCTTATCCATCTTTCTAAATGTAATAGAAATTCTACAATATTTAAGGGAAAAAAAAAGTTAATAAGAAATTCAATACAAATGTATAATTGAAAATCAAATAAAATTATGAACCTTTTGTAGGAAACCGCATGAATACAATGCTTTGAAAGATTAGCTCCATTACCATTTAAGACAAGCACATATCTTAATATTTAATATTAGAAGTTAATAATATAAATGTCATTAAATTATCTAATATATATATATATATATATATATATATATATATATATATATATATATATATATATATATATATATATATATATATATATATATATATATATATATATATATATATATAATATTATATGATATAATGCACAAAAAAATATTAAAATATGATGGAATACAAATTAATATCTTATACTTACCCAATAGGAAGGGTTATTGAAACTGATACAATGAATTCGTCGGGTCCAACAATTTTTATCTTGTGTCCAAATATTATATTACATTTGCTTAAAAATGACACGGTACAGAATGACCTTATGAAATCATGACTATCAATATGAGGTGGTATATAGTCATCAGGTTCATAAATATTAATAATGCAACTATCAGGTATATAAGTAATAGACAGGACATGTGATGTAATTAATCAGTTAATCATAATCTTGAAGAGATTTAAAATAGGATCAACAATTTCATTACGAAGAATACCATGAGGGATATCGTTCTTTTCCTGTAATAAATATCATTATTAGTTTGATATTTTTTTAAATAAAAAAAGAAAAAAAAAAGTTTAAATTACAACCGCATAGTTATAACATCCGAATTGCATTGTCACATGTCCTTTGCTACGCATCTATTTATTTGGTTCATAATACGTGTGATCTTAAAAAAATATTTTAAATTTTATCAGTTCCTAAAGATGATGAGATATGATAAAATTCTAAAGAAAAGAGAATAAATATAAACATCTCATAATATAAATCATAGAGAAAGCAAAACAGAACAGTATAAGAATGTAATTGAGACTAAATTAAATACAAATCTTAATGGTATGTGTTAATGAAAGAGCACAAATAAAAAAACTTCCATATTCTACCTTTTAGTGCACTTAAATCAATAGACTCATAGCAGGATTTAACAAGATCTAAACAGTTGAAAGAATTTGCTAATGATTATATTGAAAAATACAATGGCATATGATTTGTTATTACAAATAGAGGAAGACAACATATTAATTTCTTAGTGAGCATCTTTTAAGCAAGATATAATGTTAGTATTATGAGTAAATAAATGAGAAACATACCTCAAAGAAAACTGGATGTCAATTACATAGACAAGAAACAAGATTGATTCTATAATGTTAGTATCAGGAGTAAAAAAATGAGAAACACACCTAAAGAAAAATTGGATGTGAATTATGCAGCAAAGCAATAAGATTGATTCCAACTAAAGCATATAAGAAGAAAACAAGAACTACATTATTCAAAGAATGCAATATATTGCAATCACAATCAGAATGCTCATCATTCTATACTCAAAAGAAATAAGTACAATGCATTTTTGTTGAAGGAAATGTTTTTTTAAAAATATATAAAATATAAATAATTACAAACATCTTCATCAAAAGCTTAATGACTTTACAAAGCGACGAAAGTTAAGGTACTATAGCTTGAATTCATAACCTGATTATCTTAAGGAAGTGAGAACAACCATCAAATGTTTCATAAAGATACTACATATGATCAAGTTGATTGTAAAAAGTAGTTTCTTCTAAGAAAATTTTTTAGTAAACAATAAAAAAAGTATAAAGAAATAGTAGCCAAACAAAATATATAATTGTGATTGTTATTTGAAAAACAAAGTAGTGAGAAAGAGATGCTAAACTCACTTTGTTCCAAATACCAATAAATATATAAACAAACATTAATTTATAAGAGAGCAAAATTCTTATGAAACTCAACATAACAAAAGCTTATTAAAACAACATTAATACAATGTAACAACATATGCCATAAATAGAATGTTAAAAGATCAAAATCATGTAATTCTAGTCACTTTAAATGCTACATAAAGTGAGATACTTTAGAAGAAAGAACATGGAAAAGAGATACAAGCAAAACTCAGACGGTAGACTAAGAGATAAACTAATAGAAACCAATAAACCCAACTAACAACACATATTATTAAGATATAATTTAGCATTCTTTAAATTGGAAGCCAATTTAAGTTAGAAGGGCGAAGTATTTTTAATGTATAAAAGGAATCAAATTAAAAAAATTTCAAATAGAGCAAAGGGTTGCTGCACAACCAAAAATAAGCATCTTCAGAGATAAAACTGCAGAAGTATATAAGTTCAAAAAAAAAAAAAATATTTCTTGTTTCGAAGGTCAAAATTAAGAATGATAAATATATATCAGTTAATTGCTCCCCCTCAAAAAAAAAAAAAGATTTTTAGGTAATTTATCCATCCAGCTTCATTCAGTTTTTAGCCTTTATTATAAGAGTTCCCCCCCCCCCCCCCCCCTAAAAACATGGTCGAATCCCGTCAGGGAGTGCTGCCCCCTTGGACCCCAGATATATATGCATTATAAGTTTGACCCCCCTGAAAATTAGGGCTGGTTCCGCCCCTGTATAGTGTGGTTATTTTTATGCTAGTTACTCTGCTTTGATTGGGACACTTACTTTACAATACACTTAAATGAGTTTATTTGTTTTGTGAGAAATATTTTTGACAACTTGCATCCAGGTTTTGGTAATATATATGCAACTCATTCAAGGGTTATATATATTTATTGAAAGATCCCTATACTTTGATTATTTACAAGAGATTGAGGAAAGGTAAGTGCTGAAATTTTTTTTGGTTGCTCTCAAGAGATTGAAAAAAATACGAAAACTGAAAGTTTTGCCTGTTTCTCTCACAATAAAATATAGAAATGCTGAAATTATATTTTATCGATTTTCTTCGATGAATGGAAATAGTGACGCGGGGTTTCTTATTGGATTTCTCTTCTAAATGAATAAAGGGTGTTAAAATTCCTCTTGATAGGCTATGCGAGTTGAATTCTTTCTGCATATAAGAGCAATGTGTTGAAACATTGCTTTTTAAATTTAGTTTATGCGAACTTTTGTTAATTAGCCCAAAATATGTATTTATGATAATGAAGTTGAATAAATTATTGACATGCAAGTTACAAATTTAGAGAAAATCAAGGTAACTAATTGTTTATGCCATTCTATTTTTATTATAACATATATGTGCATAAGCTTATATATTTTTTCTTTTTAATGTAGGCATCCAATATAGAAAATTATAATAACATTATCACAAATATTTGTGAGAAAGAGTTGATATTCTCAGCAAAGGCCCAATATAAATTATATGACAATCAAACCTTTCGTTCAATTATAATTCAATCTATAAAGGAAGATTCTGATCAACTTATTGAGATCGAACATAAAAGAAGCAAATTAGAATAACTCTAAAAATTCATCATTATTCATGTATATATATATATATATATATATATATATATATATATATATATATATATATATATATATATATATATATATATATATATATATATATATATATATATATATATATATATATATATATATTACTCTTGATACTCTAGATATGCATTTTTTATTTCTCAGTCTCTCTCTCACTCTCTATCTCTTTTTTTCTTTATTGCAGGTTATAGCAGTTTAAAGAGTTAATGACATTCGTTAGAACACTATGTTGCATATTTTTCTTTGTAATTAACTTTTTCTTATACTTGCCAAAAGTTTTACCTCCCACTAAAGTAATTTCTCACTTCGTCTGCTATGCTTTACTAAATCATAATAATTTAATTGCAAATACATAACAATATACTTATCTTAAACACAATATGATTGTTGTTTGCAATTGTATTATTACAATAACATGTTTTCCTTCATGGTAGCTGCATGTCGATTATCTCTTCTTTCTTTAGTTAGGAAAATATTTTTTTTTTAAAATTTAATTCAAAAGGTATTTCAAATGTTAATGTATTACTTATTATATAATTATTATTTTGTTGCACGGTCCTTAGAAGTTAATTTTTTTTAACTTGGGAATTGTAAAATTTTTATTTGTGAAAATTGTGTTTGAGATGTCCATGTCAAATTTTATTTTGTTGCAGGGAAATTTATAAATTTTCTAAAGCATGGCTCATTTTTACTTTCTATTGTTCAATTTATTTGTTAATATGTTAAAAGATTCAACTTTCCTCTAAGTTGATTCTTCTAATGTTCTTAATTTTTTCTTCTATGTAAGAACAATTAATTTTTTTAATGTAAATGTAATATTTAACAAAACTTTTTAAAAACAGTTAATGCTAATTCCAAACCTGGATGAAAAAGTTGAGGGTAAGATAATTTACCAAAATAGTTGGATTTAAATTTTTTAAATTTTTTTTTGTAGTATTTAAGTTGAATTTTCATAGATCCTTTCTAAAATATGATACCAAATAAAACTTTTATATATTTTTGTAATGGGTTCATTGATTTAAGATATTATTTATTTGCATTATGTGTAGGACGGAGCCTATCAATTGAAATAGAGAGTAGTAGTAATAACTTATATTTTTTTATTTTATGCAACAAATGCTATCCTAACTAGCATGTTGTCTTTTAGCAGCAAATTAGTTCAAACTTTTTAATACCATATTGTTGACCTCATTATTTGAGATCAATTTCCTCAGAATCTAAATCTCTAACACACAGGTCCAAGTAGCCTAGTGTAGGCAACATCTTTAGGATTTCCCCTTAGGTGGTTCCCAGTGATGTAGTGTTGACCCATCCTCCTAATTTAACTTAAATTATCTCGCTAGTCACCATTAAAGTTTTCAATCGAGTTTAAATTTGAGTTAATTAGAGTCGATTAGATCGCACAAATTTGATTCGACAACGTCGAATCTAAGGCAACTCGATTCGAGTGTGATTTGAACCCGATGTCGTAGTTGATCATTAAATCAAGTCAATTAAACCCAATTTAATTAAAATAAATATGATTGATAATCAAATAAATTTATTTGGACCTGATCAAGTCATTTTTGACTCAACTCGAGCACAAAATTATTAAAATTAATTTGATTATTTATTAGATAAATTTAAATGAATTTAAATCAAGCCAATTTGACTCGAAACAAACTTGATTTATGGCTCGTCGGTTTGGATTGACTCAATTTAATGTGACCTAATTCATTTTTGATCAAATTGATATATCATTGAGCTCAAATAAACTCATCAATCAAACCCCAAATTCCATCTAATAAAGTCCGCTTTAATTTTAATGGAATTTAAATCAGCCCTTAATCTCTTTTAAAGCATAAATCAATCATAGCCGTTGATTTGAATTGAGAAGTGGTTCAGTTCCAACCCTTCCCACGATCTCTCCCCCTCTTATTTCGGAAGTCACTCTCATCCGCACGAACAGAACGAAACTCCCTCCCCCCTTTTCCAGGCTGAAAATCCCCAGGCCTCGTCTCCTCTTGCTTGCAAAATCCCTCTCCGTTTCCTCCCTCTCTCTCGCATTCTTGGTTGGAATCCGATCAGACGAAAGCCCTCCCCGTCTCCCTCTGATTCGCACGCCTCCTCCCAGTTCAGAAGCCCAACGCCTCCAGCCTGTCTTTGCGGAAGCTAAGGCCGGACGCCCTCGTCGCCCTCTATTCCTTCTTGCTTGCGTGGACAGCGCCGGCAACCTTCTTAACCTTGGTAATCCCTTCTACACCTTCCTTTGCTTCTCCTTCTACCACATTATTTCTCCATCTCTTTTCTTCTCATGCTTCATCTTTCTGGAAAGAGAAATAATGGAGGTTCTATAATTATCCAGAAATGGATTTTGATTATTTTTTTATTATTATGAAGATATGATGTTTCATTGCTTTCTAATAATTTTTTATTGAGAGGTTTCAATGCTACGGATCATGCATAAGAAAAATGATGTGATGAAAGTTTGTTGGAATGTCTATAAACACATATGATTTATCTTGATAAATTTATGGCTGTACTATATCACTTTATTTGGATATGTCGCCTCATGTTTTTCTCCTCTTCTTTGAGTTTTTCTTGAGGCTGAAAGGAAGATTACATGCTTTTCTTGAGAAATAAAGAATAGAAGAATTCGTTTGGTGTATTTCTGCGAAGGAGCAATAGAAATCGAAATGTTAAAATATTGTTTATAATCTTTGGTCTTCACAAATCTAAGAGGTTGTCTGTTTAAACTTTGCTGGTGTTTTGTTTTCACAAATCTATTAATACCTACATTTCTTGGTGGTGAAATAGGTAATCAATGGTGTTCTTATGTCATTAGTTTTCTGAATATTTTAACGACAAATTGATGAAGTCGGTTGTCTTTATTTGGAAATGGGTTCGAATTAAATTCTTGTTTAATTGAAATCTTGAATGAGTTGTGAGAATTTTCTTTTTATGAATTTCTCTTTCTTGAAAGATAAAAAAAAAAGAAAAAAGTTCACGTTTCTTTTGAACAAAGCAAGATTTGATCCTTTCAAATCTAAAGAAAAGTTGAGGCTACATTCTTTCTCTCAAAGTGAAACTTATGCAAAATGAAACCTTTGTTTGAAAGATATTTTCAAGGCTTTCAATTCTTGGTTAGAAGAAATCATCCCTCCAATATAATAATGCATAGTTGGGTCTAATGTGCATTTACATATGCTTTGCACTCCAAGGTTTTACCACTATCTATGTATATGTGATGTATAAGAAAAATTTTTATTACTACAATGGTAGTTTATGAGTTTTTGGAGAGAAGTTATATGTAACCTTTTTGTTTCATTCAATATTGCATAGGCATTTAAGTTAAAGTTACGCATTCTATGGGCATTTACATTGAAAAGTGAGGCGATGAGTAAAATAGAGACGAATTTTTGCTCTTCTTAATAACTTAACTTGCTTTGTTCTAGTGTTGCACTTTACCATTCTTGGTTGACACGATTCTTGGTTCTCATGATTTTGGAGAGCTCTTTCTTTGAAATATTGATGCTTTCAAGAAGGCATTAATGTTCCATCTCTCCAAACAGATGTTGATTGAAGTTTCAATACCTTTACACTAGCTAAGGAATATATTGTTGGTTCTGAATTCTTGGTAAGTGTTTACATGTGTATGTTTGACATTAGAGGAAATTTATGAGTTTGGGTTGGAAATATTCCTTTGCATTCATGAAAAGAAGCAATTGATTGTTGAGAGTAAAAGTGTGTGTAGAGGTTGAAAGTTGAATTGTCGAAATGTGGAAACATGAAATATGGTGATTTTGGAAAATGAAGTTCGTATATATTTTGAAAGTGAAATAGGTGTGTTTTATAAAAGTGGAGAGTGTATGTGTTGGAAAATATGTATGTATGATACCAAGTGTGTAAAGGTGTAGTGAAAGCAAAGTATGTGTATGTGGATAGTGAATGTATGAATGATTGTTACTTTTCTTATATATATGTTTTAGAGGTTGACGAAGTGATATTTGTTGAAATTAAGATTCTTTCTCTTTCAGAATTTAGGGACTTTAAGTTTTTGTTTTTTTATGATAAAAATTTACTTTTGAATATGTTTAATTTGTGTGTGCTATGCCTTGAATTAGTAAGCTTATTATTTATTAAAGTTGAATCGAAGCAGATTTGATGAATGAAATATATTTTCTTTTTGAGGTTATTTTGTTTACTTTTTGCTGTCATATAGAGCATGTTATCGTCTCAATTTTCTTGAATAATGCGTGTAAACACTTGAGAGATTCTTGATTAGACCGGAGGGGCTTCCCATTCACCTTCATGCTTTAATAATATATGATGCTTACAAGTCATATTTGAGCTTGTTATCCTCTTTAACCTTGTTGCAAGTTATGTGATTATGTAAAAAAAATTGTGTCTCAACACAGATGTTCTATATTGATTTTTGCTCGATGAAGTGTGTATGACACTTGGATATCATATATCCTTGAACTTGAAACTCCATCCATATATTCTATATCACATGAAGGTGGGAGTTTGTGTTTATATTCCGTAGTTGCATTTATTTTTCATGCTCCAATTACAAGCATATATCGATTTAATATGATGTCGTGAGATTCATGCTAGGAAAGGATGCAAGTTCGTATGACCATTTCTTTGATTCATGGCTAGTTAAAGAGTTTGTGCAAATGTTTATGTCTCAATATTCATATGAATTGTGATTTAGGATATAAAGTTCATATAAGTATTAATGCTTCAAGTAAACAAATTGTTTTTTTAGATATATGAGATGAGTTTGATATGAAGAAATGGTTCATATTGAGATTCCTTTGTTAGCATTGTAATATGGTTTTATGAGAAGTACTTGGAAGCATGTTTGATATCATACAACAAATGGGCTTATAACCATGCTAGATGACTTCACCTATTTTATATTTCAATTGTGAGGCGTTTCTCTTTGTTTTACATTATTGGATGAAGGACCCTTTCTTCATGATTGCATTGATGCGAGTATACCATTGAAGCTTGACACTTAGAAAGGCTTATTCTTAATATTATGCTCTAGCATTTAATAAATTATGGCAGCGTTGGAAATGTTGCAAGTGTATGCAAGTGTATGCAAACTTTGATAATGTATATTCCATGTTATTGATTTATGAATTTTTGTTAGAAATTATTTATGCCACCAATATTACCTTTCATAAATAAATTGGTTGAGAGATAAGTGGAATATCAGTAAAATAGAAGCACTCTATGGTTTGATTTATGTTTCTTATGTTGAATATCAATTATAATGACAATATAGAAACATTACCACCTCTCTTGATCTCCCTCAGTTTCATTAAATTAGAAAGTCTTGGCCTTCTTTTACAATTAAGTACATATATAAAAAAAAGAAAAGAAAAGATTTTTTCTTAAATTTTTGTATATATATACATTAGCTGTTCTTCTTGAAATTATATTTCTGTATTACACTGGTTCACAACATTTGGTGTAAACGAAAGATAATTATCCTCCCTAATGAAACTAGGGTTGTCATTGGTAGGATTTGAGCCAATATACAGTAAAACTTTTTCATCGTTGATACTAAGCTCACCATATTGCATGAAATTAGAATCATGATTATACGTATTATTAACTGATATCATTTTATTGACCTGTGAATGTTAGAAAATAAAATATATAAGTTTAACTTACTTGACCTACGAATGTTAGAAAGTAGAATATATGAGCTTCACTTAATAAGTAGTATATGTTAAAGATAATAGAAAGTGAGAGACTCTTACTTGTTTGTATAACTGTCTCAGAGTTTCGGTTCTCATATTATGAATGTCGTTACTCACCCAAGAGAAGTTATTATATTAAATCAGCATATCAAGAATTTAAAATTATGGAAAAATAGTAAGAAGGTTATTAATGCAAGTATCAATTATAAAATTTAATTATTACTGGTTTCATTATTCATTACAGGCTATTGTAAGTCTAATACCTATTAGTGTATTGCATTATTAAAAGGGATATCCTCTATCTTTTAAGCTTTGTAATATCCTTTATAACAAATAATAATGCAATACACTAATATGTGTTAAACTTATAAGAGTTTGTAATTGATAGTAAAATCAATTACAGTTAAATTTTTTAATTGATACTTGTATTAATAATTTTGATAATTTTTTTTATTGTTTTAAATTCTTGATGTGCTAATTTAATATTATAACTTCTTTTGGGTGGGCAGCGATATTCATAATCTAAGAATCGAAACTCTGATGCAGCAGTATAAATTAGTAAGAGTTTCTTATTTTCTATTATCTTTAACATATACAACTTATTAAGTGAAGCTTATATATTCTGCTTTTTAATATTCACATGTCAAGTAATTAAATTTATATATTATATTTTTTAACATTTGCAGGTCAAAATAAGGACATCAGTTGATAATACTTATTACCATGGTTCTCATATAATGCAATATGGTGATCTTGGTATCAGTGAGGAAAAAGTTTGAATGTACATTGGCCCAAATCCTGCCAATGACAACTCTATTTTTATCGAGGATAAATCTCTTCTGTTTACACAAAGTGCTGTGAACCAGTATGATGCAGACCTCGTTCATAACTGGCATGAGATAGGCATATGGTATTAGTACCTTTTCTTTTAGACTACGGAGATCAGACACTTTTTTTTGTAATAGTTCATTAATTCACTTGAATGATCATCCAAAAACTCGATGCACAAAAAGAACTACTTGATATAATGACTCATCACATGCATGTAGATATAGTATAAATCTCTTAGGGAAGCTTCTCTTTGGATAAGAGAAATGCATACAAGTCCTAGTTGAACGGAATAATGTCGGGTCAGTTTCGGGTTCGACCTAAACATGACTCGTGACCCGAAATTGGCACACCTAGGTTCAAGCATCTCGCCCATTCAGCCAAACCCTGCGAGAGAAAGAGGAGGCGGTGGTGGCGGCTTGCGTGCGTGCTTCTCCCCCATTCGACCGAACCTTGGGCAAGGACGGCGATGTGTGTATGTCTCCTCCTCTCTTCTTCTAACCTGCGATTCTTTCCTGCCTTCCACCCGTCCGAGTGCGAGAGGGGAAGAGGGACTGTCGGCCTTGTATGTCTTCCATTTAGCCGAGCAAGAAAAGGATTGAGAGGCATAAACCCATCATTTCTCAAGCTGAAATGGAAGGTTAAGGTTAGTTCTACAAATTTCCCTCCTCCTCCCTGGTCTTGGTCTTGGATTTTGTTTTGGTGGGTTGGTTTTGGCATAGGAGAGAATTGAAAGAGGAAGGATTTAGTATTCCTCTCAGCTTTTGGTTTGGGTGAAATCAAAAGCTATCATGAAGAAGGAAAAGAGGTATGCGACATCTAAACACTGTAGCTATAGGTCTTTTCCACTTTCCTTTATCCTTGCTACGATTACATGAGAAGGAACTAATAGAAAATGTTAAGACAAGGGGGAATGAAAGGTATGGATGGCGACAATCCCCGCTAGATTGGGGCTTGGATGCTCGCAACCGATCTCTCTCCTCCTCCCTTATTTGGCTCCAATATTTTCTCTCTCTTTTGTTTTCTTCTTTACATTAATTTCTTACAGATTTTTCTCCTTATAGGTTAGATGGCTGCGGTTTTCATCCTTCTAAACTACATGATTATACATTTTTTTTAAACTAAAAGGCTTCATTTTTACATTTTACTCCATTCAGTTGACTAAGTCAGTGATATGCAACAAAAAAATTTATTTTAGTTGAGGTCTATTTTAATAGGCCAAATTTTCGGAAGCAGCTTGGTTGAGGCAGAATTTAGGAGAAGCAGCGTGTTTGTGAAAGAATTTGTAAAGCAGCCAATACGTCAATGTTTTAAGCCAATACGTCAATGTTTTAATACTTGCTTCATAATTGTAATTTTATGTAAAAAAATTATAGTAATATACTAATATGTATTTATATCCTAAATGAAATATTAATTTTATAATATATTAAAATGTTTAAAGTTAAATTAGGTTTAAATTATTTCTGATTTATTTACCGGATGTATAATAAAGATGGAATGAGAGAGAGTTTAGTTTTTATTTAATAATTTTAAAGAAATTAACATTTCTTGAAATACTTTAATGTGTTTTTTTTAAATGCGAACGATCGGTTAGCGCATTTTACTGATTGCGTTGTTTCTTTCGGCGTATTCCTGCTGTAATTTAAAAGTTTGTTAAATTGATTTAGATTTATTTTTGTTATCATTGTTTTATATAATGATAATTACAAATAATTATGAATGATAGATGAAGTGGTTTGAAAAAAATACTAGAAGCCAAAAAAATAGAAAATTGGAATATAAATAGTGCGAGAAGTATTTAACAGTAGTTCATGTTAATACATAACATAATGATCGAAAGCAACATAAAAAAAATAGTATTACATCAGGCTTAGTACTATGCGCATACGTGCTTGCAGCTGGGTGAAAGTTGGACAGCATAAGAATTTTTCTGTGAACTGCTTTTGGATATTTTGCCAATCTTTGCTATTTAAGAACTCCTTAATTTTTTTACCATCTTTAATATTTAGCTCTTGATATTTCTCGGATAGAAAAGCATCTTGATTTGTATCCCAACTTTTATAAAGGATGCAATGTTGCACATCAGCTATCGGATTGTCAACATTAACCACGACAGAACCATCTTTTGCTCGGGCGATTTCACCAATTCTAGTTCTAAGAATACTTATAGGTGCAAAATGACTATTATGATCCCTAAATCTTTGTCGTATAAATTTTCAACCCATATCAGTAATTGTATCTCCAACCACATACAATGGATAACGACATTTGATAACTTCATGATATACGTCCCATAAATTATCGTCCTCGTACCAAGACCATTCATGTAAACAACATCAAAAAATTTCATTCGCTCTTGTTTTCTCCTCCAAGAATTCATCCATGGGATATGACATAGACTTTGTCAATCGAATTGTACCATCATAGATCAACTTCTTTCTTGGAATAATATGTTGGAAATCCCTTGATGGTGAGCGCTTGATAGAGGAGATCCTTGATGATGATGACATGATAAGCTGAATATTTAGAAAATGCAATTTGAGTATTTATTAGAAATTTAATATGAAAAACTTTTTGTTAAAGAATGATTTGAAGAGCAAGAAGAAGTACATGAGTCTAATAAATAAAACAAATTATGAGGTGAGTACTAACAATAATCATAGATATTAAGCATGAACATAACAAGAAGAAGTACATTTTTCTAGAATATTATAACACCATCAAGTACATTTATGAGCCAAGGTAATAGGAGTGGTGCTGAACATATTATTTTATTTTTTTTAACGCACTACTTCATATTATTTAATAGATATCGTAGACGAGTTTGCAGCTGTGTTTGTGTCGGACAACAGTTGAAGTCGATCTGAAATTGTTGTTGTATTTCCTGCCAATCTTCTCCATTAAGAAATTCCTTTGGTTCAGCATGCTTAGAAGTCTGCGTTAACTGTTTATAAGAATCTAATATGTGCTTATCATGGCGAGGGTTCCAGTTAGAGTATAAAATACGATTGTCTATATCCATCATAGACCTTCCCAAACCGGGTTCAATGTCACCATTTTTAGTACGATAAAGTTCTAGAATTCGACCTTTTAGGAAATCAATTCCGACTAGGTGGTGCTTAAAAATTGGAAATCCTTCTTGTATACATTTCCAGCCCAACTCTCGACGTGTATGGTTGCCTCTATATTCCTTCTCCTTCATCGTATCTTCATGTAAGTGCCATAATAAGAAATCTTCATCTTCATCCCAAGTATGGATAATACACCTGAATAGCTCATTTGATGCTACCCTAGCTTCAAGGTCCTCATCGACAGCATAAGATAAGCTTCCACGCACCCGTATGGTACCCTCTCTAATCCATTGTTTGATTCCGGAACTGCTGCTAGCATCTAAGTTGTTGGAGTACATCGTCGAATAATGAACCTGACATAAAGTATTTGCAGAAGCCCTTGAGTAGTATAGAATTTTTCTTTATTATTGATCACAAAGTAATGCATAATTAAATTAAGTCGTTAGCACAAAATATCTTGTAACTACTATATACGAATAGTCGGACAATTTCATAAGGAGAATTCATATTATGAATAAAATTTTTATAACATATAGTTCAATCCCAAAGATCAATACTAGAATACATTTCAAATCTCATTCTAACGATGCCTAGGTAATGCCCCACTCCCTGGAGTAAATCTATTTGGTGCCCTTCGTCTTCTCCTCTGTAACTGTGGCTCCTCTGATACCTCTGTCTCCTCCTGCTCAACCTCGGTGCGTTGCTGTGAAAGTTGTGTGCCTGGTTGAGCTTGAATACCTCCCGTTAACATCAAGTCCTGCTGTGTTGGGGACGAAGGTATTCCTACTGATGACATCCACTGTGGAATGGCCATTGGAAATAGAGATTGTCCACTAGGTTGGTGGTATTGTGGATCATAATAGATTTGCCCTGTTTGACTAGACTGACCAACGTGTGGGCTCCAATGTGGGGTCGAAGAACCAGCTCCAGTGTAATCATAGGGCATGGATGGTATATGCATGGAATGACGATGCGGGTCCGGCCCAACAGGTCGACGGTGCCTGCTTCCCATCAATCGTGACGGAGCATCAGAAACAGATCGTCTTGTATGTTGCTGCCCATGAGAGGTCTCTGGGCGATCTTTCCTTTGTTGCTCTGCCTCCGTGGTTGTATCAAAGGTAGTGTAATCGATATAAACCGATTGTTGAACTCTGGCAGACAATTCGGCAACCTGATCAACGGCCATCTGCAGTGAACTAGCATTTTGTCCCCCACCCCCGGCTAGTGGCTCAAGTATCGCTGATGATCGTATATAGTAATCCGCCTAAAGAGTAAATTTATATGCATTATTTCAAATTATTTATATTATGTGAAATAATTAATATATGATAGAAAACAAATAAGTACGTACCACCAATCTCTCGCCAGGTGATCGAGGAAAGAAGGTCTCCGGAGGCTCAATTTGAGGTTGCAACAAGTAGATAGATGCCCAAGATCTATACCACCGTAGATAGGCTCCTACTTCTCGGTTGCTTGTCCCTACTGCTGGGGTGATAGGAACCACGTAAGCCCTTCTCTCCTCCCAGATCTGGAGGTAGTCACGGTATTGTATTGTCCAATCTTGATCAGCGCGACCCCGGCCATCGATGCGCCTGAATGATGGATCCATAGGCTCAATATCAATGGTTGGCATACCTGAAAATTGTCTAACAACCCGGTCAGGTAGGTGCCACTCTGCACGTTTCTAACTGATAAGAGGTACTCGTGCCCTCCAAATCTCTTCTCCATCATGATATTGTAATGGAAGGCTAGCTAGAACCGCTTGGGTATATGACGTCATGATAACCTAGGGATATGTTACATGTCATATTGTAAAATATTTGATAAAATTTTAATTAAATTAATGACATCATTAAAATTTTATTATACCTGACTTATACACAACCCATCAAAGTCATCTCTATACGTCATTGTATTGCCTACAGGAAGCTCACGTATCCTGTCTTCTGCCCACCTATAAATTTTTACAAACCATTGTTATTGAAATAATAAGAAAGCTTTTACTAAATAAAGCGTACTAACCTGCAACCCAGTGGCCGTCCTGCTAAGTCAATAATCTGAGGCACTCGCAGTGTTGGTCGACCAATGTACAATCTTTCCCATGACCAGACTTGTAGGAGTGCCACACATCCCGCTATATATGTCCTCGTTGGCCTAGTCGCGTAGCAGAGCTCCCTATAAAGATGTGCAAGAACGGCACCTCCCAAAGACATCCTACTGAAGCTGTCAACATCCGCAAGTAGAGGTAACCATTGTAGTGACACATGACTCCGTGATGTATCTGGTATTAGAAAGCAACCAATCATGAAAAGGATGTATGCACGAACATGTCGTAGGAAAATATCTGGTGCCAGATCATCATAGGATTCTCTGTAAAATGTTCAGCGGAGCCAACGTAGTGGGAGCATCGAATCAATTTGTGAAGAACTCATCCTGAAGGTCGCCACGTCTTCCTCATCGTTAGGGTCATGGTAAACTGTCTCCCGCCCGGGATGCGTACCAAGTAACTCATCACAGCAATTTGGCCACGTGGGCCAAATACGTCGTTCCCCAACAACATTTGGGCCAACCACTGCAGGTCCATCAATTCTAAGCCCCAGTAAAATTTGTACATCCTGCAATGTGATAGTCATCTCCCCGATTGTAAAATGAAATGTGTTTGTTAATGGGCACCATCTCTCCACCAATGCCTGAATTAGGTTGTGATCCAACCTAACAAACTGCAAATGCCTGAGATTTTGAAATCCCAGATTAGTCAATACGTAAATCATCCGTGGGCAATCAATTGGCCATTCCCTGGCCATTCGCATATGAGATGACGCTACCAAAGGAGATGCCTGAAAAATTGAAATAAATTGAAATTAAAATGATATTTATGAATGACATAACTAATAAATTTTGTAACTTCGTTTAGTTAACTTACATGATCAGGATCGTGCGCCCTGTGAGACTCCCCCAGTGACGCAATACTAAGGTCTCTTGGGACATTTTCATCGACTGTCCGATGAGACGTCCGTCGGCTAGAACGCGCACGTCTGGATCTATCGGCCATACCTAGCAAATAATAAAAATAAAAAATTTCAGTTTTTTATTGTCAGTAAATTAAAAAAAAAACAAAATATGTAGTAAGTAAAGATAACCTAGATGAAGAAGGATTATGCGGACAAGTAGATCTATTGTGGCCTGTTCTTTTGCAAAATCCACAAGCTTTATTTGAACTACTCGGCAGCTCATCCATCGTGTTTCGAAACCTATTCAATCGTGGTCGACCAGCACGACGTCTAAAAGTTGGAGCCAGTAGAGGAAGTAATCCATGCTCTTCATTATAGGGCGGCCATATGTCTTTCGGGGGGAAGACATGAAATAAACTGGCATACATAGCAATGTAGTTCCCAATCGTAAAAAATGGTGATACAAATGCATTATAATCCCACCGCCTAGCTCCAACTACTGCAACGACATGAACGCAAGGGACATGATAAAGTTGTGGTTTCAGACAAGTGCATGTACAGGTGGCTGAATTTATTATCTCGACCTTGTTTGCTCGGGAGGATGTATCAATGACTTCAAATTCATTTCTGTTAATCGTCACAGGTTCAGGGCAACGTCGAGCATCACGTTCGGCTCTTTGTATCAAAGTCATTGTTCGTGGAACGAAGTGTGAGTGGCCTTCCTCAACCCACTTTCCAGATTCAGCTGATCTCTTAAGGAATAGTGCCACGAGGTTATAGTAAATGGACATAATTAACCCTTAAATTGGTAGACCACGGGCTCGTTTAAGGACACCGTTAAAACATTCAGAAGCATTGGTGGTCATAATACCATATCGATGTCCTTCATCAAAAAGTAGTGACCATTTGGAAACGTCACGTTGTACTAACCAATCGAATGCCTCTACCTTTATCATTTTAATTTCATCCATCATTCGATTAAAATATGAGTAATCATCTGTATTTCCGGCAAAATACATTTTATTACTTAATCCCTCACTATCCGGAGTACCTAAACGACGAACCATCTTTTTAAAATTTTCACGCAGGTGACGAAGGCAGTGCCTGTGAACTGCATTTGGAAATACTTCCATGCATCCACGTACCAGTCCGGGGTGCTTATCAGAAACAATGCATAACTTATCCCGAGCAGCTACAGTTGGTACTAATTCTTGTAGTTTTTGTAGGAACCAAATCCATGATTCATTGCTCTCCGATTCCACCACTGCAAAAGCGAGTGGAAATAATCCACCGTTCCCGTCAATTCCTACCGCAGCCAATAGGGTACCTCGATACTTCCCAAGTAAGAAAGTCCCATCCATGCTCAAGACTGGCCGGCAGTGTTCCCAACCACATATACTTGCACCAAAGGCCCAAAAAAGACCTTTAAAGCGTGAGGTAGGCACGACTTTAATACTGTATACAGATCCTGGTTGTGATAATCGTAAGGCCTCCATAAAACAAAAAAGAGAACGATATGATTGTTCGTAGCTACCAAAGGTGGCTTCAATAGCTTTTCTACGTGCGTCCCATGCCTTCATATATGAAATCTTGATGTCAAACTTTGACTCCATTCTCGCAATGATCTCCTTCGGCTTCATGTCTAGTTGTTGTCTAATTATAGGAATGATAAGTCTGCATATAAACTTCGCTGTGCAGTTATGATGTCCGCTTGCCAAAATAGGTTGGGTGCAGGTATGTGGCGGACCACATGTAGAAATTTTCCATAACCCACCTAAACGTTTACTTCGTGATGCATGTAAGCGCCAAAGACAGGGACGATCAACATTTTCATGTTGGGCACACATGATACTCAAACGACTTTTATTTGACGTTGAATTCAAAAATTGAACATTATGAATAATGGACCAACCGTTAACTGCGGCTTGTAAATCTACCTTAGTTTGAAAAATCTGCCCTTCATATAAATCAACTGCAGAAGTTGCTTCTGTCGGGCTGATAATGTTTACACATGGAGCATCAAAATTTTCATCATCATCCCACTGTTGTGTAGTCCTAACAGTTTCGACAAATTCGTTATTCATGTTCATCCCATCTAACCCACCTAAATTTTGGGTGGCGTGATCTTCAATGTACCCTTGGCCATTAGATTCTACGTTGTTAAATTCTTCCATAGGACACTGGGAGTATAATCTTGGGCTATCATCATCTGATGAATTACTACTACTGCTATTCATCATTTCATACCCTTCAACTTCATCTCTATCACCATCAACATGTTCACCCGTGAACGGCTCGTGTTGTGAATTACCGGGCATTGAAACTACTGAGGGTAGGATGTTTTGTGATTGTTCGTAGTTAGTTCTTTCCCAAGAGGGATGTTCATGAACACTACGTCTAGGTTCAGTTCTTGGAAGCTGTTGCGTTGGATGAGTTGGCATAAAGGCCTCAGAGGTTGGTGTGGGCCTAATACACAAAAGTTAAATGAGGACAATAGAGAAGTTCGTTCAAATAATTAAGAAAACTAATAATTGGTACTCACATGTAAGCTTCTACTGATGGGCCATCAGGTCTGCCGCCACTAATTTGCTCAACATCAACATAAACAACGACAGTATGTGTTCTGGCCTCCTTCAATATGTACTCACATACCTCATCATTGAAGACATTGGTCGCAGAAAATCCACCATTATCTCGAATACGACATGTCAGGGTAATAGTGTTTGTTGTTGGATTTATCCTTAGAGCACGCATAATCCTTAACTTTAACATTTCAAGAGTAATTATTCCTTCGATGAGCAGCGGTCTATTTCTTCCCCCAATATAAGCTGGTGTGAACTCGCCCGAAATGCGTAACTCACCATCGAAATATAGCAACAACCGAGACATACTAAGAAGATAAGAAAAACTTATGTAAAAAATTTGCTGATGATATAACGTTCAAATTTACTTAAACTTTGCCCTACTTAAATGTCAATTAATTTTAAAGGTCCTTTGATCATTATCCTAATTTTTAATCTTTGTATTACAAATCCTTCTATCCTAAATAAATAATAGCCTTGCTATCTTGCATATCAAAAAGACTTGAATTCATAGTTTGTGAACATTTTAGAATAGATCATCTTTGATCTAATCCCATTAGAAGAATCTTTGATTTCTAAACATTGTCCGAGTTTTCTTTTATGGAAATTTAAGATATTGAACCCTAAGCTTGACATTAACGTACCAGCCATATCGTGAGTGCATTAATTGTTTTAGGGGTATTTTTTTGTTACACTAGGGTTGTGTCTTTGTCACATCGCTACACCCATTTTCAATGGTTTGTGCCTCCACTAAATGGTCCTTTCATTGTATTCTAACAATAAAAATGTACTTATAATCCTAAAACCAAAAGAGTTTTCGACATTGTTTGAATTGTTTAAATTAGTCTTATAGGGGCCATCTGTGTCTAATAGTCCTCTTCTTCAATCCATTTGTGGAAAATTTCAAGCTATCATGTCTATTTTGTGGGTCGGGATTGTATGCTAATGGATCTTTGTACCAATTCTCAACATCAAACATGTTCTCTTAAAATCTTCCTTGATGAGGATAATACCCAACCCAAAGTAAATAATAATGTAAATAATATTAATTCATCATAATGAGGTTATTAAACGGGCCAGGTGATGTTGATTTTTATAATTAATCAACCATTTCTTAAATTTTGATTGCCTTTCAAAACTTAAGATCTCATCTATCAGATTAATCAATTTATTTTTGTCGAACAAGTCGCTCCTTTAATGAACGTCACATCAGTGTACACATGTGCTTATAATTAATAAAAAAGAAGGTTTTCAAACATATTAATATTATAGAAATTATACACATTAGAAAAATTCATGCCTAATACTCTTTTCGAGTAGGGTCAGGAGTTAACACCCTAGACTACACATGAGCTTTAGTCAGATTTTAAGATAATTGTGGCCCATCTAAATGAGAAACTGACTACGACTAGTCTCCATTTGCTTTAATAAAAAAATTTTGTTCTCAAGAAAGGGTAAACTCATAGAGTCGCTCTCTCTCTCTCTCTCTCTCTCTCTCTCTCTCTCTCTCTCTCTCTCTCTCTCTCTCTCTCTCTCTCATTGCTTTTGCATTGGCAAACTTGAGAGTACGGTTGGGATTCTCAATAGGCAAATCATATTCAACATTCAAATCATTCGATAAAAACATTTTTTAGGCTTTCTTGAAGTTTGATTATGGCTTAAACTTGATGAGAATGTTCATCATAAATATTGAGTTGAGTTTGAAATAGTAGTCTGCTCGATCTGATTCATTTAAACCCTAAAAAACTTTATTTCTTTCAAATTCATCCTTTCAATATGGTTAGGCATTCTTTGCATTCTTCAAGATCTGGTAAGTGATTAGCTTGCAATCCATCAATATATGTTAATGTTTCAATGATAAGAGTATCATAGGCTATTAAATAATGGTGGAATGAGCTGGAGGTGACTCTTGCTGTTCTTAGATTTGAAAATAATCCTATAAAATAATATATAATATGAAATTTTTATAAATAAACGCTCTCACAATTGAAATATTATAGAAATTTTTAATTTTTTACTAAAAATCTATTTAGTAGTAAGAAAGTCATCCTAGACGAAGTCTTAGTCCCAAAATATGATCACTTTAGTTAAGAAAAGATCATCATTATTTTCTATAAAGTAAAACATAAATATTACAAAAGAGACATTTGTATATATATATCTCTCTGTAGTATTTTTGTTAAAAAGAATAATATTTCAAAAAAATTAAAAATAAAGACAATCATTTGTAATGATTGACAGCTCATTTTAATTTACATTTATTTAGGGATTTCTTAAAACACTTTCATACAAGTAAGTTTCGGTTTATTGGAAATTGCTATATCAAATTCTGATATTATTATTAGAGCTTGATATGAAATATTATCATATAAATTATGTATTAGTTTAGGTTAGATCTTAGTGTTATTTATTTTCTTAAAGAAATTAATTATCATTAACAAAATAATAATGACAAAAAGATCATAAAAGTTTATTTGATAAATAAGTAATACACTAATAATATGAGGATTTCAAATACTTATAAGGCATGCAAACTAGAAAAAAAATTTATGAATATCTTGATTGGGATTACGCCATATGTTACTTAATACACTAATAATAAGTAATACACTAATAATATGAGGATTTCATAAATTAAGTCCACAATATCTTGCACTTCAAGGGATGATCCGGTAAGATTGTTGGGACTTTTTTATAGGAAAATTGTATGAGAGAAAATGAAAATCAAGAAAAGTTTTGGTCTTATAAAGAATGAATCAATAACATTGTGAAAAAGCAAAACATGTAAACATAATAGCTAAAAGATGACTTTAAATGCTTAGAAAAATCACAATACAGAAAGACTTTAAGGCATAATGCACACTTATTTTAACGGGATATAAATTTCCAAAGACCCAAAACTTCTTATTATGCAGGAACACTATATAGACTATAATATGCAAACCATTCAAAAAAAAAAAAAAATTGTATAACTAAACAGCAAAAAAAATTTCTAACCTTCAATTCCTCTGTGAATAAAAACTGAATCGCTACTTCGGTGCCTTCTCCCAGCCTGCTCTCCTCGGTTTTTATAAGCAAAACAAATCACCTACCCAACCCCCTCAATCACTCCCAGCACTGAATGCCATCATACCAACCACCAACCACCCCACGACACTGAATTTGCGCTTAATTTCCGGATCTGGTCGGGGAACAGACAAAAATACACAAGAATGCGCCAGCCTTATAGGCGCATTCTATGAATTGCGCCATATGTTTCGGCGCATTCTTTAGAATGCGCGGAACGATTACGCGCATTCTAAAGAATGCGCGCCGAACAGTTATGCGCATTCTTTAGAATGCGCGTTACATATAAGCGTATACTTAAATGCGTCATCTTCTATAGCGTAGTTGCTGCTTCTCAAATAATTTTGAAACTACGCTGCTTCTCCTAATATCGGCATCAAGCACGCTGCTTCCGAAAATTTGGCCATTTTAATAACTAGCAACAATTCGTTTACTATCTGACCATTTATGTTTTGCTATGCCTTGTTCACACAGTACAGGGAATTATATTGTTAAAAAAAATGTTTTGTAATGTGATAAGAGGTCATGCTTTTAAGAAGATCTCATTCATGGAGGAGGGGAGATTTTATTGAAATTGGTGTTACTATGCTGATATGCATGATAATTTTGTCCGATCAAAGTCTATCTTTTTTTTTGGGGGGGGGGGGGGGGGGGGGGGGGGGGATTTTTTAAATCAAAAGCTGCAACTCCTGTTTATCCTGTTTATTCTAAACCAATCAACTTCATACGTCTTCTTTCCCAAGCTAAGTGACTGTATTTTTCCTTTCCATTAAGTTTGGTATGTGTATGTCTCATTTCTGTCAAAACTGTATGGGAAGTTTTCCCCTATTGAGGATCAAGTATAGTGCCACTGCCACTGCTTTATTTCTTACATTTTTGATATTTAACGATTACTCTTTTAGTGTCTGGGATGGTATTTTAAGCTTCTAATGCTTGAATTTCATTCAATTAGCTATCAAAAGTTCTTTCTTGAGTTTCTTGATATCTGGATCTAATCACAAGAGATTTTTTACATTTTTTATTGCTTCCGGATTTGTTATATATATATATATATATATATATATATAGACTTGCGGGATAATGATTTAATGCCTTCAGACCATGTGTACAGTCTTTTTGTAGCTAGCTGGTTCAATAAAATAGGGATATTTTCTCCCTTCTTGACTTGTTCTACTAGAAAATTTATTTAATCAGTTAATGCTATAATATATCCTGAATATGTGAGGGTAAGATTTCTTTCTCTATATCTGTACTTACTCTAGAATTTCATTTCTTCAATACAAGGTATGGGTTATCTGAAGGGGTGGGACTTTATGTATGAACAAGTGTAAATGCACGTGCAAAAAAAAATTATAAATAAGTAATATATAACAAAATTTTTTATTATATGATTTATATATATATATATAATTCTATATCAATATGAAATTTTATATTTGTATGATTTATAATTTTATTATACATGAATTAAGATTAATTGAAATAAGATATTATATATATATAATAACATCCAATTTAGGTTTATAATACAAAATAAATTTATTTAATTTATATTTGCTACATAATCTAATGAATTTTATCTTGAAGATGGAAAATTCAAGTTTTAAAAGATTGAAAAATTCCTAAACAAATGTGTTTTTTTCAATAGTTAAAATAATTAATGAAGTCAATAAAGTTTGACACATAATCATTGGTCATTTTGAAATCTTTGAAGCAATTACATAAGAATTAAGGTAATGTAAACTTTAAAGCTACTATATAATTAAAATAGATTTGAGTGTCAGAACAAACATAAAAGTATCAAACATATACCAAATATAACAATTGTTAAGTGAAGATATATAAAAGGAAAAACACATCATTTGGATTGAATATATATATATATATGGAAATAGAACCAATATAAATAAAAAAACTATTAGATATTTTCATCCTATGAAGACACCACTTTTTTTGTTATGGTATGATTCAGAAGCATCACTGAAATAAGAAGGCTTCATATTCTAAAAATTTTAGTCAAGCTTAAAGTTATATGGTCGCTTTGCCTTATCTATCTTTCTAAATGTAATAGAAATTCTACAATATTTAAGGGAAAAAAAGTTAATAAGAAATTCAATACAAATGTATAATTGAAAATCAAATAAAATTATGAACCTTTTGTAGGAAACCGCAGGAATACAATGCTTTGAAAGATTAGCTCCATTACCATTTAAGACAAGCACATATCTTAATATTTGATATTAGAAGTTAATAATATAAATGTCATTAAATTATCTAATATATATATATATAATATTATATGATATAATGCACAAAAAATATTAAAATATGATGGAATACAAATTAATATCTTATACTTACCCAATAGGAGGTTTATGCAGTACTATACTGATTGGTACCGATTGGTACCGATTGGTACCGACTTCTATATGAATGGTCGGCACTACGACGTATTAATATTAATTAGATCTGTACTAGTGCTAACCAGAATTATACCGAGCTTTTATAAATAGTACCGACCGTTTACCGATAAATACTACTCAATACCGATCTTATACCGAGGTAAGGAGTTCAACTGTGTGTTGCTCGGTATTGCTCGGTATTGCTCGGTCTTGCTCGGTACAACTGTTTACCGATATTTTACATATCCATTATAATCAGTACCGAATGTATAGCAATGTATAATATAGATTACCGACTTAATACCGAGCTAAAAAAAACTTCATACTACAACGAACATTTGATACCCATTAATGAAACAGTAAAAAGTAGAAAAAACAAACATTATACATAAAAGCTTACTAATATCAAATCAGAAAAAGCTTCATCATAGCTTAAAGTTTGAGTTTTCTCGCAGAAAAAGAAGTCTTCGAAATCGGAACCTTCATTCGATCCTTTCATCTCCTAAAATACTAAACGATTTCTTTACGTCAGGAATATGAAAATTATGGGAACCGTAAAGACTGTAAAACATATTACGTTTAATACAGAGAAGGTTTTAATACCAGAGAGGTAAAAGCCGCGTACTTTTTTACTTTTCCCGCCCATTTCATAAACATTACGACGGGACTACCCGAAGAATTTTAAAAAACGTGGTAAAGCATATGGGCTAGCGTCGGGTCAAAATGGGTAAAGTTGGCTGCCAGGTGTCGCGTTATCACGACATACCAAACGTAGAGATGCGTCAGGTGGGAGGAGGCAATAAAAAATTCCTATTCAAGATGGTCTATGGCTTTGAATTTTTTTTTTTATGCTTTGATAGTTTTTATTTTGATTGTCAATTCACTGCAAATATTTGCTGACCCAAAAAAAATTCCATTACTGACAACCTTTCAAATTGCATAGAAACTAATTCCACGCTTATAAATATTGCAAAAAGCCTTCTTAATTATATTATTTGTTATAAAGGATATTACAAAGCTTAAGATAAATAAGAGTCTAATCCCATAGTTTACAACCTATCAAACTCTATAGCTTAGATTCTTTCAAATTTAGTTTTTAAAATTAAAAACAACTCTTTTTTTCACCAATAAAGTTCAAATAATTTCTCTAGAACCAAACAAGTTATATCCCCCTATAAAATCATAGGTTATAATCTTGCCTCAATATCTACCTAAATCTAAGAACATACTACAACTTATTTTTCTCGATATTCTTACTTTCGAGCAATAAAATCACAAAGCTTCTTACATATCTTCTCCCTCGTTGTCCTTTCTAGTTCTCTATTTTTTGTAGCCAATCTAATAAGTAAGATCCGGATATGATCTGCAATCAAATTTGAATTCACATAAATAGTAAAAAAAAATTATAAAAAGTTTTTTTTTTAATCAATTCGGGTTCTTATTCTTTTCATTTTTTCTCTTCTAATTCCTTCAAACCGAACAGGGCCATATGAAGACAGAAATGAAAACTGTTTAATATGCCACTTTAATTCTTTCACATAAGATGATAAAAGCTTAATTGGAATATTTCACATTGTTATTTATTTATTAATTTTTTTATTGGATTGGACAAAGTATAAGACTAGCGCTTCTTTGGACTGGGAATTGAAGCCATTATGTGCAGGCTGTTGGTTTTATCAATATTAAGATAAAAAAAAAAAAAAAATCCTTTTCCTTTTATATTATATTAGGAGAAAGCAATAAAAAAGTAAAATTAAATTATTGTTACTGTGTGAAAAATAAAGCAGCAATAATGATGTCTTAAACAAACTTTAAGGCTTCGTTTGGGATGATTTTTTTCTTGCTTTATGAAACAGTTTTTTAGTACAAAAATTTCTTAAATTTGTAAATTTTATACTAGAAACCAGTTTTAAAAGCTATATGAAAACTGTCGAAAACGAAGCCTAAATATGTAACCATATCTAAGCCCAATTATTTGGGTAACTCAAATTCATTTTGAAAGATAAAGAGAATGAACAGTTTAATATCAATGATTTGTTTGAGGATATTAATTTTTTTTTAATTACTATAGATATTATGAAAATTCTATATTGCTATCATACAGTAATAAATCGGACTATAAAAATATCCTCCTAAGACATTAAATTTAAAAAATCAACAAGAAAATGGCAACCAAGCTAAAAATATGACAAATATATGAAAAGCAAAATTATAAAAAAGATTGCATTAAATAGACCATCAGTAACAAAATTATAATAAAATGATGTGAATTTTGATAATATTTTAAAATAACTATGTTGAAATTGTAGTCCAATTCATTACTTTTGACACATTAGTTAATTGATTGAAGTTAAAAATCATAATTTTATCCAAATAATAAAATTTAAAATTTTTTATTTACTAATTCACTGCCTATAATGATTTGAAACACTAACAAAAACCTGAGGTTTTCGCATCAGTTCATAGTAGTAGTTTATAAACCGATACTATAGAGAGGTATAGATAGTGGTTTTGCTAAAGCCTTTGCAGAGAATGTAGATACAACAGATTTGTAGCGGTTTTTAAAACAGCTACAAATAAATTAATAGGTGTTTAAATCGCTATAATATGCCATCAAAATTGTTGCAAAACCCAAATTTATTAGTAGTGAAATATCACATATTTCTTCAAAACTTCCTAAAAATGATGATTTTATTACTTGATTAAATTTATTGAAAATGAAATCACCATGTTTGTTAACTTAGGAGACGCATCATTTCGAAATAGAAAAAAAACTAATAGTATATTAATGGATGTAAAACAAGATTAGGCGTGTTTATACTTGAGAATTAATCAAAATAGATTAAAATTAGATTTGTTAAATTAGTAGTTAAGATTATATTTAATAGAAATTTTATGTTTATAAGTGGGGGTTAATCATTAGATTTTTATACACTAATATCAACTATAATTTGATGTGTGTCTAAACTAAATTCTCATTATATCATTATTCTTTTCCTTATATGGAGCTCTCTACAGAGTCATTATTGTTCCTCAAATGATGCCTTTCAACATCATTAAATATCATAGCCAATTTATGAGTCATCATCTCTTAAATATTGTTCAACCATAATAAGAAGGAAGAAAGCTCAATAGAAACCGCAAAATTTTATGAACTACATTTGATTTCAACCAAATTATGAGCTCTAATACAACTTGTTATGGAGAATTAGTCAGAATGAGACCAAATGAAAGTCTAATGTACAAATAGCCAAATCATATTGAACCCAAATACCTAAGCTTATTAACAAAGACCAATCACTTAGTATTATTATATCAACATATAGCACCCACAAAATTGATCTCTCTTCTAACTTAGCAAAAAAAAGTCACTAACGCTATGAATAGAAGATTGGGTCAGGTGGAAAAAGCCAAATATTTGCCTTAGTTGCCATATGCCTAAGCTAGGTGGATACTTTGTTATCCAACCACTGAGTCATATAGTTTTTTTCATCCCAAACAAACACTAAAGTTACGTTTGGGACGGCTTTCTTATTGCTTTTTAAAGCAGCTTTAATTAGTACAAAATTTTAATTTTTGTAAATAAAAAAAGAGCTTTAAGAAATAGTAAGAAAGCCGTCTCAAATGCACCATTAATACTAGGGGTGTCATTTTCGGGTCACGGGTCGGGTTCAGGTCGAACCCGGAACTGACCCGGGTTCAAACGGGTCGACCCTAACCTGACCCGGATAGACAAACGAGTCGGAAAACTGAACCCGGACCCGACCCGGCGGGTTGCCGGGTTGACCCGACCCGACCCGGTTTGGGTTGACGGCGCCGGAACGACGGCGGCGGACGGCGGGGGACGCGAGCGCGGCAGGCGGACGCGAGCGGGGACAGCGCGGGTGCAGTCGGGCGGACGCGAGCTGGGACAGCGCGGGCGCGGTGGGTCGCGGTTGGGCGCGCTGGGCACGCGGGCGCAGGCGCGGGCGCGGGCGCAGTCGGGCACGCGGGCAGAGTCGCGGGCTCGCAACGCGCGGGCGTGGGCGTGGGGGCAAAGCGGGCAGCGCGTGCAAGCTCGCGGCGGGCAGAGCGGGCGGGCGCGCGGCGGGCACCGAGGGAAGGCACTCGGCGGGCAGCGCGGGCGGGCAGCGGGCAGAGGCGGGATTCGAAATTTTTCGAATTAAACGGGTTGGCGGGTTGACCCGACAACCCGCCGGGTCAACCCGAACCCGACCCGTTTTTTAAACGGGTCGATTTCTGGAACCCGAACCCGACCCGTTTTGAAATCGGGTCGGGTTCAACCCGGATTTTCCTGGTCGGGTCCGGGTCGGATTTTCGTGTCGTGTCAAATATTGACACCCCTAATTAATACCTCACAGAGGCACCTCAACAATATTTTAAAATTATTTTTTTCCCAAATCTGATTTTGTCATTATAATTTAGGATTGTTTTTATTGAATCACATATTTATTTAAGATACCTATGCACATTTATATTAATAAAATTTACGTCGCGATGTCCTAATTTTTTAAAAAACTGTTAAAATAGATCCAAAAAAATTTTATAACTGCTTTAAAATGCGTGCAATCTATTGTTAAATTTTTAAAAATTCATCATGAAATAAATGATTAAAAATTCATATCTACTTTTTTACTCCATTCATATTTAGCCTCAAATATCTTAATATTAATTGAGATTAAGGATTCATTTGGGACGGAGGTTTTGCTACTTTCAAAAACAGTTTTTGATATAAAAATTTCTTAAATAAAAAATTGCTTTAAAAAGTAGAAAGAAAATTGTCCCAAATGAAGCCTAAATATTTATTTGAAATAGCTTTCTAAATGATTTACTTTTTGAATTGCAAATACAATTTCGTTTTGTTACTATTGCTTTACTATTTTTTCATTGATTCAAAAAAAAATTTTGTGGAATAAAACTTTTCTTTATAACTAGAGCAGGTAAATTATTTTCTTCACAACCAATTTTATACAAAGTTAAAATTATCCCAAATAAACCCTAAAGCGGGCTCTCTCTCTCTCTCTCTCTCTCTCTCTCTCTCTCTCTCTCTCTCTCTATATATATATATATATACAGAAAAATTGGTTAAAATTTGTAGTAGTAGAGGGAGAGAGTTTTTCATCTCTAGCCAAAAGGTCCTCATGCAGGGCATGAGGGTCTATTTATAAATTTAGAGAGTGTCATGCCATGAATATAAAAAAGATCCATAACAAATTCGAAGTGCACTATTTGGCGACACGTATATTTATTACCTCAATCATAGAACATTCATTCAGTATTTAATTGCTTTGACGATGTCAAAATGAAGTGATCTTAGGCTTATTGGATTCGTCTCATTGAGCCACTTGATTCGACTATAAGCATGCTATATTTTAATATTATTTGGTTATTTAATTAATGATATAAATATTCCAAATTTATTTTAAGCCTTTGATCCCATTTGGGCTCAAATTGGATTAATTTGGTGTCATTAGATTCGCTTTATCGAGGCATTCAACTTGATTATAAGTTTGTTGAAATTAAAGTTTGAATATTTCCAACTTTAATTTTAAAAATTATCCATTTAAATATGCATCAAGATTCGTGATCAAAATAATTTTTATGCTAATTTAAAATTGTGTATAAAATGTTAAAATCAGAAAATTAAATAAGAAAATTCTAAACTAATTTTTTCCTTTTTTTGAGAATTAACGCAAAAATCGCAAACCGTAAATTTAAGCGAGGAAAAAGTCTATTTCGGAAGGGCAACAAGCTAGAAGCCCGGGCAGCTTCCCGCGGGCCACCAATTCCGTGCTGCCCCGTCTGCTATAAATAACGACCCCATGGGTCATCTAGCCTCCATCCTCAGTTCCTCGTTTTTCTTCTTTTTATTTCAAAGGCAATTCTTAGCGCAGGCAGCAATGGCCTCAATCAGATCGAAGGCTGCAGCGCTCTTTAGCATCGCCGGTGTCGCCATGGCTTCCCTCGCTGGCATTGCTTCAGCGGCCGAAGCCCCGGCACCCTCCCCCGCCTCTGGAGCTGCCGCTCTTTCCGTGCCGATCGCCGCTGCGTTCCTCTTTTCTTCCGCAGCAATCTTCATCGGAGCCCTCCGTGCCTGAGCCTCGTGTTACTTTTTTTCTTAATTTCTTCGATCAGATGTTTGATGTGTTTGATGTGTCGTTTGGTTATGCTGATTCTACCCGCGTCTTAGTCGTCGATTAAATATGCATGTTCGAGGTTTTTTATTCATCATTGCTCAGATCCGACTCCCTGAGATGCTTCGATGGGGCTAGGACCTATATATGTGTATTGCATTCTTCCTTGTTAGTTCTTTACGCATTCAATTGTGATTTGAACTTCTGTTGATTTGTTTTAATATACTATCAATTTGATATGTTTACTTTGGTGTTCGCCATTCGTTATTTCATTTTTCTTTTTTATAATCTGGTTGTTATGGACATCAGGAAAAGATTTGGATTCACCATTCTTTATTTCAATGAGTCGAACATGTTGGTCGTTTGATTGAAAAGACGAAACAGTTGCTGCAGTTGGGAGAGGACGGGACTGATTCAAGAAATTAATCATTGTTAAGATTTACAGAATAGCTTCTTCATAGGGAAAATTATTAGGATCGGACACGAGAGGTAGAGATACGTCCAGACATCCACTAAAAATTTGACATGTGGAGTGCACTTTAGTTGATCTTTTTTTGTGCTCTGTTTTACATGCGCTTTAGTTGCGCTTTCACTACGCTTTACCAGCGCTTTAGTTGCGTTTGGCTTAAAGTTCCGTGGACACATTAAACATATTGAATATCCACGTATCCAGTCCACGTGTCGACATTTTATTGACCTCAGGACTTATCTCTACATCCGATGTCCGGACCTAATAATTTTTCTCTTCTTCATAGAGTTCATTTAGAAATTAAAGAAAATACAGAAGCATGCTCTTGGGCCCGACAGCTACGATTGACAATTCTCTCTTAGTGTTTGGCAACCAACCTGATCAAACTCCAAGGAATATAGATTTATTTAATTATTTTTGGGCAGGCTGCTCAAATTTATTTTGAATAAATGCGCTAAGAGATAAGATTTTGAGGGCGAATATCGTTTTACTTGATCCACTATATTAACATTCATAGTATTTTTTTCATTGGAATAATCGTTTAGAGTTGAAATTAAGATATCTGATATTCGAACCAAAAATTTGAACCAAATTTTATATCATATGTATATTTAAACATATTACATATAAAATTATAAATAAAGGTAAAAATATAATGAGTAAATATAAAATTAGATGTTGTGATGGCTCATTCCGCATTAAATTCATTATAAAATGAGTAAATATACGATTGGTTTTGTTTGAGACAAACCCATGGCATTTGAATCAATCTTCACACTAGGTATGCCGGTGTCAATAAATGACCCGATTTATCAGCCTAACCCAAAAAATTTACAGTCGAGTTGACCCGTTTAATAAATGAGTTAGGTTCCGGTTGAATTTTTTTGATATGTTTTTAAACTGGTTGGGTTGGAGTTGGCAAATCCATTTTTTGTCCAAAAATGCCCCCCCCCCCCCCCCCCCCCCCCCCCCCCCCCCCCCCTTCCTTTTACTTGTGGGTTTATTCTTCTTATTTTTGCTTAAATATTTTAATTTTTTTTATTTAATAAGTCATAAAAAAATCAAAGTGGGTTAACATGTAGGGTTTGGATTAATGTTTTTGACCCGTTTATTAAATGTGTCGGGTTCGAGTTGATTTGATTCAAATCTGATCAATTTTTAGTCGTATCTGAACCTGACTCGTCAACCCATTTCGACACTCTTACTTAGCACCCCAACCCAATTTTTCTATCGATATATCAATATTTGTTTGACCACATATATCTGATCATTTAGAGACACTTGACTCCATAAGTCACCCATTTGTATTAATGTCCATAATCGTAGTTGTCATTTCCTCTATCTGACAACATAAAAGTGACTTGTGGAATTATATAGCAAAACATAAACTCTATTTTCTAAGATTCCTATGATCCCTATAACGTTAACCTGAGAAGTCATCTACATTCTTGCTCTTTTTCATTTCTTGAAAATTTTAATGAATTTAGCACCCTAAGTTTGGGCCTTGGGGCCTGCAATTGAGATCTCATCTCAAGATTACTATTGGTTAGTCCATGCTTCCTCGAATATGTGTAAGATAAAGCCTAAGGCTAATTTCTAGACTTCTTTAATAATGAATTCTAGTTAGTTAAACAAGCAATTAAGACTCAAATGAGTGCTGGAATTGGAACAATGTTATGATTAGGGCTATAGAAGAATTAATATGATTGAAGAGTTATCATGGCTCTGTTCAATTACAGCTTGTTCAAGAACATTCAATTAACCAATTAAATAACCTTAAACATGTTTAGAAATACTTGATTCATAATATAACAATTTTGAACAACTTGGTCCTTGATTCATTTATGATGATGAATAATTTAATTTAAAGCTCATAAACAATTCCATTAAAAAGCTTTAGTAATTATCAGGCATGTTCAGACTCAAATTTTGTTATTTAAGACTTGGTTTAAGACTATATGGTGCAACATGATCTTCATTAATCATTGAAATCAATATAATAATATGAATCATCTGCACTATGACTTCTTCTATAGTCGCCCTCCTCGACCTTGTTTGTATATAAGAGATTTCAACACTTCTCAACTATTTAAGTATATTTGCTTGAGAAGGTCTTTCACAAAGCTTCAAAGATTTCAACATTTCTAAATTTCATGGCCATGATTGTGTGTATAGGACTTTGATTGATCACTAAGGTGACCCCTTGCTCTTATGGGCAGTCGAAACTAAAAAGGTTTTTATCGACACTTGCAATAGAGTTATAGTCAACAACGGGCGAATTAGAAGCATCAACAATCTCTTATCATGGCGACCTTCTCACTATTATTTGAAAAGGAATAGTTCTTTGATGCCAGTAAAATCTTCTCTTAAGTTCCTAACTCTAACAGTGTCTTTTCTAGTTCATGGGAAATTGCCAAAAATTTATTTCTAGATAGCTTTTCTCCTCCCTTCAGGCCACCCTAATGATGCTATTCTCTATATTATTTTCCTTGATGTTAATATGACTATTGGCAAGTTTCAACAACTTAGTGAAAGTCTCCAATTATTATAAATTGAGTGCATACTCTAAAGTTCATTCACACAAAGCTTGAGTTAGAGTGGATCAAGCCACAACTATCTCAAAGTCCTTCACATTTTAAGCATTTATTTTTGAAACCAATTAACAAAACTTATAAGCATGCTCGATTCTCACCTTATTCACTGTAAGGCCTATGAGTTCTTCAATGGTATTTGCATGCTGAAAACTTGTGTCAATAATATTCTCTTAAACTTGGCAAAAGAATTAATCATGCTGAGTAGAATATATGAGATCTACCTTAGAGTGATTCCTTGAAGATAGTGAAGAATAATGTTATCTTCATTGAATCTTTGATATCAAGTAGTAAAATAATTAACTCAAAGTAAAAAAATATGGTTGATAAGATCTATCCTCCCCTTATGCAAATCTAAGTGAGGGATCTTAAATTTTATTAGAGGCTTGACCTCCGCAGTCTTCCTTCTCAATTCACCCTTCTTCTCAAAGAAGAGTTCAGGTTGACTCCTCACTGTCAATGTAGTATATCTTGGTTAAGGCTTTAGTTCTAAAAGGTCATCATCTCCTCACAATAAAATATCATGATCCTTTTAGTAACTCCACCCTAGGAGTTATTATTGGAATTATCTTCAATGCATCCTTAATCATTCTGGTCATCCTTTCCTCAAATTGAACAAACTGTTGGATAGTAATAAACTTCTTGTTCTCCATGTTGACATGTTCTTCTACACCCTTTGTTATTGCTATGTTTTACATGGTACTTCTCTTCATGTCTATGGCATGTTCCACATTTACTATATCTTTTAGGATGTTGAAATTAGAATTATTTATAAATCTCACCCAACTATTTTGAGAATATTAAGTAAAAAAGAGAATAGAGAAATAGAGAGAATAGAATCATTTTATAATAAGAAAATAAAAAATTCTATAAAATATTCTTAATTACAAAAAATGCATAAATTGAGCTCACTCTTAAGGTTCTTGCCTATAGATTTGTCTTGGAGTTTGAGTGTTATAAAATTGGCTACATACATGACTCTCTCTCTCTCTCTCTCTCTCTCTCTCTCTCTCTCTCTCTCTCTCTCTCTCTCTCTCTCTCTCTCTCTCTCTCTATATATATATATATATATATATATATATATATATATATATATATATATATATATATATATATATAATATGATTATAATGTTCGATTTGATAAAGTCGTCTACTTAGTTCTCAAGAATTTAGTGGTTTGGCGTGTGTTATTGATAGAACAGTTGAGCAGTTATTCAAAAGTTTTTCTTATATAGAAAGTTGTCCGCTTCAACAATTACTTAGGCCAACTTCATATATAGATCATACTCACATGGGTTGCATGAGTTCTGAGATTTAAGTCACCTGATGAGTCAGGCTAACTTAGCTTGAATCAAAATTTTCAACATATTTGAATGCAAATCACCAACTTCATAAAATAAATCATTGATTGACAGGGCAATTAATTAAATGTTGTTTACTGGTGTTATACACCAAAGATGCTAAGATTGATTATTTTAAGTCGGTGTCTCAGAGATAATATATTTATATGATTTTAAAGAAAGTTATATCTATCCTAATTCATAAAAATAATAAAAGTTAATACAATGTAATAGCCTATACCAATACTTCAATTAGCAATTGAGCAAAAGTAAAGCAACGCTAATTACACCATCATTCTATGATGCCTAAAAAATATGCCTATTACAATATCAAATGTTTGTTAACATTGTGATGATAACCTTATACTCAAAAGTTCAGAATTTAATTTGTGTTTGATTATGAGCTGCATGTTCGTCAATCATGAATATTCATATTTTTTTATGATACATGAATTCAAATTCTTTCCCGAGAGGCCGTAGGAAAATTATCACATTTTCTTTCCAATCCAAATAATTCAAAGTTTTCAGAGATAAAAAGTTCAACTAAGTACTAATATGCAATTAGTTTCTAACAAACATGTACAGCCTACATCATTATCATGAATAATTCTTTCTATTTCCCCCCTTAAATGCCTCTCATTTTTCAAATAGCAAATGTCAAGTGTACTGGTGGCTTTTTTTCTAGTTCTACTAGAAAAAATGTCATTCCTAGCATTTTAGAAGAGCTTTTGTGGCGGTTTTAACTGCCACAAAAAATCTTGCAACTATTCCAAAATCGTTACACGACCGGTCGACTGTTGCAATTAGTATTCGCTGCAAGGAATTTTCACATCGGTTTTTCAACCGTCGGGGTAAATATTTAAGCATTTCTTTGTAGTGGCAGTTTAAACCGCTGAGAAAAACCACCTATAACAACGATTTTAAAACTGATGCTACCAATTGTTGCGGAAATAACATATTTTTTGTAGTGTTTGGATGCAAGATTTTATGATTATGATGTAGAGGTAAATTATCTTAGAAGCTCCAATTTGGGACAATTAAGCTTCACATATAATAGGAGTTTGGGAAAATTTTTTATACTAAAAAGTTTCTTTAGATTTTAGAAAGAATAAGAAATATATCTTAAACAAAGGCTTTATTTGGGATGATTTTTTTTACTATTTTTTAAAGCATCTTTGTAGTACAATTTTTTTTTAAATATAATTTTTAATACTAAAAAAATATTTTTAAAAATAGTAAGAAAGTCATCCCCAAATTAAGCATAAGTCTTAGTCTTTTTGAGATAGTACTAACTATAAATTCTAAAGCAATTTTGTGATACATAAATTTCTAATTTTAAAGAAATTTGTACTAAAAAAAACTGTTTTAAAGAATGATAAAAAAGTTATCCCAAATTAAATCTTATTGTTGTACATAAATATTGACTATAAATTCTTCCCCCTAATGAATATGAGGAAATGCCAAGAGATCCGTTTCTTTATTTGTGAAGGGACAATTAAGCGTCCTGTGATCAAAAGTATTGCATGTACTTTAGTATTAATCTCTTGCTAAATTTTCGTGGAAGTAATATTTAAGAGAATATAAGCCTTTAATGAAAAAGGTTTGAAAATAACATAAATCTTAGCAAAAGTCGTGTAAGCATCAATTTTGGTAAGCTTAACAACAGTAATGGAACCTACTTTCCACTTTAGAAGTCTTAACCAACACTCCAAGTTACACCATTATAAGGGGGAAAATTTGATATTTTCACCTGCGGTGAATATCATCAAAATCATCCCTGATTTGCTTGAAATTCCAAGGTCCTTTTCAGTAAAAATGGTTAACAACTAATAAATCAGGATCCCAAAACTAAATAATGTCATAATTAGGGGTGTCAATATTTGACACAATCCGAAAATTCGACTCGAACTCAACCCAAAAATTTTAGGTTAAGGTCAACCCGGAACTGATATGGGTCTGGTTCAGGTTCAACAAATCGATCCATTTTAAAAATTGGGTTGGGTTTGGGTAGACCCGAAACCCCGAGATTGACCCAGACAATGGCGCTACTCCGCCTGCCAGCATGGTCCCGCCCACTCACTCATGCGCGCAACTCCGCAAGCCCTAAGTGGCTAAGTCCCTAATCGCGAGTCTCGCCTAGACGACCCGTGGTGCTGCTCCGCCTGCTAGCACAGTCAAGTCGCACCCATCCGTTGTCGCAAGTCTCGCCCAGACGGCCCACCTCCATCCGGATCATCCCTCATTAGCTTGCGAGTCTTGGCAAGACGTTCGTCGCGTCCCACCTCTGCACGCAAGCTGAGAGTCTAACAACTCGAACCAGACCAATTCGCGTTCGCCAACGATTTTTGGCCTCCCCTGGTTCATTCGTGTTGGGTCGGGTTCGGGTCTTGTCAAGCAGTAGCGGGTCATCGTTGGGTTCAACCCAAACTCAACTTGCAACCCATTTTTGACATCCCTAGTCACACTCATCTTGACAAGAAAATTAAAAAAAAAACACTTCTCATTTAATGTTAAAAGTTCAGGAACATCTTCATGGTTCCACATGTATTTTATAAGAGAAAGTAGAGGTCCCTTTGAGAGGGCGGTGGTCGGCCGGCAGAGGTTCGACGGCAGCGGTCGGCTGGCGAAAGGTCGATGGGGGTGAAGGTTCAGCTGCGGTAAGGATTCGTTGATGGTGTTGCTGGAGTGGAGCTTTGGGGTTCTTGAAGTTTTAAGCACTCTTGAATCTCTAAACAAGGGTTCTCTTCATGTTAGAAGTAGGGTCATATTCATAAATTTGTGAGAGTCATATGCCCCTTAAATATAAAAAAAATCATGAGCATTCCATCGAACTGTCCGTATTGATTCTCTTAATCATAGAATGTTTCTTTATCATTTAAGTGCCTCCATGATGTAAGAATTAAGCGATTTTGGGCTTATTGGATTATTCTTCTCGAGCCGCTTGATTCATCTAAAAATATATCATATTTGGAAATTATTTGAACCTCCAATTAATGTTCTGAAACCTACAAGTTCCAATTGCACTTCAAACTCTTGATTTGGACTTATTTGGACTCAGATTGGTCCACTTTTAATGTCATAGGTTTCGCTTTGTCGAGACTTTCAATTCGACAATAACTTTGCTAAAATCATATCACAAATATTCCTATATTTAATTTAGGAAATTTCCAATTCAAATATGCATTGAGATACATGTCCGTTCATTTTTTTTTTTATAAAATATCAAAAATATTAATATATAATTAGTATAATAGATATATATTATGAAATACATCTTTACATTTTAACATTAAAATTTAATCACAATATTCTCATTCAATTATTTTTCTTACATAAAGCCTGAATGCCTTTTTAAGAAAAAGAATTAAAATAAAATCACAAACCACATAAATCTAATTTACTGCAATATTTGCCCCTCTAAACAACCTTTTTTTATGGGCAAATTTTTACCATTTATCTTTAATTGAATACCATCGCTCCTATTTCTCTGACCGCGTCCCCCTTCCCAATTGGACAAGTAAATCAAATAGCGCAAAGTATCGCTAATCCGGCAACTCAGGATCGGCTTGCCTGCAGCTGTAATGCCGTACGACAAATTGACAATTATGTATAGGAATATTGCTATATATATATTTTTTTAATTATTACGATTCTTATTATTATTATTTTTAAGTTTGGTATCAGATTTTTTTAATTATTATTATTTTTAATAGTTATAATAGTAAAGTTTATTTTTCATCAAAAATTTATTCTATAATAAAAATTTCTTCCTGATCTTTTCTGAGTGTTATTTTTATTACATTTTTTTAATTATTATTATTATTAATAGATCTAATAGTAAAAGTTTATTTTTCATCAAAAAATTATTCTATAATAAAAAATTCTTCCAGATCTTTTCCTGAGTATTAATTAGGGGTGTAAAAACGCAGTTCATTTTGGTCTATTAGTTTGGAGATTAGGCTACCAACTAAGAGGTCTTGTGTTCGAGTCTTGTGTATGCGATGTGTGTGTGAGTCTACCTTAATTGGCCTAAATGTCCAAAAAAAAAAAAATTTAGGTGTGTAAGTGAGCCAAGCTAACTCGTGAGCCTACTCGGATCAGTTGAATAAAGAACTCATGAGCCGAGCTCGATTAGCTAATGAGCCAAGCTTGAACTAGTCTCGGCTCGACTCATGAACTTGCATATCAACTGCTTAAAATATATTATTATTGTTTAAAATATTTATATATTATAGAGTATGTGATTATTAATTATTTTTCTAATAATTTATGATTTTTTTATATTATTTTATTATTATAATTGTTTAAATCATAATCATTTTCTCATTAATAATAAACAAGCTAACTTGAACTCTTAAAATAAAGCTCGAAATTGGTTAATTTATCAAACACAAGCTCAAAAATAAGGATTACTAGAACTCGGCTCGACTTCTTAACACTAGGGGTGTCAAGAATGGGTTGTGGTAGGGTTCGGGTAAAACCCGACAGTTACCCGCTTCTATTCGACACGAGACTTAAATCAAATACCTCTGAGTTGGTACCCAAAGCTTTCTAAAATTTATTCTAATGTAAGATGTGTCCAGATTTTATGAGAATACACAATAAATATATAGATATTTATAAACAGTAAATATATAATTTAAAATTATATATTTAGTTATTTACTGTATTTATTATGTATTCGGACTCGTGTGTAATAATCTCTCAAAAGAGTTTAGAGCTTCAAATCCGCGGAGCAACTAGCTGGCAGCCCGGGCAGCTGCCCGCTCGCCACCAAATCCCCCCTGTCGCTCCTGCTATAAATAATGCCTCCCGGGATATTCTCCTCTTCATCCTGAGTTTTTTAGTGCGTCTCCTTCTCATTTCAAAGACCTTTCAGAGGAGAGAGACGGTCAGCGCGAGCGACAATGGCTTCCGTCGGATCCAAGGCTGTTGCGCTCTTTGCCATCGCCGGTGTCGCCGTCGCCTCCCTCGTCGGCATTGCATCGGCGACGGAAGCTCCGGCACCATCTCCTGCTTCTGGCGCTGCCGCTCTTTCCGTACCGGTCGCCGCTGCGTTCGTCCTTTCTTCCGCAGCAATCTTTCTCGGAGCCCTTCGTGCCTGAACCGCTTTTTTACTTCTCTACAGTTGGTTGGATCCTATGTTTGATGTGTCTTTTTAGTTATAATGAGACTATGAGTCTCTGTTGTCGATTGATCTCAGTCCCTGATGCTTTGATGTGGCTGAGATCTGATTGCAGTGCATTCTTCCTTGTTTCTAATTTCTGTGTTCGATAATGATTTATACTTGTTTGATCTCAATTTGACTTTATATATGTCGGTTTGTTTTAAACCTATCAATTAGTCATGTTTACTTGGGTCTTCGCCCTTCGTTCTTTATTTTATATTTTTAATTTTAATCTGGTTATTATGAAAAAAGAGTTTGGATTCATCCGATATCATTGAATCTAATATCCGTCGGTTTCATAGCTTATTTGATGGAGATTCTGAAAGTTTTTGTAGAAATTATGAGATTCAAAAGAATAAAAAATCGCACTTCGTCGTCTGATCAACATGATCATCTGAACTTGATTCTGGGAAAACAAAGGGGAAAATTATGATTCAAGCTCCTTAAATTTATAAAAGAAATTAGAATTCGAAAAACTTTGTTGGTCTTCTGATTATTTTATCTCCCACGCTTCGTTGTGTTCTGTTTCAGAGCTTCGTTTTTTTTTTTCCCCTGAAAAAGAATCACAATTTTTTGAAGAAACAAAGAATTTGCAAATTTGTCTAAGATAATTGATTTTCACAAATTGATAGGAAATTCTTGTTCTTACTTTTGAATGATTGGTGGAATCAATATTTTGATTTTGCAAAGTCTCTTCAATTTCGCCCACGGAAAAGGGTCCAACAACTACGAATGGCAATTTTTTTTTAGGCAGACTTCTATTCATGGCATAGAACTATAACTCTCTTAATAAACTATTATGGAAACTGCTACTCAGCGTAGAAAACAGTAGCTCTATTATATTTACCAAGGCTTTTAAAACCGGACCGGACCGGCCGGTTCAAGCGGTTGAACCGCGAACCGGTTGGCCGGCCGATTACGGTTCAAAATAAAACCTGTTTTGCTGAGAACCGGCGTCGAACCGTTCAAACCGGCGGTTAAACCGGCGAACCGGCGAACCGGTTCTGGTTACCTTTAACCGCTATCTTCGCTAAAAAAAACTGAGCGTGATTTGCTCGCGGGAATCGGATGCCAAGGCGCGTTAATTGGCCAGGCATAACGGCATCCCATCCGCATTTAATGGCCACTGCATCACCATGATGAAGCTTCCCTCGATTATGACGTTGGGGCTTGAGTTTGTTTCATTAAAATAATGTTTCATTAAAGTTAATTGGCCAGGCAAAATCGCAAAACCGCATATCAAAGTAATTAATTTTTATTTTTGTTATTTATTTATAAATAATTATATCAAAGTAATTAATTATTATCAAGTCAAAGCAAATCAAAGTAATTAATTTTAATTTTTGTTTTATATTTATAAATAATTATATTATTATTATAATATTTAAATATAATAAATATTTATTACGTCATCCGGTTCGACCCCGGTCGAACCATCAAACCCTTAACCTCTTCTTCTTCCGGTTCATTGACCGGTCCGGTTTTCAAAGCCTTGATATTTACTACCATCACATGTCACAATAAGTCTGTATTAATGTTGTTTTCAAATATTTTCATGTAATTAAATGTATCTATTACTTCATAAATAAATTTTTATATTTCCTTTCCTTCCACTTGCCGCCAATGGCAATCATCTATATAATCACTGTCACACAGTATACAGAATGCAATCAGGCGCTTTCAACTTCCTCAAAATATTTTCAAAATGTATAATAATTGAATTCACTCATCATAATCCAAAAACTCATAATTGATGGTACAACAATAATAATAGATTGCTAGAGCTGGGTTCTCTCAATCTTAGAATTAACAAAATAAATGATTGTGAAGTCAGAAGAGGAAGAGCATCCATCATTCACAAAAACATGAAAATTTTAGAGTTAAAAAAAACAAAGGGTTGAAGTTGAGTTTGGTGAAGATAAGCAATATTGTTATATTACTGATTCGCAATTAGATCCGTTGTATAGGAATTTAAATCTTCTTTATAAGCAAGCCTATGACAATTTTAACACTATGAACAAAGCTGGGTCCTCTTGGCTTTACCAAAGAGCTAAAACAAAATGGCTTAGGCATGGAGAAAATGACATTGGTTTCTTATATGCTCATATTAGATCCAGGAATAACATTAATGCTATCAAAGAAATTACCACTCCTAATGGTAATTTTGATAAGCAAGTGGAAATTGTTGAGGCGGTTATTAATCATTTCAAAGAGGTTTTTAACTCTCCTAAGCCTATTAAGGAGAATAATTACAATATTCTTGTGGGCAACAGATCCCTTCTAATATGATTAGCTCTTTAAATGTTCCTTTTTATGATTCTAAAATTAAAAGTGTGGTTTTTGATGGTCCTTCATGCTCTACCCCGGGTCCAGATGGGTTCACGTTTGAATTTTATAAAAAATCTTGGCACATTATTGGGTTTTATATATGTAAGGCTATTAAAAGCTTTTTCTCCACTGGCCATCTTCATAAAGGGGTTAAAGCTACTGCTATTATGCTTATCCCTAAAAGACCGCATGCTTCTAATATAAATGATTTCAGGCCGATTTTCTTATGCAATGTTTTTTTATAAAATCATAGCTAAACTTTTGGCTAATAGACTGAAATCTATTTTACCTTTCATTATTCATGAGAGACAGGCTGGCTTCATTCATAATAGAAGCACTACTTATAATGTTTTGCTTGCTTCTGAAGTGCTTAGAGAATTTAATTTTGCTAGTAATATGTTTTGCGCTAAACTGGACATTAGAAAGGCCTTTGATACTATTTCACGTGGTTTTTTGTTAAATAGAATGAGGCAAAAAGGTTTTCCTGAGATGTTTATTAATTGGGTTAAAGGTTGTATCTCTGAAGTGCATTTTTCTATTTGCTTGAATGGTTCTTTGGAAGGTTTTTTCAATACTTCCTCTAGCCTTAGACAAGGGTGTCCATTATCTCCCATTCTCTTCTGCTTAGTTATAGATGCGTTATCTTGCAGTCTCTCCTTGGATTATTTGGGGTATAGCTCGGCTTGTTTTAAAATTAAAGGTAAAACCTTTAACAATCTTATGTATGCAGATGACTTGCTTGTATTTGGGTCTGTAATGCCTCAAAACGCCACTGGTTTGAATAAAATCCTTTTGGATTTTGCTGAAGCTTCAGGTCTAAGTATTAACTCTTTTAAAAGTTCTATAATTTTCTCTCATCATATAGTAGATGCTGATCAATTTTGTAGTATTATGGGTATTACTCAAAGGAATCACTTTCTTACTTATTTGGGGACTCCTATCTCTCTAAAAAGACTTAATGCTTCTCATTTTCAGCAGCTATTATGTAAAATTACTTCTTTGCTTGATGGGTGGAAGGTACGACTCCTCTCTTTAACTGGTAGAGTACAATTTTTTGAAATTTACTATTTCTAACACATTAGCCTATTGGATCAGGGGATCCATCATACCTAAAGCTATTTGTAAGTCTATCACTAAGCTGTGCTCTAAATTCTTGTTTCACGGGAATATTAACGGGAAGAAGATTCATATGATTGCTTGGGATAAAACCATGACCCCTAAACAGAAGGGTGGTTTAGGAATTGCCTCTATTGACTCCCTTTATTATAGTGTTTACTGCTCATTTATTTGGTGCATGCTAACTCAGGACTCCTTAACTAATTCCTGGTTTAAAAATAAATATATTTCCCCCTGGAAATATCCGTCGGCTAAAGCTACTAAATTCTGGAAAAATATTTGTGCCACTGCGTATAAAATCAAGAATCATTTAACTTTCTAGATTAACCCCTCTTTTAATTTCTCTTTATATTGGTATCCTTGGATTAAAGGGAAAGCATTGTCTGAATGTTTTCCAGCTGTCAAGTATCTAACTGGGTTAACGATTCAAGACTGTATCAGAAACAAAAACTGGTTTCTTCTTGATTTGATTCTTGAGAATGTTGGGCACGAAATTTATTCTATTGAGATTAAAGAGCAACCAACATTGGCTTGGGATGGCTCTTTTAATCCTAAGTTTAAGAATTATATGGAATCATTTATGCTCACATGGAGGAGGTAACATGGCATAAATATGTGTGGCACAAGAATTATTCTCTTAGATACTCAATTTTCTTCTGGATGGCTATTTTGCAGAAATTGAAAGTTGCTGACTTGCTAATTAAGATATCAATTCAGTTTAATCTGGAATGCTTCCTCTGTCACAAAGCTCCAGAATATCATAACCATCTTTTCTTTTACTGCGATTTTACATTTCATGTGATTATTAATCTTATTCCTGATTTAAATACTTTCTTACTTAGACCGAATTTGTTACAGATTTTTGAAATTTTGGACAACTTGCATAAGCTTTCCAAATGGGAGAAGAACTTCAGTTGTCTTACTGTATACTGCACTACTTATCAAATTTGGAGAGAAATGAATAATTGTCAATTTGCTAACAAAAGGAATAATCCGGACACAGTGATTAGCATTATTAAAAATGCTATTCGTATCAAAGCCAGTAGTTGGAAGCATTTCGAACAGTTAAAAGGGAAATTCCATCTTATTTGATTTAGATACTTTTATGTATTGAGTGTTTGTTTAGTTTGGATTGGAACTTGTCTTCGATTGGCCCCTTGTTCTGTTTATGATTTGTTGCATTAGTTGTTGTCTGTGGTGTCTTTTGTTTTGGTTTTTCCTTGGATTCTTCTAGTTTGTTTCTTGTATTATGTTTTTAGTTTCCTGTTTAGCAGGATTGTCATTTGTATCTGATTTTTATCTTAATAAAAGGGCTTTGCCCCGATTTTACCAAAAAAAAAAAAAGTTGAGTTTGGAACCATTTTATTTGATCTAGATCCATCTCGAGCAAGCTAGATGAAAGTAGCTTCAACTATTTTTTTGAGAAGAGTTTGTGAGAATTGATAAACTAATGGATATTAAGAAGTGATTGGTTGATTTTGGTCTCCAAGATGTGAATAAGGCCAAGTTTAAGGAAAAGAACATATTTTTGCAATGAAAGGCCCTAACATGAAAACCATTGAATTTCAAAAAATTTATGGATTGGAGGAACATATATTGGAAGTAGAGGCTTCATTATTATCCTTATATATATATATTTTTTAATATTTTTGGAGTAGTTTAGGAGGCAACTAAATAGGATTGCTAACATGAGTATGAGCGAGAAGTAGTTGGTCTTAATAAGATATGTAGGGTCTATGTAGTTTAGATTTTTGGATAGATCAAAGTAGGATGGGGTTAATAGAGGTGATGATTATTATTACCTAAAAATGGATTCTCTTTGGTAGTGGTTGGAGGAAGAGAGCACTTGGTGGAGATGACACATTGGTAAGAGCAGGGTGGAGGGCAGAGGGTTGAGACAAGTCTTAAAAGAAAAGGTGAAATTATTAGGTGCGGACACTAAAAGCTGTTCAAAGCCCAATGAAAATACGCCACGTCACCCCTACTCGGTACTGCTCGGTATTGGATAACGTTGCTACACCTGATTGGCCTCTGGACGATAAGCTTTATCTAGTGTCCGCACAAAATAATCTCTCCCTTAAGAAGGGGATGATCACTATTTTTTGTAGAACTTAAGGACTAAAGATATATCTCCAGTGCCAGAAGGGATGGCTATTATGTTTTATTAGGATTTGAATTATAGAGAAAAGGTTAGAGGGATTTGTAAAAGAGCTACATTAAGCAAATTCCATAGGTTTCTAATCAAACAATTTTGAAATACTGAAAAGAACCAAGTAGGCTAATAGTGACTTCTTTTGGTAAAATGAATTATTAGAGACTTCGGCCTAAAATCTTGCAAAGGTTAGACAAGTTTTTTTCTTTTGGTGAGGGCATGTACATGAAAAATCACCCCAACATAACTAGCAATTTTTTAGATAACATAGATGTTTCAACAATGATGGGGGTCACGTGATGATTGTCTAGGGATTGTAGTCTAGCGTCAGTGGTCAGTGGATCGATCTTAGGTAATAGTTGTAGGAGAATTGTAGAATGATGATATTGTTTAAAATATTTAAAAATAATATCTAATTTTTTATATTAATGGATTCTTAATTATTTTTCTTATAATTTCTCATTCTTTATATTATTTTATTATTATAATTGCTTAAATCATAATAATTTTCTCTCTTTTATATTAAACAAACCGACTTGAACTCATTAAAAAAAAAGGTCAAACTTGGTTAATTTATCAAACTCAAGCTAAAAAATAAGGATGACTAGAACTCGGCTTGACTTTTTAACACTAGGGCTTTCAAAAACGGGTTGCAGGTTGGCTTCCGGTCGAACCCGACAGTGACCAGCTTCTACTCGACATGACTCGAACCCGACCTAATTTTACAAATGGGTTAGATTATAAGATCTGAAACAAACCCGCCTTGGGTCCTGGTCAACCTGACATGACCAGCCTCACGTGGTTTCACAGGCATATGTCTCACTGGCGGCTCGTAATTGTGGTAGGCAGGGTCTTTGGCTAAGTCACGAGGGAAGCACCGGGCCACCGGCTAGGCCGTAGTGGGCTTGTTAGGGCAGTGTCGGATTGTAGTGGGCGTGTGAGGGCAGCGGTCACGGGACGACACCGATGACCTCGATATTTCGAGGCAACGATGACAAATGAATCAGAAGGCCAACGGCGGACGCAACTGACTCGACGTCTCTTCGGACCTGATGACACGACGGACATACAAAGCGGGGTCCAGGTCAAACTGGGTTGATTTCGAATTTTCGGGTCAACCCGAACCATACCCAATTTTAAAAACGGGTTAAAATCTCTAACCCAAACACGAAATTTTTGGGTCGTGTTTTCGGGTCGTGTCAAATATTATTAACACCCCTCTAGTATGAACATAAAGCTACCAATTTTATGATTAATTTAAGAGATTTTTTTTTAACATTTAAGCAAATTATAATAAACTCACAAGACTCAAATCAAATACCTCTTAGTTAGTACACAAAATTCTTAAGAGGTATGTGTAAGAGAGTGCTGAGTCCGATGCAAGATATGTCAGAGTTTTATGAAAATAGACAATAGTTATTTAAATACAATAAATATATAATTTTTTAAAAAAATTATATATTTATTGTGTATTTATTATGTATTCGGATTCTAATAATCTCTCAAAGAGTTTAGAGGTTCAAATCCGCGGAGCAACTAGCTGGCAGCCCGGGCAGCTAGCCCGCTCGCCACCAAATCCACCCTGTCGCTCCTGCTATAAATAATGCCTCCCGGGATCTTCTCCTCTTCATCCTTAGTTTTTTACTGCCTCTCCTTCTCATTTCAAAGACCTTTCAGAGGAGAGAGACGGTCAGAGCGGGCGACAATGGCTTCCGTCCGTTCCAAGGCTGTTGCGCTCTTTGCCATCGCCGGTGTCGCCGTCGCCTCCCTCGCCGGCATTGCATCGGCAACGGACGCTCCGGCACCATCTCCTGCCTCTGGCGCTGCCGCTCTTTCCATACCGGTCGCCGCTGCGTTCGTCCTTTCTTCTGCAGCAATCTTTCTCGGAGCCCTTCGTGCCTGAACCGCTTTTTTACTTCTACACAGTTGGTTGGATCCTATGTTTGATGCGTCCTTTTAGTTATAATGAGACTATGAGCGTCTCTGTTGTCGATTGATCTCAGTCCCTGATATGCTTCGATGGGGCTGAGATCTGATTGCAGTGCATTATTCCTTGTTTCTAATTTCTTTGTTCGATAATGATTTATACTTGTTTGATCTCAATTTGACTGATACATCATAAGAAAATTAACTTGATCATGCACAAATCTTGAAGCAAAATTGAGTTGGAAACTTCAAAGATTAAATTCAGGAGCATATGGATTCCAATTTCAGCGAGCTTATAATCAAACTGAGCGTCTCGGAAACACGAACCCAATGACACCAAACTCAACCCAATCCGAGCCCAAATAAGTCTGAATCAAAGACCCAAAGTGCTGTTGGGAGATTCGAACCACAATTTGAGTTACCAAACGGTCTCCGATTTTCACGAGCTTATACTCGAATCGAACGTCTTGACGAGACGAATTCAACGAGCCTAAGATCGCCAAATTCCGACGTCATCAAGGCCTTCAAATATCCAACGAACGGTCCACGATCAAGAGATCCAATATCGACCGTCCATTCAAACCACTCCCGATTCGCCCTTGATCTCACACCTATTTACAAGCCATGCCACTCCAGAAAAACTATAAATAGAGCCCTCATTCTTCACAAGAGGGCTCAAGTGAAGAGGAGGAAGAGAAGAAGGAAGGGAGGAATTTGGGAGCTCTCTTGCCACCGACCACCGCCGGGGTTCCTGCCGACCACCGCCGGAGTTCCTGCCGACCATCGCCGGAGTTCCTGCCGACCACTGCCGGGGTTCCTGCCGACCATCGCCGGGTTTCCTGCCGATTACCGCCGGAGTTCCTGCCAACCACCGCCGGATTTCCTTATTGACCATCGCCGGAGTTCCTGCCGATCACCGCCGGAGTTCCTGCCGACCATCGCCGGAGTTCCTGCCGACTACTGCCGGGGTTTCCTGCCGACCACTGCCAGGGTTCCTGCCGATCACCGCCGGAGTTCCTGCCAACCACCGCCGGGTTTCCTTATTGACCATCGCCGGAGTTCCTGCCGACCACCGCCGGGTTTTCTTGCCAACCACTGCCAGTTTTCCTGCCAACTATCGCTTGAGTTTTTCTACTGACCGTCGCTGGAGCTTTTCCCAATCACTACCTTATTTTGGTCGATCCATTAATCATCATCAGATTTTTTGTCTGTTATTAACTTACTGTGATTCTAGCATCTCTAAGTAAAGGAGCGAATCAAACGTTGTAACCAATCCTGATATAGTGGAAATTTCTCATCTGGGTCAGGCCCCGTGGTTTTTCCCTTTTCGGGTTTTCCACGTAAAAAAGTTTCTGGTGTTTCTCTCTCTTAATTATCTGTTGGTGTGCTGGATATACGTATATTGTTAAGACGTTATATTTTTACTCTACCGCTGCGTATATTCTAGTCCGCATCAGTTTGGCGCCGTCTGTGGGAAAGCTTTCCCAATATTTCTTCAATGGCTGATCGAAGCAATACCAGCAATAGATTCTCTCGCTCAAATACGCATCGAACTAGATTCCCATCTGGCAATCATGGACGTCGTAATTATCAGAGGGAAGGGCCTTCTTCCTTGGAAAATCGAATTCGTAGGATGGAGGAACAACAGGCAAGGATCCTCGAAATATTGGAGGAGGTAGGCCAGCAAAGGATGCCGTCTCAAAATGATGAACCTCCTCTCCATCGTCGCCAACAAAATAATATGGACCAGCAATTTGAAAATGTTCATCAAACTCATGCTCCTCCTCCGCAATATAATCCTGAAATAGATGATGCTGCTAGTTCAACACATCCTGCACCTAGAGCCCATCAGATGCAAAATCTTCAACCTGCTCTAGATACTCCTCGCGATGTCATAAGAGATGAATTACGACGACTGGTCCAAGAAGAATTCCCAATACGGGAAAGGAATCATTTCAATATACAACGAAGCTTTCAAGAATCTTCTCCTCTAACATATGAAATTCTTATACACCCTATTCCAACAGGGTTCAAGCTACCAAACATTGATGCATATGATGGGTCATCTGATCCCTATGAACACATTGATCATTATCGAACAATTATGCACATACAGCGAGCTTCTGATGCGCTTCTTTGTCAAGTTTTTCCTGCGACCCTAAAGGGTCAAGCTCGCACTTGGTTCTATGCTCTCCCTAGAAATACAATCCATAGTTTTGTTCATCTCGCAAAACTCTTTGTCGAACAGTTTGTTGCTAATAGAAGAATTATTAAAGACTCATCACATCTCTCTGGAATCCGTCAAAATGAAGGAGAATCTTTGAAGGAATATTTTCAAAGATTTTCTTCTGAAGCTCGACAAATCCCAGGCGTTGATCCTGAATTACTACGAGGTGTTTTTCTTGGAGGGTTGCGCCCCGGACCTTTTTACTCTGCATTAATGAGAGAAACAGTTCATTCTTATGCTGACTTAATTCACAGAGTAGAAGCTCAAATTACTGCTGATGAGGCTATCAATGCTCATCGAAAACAATTTGAACAACCTTCTAATAAGAGAAAGAATGGGCACGAAGCTGGAGTTGGAGCCCAAAAGTCTCAGAAGAGGAATCAAGATCTTCCACCACGGCCCCCTCAGCAAAATCGGGATTACAGGCCAAAGAAGGAGTACACTCCGTTGAATACAACTCGTGTTAATATTCTTATGGCTATACAACATGAGCAAACTGTTAAATGGCCCCAACCGCTAAAACCAAATTCTGGAAATCAAGATTATTATTGTCACTTTCATCGAAGCCGCGGACATACAACTGAAGCTTGTAGACAATTGAAGGAAGAAATTGAAAGGCTAATTCAACAGGGATATCTTCATCAATTCACTCAAAATCCACCTGTTCAAAATGAGGCTAATCCTACTGGGGGGCAGAACCAACAGCAACATCATCAACAGCAAAGGCAACAACATACAAATCGTCAGATAGTTGGAGAAATTGAAACTATTGCAGGGGGACCCTTAATATCCTCTCAAGTCTTACTCACCAGCCCAGAGGAACCGACTCTAAAGAAGGCACGATTTGATCACTCCATCACATTTGGAGATTCTGACTTAGAAGGGATTCATACTCCGCACCAAGACCCACTTGTCATTAATGCTGGTATTGGAGATCCATGTTATAATGTTAAAAGAATCTTAATCGATAATGGGAGTTCTGTTGATGTCCTATTTTACTCAACTTTTCTTAGTATGGGGTTGGCTAGAGAGAAGCTTCAACCTGCTGCTGGACCATTGTATGGATTTGATAATCGTCCAGTAGGAGTAGAAGGAACAATTACGCTCCCTGTCACAATGGGGGAATTTCCTCGACAAGTTACTCATTCAGTTCAATTTATTGTGGTTAAGTCAGAATCAGCATATAATGCTATCTTTGGGCGACCTTTGCAATCAATTTTTAAAGCTATCGCTTCAGTGCCTCATCTGAAGATGAAATTCCCAACTCCAGCAGGGATTGGAGAAGTGCGAGGAAATCAACAGGAGGCACAATCTTGCTATCTCAGACAAGCTCAACCTCGCCCATCTATTACTTTAAGCATTGAAAATTTTGATCTGCAAAATGAAGATGTCCTTTATAGAGCTTCCTCAGTAGAGGATTTAATTTGTGTCCCTATATCAGAAGAAGATCCACTCAGAACAGTGCAGATCGGGTCTTTACTTTCTGATGAAGAAAAGATACAATATACAGATTTTTTGCGAACAAATCAAGATATTTTTGCATGGAGTTCGGCAGATATGCCTGGAATTGACCCACATATTATTATGCATTCTCTCAGGATAAATCCTACGTATAAATCAATCATCCAAAAGAAGAGAAATTTTGCATCAGATCGCCAAAAAGCTATAGAACAAGAAGTAGATAAACTTTTGAAAGCTGAATTCATAAGAGAAGTATATTATCCAACTTGGCTTGCAAATGTCGTAATGGTTAAAAAAGCAAGTGGGGCATGGAGGATGTGCGTAGATTACACAGATCTCAATAAGGCTTGCCCAAAGGATAGTTTTCCGCTTCCTCGTATTGATCAATTAGTTGATGCAACGTCTGGACATCAAATGTTAAGTTTCATGGATGCATACTCTGGATATAATCAGATAAGAATGGATCCTGCAGATGAGGAAGCGACTGCTTTTCAAACTGATAAGGGGCTATATTGCTATAAGGTCATGCCTTTTGGGCTCAAGAATGCTGGGGCGACTTATCAACGCCTCATGAATAAAGTTTTTAAAGACCTCATAGGTCGTTCAATGGAGGTATATATAGATGATATGTTGGTTAAAACTCTTGAAAGGACAAAACATATTTTTGATCTGGAGCAATGCTTTAGCCTCCTTCGACATTACAATATACGACTCAACCCTACAAAATGTGCTTTTGGAGTCACATCTGGAAAATTCTTGGGATTCATGGTTACTTATAGAGGTATAGAAGCTAACCCTGAAAAAATCAAAGCTTTGAGAGATATGGTGCCCCCAAGGAATATAAAAGAAGTTCAACGTCTGAATGGAAGAATAGCTGCCTTATCTCGTTTCTTGGCCCGTTCAGGAGATAAATATTTATCTTTCTTCAAAATACTAAGAAATGCCCGAAATAAAGGATTTCAATGGACAGATGAATGTCAAGCAGCTTTTGAACAACTTCGAACTTATTTGGCTTCGCCCCCTCTTCTGTCAAAACCAATTCAAGGAGAAAGGTTATATTTATATCTGGCTGTCTCTTTAAATGCCATAAGCTCAGTGTTAGTCCGAGAAGAAAATACTATTCAACGACCAGTATACTATGTTAGTAAAATTCTTTCTGAGACTGAGGGACGCTACCCATTAGCCGACAAAACAGCTTTGGCGTTAGTATTTTCTGCTAGAAAATTAAGGCCATATTTTCAAGCTCATACAATTGGGGTTTACACAAATCTTCCGTTACGGAGTATCCTTCAAAAACCTGAAGCTTCAGGAAGGTTAATTAAATGGTCAATAGAACTTGGAGAGTTTGACATCCACTTCTTACCTAGACCAGATATCAAATCACAAGTCTTGGCAGATTTTGTGGTCGAATGTACTGTTCCGATCTCCGATGAAGCACCAATCCAGCTTTTCTCTTCTCCTTGTTGGACATTATATGTTGATGGAGCTTCTGGAAGCTCTGGGGCTGGGGCTGGAATTTTGTTAATTTCTCCTTATCATACCACTATTGAATATGTGCTGCGTCTAAAATTTCCTGCAACTAATAATGTCGCTGAGTATGAAGCTCTTATTGCCGGACTGAGGCTAGCTATAGAATGTGAAGTGCAAAATTTAATAGTACATTCTGACTCGCAACTTGTAGTCTCTCAAGTAAGAGGAGAATTTGAAGCTCAAAATCAACAATTAGCACGATATTGTGATATGGTGAAGTCGCTTCTCAACCACATAGAGAAATTTGAAATTATTCATATACCTCGGGAACAAAACACTCATGCAGATACTCTTTCGAAACTCGCCACATCACTAAACGGTGATCTTTTCAAGAGAAAATATATCGAAGAAGTACACTTTCCTAGCATCGAAGGACCATGGATTATACAATCAATCGACAAGCCAAAGGAGCTTTCTTGAATTGATCCTATATTATCTTTCCTACAAGAAGGAGTGCTACCTGAAGATCCAACAACTGCAATACGACTCCGAAGGCAAGCAGCTAACTTTACTGTCATTGGTGGAGAATTATATAAACGAGCCTTCAGCGGACCATATCTTAAATGCCTTCCGCCTTCAGAGGCCGATTATGCATTACGAGAAGTTCATTCAGGTATATGCGGGGAACATCTTGGAGGAAGAGCATTGGCCAACAAAATCCTAAGACAAGGATTCTACTGGCCGACAATAAAGCAGGATGCACTGAAGTTCACTCAGAAGTGTAACAATTGTCAATTACACTCCAATCTCACACATTTACCAGCCACTGAACTTTCGTCATTTCAGAGCCCTTGGCCTTTCGCCCAATGGAGAATTGATATAATGGGACAATTTCCAATAGCCACCGGACAACGAAAATTTATCATCTTGGCAGTGGACTACTTCACCAAGTGGGTGGAGGCCGAAGCACTTGCAAAAATTACAGAAGCAAATGTAAAACAATTTGTATGGAAGAATATTATTTGTCGTTTTGGTATTCCGGCAAAAATCATCACTGACAATGGAACCCAATTCACTGGAAAAATCTTTACAGCATTTTGCAAAGACCTCCATATACAGCTGGTGCATACAGCTGTGACTCATCCTCAAGCAAATGGACAGACGGAGGTTACAAATCGGACTATACTTAAAGGACTAAAAACACGTCTTGAGAAGGCTGGGGGGCAATGGGCTGATGAGCTCCCAAATGTTCTTTGGGCTTATCGCACTACTGCTAGAACTCCAACAGGAGAAACTCCATATAACCTCTGCTTTGGCACGGAAGCAATAATCCCGGTTGATATTGGAGTCCCAAGCCTCAGGGTTCAGACTTTCAACTTTAACAATAACGAAGAAAAACTCTGAGACAATTTGGATTTTCTTCCCGAGACAAGAGACATGGCATCCCTTAAAATTGCGGCATATCATCAACGAATAGCTCGCCACTACAATCGAAAGGTGAAACCCCGATGCATCTCAGTTGGAGACCTAGTTCTGCGAAGTCTTGAAGCAGCTGGAAAGGGCCCCCAACGTAACAAGCTATCACCATTATGGGAAGGCCCTTATATGGTGGCATCCATGGTCAAACCTGGAACATTCAAGTTAAAAGATGGCGACGGAAAAATGCTGCCCCGTACTTGGAATATTGGAAATCTCCGCAAATATTATCAGTAAAACTATTTTCAAATTGAACTATTATGTAGCATTTCTATTTCCATCATGAAATTTTGTACTGTGTTTTATATAGTAAAACTTATCTTGATCATTATCATTTATGACATCTTCTTTAAACAGAAGAATATAAGTGGTCCTAAAATAAAACATTAAGCATAGCATTGATTTGAGAAAAACACAATATTCGTTGTATCTCAATCCACAGACGATCAATCCCAGGGGGATTTGATCCAACCTCATCCACACAAGTTAATGTCATTAAGCGATGCTTTGACAACACAACTTGGGATAGGTTTAATATCCTAAGAGGATATATATCATCATTTTCAAATTCTGACGATCAATCCCAGGGGGATTCGATCCAACCTCATCCACGCAAGTTAATGTCATTAAGCGATGCTTTGACAACACAACTTTGGATAGGTTTAATATCCTAAGAGGATATATATCATCATTTTCAAATTTTGACGATCAATCCCAGGGGGATTCAATCCAACCTCATCCACACAAGTTAATGTCATCAAGCAATGCTTTGACAACACAACTTTGGATAGGTTTGGCATCCTGAGAGGATGTATATCATCACTTCTAAATTTTTATGATCATTCCTAAGGGATTCGATCCAACTTCTCCCACCAAGATTAATGTCATCAAGCAGTCTTTTGACAACACAACCTTGGATAGATGAGAACAATCCAAAAGGGATTGATGTCTTTCAATTCTCATAAATAAGTTAACTCCATAAAAAAATCTTTCTATCGATAAAAAACATAAATTACTAAGAAAGTTCAACATTTCTTTAATCCAATAAATATAAGGATATATCTCCAAACACAAAATGGATATATAAAAATCTCTAAGAAAATAGATGAAATACAACCAGTAATAAACATCTTATGCAATATCATCATCATCGCTGAAAAGAACCTTTTCTAGTTCACTTTCAATATCTTCATCGCTTGAGTCTGGAGAAGAATCCTCAGATGCTTGACTTGGGTTAAGCCCTTCAATATCAACCCCAGTCTTACGGTTAACCAACCGAACACCTTTCAGGAAACCACGAGTAAAGCCTTCTTCGAGATTCTGACGCACCAGATCTTTTACTTCAATATCGAATAATTTTTCATAAGCCTCTTGAGCACGACTTTGAATCTCTTGATGATAAATTGCAGACTTCTTGAATTCCTCAATGGCCTTCAATGATGTGGCTTCAATATCCAAAGTGATCGTTTCTTTTTGTTGAAGATGATCTTGTAACTGCTTATTCTCTTTCTCAAGAGCTTTCTTCTCTAATGCAAGTATTTTCAAAGCTTCTTTTTGTTGGTTAATTTCTGCATGAGCCTCAATCAACTCGTGGCGAGAAAGGTCAGCTTCTCGATTTTGAAAAGAGAGAGATGTGGATATTGTTGCTAATTCAGTTCTACATTCTGTCAATTGGCTCTCCAAGGATGATATTTCTTTAATCTTTGCATCCAATCTTCGTTTATACTCTCCTTGTAAATATTTAACTTTTACAAATTCATCATTCCAATTATCCAAAATTGATTCAAATCGAGATTCCATATCCATCTTTTGAATCATCTGCAATAAGAAATTTAATTATGCTAAAAAAAAAAAAGTGATGATTGGGCAAATATAAAAAAGGAAAGAGATTGAAATTACTCACAATTTCGTTGGCATGACGTCGCCCGCTACAAGTATGCTTCAATACATCTTCTGGTATATGTATTCTTGAGGATCGAGTTTCAATATCCGAATCAACAGAAATTGCATCAATGGTCGGGAGACGTGTAGCTTCCTTACTTCCCACATCATCTCTCGGTGGGATCGCTTTATCATTTATTTTCCTCTTCTTTAGGTGGGAAGAGTCAGTTACTCTTTGACTTTCTGAAGGTTGGCTTGCTGGACGCTTAAGAGCGGTAGAAGTTATTTCACGAACCTTCTCAGATTTTTTCAACCGAATTGCATGGGATCTTCCTGCCTGAATGGAAAGGCCAACTTTAAAAAGAGATTCCTCTGTCACACATCGACTAATATAGCGTAGTTCCTGTTGAAGACTTTCCGTATCAGGAAAATTCAAAATTCTCAAAATATCTTCCTCTCCTACATGTAAAGAGCTTGGCAACTCTTTCAATTTATCCCATTTTTCAGGAAGGCCCCACTCATTCTTCACAAAAAAGAAGGAGTTACACCAATTCTTTGAAGGGTCCCTCGTTACAAAATCCAACCATTTCTTATTGGCTCGACATGAAATCCGACCATAAGAATCACTTGTAAATTTACACATTTTGGATAAATATTCTACGGTTAGTGTTGCTTTACGTTCCCTAAAAAATACTATCAAGCCCATTATAATTGTCATTGCTCTACATAAAAATTGGGGTAATGCAACACCACATGCTTTGAAAATTTCGAGTAACTCGGGTGCTGGAGGAAACCTCAAACCAGCACGTAGCGTCATCTCATATACGGCTACAAATCCTTGTGGAGGAGCATGTGCCCTATCGGTCTTCTTTGGAGCAATAATTAACACATCATTCGGCACGTGAAATTTCTTGCGAATTGCTGCTAAGCTATCGGACGTGATGATGGATGCGACATCATCAGATCTCCTCCTATCACCATCATTAGCAGAATGAATAATTCTCGAGGCATCCGTCAATCCTCCACCTAAAGAAATTTAGTTTTTGATAAGATATCAAAACTCTTGTGCAAAGAAAATCAAAATATTATTACCAGAAGTATTCTCCAGATTTTTGGAAGGAGGCCTTTTTGATGCGATATCCAAGGATCTTCGTTGATTGTTAAATATGGGATTGTCGGCCATATTTATCTCCAAATTTGAAAAAGACTAACAAATGTCAAAACTCCCCGAGCTACCAATCCAAAGAAAATTTTGGACCGGCACCAGAGAGCTTGGCTATGTTCGCCACCAATGTTCGCTTTGATCGCTACCTACACTCCCCGAGCTACCAATCCAGAGGAATGCTTGGACCGGCACAAGAGAGTAAGGTTTCGATCGCCGCTGACAATCTCCGAGCTATCAATCCAAAAGGAGGGCTTGGAATGACACAAGAGATTGTGATTTCCTCCACCTCCTAAAGAGGTATTTATAGGAAGAAAGGTGGGGTAGATGAAAAGTCATTCCATAAAATTCTTAAAAATTTTATTAGAATTTGAAAGGTTAAAATTAAATGTAAAATGAAATAATAATAATTACAATTATATATTCAATGCATCGAGACGGCACTGTGCCGAAACTTTAAAAATGACTTGAACGGTTGGTTTAAAACAATTACTATACACGTTATAGTTATTCATTACTATACACGTTATCTCAATCTAGTATTGGATTGGTCTAAAACAATTTAACATTAATGATTAACTTCTCAAAAGTTATAATAAGCAGGAAATCTTTAATAGTACAAATATATAAATAATATTATAAATTATGCCTAGTATTTATGTTGATTCAGGTGATATCATTGAATATCAACTTATTTTATAAATCAGTTTATTCTATATATATATATATATATATATATATATATATATATATATATATATATATATATATATATATATATATATATATATATATATATATAATTTATTCAATAGGAGTATAATAATAACCCATTAAGCAAAAACAAGGTAAAAGTCCAATTTATTTTAAGATTTATCAGCCACAAGCAACTATGAAAGGTGCAAATATATATTTTCGGACTTTGTAAGCTTCGACATCCGAAAATAGGGGGGCAACTGATACATCATAAGAAAATTAACTTGATCATGCACAAATCTTGAAGCAAAATTGAGTTGGAAACTTCAAAGATTAAATTCAGGAGCATATGGATTCCAATTTCAGCGAGCTTATAGTCAAACTGAGCGTCTCGGAAACACGAACCCAATGACACCAAACTCAACCCAATCCGAGCCCAAATAAGTCTGAATCAAAGACCCAAAGTGCTGTTGGGAGATTCGAACCACAATTTGAGTTACCAAACGGTCTCCGATTTTCACGAGCTTATACTCGAATCGAACGTCTTGACGAGACGAATCCAACGAGCCTAAGATCGCCAAATTCCGACGTCATCAAGGCCTTCAAATATCCAACGAACGGTCCACGATCAAGAGATCCAATATCGACCGTCCATTCAAACCACTCCCGATTCGCCCTTGATCTCACACCTATTTACAAGCCATGCCACTCCAGAAAAACTATAAATAGAGCCCTCATTCTTCACAAGAGGGCTCAAGTGAAGAGGAGGAAGAGAAGAAGGAAGGGAGGAATTTGGGAGCTCTCTTGCCACCGACCACCGCCGGGGTTCCTGCCGACCACCGCCGGAGTTCCTGCCGACCATCGCCGGAGTTCCTGCCGACCACTGCCGGGGTTCCTGCCGACCATCGCCGGGTTTCCTGCCGATTACCGCCGGAGTTCCTGCCAACCACCGCCGGATTTCCTTATTGACCATCGCCGGAGTTCCTGCCGATCACCGCCGGAGTTCCTGCCGACCATCGCCGGAGTTCCTGCCGACTACTGCCGGGGTTTCCTGCCGACCACTGCCAGGGTTCCTGCCGATCACCGCCGGAGTTCCTGCCAACCACCGCCGGGTTTCCTTATTGACCATCGCCGGAGTTCCTGCCGACCACCGCCGGGTTTTCTTGCCAACCACTGCCAGTTTTCCTGCCAACTATCGCTTGAGTTTTTCTACTGACCGTCGCTGGAGCTTTTCCCAATCACTACCTTATTTTGGTCGATCCATTAATCATCATCAGATTTTTTGTCTGTTATTAACTTACTGTGATTCTAGCATCTCCAAGTAAATGAGCGAATCAAACGTTGTAACCAATCCTGATATAGTGGAAATTTCTCATCTGGGTCAGGCCCCGTGGTTTTTCCCTTTTCGGGTTTTCCACGTAAAAAAGTTTCTGGTGTTTCTCTCTCTTAATTATCTGTTGGTGTGCTGGATATACGTATATTGTTAAGACGTTATATTTTTACTCTACCGCTGCGTATATTCTAGTCCGCATCATTGACCTTATTCGGTTTGTTTTAAACCTATCAATTAGTCATGTTTACTTGGGTCTTCGCCCTTCATTTTTTCTTTTATATTTTTAATTTTAATCTGGTTTTTATGAAAAAGAGTTTGGATTCATCCGAGATCATTGAATCGAATATCCGTCGGTCTCATAGCTTATTTGATAGAGATTCTGAAAGTTTTTGTAGAAATTTTGAGATTCAAAAGAATAAAAAATCGCACTTCGTCGTCTGATCAGCATGATCATCTGAACTTGATTCTGGGAAGACAAAGGGGAAAAGTTTGATTCAAGCTCCTTAAATATATAAAAGAAAATTAGAATTCGAAAAACTTTGTTAGTCTTCTGATTGTTTTATCTCCCAAGCTTCGTTGTGTTCTGTATCAGAGCTTCGTTAATTTTTCTTTTTCAAATTCATCATTATTAAATTCTAATCAGAGTATTTTCTTCTAAAATTTGTCTAAGATAATTGATTTTCACAAATTGATAGCAAATTCTTGTTCTTACTTTTGAATGATTGGTGGAATCAATTTTTTGATTTTGCAAAGGCCGTCTCTTCAATTTCGCCAACAGAAAAGGGCCCAACAACTACGAATGGCAATTCTTTATTAGGCAGACTTCTATTCATGGCATAGAACAATAACTCTCTTAATAAACTATTATGGAAACTGTGATTCAGCGTATAAAACAATAGCTCTATTATATTTACTAACATCACATGTCATAATAAGTCTGTATTAATGTTGTTACCAAATATTATCTATGTAATTAAATGTATATATTACTTCAAAAGCAAATTTTCATATTTCCTTTCCTTCCACTTGCCGCTAATAGCAATCACCATATAATATAACAATTATACCATCACTTATGAGTTTTTGGATGATAAGTGAATTCAATTATTATACATTTTGAAAATATTTTGGGAAAGTTGAAAGTGAGAAATGGCAGAGAAGGAAGAGAACGAGCCATTGGATAAAGGAAAAGTACATGCATTAAATGAAAGAGATGTTACAGCAATCCTATAAATAGAAAGGCTTAGGCTATAAGCTCAAGATACGGTACACAGCTATACAAGAATTCAGGAGCTTGGCTTATACAAGAACCAAGAAGAGCTGAGTACACGTCGGCTTTAATAATATGAAATAAGCTAAATTACATATTTATCATGCCCCCTCAAACTGGTGTGTCGGAAGATAAAACCAGTTTGTTTGCAAGAATTTGAAACCTTTGAATAGGTAGTGGTTTTGTAAATATGTCTGCGATTTGATCTTTGGTTGATATGTGATGTACGGTGATGGATTTGTTTTTGATGCAGTCTCTGATGAAGTGACAGTCGACTTCTATATGTTTGGTACGTGCGTGAAAGACCGGATTGTTTGCCAAGGCAATGGCAGAGGTGTTGTCACAAAAAACCGGTGTTGAGTCTGACTGAGAGCAATTTAATTCTTGAAGTAGCCGGCGAAGCCATATTACTTCTGCTGTTGCGGCGGCGAGGGCTCGATATTCCGCTTCGGTTGAGGATCTTGCTACGGCTGTTTGCTTTTTGACGCGCCATGAAACAAGAGAGGAGCCAATATAGTTGCAGGAAATGGATTTTCGATCGGTGGAGTCACCCGCCCAGTCGGCATCTGCATAAGATTTAAGGAGAAGAGAGTCACGAAATAGTGGTAGACCTATGTGAAGCGTACCTTGTATATAACGGAGAAGACGCTTGAGGGCTTCGAAGTGAGCATTGGACGGGCATTGCATGTGTTGGCAAATTTTGTTGACGGCGAACGAGATGTCAGGTCTGGTTAGCGTGAGATATTGCAAGGATCCTGCAAGTTGACGGAAAAGAGTAGGATTAGTGAAGGGAGGAGATTGATTTGAGGATTGAGATAGTTTTGTTTGAGATGGTGTGGAAACCGGCTTGCAATTAGTCATGCCGGCTTTAGATAAAATAGATATAGCAAACTGGCGTTGACTAAGATGCAATCCATAATTTGTGGGCATGACTTGAATGCCAAGAAACTGATTTATAGAGCCGAGGTTACGCATTCTAAATTTTGTGTTTAGATTGTTGAGGAGATCGGAGATAGCAGAATTAGAATTTCCTGTTAAGATTATGTCGTCGACGTAGACGAGGAAGAACATGGAGATGTTGGATTTGTGATATATTAACAGGGATGGATCGGAGGAGCTGGTGTGGAACCCGAGAGTGTGGAGATGACCGGATAACATAGCGAACCATTGACGGGGAGATTGTTTGAGACCGTATAAGGCCTTTTTCAGTTGGCAGACGTGATTTGGGTAGAGTTCGTCAAGAAACCCTGGAGGTTATTTCATGTAAATAGTATGAGATAACTCGCCATGAAGAAACGCGTTCGAAACGTCCAATTGATGAATGGGCCAATTCTTGTGGAGAGCGACAACAAGGAGGACGCGAACGGTAGGTATTTTAGCTACAGGACTAAAAGTGTCGGTGTAGTCGAGGCCGTATTCTTGATTGAAGCCTTGTGCAACAAGTCGGGCTTTATGACGAGAGATGGTGCCGTCAGATAAGAATTTGGTGCGAAAAGTCCAGCGACTACCGAGAAGGTTTTGAGATGGATGAGGAGGAACGAGCTCCCATGTTCCTTGAGATTGAAGAGCGTGGAATTCATCGGACATTGCCTTTCGCCAATGTTCAAATTTGCTAGCCTCGGTATAGGAGGTGGGGTCATTGGGTAGAGATTGATGAAGCAGGTTGAATATAACTTTGGGCCGAGAGTGTCCTGTTTTGGATCTGGTTTGCATAATATGCGAGGAAGGTGGTATAGGAGGCGGGTGACTTAGGGAATTATGCTGGGGAGATTTAAGAGTAGTATCTTCGGTTGTAGTATCTGGTAGAGTATGCAAAGGTGTAGAGGAAGGAGTTGGTGCATTACTAGTGTTAGGTTTAGGAGTAGAAGTGCTGGAGATGGGGACAAGAAGGAGTGGTGGTAGATGCTGTGAAGCGGGAGTTTGATCAGTAACAGGAATGTGTTGCTTATATGGGAATATTTGTTCATTGAAAATAACGTGCCTAGAGATGTAGATTTTTCCGTTGGTTGGGTTTAAGCACTTATAGCCTTTTTGAGCTGAAGCGTAGCCGAGAAACACACACGGGACAGACAAGGGAGATAGTTTTGAGTGTGAGTATGGACGAAGCCACGGATAACATAAACACCCAAAAATTTTTAGATGAGAATAGGATGGTGATTTATTATAAAGTTTGGTGTATGGATTGGTATTACGGAGGGATTGAGTTGGGAGACGATTAATTAAGTAAACGGCAGTCTGTAAGGCGTCAACCCAGAAAGAAGGTGGTATATTAGCTTCAAAGAGAAGGCTCCGGATAGTTTCAAGTATATGCCGGTGTTTGCGTTCGGTGACGCCGTTCTGAGCTGGAGTGTACGGGCAAGAGTATTGATGACGAATGCCCCAATGTTTGCAAATTGAGTTAAATTGAGTATTTATAAATTCACCCCCGCCGTCTGATCGAAAAGTTTTAATATGCTTATTGAATTGACGAGTTATCATCCGATTAAATTCGATGAATTTAGATGTAACTTCGGATTTCTTGATCATAGGATACACCCAACAAAACTTAGAAAAATCGTCAATGAACAAAAGATAGTAGCGAAATCCATGTAAAGAAACATTGGGGGAAGGTCCCCAAACGTCCGAATGAACCAATTCAAAACTAGACGAAGTAGTGGTAGAAGATCTAGGAAAAGGAAGACGATGGCTTTTAGCCATCTTACAAGCGTTACAATGAGAGTGTTGTGAAGTGAAGCAGATTTCAGTAATGTTATTGGCTAGATGTTGCTGAGTAGAGGCTGACGGATGCCCGAGTCTCCGGTGCCACAGATTAGGAATATCTTGAGTAGAAAGAAGTGCGAGTGTCTTGTTGGAGGTAGCCGGTCGAAGTGGATATAAGCCGTTAACACAAGGACCCTGAAGAAGAAGGCGGCCGGTGGTCGAATCCTGAATTTGAAAACCGTTAGACGAAAAAGAAATTATACAGTGATTATCTGAAGCAAGACGGTTAACAGATATTAAATTAAATGAGAGGTTTGGGACATGATACAGATGCTTTAAGCTTAGGTTACCAGTGGGCGTGGCTAAAATGCCCTTGCCGGAATGCTGGATTGGCAACAATTGCCCATTGCCAAGGGTAACCTGGTTTGAGCCGTTGTGAGTTTGCGGTGCAGTAAGTTGAGACAGATCAGCGGTAAGGTGGCTGGTAGCGCCGCTATCAAGAAACCACTCGGAGTTGTTGGTGGAATCTGCAGGTGAGAAGAGCGCAGATTGTTGGGACTCGTCGTTGTAAGATGAGTCATTGCGATGCCAGCATCGAATTGCCGAATGGCCTTTCTTGAAGCAGATTTGGCAAGTGACAGGATTTGCGGAGGTTCTTTCTGAGCGAGTTGAGTCGTTTCTGCCATATTTTGGTGTGCCAGGAAATCTGCCGCGGGTATATTTGTTACGACCGCGTCCACGTCCGCGGGTGACTGCGAGTGCCATGTTTGGTTCAGCAACCTGTAGATTGTGAAGTTCACGAGTAACTTCTTGAGCAAGATTCTGTTCTTCGCTACAAAGAAGAGTATATAGATCATCTAAGGAGATGGGCTGAAGATTAGTTCGAATAGCGGTTTTAAAAGCTTGATATTGTGGAGGGAGGCCGTTTAAGGTGTATAAAATTATGTCTTCCGGATCAACCGGATTTCCGGTGGCAGCAATAGCATCAACTTTGGATTTGATGCTGAGAAGATATTGTGTCATATTTTGATCTTTCATGGAGATGTGATGTAGTTCATTGCGGAGCTGGATGAGGCGCGAGCGAGTCGTCGACTGGAGTCGTCGGGATAAAGTATCCCAGATTTCAGCGCAATGCTCCAAAGAAAGAACATAGGGAAGAAGATTGGGTGAGATGATCGAGTACAGAGCTGCAGCAAGATGTTGATCCACAAGAAGCCAAGATTGATGCGAGTAGGAACTGGTTGAAGACGTTGGTGACGGGCAGGTGCAGGAACCATCAAGAAACCCCTCAAAGCCATTGGCACGAAAAATCTTGAAGACTTGCGATCGCCAAATGGGAAAGTTGTCGGAGTTTAGAGTGAGGGAGACAATATTTTTGATGTTGCTAACAAGGAATTTTAATTGAGGGGGATGGTGATGATTTCAGATAAAGAGGTAGAAGTTGGGAGATGATCTTGAGCAGTGGACGAAGTAGCTGTATTATCCATGGAGGGAGGGAGCGATCTACCGGACCAAGAAGAGGAGAAAGGTCTCACGGGACACCGTGCTCTGATACCATGAGAAATGGCAGAGAAGGAAGAGAACGAGCCATTGGATAAAGGAAAAGTATATGCATTAAATGAAAGAGATGTTACAGCAATCCTATAAATAGAAAGGCTTAGGCTATAAGCTCAAGATACGGTACACAGCTATACAAGAATTCAGGAGCTTGGCTTATACAAGAACCAAGAAGAGCTGAGTACACGTCGGCTTTAATAATATGAAATAAGCTAAATTACATATTTATCAGAAAGCAACTGATTGCATTCTGTATACTGTGTGACAGTGATTATATAGATGATTGTCATTGCCCGCAAGTGGAAGGAAAGGAAATATGAAAATTTGTTTATGAAGCAATAGATACATTTAATTACATGATAATATTTGGTAACAACATTAATACAGACTTATTATGAATGTGATGGTAGAAAATATAATAGAGCTATTGTTTTCTACGATGAATCACAATTTCTATAACAACCTTAGAATTAACAAAATAAATGATTGTGAAGTCAGAAGAGGAAGAGCATATATCATTCACAAAACCATGAAAAATTTTAGAGTTAAAAAAACAAAGGGTTGAAGTTGAGTTTGGAACCATTTTTTTTGTTCTAGATCCATCTCGAGCAAGCTAGATGAAAGTAGCTTCAACTATTTTTTTTAGAAGAGTTTGTGAGAATTGATAAACTAATGGATATTAAGAAGTGATTGATTTTGGTCTCCAAGATGCGAATAAGGCCAAGTTTAAGGAAAAGAACATATTTTTGCAATGAAAAGCCCTAACATGAAAACCATTGAATTTCTAAAAATTTATGGATGGGAGGAACATATATTGGAAGGTAGAGGCTTCAATATTATCCTTATATTTTTTTTATATATTTTTGGAGTAGTTTAGGAGGCAACTAATTAGGATTGCTAACATGAGTATGAACGAGAAGTAGTTGGTCTTAAAAAGATATTAGGGTCTATGGAGTTTAGATTTTTGGATAGATCAAAGTAGGATGGGGTTAAGAGAGGTTATGATTATTATTACCTAAAAATGGATTCTCTTTGGTAGTGGTTGGAGGAAGAGAACACTTGGTGGAGATGACACATTGGTAAGAGGGTGGAAGGCAGAGGGTTGAGACAAGGTCTTAAAAGAGAAGTTGAAATTATAAGGAGCAGATAGTGAACGTGTTCAGAGCCCAATGAAAATGCATCATGTCATCTCTACTCGGTACCGCGGCTCGATACTGGATGACGTGGTTGCACCTGATTGGCATCTGGACGGTAAACTGGTCCAATGTCCGCACAGAATAATCTCTCCCTTAAGAAAGGGATGATCACTATTTTTTACAGAACTTAAGACTAAAGATATATCTCCCAAGTCAGAATGGATGGTTATTATGTTTTATTAGGATTTGAATTATAGGGAAAAGGTTAGAGGGATTTGTAAAAGAGCTACATTAAACAAATTCCATAGGTTTCTAATCAAACAATTTTGAAAGATTGAAAATAACCAAGTAGGCTAATAGTGTCTTCTTTTGGTAAAATGAATTATTAGAGACTTCGACCTTGTTGTGTCCTGGAGTATTCGCGGCGGTAGAGAAATATAAAGTTTAATGTCTTAGCATTATACGAAAATCTAACACGCAATCAGATAATAGAGAGGGTGTTGCATTTATAGAAGACACCCAGATTTTTATGTGAAAACCCTCTGAAAATGAGGAAAAAAATTACGGGGCCTAGCCCAGTTTGAATGAATCCACTAGTATTGCAGTTGATTACAAATGAGGCCCTTCCTTGTGGGAAGGCCTTAACTTGATTTACATCTTATATAGTACATTATATGATGAGAATGCAAAGAGTCTCTACTGATGTGTTTGTTTGGTTTGAAGGACTATAGTCGATGGGCGATGTAAGTCGAAATGATCGTAGTTGGTGGGTGACGGAGGTCGGATGGACTATAGTCGGTGGGCAACGTAAGTCCGGAGTACCGTAGTCGGCGTGCGACGAAGGTCGGAAGGACTATAGTCGGTGGGCGATGTAAGTCTGAAGGATCGTAGTCTGCAGGCGACGGAGGTCAGAAGGACTGTACTCGTTGGGCGACGTAAGTCCGGAGGATTGTAGTCGGTGGGCGACGAAAGTCAGGAGGACTGTAGTCGGTTGGCGATAGAAGTCGTAAGGTCCGTTGTCTGACGACGAAGATCAGAAGAACGACATCAGATAGAAGTCCAGCTATAGATAGAAATCTCACTTCACATAGTTATTCGGCGAAAGTCCGATAATGGGTAGAAGTCTAGTGCCAGGTAGAAATATGACAACAAGCGGAGATCTGTCGTTGGGTAGAAGTCCGAATTCAGTTGGCGGGTGGGGAGAACTCCGACGTTAGATGGCATTCAGGCAAAACTCCAGAGTCGTAGAGTTCCGACGTCACTGGAAAGTCGAGCAAAATTCCGGCGTCTCGTGGATGTCGGGCGGAATTGTGGCGTCACTTGGAAGTCGGGTGGAATTCCGGCGTTACTTGGAAGTCAGGTGGAATTTCGGCGTGACTTGAAAGTTGGGCAGAATTCCGGCGTCACTTGGAAGTCGGGCATAATTCTAACATCCCGTGGAAGTCTGGCAGAATATCGACGGTGGTCGAGGAGGAGTTTCTTCCCTCCTAATCTTCTCTTCTTCTTCTTTCTTCTCCTTGCTTCTTCTTGCTTTTCCTTGCTTCTTCTTGCTTGGCCCCCCTCTCATGAGAAATGAGGCGTCTATTTATAGATATTCTGGAGTGGCATGGCCTGTAAATAGATGATAGATCAGGGGCAAATATGGAGTTGTTTGGATGGGCGGCTGATATTGAATCCTTTGATCGTGGACCATTTATGAGACATATGAAGGTCTTAATGATGTCAGAATTTGGCGATCTTGTGCTCGTTGGATTCGTCTCATCGAACAGCTCGATTTAATTATAAGCACGTTATATTTGGAAAACATTTCATAACTCAAATTGTGGTACAAACTTTCCAACATCGCTTCGGGTCCTTGATTTGGACTCATTTGGGCTCGGATTGAGTCAAATTTGGTGTCATTGGGTTTCTATTTTTTTGACACTCAATTTGACTGTAAGTTTTCTGAAATCGCAGTTCAAGTGATCCCAAATTTAATTTTTGAAGCTTCCAGCTTGATTTTGCCTCAAGATTCGTGCCCCTATCAAGATAATTTTTGCATTATATATTAGACCTAAAATCTTGCAAAGGTTAGCCAAGTTTTTTTTTTCTTTTGGTGAGGGCATGTACATGAAAAATCACACCAACATAACTAGCAATTTTTTAGATAATATAGATGTTTGAACAATGATGGTGGTCACGTGATGATAGTCTAGGGATTGTAGTCTAGCGTCAATGGTGAGTGGACCGATCTTAGGTAATAGTTGTAGGAGAATTGTAGTATGTTGATATTGTTTAAAATATTTAAAATCCATTTCTAATTTTTTATATTAAGTGATTCTTAATTATTTTTCTTATAATTTCTAATTCTTTATATTATTTTATTATTATAATTGCTTAAATTATAATAATTTTCTCTCTTTTATAATAAACAAGCTGACTTTAACTCATAAAAAAAAGCTCAAACTTGATTTATTTATAAAGCTTAAGCTCAAAAATAAAGATTACTAGAACCTGGCTCGACTTGTTAACACTAGGGCTTTCAAAAATGGGTTATTGATTGGGTTCGGGTCGAACCCGATGATGACCAGCTTCTACTAGACATGACTCGAACCTGACCCATTTTTACAAATGAGTTAGATTCTCAGATCAGAAACAAACCTGCCTTGGGTCCTGGTCAACCTGATATGACCAGGCTCACGTGGTTTCGACCAATCTCACGTGGTTTCACGGGCATATGGCTCGCTGGCGGCTCGCAATTTCGGTAGGCAGGGTCGCCGGCTAGGTCTGGAGGGAAGCATCAGGCCGCCCGAAACAGCTGTCTTAGGTCTTAGGGTAGCGTCGGGCCAGCGGCTAGGCCGTAGTGGGCATGTTAGGGCTGTGTCGGGTTGTAGTGGGCCTGCGAGGGTAGTAGTCACGGGACGACGCTGATGAGCTCGGTATTTTGAGGCAACGATGACGAATGAACCGGATGGCTAGTAGCGGACGCAACTGACTCGACATTTCTTCGGACCTGACGGACAACGCGACGAATGGACTGTGGACGCAATTGACGTGACAGACATACAGAGCGGTGTCCAGGTCAAATAGGGTTAATTTCGAATTTTTGGGTCAACCAGAACCATACCCAATTTTACAAACGGGTTTAAATTTCTAACCCAAACTCAAAATTTTTGGGTCGGATTTTCAGGTTGTGTCCAATATTATTAACACCCCTCTAGTATGAACATAAAACTACCAATTGTACAATTAATTTAAGATTTTTTTTTTTTACATTTAGGCAAATTATAATAAACTCATATATATATATATATATATATATATACAAGACTCAAATCAAATATCTCTGTGGGTCCTGCACCTGTGGGGTTGGTTGTTGGTAGACTCATCGAGGGATTAGTTATGCAGCCAAGCGCCTCTTTCGGGAGGTGGCACCGGGTAGCTAGATACCCAATTCCAAAAAAAAAAAAAAAAAAGAAATGCCTCTTAGTTAGTACCCAAAACTCTTAAGAGGTAAGTGCAAGAGAGTGCCAAGTCCTGATGCAATATATATCCAAATTTTATGAGAATACATAATAAATATATAATCTTTTAAATTCAATAAATATAATTTTTATAAAAAATTATATATTTAGAGTGCATTTATTATGTATTCCTAATAATCTCTCAAAGAGTTTAGAGGTTCAAATCCGCGGAACAACTAGCTGGCAGACCGGGCAGCTGCCCGCTCGCCTCCAAATCCACCCTGTCGCTCCTGCTATAAATAATGCCTCCTGGGATCTTCTCCTCTTCATCCTGAGTTTTTTACTGCCTCTGCTTCTCATTTCAAAGACCTTTCAGAGGAGAGAGACGGTCAGCGCGGGCGACAATGGCTTCCGTCCGATCCAAGGCTGTTGCACTCTTTGCTATCGCCGGTGTCGCCGTTGCCTCCCTCGCGAGCATTGCATCGGCGACGGACGCTCCGGCACCATCTCCTGCCTCTGGCGCTGCCGCTCTTTCCGTACCGGTCGTTGCTGCGTTCGTCCTTTCTTCTGCAGCAATCTTTCTCGGAGCCCTTCGTTCCTGAACCGCTTTTTTACTTCTCCACAGTTGGTTGGATCCTATGTCAGATGCGTCTTTTTAGTTATAATGAGACTATGAGCGTCTCTGTTATCGATTGATCTCAGTCCCTGATATGCTTCGATGGGGCTGAGATCTGAGTGCAGTGCATTCTTCTTTGTTTCTAATTTCTGTATTCAATAATGATTTATAGTTGTTTGATCTCAATTTGACCTTATGTTGATTTGTTTTAACCTATCAATTAGTCATGTTTACTTGGGTCTTCGCCGTTCGTTCTTTATTTCATATTTTTAATTTTAATCTGGTTATTATGAAAAAGAGTTTGGGTTCATCCGAGATCATTGAATCGAACATCCGTCGGTGTCATAGCTTATTTCATAGAGATTCATAAAGTTTTTGTTGAAATAATTCTGAGATTCAAAAGAATTAAAAATCGTACTTCGTCTTCTAATCAACATGATCATGCATATTTCTGAACTTGATTCTGGGCAGACAAAGGGGAAAATGATTCAAGCTCCTTAACATATAAAGGAAATTAGAATTCGAAAAACTTTGTTAGTCTTCTGATTATTTTATCTCTCAAGCTTCGTTGTGTTCTGTATCAGAGCTGCATTAAAATTTTTTTTTTTTGAAAAGGAAGAAGCACAATTTTTTGGAGAAACAAAGAATTTGCAAATTCATCTTTATTAAATTATAATCCGAGTATTTTTCATCTAAAATTTGTCTAAGACAATTGATTTTCACAAATTGATAGGAAATTCTTGTTCTAACTTTTGAATGATTGGTGGAATCAATATTTTGATTTTGCAAAGGCAGTCTCTTCAATTTTGCCCACGGAAAAGGGCCCAACAACTACGAATGGCAATTCTTTATTAGGAAGACTTCTATTCATGGCATAGAACAATAACTCTCTTAATAAACTATTATGGAAACTGCTATTCAGAGTAGAAAACAATAGCTCTATTATATTTACTACCATCACATGTCACAATAAGTCTGTATTAATATTGTTACCAAATATTATCATGTAATTAAATGTACGTATTACTTAAGAAACAATTTTTCATATTTCCTTTCCTTCCACTTGCCGCCAATCGCAATCATCTATATAATCACTTTCACACAGTATACAGAATGCAATCAGTTGCTATCAAGTTCCACAAAATATTTTCCTCAAGTTTTCTACTGCAACCAGCCTAATCCAACTCCAAGGATATTGGTTCATTTGATCACATAGATTAGTTATTCTGATGAAATGATTTAAGTCCTTTCATTAAAATAATCTCCTAAGTTTGAAATTAACATTCAAGATATATATATTCATTGGTTACATGTTAATACAACCAATGTAGATAGAAGTTGCAAGAGGCACTATACTTTTTTTATGTAAAAAAATAAAAATAGAAAGACCATGGGTCTGATCCAGTTGAAATGGCTCATTATAAAATTAAAGATACAATTGTTTGCTCGTTCGCCAATTGAACAAGTTGAGATTACACAATTAAGAAAAATTGTCTGATTCTCATTGTAAGTTTTTTAGAAGAAATGATGGATGGAGTATATGATTAAATTATGGAAGTTGAGCGAAGATATAATATAGAGGTTGGGCGTCCATTATTAGTTTAATGATGGGGATTGATATTATTGTTCAGGTGACAGTAGTTAGATGATATAAGTTAGGCAATGCTGATGGTGTTTGATAATGGTGATCGTTGACGATAGTTGGATGATTGTAAAGAGTTTAGATATATATCTTGATATCAGCACTTTTGCAAGTAGACCTAAGCCAAGGTCAACTAAGTTAGAGTCGGGCAAGAGATGGAATATAGCTTATTCCTTAGAAAGAATTTGTATGGAATTAGGAAGTAGATTAGTTGCACTCCAATATTGTGTTCTTAAAGTTGCTTTAAAGATTTGAACTTAATGACTAAAATGAAGTAGGGTTATTAGTATAGTAAGAAAACTAATCTTGTAATTGTATGCTCTTTAAGTAGTGTTGATAAATTAAGTAATTTTTAAGTGTGAATCTATATTAGTAAGGTGGGAAACTACTCTAAGAGTGATGAGAAGGAAGTGGTCTGAGAAAATGGGTGTAGAAATTTATAAAAGAATATCTAATAGACATCAAGAAAGTCTAGCTAATTAAAACCTAGTCGAGCTTAATGATTTTGGAGCTTCTGTCCTACAATTAGGCCATAGAAGGGCAAACCAATATATAAGAGATCTATCAATCAAACCTAATAGAATTAGTTGTTATAGTCCATAAAATTGTTAAGGGAAACAGGGCCATCATCTTTTCAAAATGTATAATAATTGAAGTCACTCATCATAATCCAAGGACTCATAATTGATGGTATAATAAAAACAATAAATCGTCAGAGCTGGGTTCTCTCAACCTTGGAATTAACAAAATAAATGATTATAAAGTGAGGAAGAGCATCCACCATTCAAAAAATCATGAAAAATTTTAGAGTTAAAAAAACAAAGGGTTGTTGAGTTTTGAACCTTTTTATTTGATCTAGATCCGTCTCGAGCAAGCTAGATGAAAGTAGCTTCAACTATTTTTTTGAGAAGAGCTTCTGAGAATTGATAAACTAATGGATATTAAAAAGCGATTGATTGATTTTGGTCTTCAAGATGTGAATAAGGCCAAGTTTATGGAGAAGAATAGATTTTTTCAATGAAAAGTCCTATCTATTACATGAAAATCGTTGAATTTATTAAAAAAAAAAAAAATTGGATGGATAAATGTATATTTGGAGGTAGAGGCTTCAGTATTATCCTTATTTTTTTAATATTTTTGGTGTAGTTTAGGACACAATTAATTAGAATTGCTAATATGAGTATGAGGGAGAGGGAGTTGGTATTTATAAGATATGTAGGGTCTATGGAGTTTAGATTTTTGGATAGATCGAAGTAGGATGGGTTTGAGAGATGTGATGATTATTATTACCTAAAAATGGATTCTCTTAGGTAGTGGTTGGAGGAGGAGAACACTTACTGGAGATGAGGCATTAATAAGAGGAGGGTGAAGGGCAGAGGGTTGAGACAAGGCCATAAGAAGGGGATGATCATTATTTTTTGCAGGACTTAAGACTAAAGATACATCTCCCAAGCGAGAAGTGTTGGGTATTATGTTTTATTAGGGTTTGAATTATTGGGAAAAGGTTAGAGGGATTTGTAAAAGAGCCACATTAAACAAATTTCATAGATATCTAATCAAACAATTTTAAAAGACTAAAAAGAACCGCCTAGACTAATAGTGACTTCTTTTGGTAATTGAAGTATTAATATAGTTGAGTGATGGTGGTGCGATTGCGGTTGAGCAATGTTCTGATGAAAATGGTTGGTTGGTGTTTCGATGGCGATGATTAAGTGGCTGTTGAACAACATTTTTTAGAAGATGTTCTGATGGTGGTGGTCGAGTGGTGTCCCGAAAATGTGGGTTAGGCAGTTGTATGAAGGTAGTGGTTGGGTGATGGCTCGATGGTAGCAATCAGGTGATATTTAGATGACAATGCTCAAATGGTGGCCTGACAGTAGTGCTCAAATGGAGCTTAAAAATTCTTAGAGCCTACATGCTCTCTTAAATCTCAAGTCAATGTCTACGGTACAAGTCCTCCATCATCGAGAGAGTGAGAGCCTATTTATATATTTTTTTAATGGCATGCTATGTAAATATAGTGAAAATTTGGAACACTCCGTCAAATAGCATATATTAATTTATCTGATTGAGACATTCAATTCAACTAAAAGTTAATCCCAACCAATGAGTGTAATATGAGCTACATTGTTATAATTTAAGGTTCACTGTTTTCTAAGGCTTATTGTGGCAACACAGTATGAAGTATGGGTGTCAATTCGAGTCGACGGGTCGGGTTCAGGTCGAACTCGAGTTGACCCGGATCTAAACGGGTCAACCCGAACCTGACCTATTTTTGCAAACGGGTTGGACATTTCAACCCGGACCCGACCTGGCCCGGTTGCCGGGTTGACCTGACCCGACCCGCGTGGCAGAGCACGGAGATCCCGACATCGCGAGTGCGAACGGAGTTCGCTGAACCGCACGTGGCGTGCTGCGTGCGGAAAGATTTTAAGGTCAGTATCGGGTTGATTTCATGTTTTCGGGTCAACCCGAACTAGACCCGTTTTTAAAATGGGTAAAAAATCTGAACCTGAACCCGACCCGTTTGCTAAACGGATCAACCCGAACCCGGATTTTTCCAGGTCAGATAATAAATTGACACCCCTAGTATGAAGATCAAGAAAAGAGATTTTGTTGGAGTAGAACTTAATTTGGAACATATTTTGGTCCAATCTTGGATGGAGATTATATCAGTTGGTGATGACAAATCTAATCATGCTTTTAATAAAAAAATCACATTAGCATTGATGTGACTGTCGTAATTTTTTTTTTTAGTTTTTGCTACAGGTTTCTAATTCATTTTCGGTGGGAAAATCCGTCAAAATTTTCCTACGGAAATTTCCACAAGAAAATCCTTCGCTCTTGGAATTCCAACAATGTTTTGTTCACCGGTTGAAATAGCAATTTTCCGTCAATAATCCACCTAAAATTCATCAGAAAAATTTTTTACAGAAAATTTCCATTGGAAATAATTTTTCTACGTGCGTTTTATCAGTGAAAATAATTTCGTTGGAATTATGTCAGAAATTACAATTTTTGAGAGAAAATGCAAGATTTTCAGTTGAAAATTACGCCAAAAATTGCTAATTTCCATGCGGTGATCCACTGTGTGGGATGACTTATATGAATCTTTTTTCTCCATTGTGTTTTGCTAGATGCAAATTCTCATTTAAATCTAATAAAAAAAAGTTATTTCTAATATTTTCTAACTAAGATTTTTTGGGTCTCTCTACCTTTCTTAAAATAGGTCAAATCTAATACATCTACTCTTATAACTAGGTCACTCGAAGTCAAACTATCTAAGGTGACTCTCTAATCTTATATGCCACTGGAGCTACTCCAACCTTTTATATTGGTTTCGCATGAAATCTTATGAGTTTACTCCTCATAAGCACATTCATTTTATGAATATAATAAAATATTTTCTTTTATCTTCATCATATGAGAATGAGGTGTTTGTCAAGTGAGTGGGATCCTAAGGTAATCATCATTATGGAGTTTGAAACATCTAAATGGTCAGACACTTGATGAGCTTCTTAGCTCTCTTAAAGCCTATTGAGTATTCACTAGTCGTGATGCATTGCCATCAAGAAGAAAGGTGAAAGGAAAAGCTATAACAACATAGGTAGATGATCATGAAACTAGCACCCTAGGAAGTGAGGAAGGGAATGACTAGCTATCTATGCATAGGGGTGTTTGGATTTGACACTACCCGAAAATTCGACTCGAATCCGACCGAAAATTTAGGGTGAGAGTCAAACCGTTTGTGAAATGGGTCGGGTTTGAGTTCAACAAGCCGACCCATTTCAAAAATTGGGTCAGGTTCGGGTCAACCTGAAAATCTGGAAAATTACCCAAAATGACCCGTTGACTTCATATACTGCCCGCCAAGTCTACCCTCGGGTATGCCCGCGCTACCCCCCACGTTTGCCCGTGTGTATGCCTGCGCTGCCCCCTCACAAATCACAAGGGTTGTCGTTTGCGTTGTGTCCTTGTCTATCGCCGGTACTGCTAGTGGCGTTGCTGAGTCATTGTCACTGTTGTTGTCGTTTTCATCTCAGCGGGTAGAGTCGGGTCAACCCGGTAATCCGACGGATGCGTTGGGTCCAGGTTTGAAATGTTGACTTGTTTACATTCCCGGGTTGGGTTAGGGTCAACCCGTTTGAACCCTTGTCAGTTACGAGTTCAACCTGAACCCAACCCATAACCCAATTTTGACACCTCTAGCTATGCACTCTAAGATACTCGGATCAATGCACAAGAAGCACCAAGAAATGTGTGGTAAGAGTAAAATTTCATAAATTAAAGACAATATTTACTCAGCATGTAATAGCCTCTATCATTTGAGATAGCTTGTAACCACTTATTTTTTATTACTTTTAAGAAACTTTGATGCTAAAAATTTACAATAAAAAAGTTGTCATAAATGAAGCCTTAAAAAACAGTAATCTTAGCCTTGGCCACATCATTGAGTTCACCCTTCTTTCAAAGTTTCAGGATCTTAGATCCTGAAGCGAACGAATGATGGCAATGATGATCGTCATCGGTGTTGGCGGTAAAAATAATTTAATTTATTTTTAAAATACAAAAATAAATATATATTTTAAAAAATAGAAAATAAAAAAATCAGTGATCTCCAATCGGCCTTACTTAATTAGTTCGCCATATTTATTAACGCTTGAAGAAGCCTGAGATAGTCGACGCCGGACAGTTGATTTTGTCCTGGACGCTTGAAGAAAAAGATAAAGAAGAATTTTACGTTTGTCCTTCTCTTCATTGTTGCCAAAGACTTATGCTAATAATTTTCCAAAGACTTCAAACAATCAACAACCATTAACGAAAATGATCTATTCAATAATAAATACTTGAAGACTGTAGCTGGAAAGTTATGGATGGATGAGAGACCAACATAATTGCAATTCAGGCTGCTTCTACTACTCCTTTTAGCCGGTTCTTAGCTTGAATTGGCTTTATGTATGGAGAGATGTTCTTAGTTTTTCATCCAGGTGTCAATCATAAATTACTCGAGATCGTTGATTCGACGATACCTTCGATGGAAAAACAATTTTGTTGAAATAGTCTTATGTAAAAGATGATAGGATGGACTTCAGAGTTTTTGAATTTATATTGAAATTAGTGCAATGTAGTGTATCATATAGAACGATAATTTTAGATGTTCATCGTTGGAGGTAGCGTGGTTGATGTTGTTGATTTGGAATTATTTTCAAATTGAAATGAGTTTTTATTTGAAAAGCTTTTAATGGCTCGTTATTGTAATCGATTAGGAAATAAATTATTTCCCTAATTAAGTTGATTTGATTGATGCATTAATTAGGGGATCTAATAATTGCATTAATTATGGATTTGATTGATGCATTACTTAGGAGATCTAATTATTGCATTAATTAGGGATTTGATTAGGACTAAAATATGAAGCTTTTTCTTAATTTACTTTTGCTCAAATCTATAAATAGAGTCCTGGGGGTTACTATTGGATGCATGAGAAGAAAGAAGAGAAAGCTTGAGAGCTATTGTAATTTCATATTGTTCTCTAATATAGTTAAATCATCATCTCCTCCCAGTGGCATCTTCGCCGAACCACGTAAATCTTTGTGTTTATTGTGTTTGTGTTGTGTGATTTTGTTTTGCTACATATGATTGTTTGCACAACAATGCAGAGCCGGGATCTGAATTCTGATGGGATTTCTAGAGGAGATTTGAAGAACAAAGTTTTTCTCTCTATTCATGTGGTTCATGTGGTTCATCTAGATGGAGGAAGAGAGTCGAATTGGTGTAATTCTAGCTACATGAGATAGTTGCAATTTGGTCGAGGCTAAGAGATATGGTGGAGAGGTGGAGACATGGATATGTCCACCTCGTCGGTGGAGAAGGCGTCGATTCATCAGGTGGTTACACATCCTATCAAAATTGATGTGACAAAATTTGACGGCAAAGGGAACTTTGGCATATGGCGATGTAAGGTGTTGGAAGCATTGTGCTCTTTGAATATGGAGGATGTTTTGGAGAGCGATAAATGTCCTAAGGAGATTTCATAGAGAGATTGATTGAAGATGAATCAGGGTATGGCTTGATCAGAAATTGCTTTTCCTAGGAGATCAAGTATGGAGTGATGATGAGACTCCTGTTATGAAGTTGTGGAAGACCTTTAAGAACAAATATTTGACGAAGAATGTGAAAATTCATCTCCAAATGAAATGGCGGCTCTATAGGTTTTAGATGAGACATGAGATTATAATTGATGAGCATATGAATGACTTCATAAAGTTGTTGGCAAATCTTTTGAGTTTGGATGAGAACTGTTGCGAATCTGTTTTTTAGGGAATATGATTTTGATGATAGCAAACACTTCTATTTCTCTACAACTGTCTTGTCTACTAATATTTTAGGTCCATAGAAATCAAACTACAATTTAAACCAGCTCAAGATTGGGCATACTAGGTCTGAGTCAGTTTGTAATGTTTTTTCTTTTCTTGAGTCAATTATAAATGATATGGTCCGTGATGCTAAGTAACCTTACACACACACACACACTTGGGGAATTTTTTTGACTGTTTTAGAGTTCTCTGTTTTTGGTCACATCGTCAGGGAAGATCCCAAAATAGGCATGGACGATCAGTTAAAAATAGAAACCCTAATTAAGACATCCTTGTTAAGGCAGCCGTCATTAAGTGCATCATCCTAGATGATATTAGTATCGGCCGGGATGATAGGCTCAAATCAGAAAGAATCAGTCGTCAGATCTATTTAGGTAGTTTTTATTTTTGGACATCATCTTGGACAAAGCAATGCAATTATACCTAAATTAATCTGGTAATTAATAAAAGCAATTAAGGTTTGATTGCTCGATCATATCATCCTGGACGATCAAAAATCGGCAAGCTCTTATTCAGGGTGATATTCTAGACGATATGAACGGATTTGAACTAATCGTGTGGGATGATCATGAGATCGGCCTGGAAAATCAAGCTTTTTTTTTATCATCTAGACATCCATTCAGTGCGATGGTCTGGCCGATATTAAATAAGTTGTATTAATTGTACATGACGATATTATATCGTTCTGGACCATATGAACAAAAACTTTTTGATCGTCCCAAATCATCCTGACTGATTGAGCTAATTTTGTACATATCATATAGGATGATATTTATATCGTCTTGGACGATAAAGTCGGTTTGTTGTTAAGAGCTATTCTGAAGCACTTCTATTTAAAACCTCTTGTTCTATCCAAGAGATAACCTTTTGCTATTGTCATGACCTGAGAGAGCCAAAAGGAGAGGGAGAGCAGAGAGAGAGAGAGAGAGAGAGAGAGAGAGAGAGAGAGAGAGAGAGAGAGAGAGAGAGAGAGAGAGGATATTATGAGGGAGAGTTTGTGAGGGGTTTCACAAAGATTGCTCCAAGAAAGGATTCATCGTCATCTTCTCAAGTCGTCATCCCTAGTTCCTTGGGGGTTCTAGAGAGGTCTACTTCAGCATCTGATCAAGGTTCTCTGCCTGCTTCAGGAGGAAGCAAAAGGAGTTGTGTTCTCTGCCTGCTTCTGGAGGAAGCAAAAGGAGTTGGGTTCTCTGCTTCTCCTGGGGTTGGTGAAAAGGAGGTTTGTAAAAGGTTCTCTGCCTTGTTGTGGGGGCAAAGGAAGAGACACTGAGTTTAGTGCAATACTCGAAGGGCGCCTCAGAGGAGTGAACGTAGGTAGAGTTGACTGAACTATAAGTTTCTATTTTTTATTACTTCTTCTACATTTAATTTTCGCACTTCGATTTCTGTGGTGAATCTTGGTTTTGGTTTAAGATTGTGTTTTTTGATTGAAATATTTTTAAAATACCAATTCACCCCCCCCCCCCCCCCCCCCCCCCCCTCCCTCTTGGTTAGCCTTGGGACTAGTTCATTAGGGCTTAACATCCCTGTCAAACTTTCAAGTGGCTTCAGAGCACTTTCAAGGAAATTGGAGATGAAGACAAGATGCTCTTTCTATTGAATTCGCTCACAAATGAGTATGAGAATTTCACAATAATGCTCTTTCATGGGAAGGAGACCTTGAACCATTGTGAGGTGACTACTACATTATTGAATCACGAGTCCCAGCATCAAGGCAAGGATTTTGTAAAGATGAATTCAGCTTAGGCTCTCACACTCCAACAAGGAATATCTGAGAAGAAGAAAAAGGATAATAACAAGTACAGCATGTATTGTGGGTGTAGTCTTGGGAAGAATCAATATACTTTCTGCTTGGAGAGTAGTCATTGAAAGAAAGATTGCCCGAAGTTGAATGAGAAGGAAAAGTGAGTATCCATTGAGGCTAACCTTAGCACAGAAGAGTGTGACAAATATATAGATGTGTCACTCGCTATCTACGATTGCTCATAGTTTGTATTCAGATGGTTTATGTTGGATTTTGGATACTGGTGTTACCTATCATATTTGTCCCACTATATAGTGGTTCAGTACCTACAGGGAGCTTGATAATGGTGTTGTGACCATGGGAAATGATCAAGTCTATCATATAGTTGGTGTAGGGAGCATATTCATTAGAATGCATGTTGTTGTGAATATTATGTGTTTTGTAAGAAGATACATGTATCCTTTGGAATTTACATCCACAATACAAAGGATATCATGGAATATGTTCACAAAATGTTTGGGGCCCGATGAAGACAGCATCATTCGTCAGGTGGCCATACTTTATCTCTTTTAGTGATGATTACTCCAGATATATTTGGGTGTATACCATGAGGTGAAAGAGCAAGGTAGTTGAGATTTTCAAAACTTGGAAGAAGTGAATTAAGACTCAAACTTGCAAAAGGTATAAGATTTGACAATGAGGGCAAATACACTTCAGATGCATTCTTGTAAGAGTGCCAAAGATCTCAAATTGAACATCACTTCATTGTTAAAGACACAATACAACAAAACTAGGTGACAAAGAGGATGAACTAGACTTTTGTAGAGAAATTTTGGTTTATGTTATCCAATGCTGGGTTAGATAGAGTCTATTAGGCTGAAGCAATAGACTATGTCTGTCACTTGGTGAACCATTTGCCTTTTGCAGCTATTGGGATGAAGAAACTAAAAGAGATCTGGTTAGGACATCTTGCTAGAGATTATCAACATTTGGGAGTGTTTAGGTATCTACCTTATTATTATGTTCAGAATTACAGTGTCAAACAAGGGCGAAGAAGGCAATCTTTATTGGCTTCTAATGAGGAGTCAAGAGCTTCAAACTCTATGATCCAATAAAGAAGAAGATTGTTATTAGCAGGAATGTTAATTTTGATGAGGCAAGCATGTTGAAGCCTCAAGGCTCTAAGTAGGTGAAAAGTTCCACTAAGACTGCAGATGCACTATAGAAGCTAGAGTTTGATGCAAATCCATTTGTTCCATAGAAATTAATCATTTCTACCAAGGTAACTTATTCAACAATAGATAAGGAGGTAGAAGATGATGTTAAGGATGTGATTCCTGCTCAAGAATCTATTACAAGGAACAGGACTAATGTGGAGCATATTAGTTAAATTAAGGCTTAGGAATAGCTTATCTAATTTAGTACCTTTTTAAGAGAGTTCTAGGCATTTCTATTATATTGTTATAAATAGCTATTATAAGCAAAAGAATATGAATGAATATTTTGGAATTATAATAATTTTTCATTATTTTTGATCTCCTAGAGCTATTTAGCTTTTCTTCATCTTTCTTCTTCATGTTTCTCTCCACATCAGATAGTATCATAGCAAAATTTTTCCCTTGAAGTCGATCAAGGTTTAGGATGATTTGGGAAGACCATGTATGAAGCTAGGTTGTCGATGACGTTCGAAGCCTCCACCAGCCAGCAACCATACCAGCGAATCTATACATCCCCTGTTAGCAACCATAACAGCGATTCCATCTTCTGGCAACCATACCAGAATGAATCCATTGATGACAACCATATCGTTAGACATCTCCACACACGATCCGCCTGTCTGCAACATTTGTCGCGTTCCTCGCAATTGACTTGTAACGTCGACCTGTGATCTGTGCCCATGCATGTCCAGTTCATGTGAATAGCTACATCGGCGTCAGGGATACTCACAACAACAGGCATCCACTCCAATCCCTCTATCCGAGAGCTCCCCTATCTCAGATCAACTTTATCCATCTACACACGCCCTTCTCCAACCAGTCCGATCATATCAACTAGGATAGAGTCCCATGAATAGTTCCTTCTTGTCGTGATTCACTCGATTATCTTTACCCTCATGATACTATTAGTGCTTCCAACATCCTTCTTCATATGCGACACCAGGGCCCATCAACCTTCAACGACAGCGCAATATTTCATTCATTATGGAATGCCTTCATCGTTTCTTCAATATGCATTTGGATAAGATAGTGGTGTTGCTTCCAATTGAGAAAGGCTTTGTCTCTTGTAGCTTCTTGTCAAAGCTTCTCAAGACAGTAAACATATTAAATACTTTTTCCACTTTGAAATTTGATATTGCTTGGAGAGTTGGAGTGCAATTAGAGAAATTCATTGTTAATGATCTCCTAATTTCATCTTTTACTAATGGGGATGATGAGATTATGTATTTCGTTGATGTAGTGATCACCATAGTTAAAGAGTTCATGTTGCACGGACGGTGCCCTCCGACAACCCCACTAAGGAAGAAAACCAGTGGCTGTCGAGGTCTATGGAGAATGTTGAATTTGAAGGGCAGGAAAATGAACGACGACCATCGTTGGCTTCATATAGCTCTATGCTAGAAATTACGTGTAATGAAAAGCTTCCAGTGGAGAAGGTGATCGCTCTAGCCAAGGCTGTGCCTGATTTCATGCTTTCTAAAAGATGAAGGAAAATACAAACATTAGCTGAAACTTTATCAATTTTCAGCACAGCCTCCTCCAGTCGCTTCACTCCCGTGTCCTATCAGATCCTGCAACCCGAACCGCCCGTGGTTTCCCTCCACTCTAGTACACTACCTTTCGCCTTCACTCTCACACACGACCCAAAATTGCAGTCCAAACCCGCTTGCTCCATCCCGCATCCCGCACGCCCCATCTCCTCGCCGACGTTTCCCACGACTCCACCCCGTGCTCCGATTTCTGCAGACAACGGGAGAATGAAGCGTAGCATATTAGTTAAATTAAGGCATAGGATTAGCTTATCTAATTTAATACTTTTTTCTAAAGAGTTCTAGGCATTTCTATATATATATTGTTATTAATAGCTACTATAGGAAGAAGAATATGAATAAATATTTTTTGAGTTATAATAGTTTTTCACTATTTTTGGTCTCCTAGAGCTATTTAGTTCTTCTTCATCTTGCTTCTTCATGTTTCTCCCCACATCAGGACCATACACCAAAATATTCTAAAGCAGCTTAGTTGAGGGATCACATTGCATTTGCACTTTCAGTCATGGAGGCTGAAGTTCCTTGTCAGTATAAGGAAGCTTTGTACAATCTTGATGATGATCTATGGAATAGGGCTATATATAAAGAGATAAAGTTTCTTCAGAATGATGCTACTTGGAGGTTGGTGAAGTTTATTTTAGAAAGAAAAGTCATTGCAAATGAATGTGTGTAAAGAAAGAAGGATCTCATGGAGTTGATGTGTAGTTTAAGACAAGGTTAGTGGGAAAAATCTTTGCGTAATGGGAAAAGATTGCTTATGATGAGGTATTCTCCAAGTGGTTAAGAATCCTTGGAACTGTAGTAACTTGGCCCTTGTAGCACAATTTCGTCTGATTTAGAGCAGCTCGGTCCAGACATTGCACAAGCTGGTGGCATTATGAGCAGGTTCATACATGATCCAAGAAAGAGTCATTAACAAGCTGTGAACAATATCCCGATATATCTAAAGGGTTTAGTTGATGTAGGCTTAGAGATGCAATCACAACGACAGTGGTGCATTAATCAATATTGATTGTCCTCTTGCTTGAAGAGCTATGCTCGGCTTGAACCGTTGGGAGAGGGGTACGTAGGCAACCATCTTGGTAGTCATTCCGATATTGGAGCTTGATTTATCTTATTTCAAATTTTAAAGTGAAAGATGAGGTAGAAATTATTGATTTAGAATTATTTTTCCATATTGAAATAAGATTTTATTTGAAAAGTTTTTAATGACTCATTATGTAATTGATTAGGGAATAGATTATTCGCCTAATTTAGTTTATTTGATTGCAAATGTGATTGATGCATTAATTAGGGATCTAATTATTACATTAATTAGAAATTTAATTGAAGATTTGATTGATGCATTAATTAGGAATTTGATTAGGATTAGATTAGGGAACTTTTTCTTAGTTTACTTTGGCTCAAATCTATAAATAGAGACTTGGGGGCTGTTGTTGAATGCATAGAAGGGAGAAGAGAGAGCTTCAGAGCTATTGTAATGCCCTATTGCTCTCCAATATAGTGAGATTATCATTCCCTTCTTATTGGCATAGGCATCGTTGCCGAACCATGTAAATCACCGTGTTTATTGTGTTTGTGTTGTGTGATTTTAGTTTCGCTGTAATTATTTGCACAACAAATGTGTGACGGCATTATAGGAAATGGAGTGCATCGATGTAAGTGATAATGGTGGATGACAAAGTCCTTATGTTATTCTAAAAGTTATTTTTATTTTTTTCCTTCAAATATTCATCGAGATTTATGCTTGATCAAATGGGTTTTCTCATGACATATCGAGGTGTGTTTTAAATATAGTGAAAGAAAATATAATTTATTGAACTATTCAGAATTATTTGATTTATTGTTAAATAAATTTATAAAAATACTTTGGAATGTTTCATTGAAAGTAAATAGAATTTAATTTTTTGCATTAATATACTATTTATTATTTTAGAAAGCTTTTTTAAAAGGGCTTAGGGCACAATTCATCCTCTCAATGCCAGTGCAATGGAGGGACGATGCAAATGCAAAAACGAGAAGAGTAGAGGGAGAGAGGAGAGACAAAGATCCCGTTATGCAAAGAAGTGAGAGGACAAAAGGTTAATATGAGTCATCGCTATATGAGCGCAATAATATTGGAGGTCGCATGACGAGGCGAGCTCATGAGCTCGATTAGATTGTGAGGCATGTTAAACTTTAAATTCAAGAAAATCAAACAAAACTCAAACTCATAGAAAATATAGTATTTGATGTATTCCAATTCTTATAAATAAATCTTTTATATTACTTTCAATTTTATTGCCTGGTTAATGAGTCGTACTTAGAGTTGTATAAAAATAATGACAATGGAAGTTTGTAATGGCATCGAATTTCCCGTCAAAACAAGAAAATAAAAGGTGGCATCCACGATGGACGATGCTCGGCCAAAAGAAGAAGAAGCCTAAGTGGCTGTTTGATTGGAAACAAATTTGGTGCAATATTTTTATTTTGAAGCGGTTTTGCAAATTTTGTTATTTGGTTAGATGACAAAAGAAATGCTTCTTAAAATATTTTAAATATGATACAAAGTATTTTAGTTTATTTTTTAAGATTAATTAAACACATTCAATTTTGAATGAAATTTTTTTCATCCCCATAAAGCTGCCTTCTCACCACTCATATAAGCCACCGCTCACTCTCAGGCATCGCTACCGACAACTAGCCACCATTGCCCCAGTTGCCCATTGATGGCAGCTGCCAGGCACCACCATTGCAGTCTACCACTGGTTCCAACTCATGAGTCACCACCGCCCTTGTTGCCCGTTACAGGCTGATGTAGACCTTCGCTAGCGCCTGTCGGCCAACACCGCCCCCACCTATGCCTTCCACCATCAATAACGTCGCCAGCCACACTCTACATCAAACAAATCATCACCGTTTTTAACTTGGCACTTCATTCATTAAACTTCAATAAAAAAAATATTTCATGCATTATTTTTTCCCTCATCCAATTCAAACATTTTAAATACACTATATATATATTTTAGCAAATCAAACATCCCTTAAATCATTAAAAAAAACAAAATTTTCCTCATTTTAATCTAACCAGATGGGCGATAATAATGAGGTTATAAAACTTGACATCCTAAATGAAATTTATTTGATTTAATTGGATTGCAAATGAATCATCAGTTATATATATAATTTTATAATTAGTTTAAATTTTAAAATTTGCATTTACTCTATTTATCAATGAATTATTTAGTTGCAATTTTTTGTATTACAATTTTTTGTTCTTCTCATCATTTTTGGCGTTAAGTTTTAAAAAAGAGTTGGAGAAGCCTCTCTCTTTCTCTTTCTCTCTCCATTTGTCAAATTTTGATGTATATGAAAATAAATTTTATTTTTACCATTTGTCAATTTATGATATATATGAAAATTAAATTTTATTTTTATCATTAAAATAATTTATTATATAAGGATTTAGTCAGAATTAAAATTTTATTTTTCAAAAAAACCTTCAATGGAGTTAAACTTTTTTTCAAAAATATACTACTTATTATGAACATTAAAATAATAGAAAATGCAACTAATGTAAAAATTAAAAAAATGAAACTAATGTAAGAATTCAAACTTACCCTAAACCCTAACTTTAAAGTTTTAAGAAGTTATAAAAATTTTTTAATAAAACAGCGAGGGACTGTGCTCTGCTAGGGTTTCCTCTTCACGTGGTTCTTCCCGTTTTACTGCTTCGTTAATGCTCTCCGACGTCGCCTCTCGGTTCATGGAAGTGTTTTGTCTTTCCATTATGTGCATTCCTTGAGTTTTGTGCTTTCTTAGAGTACCTTTTCCTTGGTCGATGGCTAGTAAGCATTTAGTGGATGCCAGTTTTATGGATGGCAAAACCTTTTCTAAATCATTTCGTGATGCTTTATCCGGTAGCACTTCATCTTTTCCTGACCTGAAAATCTCTACTCACCATGGTTTTGCCCTCTTTGTGGATTTCTGAGGCCGAGATTCTTGCGCTTGATGCGCCGTTTGATTTTGTTTTGGTTGGAAAATTTCCTACCCACAGGCCTTCCCTTAAAGCTATTCGATTTTTTTTTTCAACCTTAAACTAATCAGTGATTTTACTGTGACTGTTTTCAATCCGAAGCATGTCTTGATCAAGCTTGTGAATGATTTGGATTATTGTAGTGTCTTTGTGCATCGCTCCTATTTTATTAACAATTGTTAAATGAGATTGACTAAGTGGTTGCCTTCGTTTGATGTCGATGTTAAGTCACCATGTTATTCCAATTCAGGTGTCTTTCCCGAATTTGAGACCTCATCTCTTCGCCCCAAGGATCCTCCATGGCATCGGTTCCATGTTTGGCCACCCCCTTAAAATTGACCATACTACCTCTACTGGCTCTATACCATCGGATTGCACATGTTCTGGTCAAATTAGATGTTTCCAAACAATTTCCTGATAAGGTGTGGATTGGACATGATAATTTGGCTTATATCCATGTGGTTATTATGGAGGACCTTCCCTCGTATTTTGTTTACTGTAAATCTTTCAGGCATTCCAAATCGGAATGTCATTTTTTCACCCATATTTGTTAAAAGCTCATACTAAGCTGGGTGTTGTTCCTCTTGATACTGAGCCAGTCAAAAATGGTAATAAAATCCCTTTGTTTGTTAATCATGATGAGTACATTTCTAATGATTTTTTGCCTTATGGTGTGGAGGGGCATTTGGTTGTGCCATCTATGGATGTTGTGCTTGATCCTCTTGAGCAAATTGTTAATGGGATTGATGTGTAGTTAACTGATGCATTGCCGTTAGAACCTTTCTGTGGTAATAATGTGGATTTAGTGGCAAATTGTGTGGCTCATTCCACTGGTGTTATTGAGAATGTTGTTGAGGTTGGTGAACCTAGCAATTGCTTACTTAATTTGGTAGTTTGTCCTAGCGACACCCCTGATCCTAATGTTGATGTTAATGTGGGTAAAACTACTTTTTCTAATGATTATAGGGACAATCATTGTGTCTCACCTGCGGGTGGGATCTCGCATTCTACTCATGTTGTAGGGGGTGCTCTTGTTACAGATGAATTGGGTAATTTGGATGATGTGAGTTCTGGGGAGGATTATGATGGAGTTGGGGGGCCTTTGGTTGATGTGCCTTTATTTGTTATTTCTAGTGTGGGATGTTAGCTCACATTGCGAGGGATAATGTAATGGGGCAATGTGATTAATTAGATGATGACATTTCTTCAACAGGAGGGGAGGAAACTAATGAGTTGAATCAGAGGATCGAGACAATTTTGACTTAAGTATTCTTCAAATTGCATATGCTGATTTTTTAAAAAAGAGTGTTAAGCATAGAAAATGTAAGCCCAAAAAGATATGATTCTTCCTTTTGGTATTTTCTTGACTTTGATTTTATTGGTTACCTTTGAGTTTGGATTTATTTGTGGTGCTCGAATCGGGTCAGGACAATGATGAAGCAGGCTTCCTGCATGCGCCTTAGATGTCCATGGCTGGTTGGCAACCTAAGGTGGAATTCTTCACTAGCTGTTTTGGTAGTTTTTTGAATTTGCTTGTTACCTTCTCTTCCGTCCTTGGATGGCCCAAGCTTGGCAACCAGGTGTCGGTCTGAAGTCCTTCTGGCTTTTGCTTAGTGTTTGGCCCTGACGATTAGTGTATTTGCTGACTGTAATCCTTTTCTTTATGGCCATTTTTTGTTTTGGCCTTCTGGTGTAATACTATTTTATCTAATGAATTAAAAAAAAAAATCTTAAGAAAAATAGAACCCGAACAAGAAGGTTTGGTTTTATTTTCTATTGGTTCAAAAAAAAATTAATATAAAAATGATATGCAATAATTTTAAAATTACTGAAATAATTTTATAAAAATAGAACTAAAATAAATTAATACAAAATATATAATTAACTTAAATTATTGTTGCATCTTAGAGTATTTGCGGCGATAGAGAAATATAAAGTTTAACGTTTTAATTTCTGTACGAAAATTCAACACACACACAGATAAAAAGAGATGGTGCGTCATTCCTTAGAGACACTAATATTTTTACGTGGAAAACCCCTGAAAAAGGGGGAAAAACCACAGGGCCTAGCCCAGTTTGAATGAATCCACTAGTATTGCAGTTGATTACAAATGAGGCCCTTCCTTGGGGGAAGGCCTTAACTTGATGTACATCTTATAGAGTACATTATACATGATAAGAATAACAAAAAATCACTGCTGATGTGTTTGTTTGGTCTGAATGACTGTAGTCGGTGGGCGATGTAAGTCGGAATGACCGTAGTCGGCGGACGACGGAGGTCAGAAAGGACTGTAGTCGGTGGGCGACGTAAGTCAGAATGATCGTAGTTGGCAGACGACGCCGAGGTAAGAAGGACTGTAGTCAAGTGGGTGACGTAAGTCAGAAGAACCGTAGTCGGCGGGCGACGGAGGTCGCAAAGACTGTAGTTCAGTGGGTGACGTAAGTCAGAAGAACCTGTAGTTCGGCGGGCGACGGACGTCGCAAAGACTGTAGTCGGTGGGTGACGTAAGTCAGAAGGACTGTAGTCAGTGGGCGACGGAGGTTTGAAGGACTATAGTTGTTGGAAGACGAAGGTCGGAAGGACCGTTTTCTGACGACAGAGATTAGAAGAACGGCATAAGGTAGAAGTCCATGTATGGATAGAAATTCCACATTGGATAGTTATCCTATGAAAAGTCCGACAATGGGCAGAAGTCCAGTGTCAGGTAAAAATCTGGTGACGAGCGGTGGTCTGTCATTGGGTAAGAAGTTTGAATTCAGTCGGCGGCAAGGTAGAACTCTGGTGTTAGATAGTATTCGGACGAAACTCCAGAGTCACTTGGAGTTCGGGTGAAACTCCGGCGTCACTTGGAGATCAGACGGAATTCTGGCGTTATTTGGAAGTTGGACAGAATTCCAAGCGTTACTTGAAAGTCGGACAAAACTTCGGCGTCACTTCGAAGTCGGGACAGAATTCCGGCGTTACTTGAAAGTCGGGCGGAACTCCGGCGTCACTTTGAAGTCGGGTAGAATTTTCCGGTGTCCCGTGGAAGTCGAACAGAATTCCTGGCGTCCCGTGGAAGTTGGGCAGAATTTTCGGCGGTGGTCGAGGAGGAGTTTCTTCCCTCCTATCCTTCTTCTCTTCTCTTCTCCTTCTTTTCTTGCTTGGGTCCCCTTTTCAAGAGAAATGAGGGGTCTATTTATAGATTTTTGGTGTGGCATGGCCCGTAAATAGGTGAGAGATCAGGGACAAAGGTGGAGTGGTACGGATGGACTGCTGATATTAAATCCTTTGATCGTGGACCGTTTATCAGACATTTGAAGGTTTTAATGATGTTGGAATTCGACGATCTTGGAGCTCGTTAGATTTGTCTCGTCGAGCCGATCGATTCAACTATAAGCAACGTCATGTTTGGAAACCGTTTGGTAACTCAAATTGTGGTTTGAACTTTTCAACAACCCATCCGGGTCTTTTATTTGGACTCATTTGGGCTCGGATTGAGTCTTATTTGGTGTCGTTGGGTTCGTATTTCCGAGAACGATCAATTCGACTTTAAGTTTGTTGAAATCGGAGTTCAAGATGATCCCGGATTTAATTTTTGAAATTTTCGGCTTGATTTTCACCTCGAGATTCGTGCCTGGTCAAGATAATTTTTCGATGATTTATCAATTATAAATTTAAAAAGATCTTAATTTTTTCATGTTAATTTTTTATAATGTTTCCTATAGAAAATGCAAAAATATTTTGGCGTTTCTCCGCTCGGTCTTTAGGTCACCAACCCAATCACTTGAAGCACTTTTAAATTATTATATTAAATAGTTTGAAGGACTTTAATATCTTTTATGATTAAAAATTTGATAATGATATTCTGACACAAATTATTTCTGACGATATGAGAAAAAAAAAAAAGCTTCATATATTATGTGTCAAGATTAATTATTTTAAATTAAAAGAAATTTTTATATTTTACATCATATTACATTTTAAATATTAAAAAAAAACAATTGATTATTGATTATTTTAAATTAAAAGATCAAAATAATCCCTAATTATATAAACGTATTAATTTGATCCACTTTAATATCTTCATATGTGAACAACTTTAATACCAAAATTTCTAATTTCAAAAAAAAATCAAATATTAAAAATATATTTATCCAAGCACGAATCTTGATGCGTGTTAAAATTAAAAATTTTTATCATTAAATTTGTGACCATTTGATATTCTAAGTTCAGTATTAAAATCAAACTAAATATCTCAATAAGACTAATCGTTGACACCAACAGTTGCTCAATTTGATTCTAAATGCATCCAAATCAGGCACTTGAAGCATAGTTAAAAACTTTAGATATTAATTACAAGATTAAATGATATCTTGAATGCTTACGAACAAATTGAATTGTCTTGATAAGAAGAATTCAATGAGCTCAATATTGCTTAATTTTCAATATCGCAAAGGTACTATTAAAAGAATGATTTATAATCAAGGAATCAATAATATGGATCATAATAGAGTGTTTTAAATTTTGACTACATTTATGAAGAGTGTCACAATAAAAAAAATTATAAATAAACATAATCCTTAATATGTTATTCAAGAGAGTTCAATGAGTTTAAGAATCTCGGAGCTTCATAAGACAACCGCTGAATAGGTGTCGTCAAACCACTGCCTAATTGTCACCATTGAACTATCTATGCCCGACCACATGTTGTCAGGTAGTGCTATTCAACCACAATCACCAGGCCACCACTGCCTAAGCATCACCATCAAATTGTCATCACCTGGCCATTATTGTTGAATCATCATGACCAAACAACACCATTAGGCCACACCGCCCAATCATTATCATCATATCATCACTAAAAGACCATTGCCATTGGATCCCATTGCCTTACCTCCATTATTAGACCAACATCTTAGCCCACTTTGTGGTATGATTACTGATGTTCAAACATTATCGTCGACCTATCCCCATTCGGCCAATATTGCAACCTGATCACTATTAATAGTCTGTCATTGTCAGAACATTAATGTTAGATTGTTGCTGCCCGGCCTTCGTCGTTGGAACACCACTAAAATATTATAATATGACTTTTGTCACCAAACCTTTATCTAACCAATGCAACTCGACTTCCATCGTCATACCACCATCACCCCACACAACCATCCCTTATTTTCTCATATATACTTGTTGCGTGTCAGAAAATACACGGCGGTAGAGTTTGTAAATTCGCGTCCGAGCGTTGCACGTAAGTTTAACACACAAACAGAAAAGAGGAGTGAACACCAAAAGTTTTTACGTGGAAAACCCGAAAAGGGAAAAAACCACGGGGCCTCGCACAGTTGCAAAGTTCCACTAGTGTTTTCGTAGATTACAAATGGCGGATTTCGTCCCACAAGTCGGGATAATCCAAATACAACTTGTTTCTTCCACGAAATTCACAAAATCCTGCGAATTCCTTGTGTTTCATGAAAATCCGGCAGAGTTCCGGCGTCTTCAGGCGGCAGGAAAAGCTCCGGCGGCGGTGGTCGAGGAGGTGAGGAATCTCCTATTCCCCTTTCTCCTTCTCCTTCTCTTCTTCTTCTCTCTCTTCACTTGAGTCCCTTTGGTGTAGAATGAGGGCTCTATTTATAGTTTTTCTGGAGTGGCATGGCCCGTAAATAGGCGTGAGATCAAGGGCGAATTGGGAGTGGTTTGAATGGACGGCCGATATTGAATCCTTTGATCATGCACCGTTCGTTGGGAATTTGAAGGCCTTAATGATGTCAGAATTTTATGATCTTGGGCTCGTTGGATTCGTCTCGTCGAGTCGTTCGATTTGAGTATAAGCTTATCAAAATCGGAGACCATTTGGTAACTCAAATTGCAGTTTGAACCTTCCAACAGCGCTTTGAGCCCTTGATTCGGACTCATTTGGGCTCGGATTAGGTTGACCTGGGTGTCGTTGGGTTCGTATTTCCGATACGCTCAGTTTGACTGTAAGCTCGCTGAAATCGGAGTTCGGGTGCTCCCAAAATTACTTTTTGAAGTTTCCAACTAGCTTTTGCCTCGTGATTCGTGCCCGATCAAGATAATTTTTGCATGACGTATCAATACTCTTATGATTTTGCTTACTCCAAACAAATATTTATATTTCATACTCAGTTGCTGCAACTATTTCAGTTGGATCATGCTCCATGATTTTTCTCATTTCTTTGCTTTTCATATAAAATCATTATTTCTCTATTTTCTATTTTATTTGTACATATAGCATATCTTCATACAAAATTATGATGTTTAATTTCTTTTCACAAACAAGAATATTCTAGCACGCAACGGAGGTAGTGATGCCAAAATTGGTTTTCAGTTTGGGGTTAGGTCCAACTTGAAACTTACCGTCCTCAACTAATTTAACCCGAACCCAACCCAATAACATAAAAGGAGTAACAAAATCTGAATTTGGACCCATCCTGACCCAATCCTCAGTGGAGTGGGACCCACACGATAACCTGAGTCGAGATGCGGAGCTATGGGCATGAAGCGTGTCGCGGGGCTATGGGCGGGATGTGGGTCATTTCCACGTTAAAAGGTTGACACATATATGATCTAATTTTTTCAAACGGGTTGAAAATTAGAACCCAAATCCTATCCATTTGTTAAATGGGTCAAACCGAAACCAAATTTTTCGAGTTGGATTCAGGCCGTATTCTGAGCCATGCCATAAAACAGGTCTATCAAAAGAAAATAATAATAATAATATAAGAAAGTAAAAATGGAAATATCTACGAGTTATCAATTTCTTAAAGTTAAATTATTGAAAATTACTTGCATCCAAAGATATTGTTAATTTCGAGAAAATTTAGTTTGGAATTTTCGATAATACAACGACGCGATTAAATTATGTTCTGTTGCGTATAATAAAATTAATTTTATATTTTTATTAAAAAAAAAATAGACAAATTATGGTGGATGTGAGTGCCTTTCGCCGAAGTATTAAATTATAAAATAATGAAAACGTGATAAATTAGTCTATTTAAACTAATATTCACTTTTTAAAAAAAAGTGATGTGAATATTATAATTAAATATATTTAAATAAATTTTTTTGAATGACTATGGCTTCGTTTGATACGACTTTTTCATTGTTTTTTAAAACGGAATTTTAGTACAAAAATAAAAAAATTTGTACTTAAACTCCGTTTTAGAAAGCAATAAAAAAGCCGTCCCAAACGAACCCTATATTTTAAAGCTATCATATATTAGCAACTATAATTGTATAAAATAATTTGCACTTTCTATAACAAAATGAAATTACAAGTAATATAATTTCTTATTTTAATAGTTACAAATAAATTAATGGTAATTATATGTATGATTTTAATAACATTTAATAAAATAATTTTGATAATGGTGATCAATCATTATTTGAACTATTTATTTTAAATCAATAATTTAATATTATTTATGTTTGGTTAAAGGACTTAGCTCTCGCAAGTATACTTCTTCACACGGCGAACTGTGACCTATAGGAGAAATGATTAAGGTTTCGCTTGGAGCGATTTTCTTATTACTTCTTAAAACAGCTTTTTAGTATAACAAATACAATTTTATACTAAAAAGCTATTTAAAGAAACATTAAGAAAGTCGTCCAAAAACGAAACCTAAGTACAGAATCTGAACGTTTCTTCTGATATAAAGATACGTGAATTTTTTCTCTCTAATACATATCCTATATACAAAAGAGAAAAATATCCTTTAACATAAATGGAGTTAAGAGGACTTCACACATAATAATTTTTTTTCAATAAGAGAGCTCCTAAGTACAATCCTCGAGATTGACGGAGGGTAAAAAAATAATTATAAAATTTATCGATCAACACCATTATCGATGGCGAATTCGTATTTTCATAATTTTGGAGTGGGCTGATTGTTAAATGATTGGCGGAATAAATATCAACTGACAGCTTTTTGATTTGATTTCCCAAATACGAAATTTATCTTCTTTTTTTTTTAAAAAAATTTAAAATTGTATCATTGTTGTTGATACATCATCCGAAAATCATCTTGATCAGGCACTAATCTCGAGGCAAAAGCACTTTGGAAACTTCAAAAATTAATTCGGAGTCCATCTGAACTCTGATTTTAACAAACTTATGGTCAAACTGAGTGTCTCGGAATACGAATCCAACGACACCAAATTCAACTCAATCCGAGCCCAAATGAGCCCAAATCAAGGCCCCGAAGCGTTGTTGGAAGCTTCGTACCACTGTTTGAGTTACCAAACGGTTTCCAAATATGACGAGCTTATAATCGAATCGAGTGGCTCGACGAGACGAGTTCAACGAGCCCAAGATCATTGAATTCAAAAATCACTAAGGCCTCCAAATGCCTGACGAACGGTCCATGATCAAGGGGTTCAATATCGACCGTCCATCCAACCACTCCCTATTTACCCTTGATCTCTCACATATTTACAGGCCATGCCACTCCAAAAAATCTATAAATAAGACCCCTCATAGCCTCGCCGGACCACCGTCGGAGCTTCACCGGACCACCACCTGAGGCCCTCACCTTCGTCAGAGGACCTCACCTTTGTCAGAGGCCCTCACCTTCGCCAGAGTCCCTCACCTTCGCCGGACCACTACCAGAGGCCCTCACCTTCGCCAAAGGCCCTCACCATTGTTATAGGCCCTCACCTTCGTCAGAGGTCCTCACTTTCGTCAGAGGCCCTTACCTTCGCCAGAGGCCCTCACCCTCACCAGACCACCATCTGAGGCCTTCACCTTCGTCAGAGGCCCTCACCTTCGTCAAGGCTCTCACCTTTGTTAGAGGCCTTCATCTTCGCCAGAGGCCCTCATCTTTGTCAGAGGCCCTCACCTTCGCTAGAGGCTCTCACCTTCGCCAGAGGCCCTCACCTTCGTTAGACCACCACCTGAGGCCCAAAGTTCCGCCAGACCATCACCTGACACCCGGACTTCTATCGTACAGTTGTTATTTGTAATCTGATCGCCCTCGGAGGCGAATCAACATATTGTAACCAACTTATATTCTAGTGGAATCATTTTCAACTGGGCTAGACCTCGTGGTTTTTCCCCTTTCAAGGGTTTTTCACATAAAAAATCTTGTCTTCTCTGTGTGTGAGCTAGATATCCGTGTAAAACTAAGACATATAATTAAAACTCTATCGTCGCGTATATTCAAACCCACAACAGTTGTTATTATAATTTGTTTTAAAAAAAATATCTCTATTTGCAAAAAGCTTCTTATTAAATGCCAAAGCTTTCGCGAACTCAAATTATATAATGATGATTGCTGAATAATTAAGGTAGAATAGTACGAATTACGTCATTGCGGTGACTAATTAATTAATTGGCTGTGAGGGCTTACCACTAATTAATTAACTAATTGGCATTCAAGACACTTAGATTATATATATAACTCAATTTTAAAAAAAAAAATTAATAGATTAAGATAAGCTGTGTCATTGATTTCTTTTATAAAATTTAGAATTTATGCATATTTTTTATAAAATAAATTCATGGTTAGAATGAGCATCAGTTGGTATCAGAAGACGGAGTTGTGGAGATCGTACTTAAAATTCACAGAGCTTATTGTGATTTTACTATCAAATTTCATGCGTTGAGGCAAAGTCAAGTTGGGGTTCAAATGTTCAATGTTAAATTCAAAAGTTGCAGCCACAATCACTGGCAATGTCATAGGGAGAGGGGTGATAACATATTTGAACATATATTTAGTTCCACAATTCACTACTCATTTGAAGAGCAAATTGTGAGAATTAAAAAGGAAAGTATTTAATACATCAACCAAATGACAGAGTAAATGGAGTCAACTTTCCTGCTTTTTCATTATCTCGAGAAGACTGCCTTTATGAAAAATTCACATAATAACATTGATTTGAATTCTAAACCATTTTTGGCAGGGCTGCAAACGAACCGAGCCGAGCCGAGTATGTGAGTGTTCATGTTTGTGTTCATTTAATATTAGCTTGTTCAAGTTTGGTTCATGTTTGTTCGAGCTTTGTTGTTTGTGTTCATTTAAATTAATGAGTGTTCATGTTTGGTTCATGTTCAGTTCATGTTCGTTCGTTTAGTGCTTATCGAGCTTTAAACAAACAAACATGAACGAGCTATAAACGAGCTCTATTTTTAGATGTTCATTAACTTAACAAACGAGCTTTATCGAGCTTCCTAACAAACGATTACATCGAGCATATTTGTGAACATATCTAACGAATTTTTTTTAACAATCAAACAAATACGTTCATGAATATATATATGAATAAACACATTTATAATAAAAGCAACAGTCTATGAACATAAAAGTAGCATTAATAAAGGCAATAATTTATAAATAAATAGTCATATCGAGCTTTTATCGAGCTTAATGTCGAGCTTGTTCACGAACTACAAATGATGTTGTTCACAAACATAAATGAACCGAACGCATTTGAGTTCAAGCTTGTTTATTTAATAATCGAGTATTTAAAATATTGTTCAAGTTTGTTTGTTTAGTTAATTAAACGATAACGAACGAGCTTTAATCGAACCGAACATCGAGTAGCTCGTCGAATGTTTGGTTCGCTTGCAGCCCTAATTTTTTGCTACAAATAGAGGTAACATCCACACTTTCTTATTTCCTCTACTTTTTGTTTTCTTAGCTAGCACAAGAGAAGAACGAATCAAGCCCCTTGACATATGCCGTGTTATTGACGGTCATAAATTTTGAATGGACAAGCTCTCAAGCACTTCTGAATATGATATAAAATTAAGATGAATGAATTAAGAATTATCTTGTTTGATTTCAACCTAGGATGCTAGATATCAAAATCTTAAACTTAGAAGTGGCCTTAGTCACTTTGAATTGGGGATTATTCATGAGCTTGTTTAGAGAAGTGCTCATTTTATCGTAGCCAAGAAAACATGTCGAGCTGCTTGAACTCGCCAATAATCATATCAATAAAGAGGGTTCCAATATGATATATATTGCTTTATCATCCAAATCAGATGAGAAGTAGTGATGACTTCCCCAAGATCAATAAGGATAACCTAATAATAATTGGGATAAGTTAAGAAAAACAATGACAACAATGATAACAACATCAACAATGGTGATCATAGAATTACAATTTTTTTTCTGAGAGGTGAGATCATCATTTGAGGAGTTAATATATATATATATATATATATATATATATATATATATATATATATATATATATATATATATATATATATATATATATATATATATATATATATATAAAAAAAAAGTAAGAGCTAGGTCATCATTTGCTACAGCTGCTCATCAATTTATCATTTTAAAAATCTATTATAAATAAAAAATTCCATATATATTTTACATAAATTATATAAACTCATTTCTTTTCTTTTTTTTGGCTTCATCAGCATTAGAATTATCATATGTATTATTTTCACGAAATTTTTATTATGAAGTTGTTATTTTACAACAACTGCGAAAAAATTGTTTTTCCCCAAAACAGCTTTATAACGATCATTATAAAAAGTTAAAACGGTCTCAAACAGATCCGAAATATTATTACAAGAAGCAGCTTCTCATCAGAAATTTTTTTGAAAAATAATAAGAAAGTAGTACACAAATAAAATTATGGTTGCTACTGAGCATGATAATTAAAGGCATAATAGCTTCCGCTGTGGCCCGCACATTGTATTTTTCACTTAATTTTCTAAAAAAAAAATTTATTATATTTAAATTATTTGAAATGTTCAAAATAAATTTTAATTTTAATTATAGATTAAAAGAAAGGGAGAAAAAATGGAGAAGAGAATAATGGAGAAAAAGAGGGAGAGAGATTAAAGAATAAGGTAGAGAGAAAGACAAAGATAGATTGATAAATAAATAAATAAATATCTAAAATTGCTTGGTAAATAGGCAATTTTGGGTGCTACACAAAAAATAATAATAACGCTACTTCTATTTAGGAGTGTCAATGTTTGAAATGACCCGAAAATTGGCCCGAAAATTCTGCGTCTGGGTCAACCTGTTTGGAAAACATGTTAGGTTCGGGTTTTATATCTTGACCGGATTGTATTTTATGGTCAGGTTTGGGTTAACCCGAAAATTCGAAATTGACTCGGGTTAACCGAAAAAACGCACTCGTCCAATCATCTATCGCCTCATCCATCGTCCAACGTGGTCGTCCGGTCATCCGACAAGCTCGTCCATCGTTCTGTCGTCTGTGCTCTCGCATTGCTCCAGCTTGAACTTGAATCAGCTGGTCGAGTCATGTTGATCGTGTTGGGGCCATGTCGGGTTCGTGTCCAGACTTCAACCTAATTTACCTAATAGGGTCAGGTTCGAATCAGACGAGTTAAAGCCGGTCTAATTTCAATTTAGATTCAAACCAACACAAAAATTTATTTTTTATACCCCTACTTCTAATAGATCTTTAAATTTTTATTAATTATTTTCATATCTCTTAAGTTAAAATAAGAAGTTACATAATTAAAAAGGTTATTTTAAAACGAAGGGAAAGGACAGTGAGCTCATTGAAATGCGCAGGAAAAATGTGTGCAACCGTGGTACAATATTTGCCTTTGGTACCCTCTAAAATATCTTGATCAGCTTTATAGCCAATTAGTATAATGCACGGCCATTTGAATGACAACACATAATTTTGGCTCTTTTGTGAAACAAAAATATTTTACATAATTGTACCTTGTCCTTAGGGCATCTCCAACAGAGAACTCCATTTTTTACGGTAAAATACAGCAAAATTTTAAAATGTCGTGGTGCTGCTCCAATTGAACTCCATTTTAAGTGCTTATGCGAAGGTAATGATTCTTCTCCCTTTCGCGCGTTTTTCAGGTTAAGAGAGCAAAATAGCGTAGGTGAACAGTGTTACGTCAATATTGACGTCGCACTGTTCATCCGCAAGTAAATGACAGAAGATTTGGCGTTCGGCTGGAGCAACCGAACGACGCTATACGCACGTTTGGCGATCGGTTGGAGATGCTCTTAGAATAATTGGGATAAGGATCTTTTACTTCATCCAAAAAAAAGTTCAAATATTTATATATTTTTATATGTATAATTTATAACTTAATATTATGCTTCTCTAATAAATATGGTGCACAATTTGTATAAAATAATTAAAGACAAATATATACTTATATTAATTTAAGTTAGTTTAATAAAATTATGATGTATATTTTGAATCGGGTTTAGAAAATCATCAACTGATAAAATCGGATGTAATCCGAAACTCATTTACTTAGAGGCCATCCAAGGCTTTAGTTATTAACAAGTCTTCTCTTTTAAGAGTTAATCTTAACTCAATCATTAATATTCATGTGTTGAACCAAATCAAAAAACTTAAGCAGTCACTCACTTATTGAAAGTACTTACCAAATATATTTGTTGCATTCTGGAATATTCTCAACCATAGAGAAATATAAAGTTTAGCATCCTTGTTTTGTACGAAGATTCAGTGCACAAACATACAAAAAGTTTCATACGTGACACCAAGATTTTTATGTGAAAAACTCAGAAAAGGAAAAAAAAATCATAGGGCTTTATTCAATTTAAACGAATCTACTAGTATTTGTAATTGATTACAAATGATGCCTTTCAAGAAGAATTACATTATCTCAATGTAGCAAATATATTGGTAGAATTGTATTTGAGAGGCAGAGATCGGAGGGACCATAATCAGCAAATGACATAGGTTGGAAGAGTTGTAGCCGGGTAATGATGATTGGAGGGTCCTAGTCGTCATATGACAGTGGTCGAAAAGATCGTAGTAGGGTGACTATAAGCATGTTATATTTAGATATCAATTGATCATCCAATTGATGCTCTGAAGCTTTCAAATATATTTTGGTCCTTTGATTTAGGCTCATTTGGGCTTGGATTTAATTGAATTTGTTGTCATTTTGTTAGTCTTCTTGAGATGTTCAATTTGACTATAAGATTGCCACTGAAATCGAACTTTATATGATCTCGAATTTAATTTGGAAGTTCCAATCCAATACATATTTGCATCGAGATAGCCATAGACTATTTTTTGTGATATATCACTCCATTTTTTTATTTCATAATAAATGTTATCTTCTTCGCTAATATTTAAAATTTAGACTTTCATTTACAATTCAAAATTAATATCACTCAATTTAATAATTATTGTACTTTTCAACAAATATTCTATAATGAATGCCTAAAAATGCCACAATATATTACATTTAATTTTGAAAAATTTTTAGGGTAAATAAATGTCATAATATTAATGAAAGAAGAATCCTATGGTACTCCAAAAATGGTGTGAAATAAATGAATATGAAAGGCCTTAAAATGACTATTGCTAAAACTCCCAAATAAAATTTTATTAGTATATTCTAATAAATTTTATATCATAATAAAGATATTTTTATAACATGTATTCATGATTTCATGCATCGCATAATATCTCTCACACAATTAAATTATTTAATAGTACAATTAAGTTATTAGATATATAAAAAAATAATTAGGGAAAAAATATATAAATATCTAATAACTTAGTTATATAATCAAATAGCTTAATTATGTTTATGTAATAATTCAATTACACTAAAGATAATATCTAATACATAAAATTAAAAATAATTTCCTCATAATAAAAATATATATATTAAATCCCAAAATAATCTCAATAGTCTCACATTATTACATTTCTCTAATTCGGACTCTTGAGTCTTGACTTTACATGAATCAAAATAATTTATCATGCAACAATTATGAAATAAATTTAATTTTAATTTATGTTTTGTTTTTGACAGCTTTCATACTGATTTGCTTTTCAATCATTAATCATAATTTTTATTTGATAGCTTTTTTTTTACTGTTCTTTAAAAAAAAATTGGTTCTAGAAAGCTAATTTTTAAAGCAGCTTTTAAAAAAGTTACTTCCGCCACAATAACTTTATAATATTATTTATAAAACACTATAGTAATCTCAAACAAACGAACTTTTATTTGGTCCGGTCACAGGACGTAGCTCTACGTTCGGCTTCCAGTAGAATCGCGCCACGCGTTTTCACTATTTACCGCGCGCCCCGACAACCCGATCCGGAACGGACCTAGGATTGCTCGGTATTTCTCGATTTTGCTAGGTATTGCTCGGTATTGCTAGGTATTGGTTGATTTTGCTCGGCAATAACCAATACCGAGCAAAGACCGAGCAATACCGAGTTGTACCGAGTTGTACCGAGTTTTTCTAGAAAAACTCGGTACAACTTGGTATTGCTCGGTATTGGTCTTCACATAACGGTATTTCTCGTTATTGTCAAGCAATGCCTAGCAATACTGAGAAAATACCGAGTAATACCTCGCAATACACGAACATAGCATTCTCGGGTTCCGGTCCGGGTCAAGTCGTCGGGCTGCACGGTAAAGAGTAAGAGCACGTGGCAACATGTTATTGGCGGCCGAGCGTAGCTCTACGTCCAGTCATAGGACGTAATAATTGTTCCTGCGCAGACACTTAGGCTTCATATTGGATGGCTTTTTTTTTCTTTGTCAAATTATTTTTTAGTATAAAATTTTCTTACAAGTTGGAAAAAAGCTATCTCAAATGGAGTTTTAGGCTACATTTGGGATGGCTTTTTACTACTTCCTAAAACTGTTTTATATACAAAAAATTTAATTTTTATATTAAAAAGTCGTTTTAAGAAGTAAAAAAGCCTTCCTAAACGAATCTTTAGTTTCTCAATTATATAAGCTTGATCGTAGCTAAATATTTTTATTTAATTTAAAAAATTAAATTTAAAATATGTTAGATTATACAACTTGGAAGAACTATTTTAAAGCATATCCCTAAATATAGCACACAAATTTGTTTTATTGAAATGAAAGGCACTTAGCCACGGCCAAATTAAATAATTTGGGCGGTCGTAAGAGGAATGTGGGAAGTCGGTAAGGACACCGTCAATTGTTCGGCGAACAGAACCGACCTAAAGCGTTAAACTAAACGCAATTGCGAACGCCGCAGCAACCGATGCCAGTTGTCAGCGAACGAGTCGCCGCTCCGGCGGGAAACTGCCCGACCAAAAAAAGCCTGCCCGAATTGCCCGTTAGCACGAATACTTTTGTCCTTATAAATACCCTCCTCTTCCTCTTCTGCAACGCACAGGTCATAATCATCGGCTTCCGAATTCTTTTTGAAGCAAAAGCCAATCTCTCCTTACTCAAACCCTAACCCTAAATCTTTCGGAGAAAGAAAATGGCCGCTGCTCAGACCGGAGCCGTCTTCTTCATTGCTATAGCCGTCCTGGCCGTCGCCCTTCTCTCTGGGAGTGCCTCTGCTGTCGATGCTCCGGCGCCTAGTCCCGCCTCCGGAGGGAATTCCCTGTCATCACCCGTCGCAGGTGTTTTCATCTGCTCTGTCTTGGCTCTTATGATGGGGTTCCTCCGCCGCTGAGGTGTTCCGTCATTCTTGGTTCTTTGATGTTTCGGTTCTTTTGTGATTCTATGTCTTTTCTGGGGGCTGTTAATGTGGATCTTTTTGTATTGTTGGGGTTTGTGATACTTGATGGATGTGTATGAGAGTCGGTGCTGATTGATATTGATCGTGGTTGTATTGACGAGTTTCTGTTTGTTTTATATCTCTACCCTGTTTTTCCTCTGTGGAACTTTGTCTTTGATGTGCTCAGGAAACCTAGTTTACCTTCTTTGTCTGTGTAGATGAATTGACAGAATTTGCTCTTGAGATTGAATATTATTATTGTTCTGATATGGGTTCAATTTTTGATTCGCTGGAAACCTTGTAGCCTAATTCAGAGGTAAGCCGATTAGTGCTGTTTCAGATGCGTGTGCTGATGCGAGTTCCATTCTGACTCATGCCATACCCGAGTTGCATAGTTACTTGTATAATTATAGTGGAAATTATTTGTTTAAGATAATAGGATATATTATAAAAGCTACTAAATTATATCAAAGTCATATGAAATCGTTAATTTCTCATAATAAAAGTTGGTTTTTTTTTTTTTTTTTTTTGCTATATTGATGCGTTGTTCTAAAGATCAACGAATAATTTGTTTATGAATTTGTCTTAATAAGAGATTTCCCAAGCATAAAACTGCGTGGTGTTATTGCTGACATAATTAATTTTTAGGCGAATACTATTTCTCTGCCTGTAACCCAATTTTATTTCTATAATGAAATGGAATCAAGTTGACTCTCTTTCTGGCTGGTTGTTGCAGCCAGAAGACTAAAGATCTCTTCGCGAGCAAGGAATCTGTTGTAAATCTAATATAAAATTCATCTCCTGGGTGGGATTATTGTGGTGCTCATGGTTTCATTGGACTGAACAAATGGCAAAGATAAATAAACAAGTAGTTTGAAACATTCAGCGAATGCTCTTTAAAACACCAACGGGATCTCTTGACAAATGCACATCCTTGCAATCCTCGGAGTAACGTCAAAACCTTTGGCTAGCTTTCTTGTTCCTTAAGAGTTCTGTTCTTAGAAATGTCGAATAAGTCGTCCACTCGGAGAGCAATCAGTCTTCCTTGGGATTATGGAGGCTTAGGCTTTCAATCATGAAAATTTGTACATATATGCATGTAAATTTGTAATTAAATTCCCTTAAAATCATGAAAAAAGGCATATCAGATTCTTCGGCGACATCAAATATCAGATTTTATATGCCAAGTTTTTTAGCCTGCCTCATGATGAAGAGGTGAATGAAGGCGAAGGCCGAGGAAAGTATTGTGTATATGGAGAAAATCTTTGATCTGTAGTCGATCAAAGCAGTGAAGTCGGAGATCGGTGAGCCATCCAAGGAGATCGTTTGAATCAACTAAACCTTCGTTTGGTTGTCCGATATCTTTTATAAAAAAATAATTTTAAAAATGTTGGTTGCGTAAACGAAAGTTTCTATTGAAGAAGCAAATATAAAAAAAAAACTTTTCAAAACAGTCAGAAAAATGACATTCTTTAAAAAGTATTTATACAGAAGCGTTGCATACAAACGACAACCAAAAAACAGTAGTGCCGTTTAGAAGCGGAAAAGGCGAAATTAATCCGTCACAAACGAGGCCCAAGGGTCCTTAGCTTACGCGATGAATTTGGTTTATTCCCAGTGGAAACCTACACCTAGAGCTACATATTCTCCTACGAATGTTGTAAAAGTAGAGGGCCCAAAGACTCGCATGCAGTCATTCCCGAATCCAAAGCAGAATGAAAATCCAAATAAATTCAGTCTTTCCCACGTTGAATGGGCACAAGTAATTCACATAACTGAAGAGACAGTTCCACATTTATCATTCTCATCGTCCTGCTTACAGAATACGCATATTGTATCAAATTTACAGCCGCTTGATCCTCTCAGTTCCAGAATACTTGAGGAGCTGATTTAAAACCCCGTAACATTTGGACCAGAAAAAGTGGCTGAAGATCACAATAATCTAAAGTTCATCATGAGAGGAACTGTGGGCTTCTGATGGAGATTGCAATGCAGAGTCAGCCCTTTGTAATAGGAATTGCTGAGCCAAAGATGCATGCAGAGCTGCACCATATGGCAACACATCCTCATTGACAGTAAAATATGGGGAGTGACCTGGCTTCAGGAGCTCACCTGACTCATTTTGCATTCCCAAAAAGTAGTAATATGTACTCGGCACAACCTCGGCGAAAAAGGCAAAGTCCTCGGCGCCCATCACTGGATGTCGGTCTCGAATATTACCTGGCCCGACTATTTCGCCTGCAACTTTTATGAAGTGAGCATGGAGGGTATCATTGTTGATTGTGACCGGGAAGAATGGTCGTTCTTTCTCAAGGAAGCTCACCGTGGCGCTGCATCTCTGCACCGAGGCTTGTCCAACAATCACCTGTTTGCCATGATGGCTGAATCAGGATAAGTTCAGAAGGTTACACAGAACTGAAAATAGACATACTTCTTCAATTCGTTGCTTGAGCTGGAAAAAGCTCTCTTTGGAGAAGGCCCTGAAAGTGCCACCAATGGTGACAGAATCAGGGATGACGTTGAAAGCACCTCCTCCCTGGAATTTCGCTACAGTCACCACCTGTAATGGAAGAGTTTTAAACTCTATTTGTACAGAAAGATCCACATAAACGGTTAAGTTTCAGTCATGTTTGTACTGAATGCTGATATATGATGCAAAGGTCATGTTGGTTTAACATTTCAAAAGAGAACTGGATTTTCAGATTGGAATTTAAACTGTAAATGAAGTCGGAATGTCTATTTATTAAGGAAATAATCTGCCATGAGACGATGCTGCACTACAGAAATAAAAGGACAGTCGAATATTGATTTCAACAATAAGACGATATACACAACAATAGAAGTTTCCAAAGCTGCAAAGACACAATATAATATGGTACAAAAACCCTCTGTAAAGTGGCGGAGCCAGAAATTTTGTTCAGGTGGGCTAATGAAATCCGCACTCGAGGTCGTGACTCGTGAGTCGCGAGAGAGGAGTAAAAGGGAAAACAAACAATTGATACTTTTTATGTGTCCAAAAAATAATATTGATGACTTCCCTGGATTAATAAATAACTTTAAAGGAAGAATTACAAACATTATAGCATGTTTTCTCGTTGGCGAATTTGTTGCTCTATTAAGCCACTAAAACAATCAACTTTAAGCCCATTTAGGCTTTGAGTTTTAGCTTTAGCTAAATCAATAATACACAATATATATTTGGTTAGGTGCGCTGTCATGACTGTGCGATGATCGCAGCATTTTTATTGCGCAAAAGGAGCTAGGAAAAGTAAAATCATTCACAAGAATTAATTAGATCATTAGGTGTAAAAATAATTCGATAATTGGGTGGTAATTTAATATTTAATAATTATTATTAGATAATGAATATTTAATTAAGAATAAAGTTTTAATAAAATCATATTTAAAAAATTAAATATTTTAAATAATAATTAATTAAATAACACTACCACACATCTTCAAAATCTCTTTCCAAAGTCATTCCTCTCTCTCCCTCTCTCTCTCGATCTCTCTCAATACTTTACCCCATTAGTCTCTCTCTACGGCTGAAGTTTTTTTTTGGAAAGCGGCTGAAGAATTGCATGGTCCTAGTACACAGTGGATTGAAGACTTGGAATGGAAAAGTCTTGTGATAAATGAAAGCTGGCTCTCTCTCTCTCTCTAAGCTTTTTTTTTTTAGGGGGGGGGGGCACGTGCCCCCCCCCTCCCTCCGCCTATGCCTCTGTATGGACAAATTATTATGTGCGGAGTTCGGATGTTGTCCAGAGACCAATAAAAATGTGCCATGTCACCCTAAAAGTGTACCGCGCTCGATACCAAGCGATACCGGACAGTTTTCCCGTCCGGTGTCCGCACAGAATAATCTCTCCTCCGTATGAAAGGTAGATAACAAAGGATCCTACTGCACCCTAGGCAATAAAATCACACAACTGTGAAAAGATTGCAAAATATGATGAAGACTATATGAAAAATGAATACCTGAGAATCCAAAGGATCAGCTTCACGTGAAACAAGATGCTGCAAGCTAACAATGACATTAGAAGCAGCTACTATTGGATCTATTGTATGTTGCGGAATGGCTGCATGGCCTCCCTTTCCACTTATTACTGCCTCAAAGAAGCCACTCCCAGCCATAACAGGCCCAGGGCGGGATTCCACTATTCCAATTGGTGTATTAGTAGTAACATGGAAACCAAATATAGCTTCAACGTTATCCACAGCCCCAGCTTCAATCATTTTCTTTGCGCCGCCACCACCTTCCTCAGCTGGCTGGAAAAGAAGCACAACTGTTCCCTATGGCAATCATGATAGCAGGAAATCAACCGCTTATAATGCGAACGAAGCACAAAGAAATTGAGCAGAAAAATCAAATGAAATGCATAAAGGCAAGCAGATGTAAGACTAATATTATGAATTAAGATGTGAAAACTTGACAAAGAAAAAAAATATTAAAAAATAATGCATGATAATTAAAAATTTATAGAGAAAAATTATATTTTGAAGATTGGCATTAAAAATATTAAAGAACAAAAGTTTCCAAAATCACTTTCCGGGTTTAGTTCACTTTATAAAAAAATGAAATGTTTCAACTAAGACAAGAAAAAAGCTTGTTTTCCTTGTAAATTATAAATTAAATAGTTAAAATATAGAGTATAAAATAAGCTATGAAAAGTATGTGTGCATCTAAACCAAAATTAGTTGTTAAACTAAGAAATCTGAGTCTTTGTTGCAGTCTATGTGCGCATGTAGTGGACATATTCATCACCAAGTTCATGGAATATTTAGGCTAAAAGAATCTTTACTACGTACATTCTAAGTTAGAATGATGAGACAATATCAAATTGCGCTGCATAAACTCCAAGTACTATCTGTTAACATAACTTAATATTTCTACATGAAAAAAATGAAAGTACTCAATAAATTGTTATTCATAGTGATATTGATGTGAAACCAGAAATTTAAATCTCAGAAAATTAATAAAAGTTTGTTAAAGTAGTGAAAGCACAATCTTAATGATTTTCTCAATTGATACTTCAAGAAAGATCTTAGAATTTAACCAAATCTAGGCAAGTATTACCGCTAAGTTAACAAGATCTATAAGATAACAACGATAATAAATAGTAAAACCAATGAAAAGCCAACTAGAATCCGGCGGTTAACAAAGCGATTGTCTCACCTTGAGGCTACGCTCAATTGCCTACTTCTAGGGTTGTCGGAAGAAGAAGAACCACACAAGCGATGAAACCACTCCGAGGTAGACGGCGCCGGAGATCCGTAGTGAAAGAGAGGAAGGCGTAGGATGTGGAGGTGGCACGGGAGGTCGGCCGTCGATGGTCCACTCGTAGTCCGGACGTTGTCTATCGATGACTTTGATGAGGGATGGGAGGATCCGATCCAAGTAATCTCCCACGGTGTCTTCGTCGGATTCAAATCCCGCGTCGAAGAACGGCGAGTGGAGGACGTCAAGATTTCCTTGGGCATCAAACACAAGCCCCCACTCGAGCTCGGGATCCGCCATACGACATGGAGTTGACAAAGGATGTGATGTGATACGTTCAAGAATTGCACATGAAATTCATTAAGAATCACCAAGTTTACCAATGTAAGATTAAACTTTCGTAGGTTAAGATTCAAGAAATTTCCGTTAACGAAATGTTATGATAAGCAGTTACAAGCTAGTGTTTGGACACAATTAATGAAGGATCTCAAAAGTAACACAATAAAGCAAATGCGGAAAATAATAGAATTCCCACGGCTAATGTCTAGAAAGTTCACAACGAGTACCTTGCTCACTCACACTCGAGTCGGGCTTAGCGAGAGAAGACCTTTAACAAACTTAACGATGCCACGAAGACGGTGGCCACACCAATGGCCTTTAGCCACAGAGAGGTTGACGGTGACGAGGATGGCGTGAATGCTTGACTGTCGATACTCCAATCGTAGCTTTAAAATCGTCGGTCGATGATGCTCACAAGAATCGGGACGACTCACTCCAAGTATTCTTCTACTATGGCGTCGTCTTCAAATCCTACGTCAAAGCACGGAGATCGTAGGATATTAATGCTTCTGTCGGCGTTGAACACTAATCCCCATTCAAACTCTGGATCCGCCATACATGCTTGATGTTGGAGAATCCTTCCAAGGATAAGAGAATTAGGAGACGGTGAGGGATAGCCTTTGCACTTGAAGAAGGAGAAAGAGGGAGAGGGAGGAGTCGGTGGGATTCCCAAGGAGAAGGGGAAGTTCGGCCAAGGGAAGAGAGAGAGGGGGCGGGTGTGCTGAGAGAGAGGGAACTTAGGTTTAGATGAGGGGAAGGGAGATTTACTAAAATTTGAATTAATCTCAAATTTTAGTAAATTTGGAGGGAATTATTTGAAACTCCTTTCAAATTTCAAATGCAATTAAGGGGGATTAATGAGCCCTTAATGGAGCCCATCAATAGGGAGGGACCGGCGGCTTATAGAGAGAGGAAAGAGGGTTTAAAAATAAAACTGAGATTAATTTCAATTTTGGAGGAAATTAGGAGGGAAAAGGATTTGAAATTGGTTTCAAATCGAAGTGTCATTAATGCCTTAATGGAGGCATTAATGGGGCTCCTCCAATGGTGAGGCCGGCGGCATGCTATAAGAGGGAGAGAGGGGGAAATCAAAGGGAATTGGTTTCCAATTTTAGAGCGATGACATGGAAATAAAATTATAACGATTCCAATTTAATTTAATTTGAATTTGGAATTCGTCATGAAAACTTTCCTAAATTGGAAATCCAAATTAGAAAAGAATTTGAAATTTGAAAAGTCAAATTTCAAAGTTGAAACTAGTGGAAGGAGGGATTGGACGGGTGGGGGAAAAGGTCACCGACAAGGTGGCCGGTCGGGACCGTGGAAGTGGCCGGTGGTGGCTTCCAAGAGGCCGGCGGCAACAAGGATTTGGGCGGGGTTTGCGGATAGTGGAGGAGAAGAAAAGGGACGAAAAAATGGGTAAGAAAATACAATAACTTAACCACGAGCCGCGGACTCTTCCAACGACTGGTGGGCCTTGCGATGTGCTCCCCTCGAGCTATCTCCCTTCTCAAGCTCTCATGCAAGAAGAAGTAGACCAAAATCAAATTTCTATTTCAATCTTCATTAACCTCAATACAACTAGAAATGACCTATATATAGGTCCCAACACAAAAGAAAATACAAAGACTATATTGCCCTCGGGGCTACAATCATGACTCAGCTCATACTAAGGGTACAATAGGAAACTCCAAGAAATAAAAGAAAAATGCATAAAGAAAATACATAAATAACTAGAAATATAAACTCTGAATCATGGTCGTCGATCTGCGCTGTCTCCGGCGATACACATGCTTGAATCTCTGATCGATGTCCGCATCACGATGGTTGCCACGAGAAGTGCTCCAAGGGGAAAGAGGGGTGGACGGCGGGTTGTAGAGAGGAAGGGAGGCCGGTGGTGGAGTTAGGGTGAGAGGTGAAGTTAGGTTTTGGGAAAACTGAAATTGAATTCAGTTTAGGGAGAAAAGTATGAGGGAAAATACTTGGGATCTGAATTTGAAATCCCAATTAAAGGAGAATTAATACCCACTTAATGAGAGAACCAATAGGGGGGCCGGCGGTGAAGATAAGGAAGGGAGAGAAATAAAAACTGAAATTTGTTTCAGTTTTTGTGTGATTGGGAGGGAAAATTTGAAATCAATTTTTGATTTCAACTTAAGGAAAAGGAGTTAATTGACTCCTTAATGGAGAGACCACAAGGTGGGGGCCGGCGGCATAGCTAGAGAGGGATTTGGGGAGAGAGGGAGTTGGGTTTTCAAATTTAAGTTGATGATGTGGAAAAGGATTTTAAAAACTCTAAATTAAATTAATTTGAAATTGGATTCAATCATGTGAACTTTCCTAATTTGGAATTCCAAATTAGGAAATAATTCAAAATTTGAATTCCAAATTTCAATTTGAAATTGGTGGAGAGAGGGGAATTGGCCGGATGGGGAAAGGGCGTCGGGGAGGTGGCTGGCCGGGATTGTGAGGGTGGCCGGCGGCAGGAAACCAAGGGGGGGGGGGGGGGGGGGGGGCGGCGGCTAGGGTTAGGGTGAATTTCGGTTGGGTCTCTTGTGGTGGGGAAGAAGTAGGGGAAAGAATAAAACACTAGAATTGTAAATTACCTAGAGAACTCACTAAGAGATCTCAAACAAAGAACTCACCAAGAGATCTTCAAGCACTCACAAAGAGAACACAAAGTAGAGAACTCACTAAGAGATCTCAAAAGAAAAAGAACTCACTAAGAGATCTAAAAGATGGAACTCGCAAAGAGAACGTAAAAAGCAAATTTTCATTAACAATTCATCATCTCATTACATAAGAAAGGACATCTATATATAGGCCTAAGAAACTAAAACAAGACACATATGCCCCTAAGGCTTACATAGGACGACCCTCTTAAGTGAGGGTAAAAACGGAAAATTCATAATAAAAATTTAAAAATTACAAATAAATATAAGATAACGTGGGACGATGACAGCCGTTGATCTTTAGCTCCTCAGATAGCCATGGACGGTTGGATGTCCGCATCAGATAATGTGGGCTCCGAAAATTCGGCCCCGGCCTCCGCCCGCTTTTCTTATTCGGCGAGGGAGTTTTAACGGACTAAGTTCCGGGGTAAATTTTGGAAGGCAGATGGGTTTGTAGATAAGACACTACCCAGAGATTTCGCCCTTATTTTGTGAGGACTTTATGATCTGAGTTCTGGTTTCCTATAGGCGCAAGCCCCTATAGTTAATTACCCCTCTCGATCACGAGAGAGAACTTTCGATTAAGGCTAGTCGTCAATCACGTAGAACGTACGTGTTATCTGGCATATAGTAGCAGCAATGGGTTTAGATATTGGTAGAAATTGGATTTGGAAATTGGGTTTGGATTTGGGAATGTTTGGATGTTTGGAAATATTTAATATTTAAAATAGGAAATTTCACCACCTAGCACTTAAAACGGATGGTGGGGGAATGGATGATAGACCCGATCAAGATCCCATGGTTCCGTCGTCCCGGGCCATCGTGGTCCCTGGTCTACTTAGTCAGAGGAGGTAGTCGACCCAACCTGACAGAAGGATCCTTGTCGGCAGCCATGGGTTGCTTCGTCCAAGGGGACCTTGTAGACCGGGGTTGAATGTTTGTCTAAGGGGACAAATTTGAATCCACCTTAGCTAACAGAGAGATTTATGCCCTATCGATCATATCCTATTGATTCATATCTCAAGGATTTTATGCCAATAAGGAATGTAACGGCGCTGGCCATAACCGGTATTTGTGGTGCCATTCGGCGGCAAAACCACTTGGTTCAGAGGGCCCCGGGTCATAACCGTTTACCTGCAGTGCCATTTGGCGGCGAAACTGCCGGTTAGAGGACACGTACCACGTCCTTACTGGCAAGAGATTATTTGAGAATGGATCCTAGTGATATTTTCGACTAGGCATTTGGCTCTTTTGTGAGCTGAAGTATATTTGAATTTGTCCACCTCGGCAAACTGTTGCGGAGGGTGGATGAATTTTACTTTAAGCACTTTGATGGATTATTTTAGTTTTAAATATCTTGATTTTGGAATGTTTTTTGTATTTTTGGGTTTTGTGGAGCTTTGGATTTTGAGTGGACTTATGGGAGGCATTTGAAAATATTTGTGAATCCCTCCAGTTGAGATATTCGTTCAACACGGCCATCATCAGGGTGTTTGGGGTCATTTCTCTTTTGTGGATTGAACCTTGTCAACTCTGTCAGGCTGTTGACAGAGGATCGGGTTCATAGACTTCGTGCCTTTATTAGTGAATTCATATTGTTGTAGGTCTTGATGGCCTAATATGAATGTTTTAAAGCAAATATACTGGTCGCCACAACTTTATATTTGCTTAATGGTTCAAACCTGTCGACTTCTATTGACCCGTATAGAAGGATCGGTTTCGAACCTGAATTCACTTGTCAACCCGCGCAACATCCCTAGACGTCACGTGTGTATCAATAACACGCTCGCCGGGGCCCATGCAGGTTTTATAATTATTTTTACCCCTTTTAGTGTACCTATGTGTATACAATTTATAGTGCACGTGCAGGGGTATTTTGAAATAATTGTAGACGCCTTCTGTCTGCTTGTAAGAATGTTGCAGATCCGGTGGCGTAGCAGCTTCTGGATAGAATTATTCGCTGCTTCTTACAGGTAGACTGTCGTGCACTACTTGTTGCTTTCTGTAGGTAGATCAAAGTGCACTAACTAATCTCCTGCCTTCAGATTATAGAAGCTCGTACTTGTCATATTCTTCATGCATTTTGTTGTGATTTTTGGTCTTTTCAATACATCCGCTACTGTTGTATCTATGTAGGTAGATGTATTCCTTCATAGACTAAAATTGACTTCAGGATACTACATTTACTGAAGTCTTTTTGTATCTACCCATAAGTGGCAGGTGGCACATACATCTGTCTTTGTAGAAAGATCGTATATGTTGTAGATCTTTTAGTATTGCTTGCATGCATTCATACCTATCATGTTCATTATGTGTTTTGCTCATAGATGACATTTAATGAATATGGCAGGTCTCCCATGATGATTTATAGGAGCTTGTAGTTATTGTAGTTCCTTTTGTATTTGTCCACAAATAACATGTTGGATGCACAACCGTTGTTCATCAAGAAACTTGCAAACATCAATAATCTTATCTGACTTAATGTTTAGCACCTTTTTGAACTGAGATTCATGGGCTCCAAAATGACTTGATCTGGTTTTCTCTTCTCATGTAGCATGTGTAGTCTCCATATTTATAAGACTATTGAATACTCTCTAACTAAGAGATTAGATTATTCTTTCGGGCAATGAGATTTGAATTTGCGTGAGAGAGATTGAAATGACTCTTCCTTCTAACTAACATGTTGGATGCACAACCGTTTATGGCTTGCATGATATTCATTATCTTCCATGATCATCCACAAATATTCATAAGATTCCTATAGCTTCTTGTGAATGAATTGTTGAATGTGTAATAGGTTCACATTCTCATTTGTAGGTGCATTATTCTTTCTACCATAAGTCTTCAGCATATGTTTGCATGTGAATGGTCATAGTCATTTGTATGTGACCATTAGTAAGCCATCAAGCTCATTAAGAGCTTACATTGCCCTTATGAATGAATCAACAATTCATCCCTTTTTTTTTTAAATATAAGTCTTTTATTCATCCATAGATTTCTACTTGCATGATCAAATTCATCATATGTTCAAAGTCATTTGATTAGAATCTATTTGAGTCCAAGATGATTTCTTTATCATCCAAAAATTAGTGTTTGAACCAAGTTTAAGCTTGAGCTTATTTTATTTAGATTCAAGTATCTTATTAATCATTTAAGTTTGGAATATGTTTCATGCAGTCCAAAATCAAGTCCCCTGCTGTCCAAATAATGTCCAATATTTGTTCAAATATGAGTATGAGTTCAAGTCCAAGCTCTGAGTTTGAGTTCAAGTCCAAGTTCTTGTCCACCTTGCAAGTTCAAGTTCTTGTTCAAGTTCATCATTTTTTTTAAGTCCTTGTCTTTTTCAGACAAAATTTCGGCAGCCTCCCGGCGTCTCCCCCGTTTAGGGGAAAAACCAAGAGGCAACCTTCCCCTCGACGCTACGTGAGCGCTTCAGGTAGGTGTCAAAAATGACATCGCGGTCGCATGAGTATTTTTTTATCCCCGCATGCTACGTGAGCATTTAAGGGTTTTTATGTTTATTGATTATAAGAAGAGAACAAGCGTTAGAAATAAGCACAGATTTCCCCCCTCTGCACCACGTGGGCGTTCGGGGGTACTTATATAAAAATAAAATAAAAACACTTTTTTTTATCCCCTTCGCCACAAGCGTCGCACCAGTTTCCCACCCTAAACGCTACTTGAGCGCCTCGGGGGTTTGCCGGCTCGTTGCAAGCTTTGAAGAGGGATCCTAATCTCGTCGCAAGCATCGCACCGGTTTCCCGCCCTCAACGCTACGTGAGCGCCTTAGGGGTTTGCCGGCCCGTTGCGAGCATCGAGAAAAGAATCATTTTTTTAATTAATTATTATTAATCATAATAACTATTATTAATTATAGTTAATTATAATTAATTATAATTAATAACGATTAGTTATAATTAAGAATAATTAATCATAGATAATTAGTTAACTAATCATAATTAATTATCATTGAAAATAATTAACTATAAATAATTACTTATTATTAATTAACAATTTATAATTAATAATTAATTAATACTAATTAGTAAATTATGACTAATTGATTATAATTATAATGAATTAGTAATTAATTATAATTAATAATTATAACTAATTAATAATTAATTATAATTAGTAATGAATTAATAATATGAATTAGTTATAATTAACCATTAATTATAAAAAAAGATATTAATTATAATTAATTAATTATAATTAGTAATACCAAATTATAATTAATAATTATAAATAATAATAGAAATAAATCCATTCCTCTCCCTCTTGGCTCGGCTTGCTCACGGGATGAGGCCGAACAAGCGCGCGAAAGGGAAAACTCTACCTTCACAGCCAGCGGCTTCCTGTTCTTGCTTCCGATCCAAACAGGAAGGGAGGATCGTGGAAGGGGCGGAGTCGAGCGGCAATGGGGAGCTCGGAGTTTGGCCATGGATTGTAGAGGAGGAGGTTGGACGTCGGTTAGCTGTGGAGTCGGAAAGGGAGATCGGAGAAGAGGAGGCGGGTTCGGCTCAGGTAAGAGAGGAAGCTTCTCTCTCTTTCTCTCTCTCTCTCTCTCTCTCTCTCTCTCTCTCTCTCTGTTTGTCTGTGAAGATCGGGAAGGAGGAGGCCAGCTAGGTTCGGGATCGGAAGCTTTGGAGCTCTTGCGATCGTGGAAGAGAGGAGGTTGGAAGAGCTCGGGTATCTCGCCGGCACAGAGAGCTGGGTTCGGGATTAGGGCAGAGGTCGTGCAAGAGGTTGTGGAGATCGGGAAGCAGAGCTGAGCGTGGAAGAGCCGAGGGAAGAGCGGGGACTTCGGCTTCGTTTTATAGAGGCGAACGGGGCTCGATCGAGGAGAGGATCGCAGGATTAGCGCAGGAATTACGGGAAATTGACCAAAGCGGCGCCGTTTGCAGCGGGATTTCGGCACGACTTCGCGGCTGGATTCGAGGATCTGACGGTTTTGAGGTGTGGACAGCCGGCATTGCATAACAGGTATGTGAAATTTTTTTTTTGTCTTTTGGTTCATGCATAGAGGTCAACAGATATCCTTCTCTTCAGTGTTTCAAAACTTGCTTCACGCATCTTCATTTAGCAATTCAGAATAAACCAAAATGGTGGGGAAAGAAAAACGCGACGTTAAGGATGAAGCTTCAAAGACAGATTTACTTCATCTTCCAATTCTAGACAACAATCCATTTTGACCTTTGGTTGTTCCCCTCATGAACCATATGGATTTTTGCCACATGATATATATAGACGATAGGTTCTGCAATATTCATCGGTAAGAAAAAAAAATAGAAAACTAAGATTAAGATGCATACCTAGATAAAATCAAAGTACCAAAATAAGTTTAAAATCTTAAGTCCTATTTGAAGGTGTCTAAACTATTGGTCAAGGGCACACTAAAAATAAATAAAAAAATAAATAATAAAAAAATAAAAAAAAAATGGTCAAGGGAACACCAAAAAGAAGGTGAGTAGTGTCTACAATGAGGCACTTTATTCTTCTTTTGAAATCCTATTAATTCAAATATTTACTAATAAAGCATTAAAAAGCAAATAAATTAACAACAATAATAATAGCCTTTATCCCACTGTGGGGTCGACTACATGAATCTTTTTCTCCACAAAACAAATAATTTAATAATTAGATGCAAATTAAGTAAACAAGCAAATCTAGAGGATAGATAAGTTCCACACAATGTGATAATCCAATACAAATGAGTGTATAAGTTTCAATGATAATCTATATCATTTTACACTCAAATATACTAAAATTTACAAAGTAACAATTAAATGAGTTAATCCTTCAAGTTCGACACTGCATAAGTTAACTAAAGTGTATATTATATAAAAAGGCGAGTGAATAAACAATGATTGAGCATACTATAGATGAAATACTCAACCTCATGGGTCAAAGCATTAAAATCATACACCAAACTTGTGTATAAATCCAAATATGATGATCACAAGATTAATGTGCAAAGTTGAAGCTAAAATTATAACTCAAACTTTGTATAACAATAGAAAGATATACAATACAAAGCGCAAACTTTAAACAAACTATGAGATTAAAGTATCAAAGTGGAGACCTCAAACAATTTGGATTTGTTGAGATGAACGCTTCTGTCTTTACAAAACCTCTAAAACTGATTTACGAAGAAACTTCTTGATTCTCACCGAACTAAATGTTTTCTACTCAATATATTGTGGTATTTATAGCCTTAGATTCTCCATTTCTCCTTAAAATAATATTAAAAAAGCATAAGAAAATTTCTCAAAATCCCTTCCCTAAAGATCCAAAATATGAGCAGGCAAACCCTCTTGAACAATTACTCAACCAATCATTATAGGGCCAAGGTCACAACCGGACCCTAGAATGGGCATGTCATAGCCACTACAATGACAATAGTTTTGGCATGTCCTGGGCCAAAATTAGGAAAATACACAATCTTTTCTTTTAAATATAATTATATTAATATAGATATAAGTGATAATATATCATACATATAAATGTATGTAAAGAACATGATGAATTCAATATAAAGAAAATTAATCTCAAATTTATAAAGCACAATATAATATACTTATAACCTAATTAACCATAATTAACATGTTCTGGCAAATTTGATGATATAATATAAATAAAACTAAATAAATTCGGCATCATGAAAATACATGATTAAGAAATATTAGTAATCTTAGAAGTTTCTTTTTCTTAATTAAGCAACTAATGGAATAAGTAACGCATAAAGCTCAAGTTAGCAAATTTAGAGATTATGATAGCAATTTGGAATCAAATAAATTTTCTTACAAACATGACAGATCAATGATCATATGCTCAGCAAATTAAGCACATGCTCACAAATTAATATAATATTTAAAATTATTTTATCATACCAACAAATAGAAAATAAATCTAAGTAAATGAAAATTCAACTAAAAAAACTACAAAAATTATGAAATAATTTTCATAATATGCTATGAATAAATAAAAAACTATTCCATTTTAATAATGAGTTTCTCATTAAAAACAACTCAGCACTTTTCCTCTGCAACAGCATTCGAATGGAACGACCACTATCAGCACAGCTCAAACGTTGACCGTTAGATCACAACAAACTTATCTAATCCTAGCCTTCGAATGGAATGACCACTCTCAGCACGGCTCAAACATTTACCGTTAGATCACAACAAACTTATCTAATCCTAGCCTTACACCTTTAAATCACTTACACTTATATATACACAGCTGCTACAGTAAATGCATGTGTACTGGTTCATTTCACATAAATGACAATATACTTTTCCTCCTTTTGAGTTTCTCTCTATTATGCCTTATTTCTTGTACTACAATTCTTACATGATATCAGAGCTTTTGACTCACAGCCCCGTAAATACATAAATGGCCTCCTCATTCTCCTCCCATACCGAGGACGCCCCCATAGAGCCCATCGTAGATGACGTCACCATCCCCTCTTCCTTAAAGTTTCTCATCTCTAACATCAAAACCAACATTCCCATTTAGTTGTCCAACGACAAATCCTCCACTTGGAGATCCCAAATCCTTAAGATGTTTCAAGCAAATAGTTATGCAAGTTTCATCGACAAATCCATCGCCGCACCTCCTGGCCTCTCCTCGAGTCCAATGACATCTCTCAACCAAATGTCGCCTACAACCGCTGGACTAGGGGTGTCAATTCGGGTCAACGGGTCGGGTTCGGGTCGAACCCGGAATTACCCGCACTGTTCGGGTCAACCCGAACCCGACCCGTTTTTTAAAACAGGTCAGGTTTCTGTACCCGAACCCGACCCAATTCGGGTCTGGGTCAACCCAACCCGACACGAATGACCCGAAGTTGACATAAAATTGGTAGTTTTCGGGTCAAAAATTGGGTCAATCTTCGATTTTCGGGTCAAAATCGGGTAAAAAAAGGGTCAATCTCGGGTTTTCGAGTCGAATAAGAGTTTACGTGTCAATTTCGGGTCATTTTCGGGTTGCTGGGTCAACCCGAACCCGACCCAATTTTTAAAACGGGTTGATTTGTTGAACCCGAACCGGACCCGTTTCGGGTCCGGGTTGACCCTAACCCGGATTTTTTCGGGTCGGGTTCAGGTCGTGTTTCGGGTCGTGTAAAAACCTGACACCCCTACGTTGGACATTGGTAGACCAGAACCTCACAAGTGTTATATGCTCCTCCATCACTGCCGGCATTCTCCCCTACGTCCTGCATCTGGACACATGTGCTGATATTTGGAGCACCCGTGAATGCAGACTTCAAGCTACAAACCGGTCAAGAGTAATACAGCTCAAGAATGAGCTACTTCATATTTCCATGGGACAACTTACTATGCTCCAATATCTCACCAATGTCAAAACACTTGTTGACAACATTGCAGCTGCTGGTTGCTCCATTGACAGCGAGGATATCCTTCTTTACATGCTCAACGAACTTCCTCCACAATATCAGGCCTTCAAAACCTCTATCTGAACCAAACTGACCCCCATCAGACTTGAAGACCTCTACTTTCTACTCCTAAGTGAATAAATTAAACCTATCTACCGAATCTGCTAAAGACTCATCAACTCCCAACTTCAACAGAACCCTTTACACAAGGAGAGGACGAGGTTGCGAAGGCGGGCGCTTCACATCTTACTCCAATCATGATCATCCCGTCACTCAAACCTCCTCTAGATCAACTCCCCCTCAATCACACACAACTGCTACTCCATTCGGCGCTAATACATGACAACCAACCTCTGCAGGCATAGGTTCAACTCCCAATATCCAACCTCGTCAACAACACTCCTTACCTTTAATTCACAGCCAACCATCGACTAGATTCTTGGCTCTAGGGCCTCTTCCCACCTTATTAATAACCTCGATACCTTCTGCAGTCGACGGAGTATAGTTGTCTGGATAGTGTGTCCATCGGAGATGGCAGAACCATTACAATAGCTCACTCCGATCAGGGACTCCTTTTCACATCGACCCGTAAGATCTCTCTTTCAAATTTATTCCATCTCCCACAATCTTCTTTCACTTTCTTCCCTCACCAAAGATAACAATCTCTTCATTATCTTTGACACCTATGGATTTCAAATAAAGAACTCGCAGACCAACACAACCATTCTCACTGGACCATGTAATGACAGACTCTATCATCTCTCCGCCTCATCCAACAACAGCAGAAGATCCCAAGATTTGTCCTCCACTACTTCCTCCTCCCTCCGATGGCATCACTGTCTTGGTCATCCACATCAACAAGTCCTCAGCACCATCTCCAAACAATACTATTATCTAGCTATTTCTAGTTTGACTACTTCGTGCTCTTTATGTAAGGCCTCTAAAGGCCATAAACTTCCCTTCTCTAAATCTTCTACCCACGACCTCACCAATTTCTTCCAATCAAAGTTTCAAATATTATATCTTATTTGTGGATGATTTTACCCTGGTTTTTCCACTTATGCACAAATCTGATGTGTTTTCTATATTTACAAACTTTCATTCAGCAGTGGAAAAACAACACTCTCTTACCATCAAACATATTCGCAATGACGGTGGCACCAAATACCTAAATCACAGGTTTCAAAACTACCTTAAATTACATGTCATTAACCACCAAATAAGTTGTCTTTATACTCCTGAGAAGAATGGCCTAGCCGAATGTAAGCACCAAAACATTCTCGAAACTACCCGTACCTTATTTCACACGGCAAGCCTTCCCTATCATCTTTGGTTAGACATATTACATGGTAGTATACCTCATCAACCTCATGCCCTCTCCTAATACTTACAACAAATCTCCATATCAGCTGCTCTACAAACATTACCCTACATACTCCCATCTCCGAGTTTTAAGATGTGCTTGCTTTCCTTTACTTCCACCAAGTGCTCGTCACAAACTCTTACTTTTTTTTTGTCATAAACTCTTACTTAAATCTCCTCCATTCCTCTTTATCGGCTACGCCACTTCATACAAAGGCTACAAATGCCTCGAACATATCTTAGGTCGTATATACATCTCTCGTCATGTCACATTCAATGAATCAACCTTTCCCTATTCCATTCAGCCAACCCAATCCATCAATACACCAGGCCCTCCTCACACCAATCCTCATCTCCTGCTACCTACATTCCTTAACTAACAGTCTACAAACTCCACTCATCAACACCTACTCAATCCTTCATCTACACCCCCTCCACATGACTCTCACACTCTAGCTTTATCCCCCCCCCCCCCCCCCCCCCCCCCAAAAAAAACACCTTAAACTTCATCCACGAACAATTCCCCACTCTTACCCCCTCCACTACAATACTTCCCTCCCATCCCATGCTCACCCACTTTAAAACCAGTTCACCCAAACCCAAACAAATTCTCAATCTCAATCTTCAATTATCTTATTCACCTTCCGACCCAACAACCTATGCTGAAGCCTCTCAACATTTTCAATGGCGATCATCCATGGCAAGTGAATTTATAGCCCTACAAAAACAAGGAACTTGGCTCCTTGTTCCTCCACCACCCAAATCATTAATCCTTGGCTGCCATTGGACCTTCAAACCTAAACAACATGCTAATGGATCCATAGCCATATAGAAGGCCAAACTTAATGCACAAGGCCATTGTCAATAATACAACCTCAATTACACAGAGACCTTCAACCCTGTTGCAAAATTCCTTACAATCCAAGTACTTCTCACTCTTGCCATCAACAACTCATGGCTAATACATCAACTTGATGTCAACAATGCCTTTCTACATGGCTCCCTCAATGAAACTATCTACATGAAACAACCCAGAGGTTTCGAGGACTCTCAATTTTCTCACCATTTATGCTTACTTAAAAAATCTCTCTATGGTCTCAAACAAGCTCCCCGTCAATGATTTAAGACCCATCACAGCAAATCCGATCCATCCCTATTCATTCTTAATCAAAACCAAATTCAAGCATATCTTCTAATCCATGTAGATCATATTCTCTTGATGGGTAGTGACCCACAATCACTACCACATATCATTTCATCTCTCAACAGCTAATTCTCCATCAAACACCTAGGCCTTCCTACTAATTTCCTTGGCATCCACATTACTTCCCAAGACAATTAACTCCATCTTCCTCAATCATCTTACATGCACAACATCATTCACCAAGCCAGCCTAACTAAATGCAATCCCATTTCCGACCTATCCTACACAAAACCTCCCACCACCTAACTAAATGACATCCTCTCTTCCGATCCATCCACCTACAAAAAACTCAAAGGATCCTTACAGTATACCACCATTACCCGTCCAAATATTGCCTTTGTCGTGAACACACTATGCCCACATATGCATTGCCCTCTTTCCCAACAGTTTCATCTTCTCAAGCGCCTACCCAGTACCTCCAAGGCACAACAGGTTTTGAACTCCCCATATCCAAATATGACCTCCAACTTACAGCATTCACAGATGCCGACTAGGCCAATGATCCTCTCATGTGTCGTTCAACATCGGGCTATTGTGCATAACTTGGCAACACACTTATCTCATGGACAGTGATGAAATAACAAACAGTGGCTCGCTCTTCCACGGAAGCGGAATATCGCTCTCTAGCAGTAGCATCAACCAAAGTAATATGGCTCATGCGTCTCCTCTCTGATTTTCACATTGCTCAACCTAACCGACCATCATCCATTGTGACAACATCTCGGCCATTGCTCTCGCCAAAAGCTCGGTGTGGTTCATGCTCACACAAAACATATCGAGGTCGACTTTCACTTCTTCAAGAACCACATTCAATCAAATGAAACATCAGTACAACTGATCAAATAACAGACATTCTTACTAAGCCACTTTTCACTCCAAGATTTAACTTCTCAGATCCAAGCTAATAGTTCAAGCTTCTCCACTGTTAGTTTGCGAGGCATAAAAACAACTCAGCACTCCTCTGCCACAACAGGCGAATGGAACGGCCACTCTCAGCACAACTCAAATGCTGACAGTTAGATCAGAACAAACTTATCTAATCCTAGCAACTTGTACATCACTTACACTTACATATACACATAGCTGCTACAGTAAATGTATATGCACAGGTTCATTTCACGGAAACGGCAATCTGTTTTTCCTCCTTTTGAGTTTCTCTCTGTTATGCTTTATTTCCTATGTCGCAATACTCATCTTTAAGACATGTTGGTACATCTACTCAATTAATTTACCATGAATAATTAAGAAATTGCACTAAACCATATTAAAGCCTTGAACCTCTTGATTTTTCATTTAGCCTTCGTCATGTACCCTATGGCTCATCTTCCAAGTGCCCAAGCAATCCTATTGAAATACTCTTCATCCTTATAGTTGCTATAAGATAATAAAATGTAATAAAACACTTTGGTAAATTATTAGAAAATACAATATAAGGTTTATTATCATCAAATCAACAATAAGCCACAAATATGTTACATGAGCTCATGGGGTCAAAACGCACCTGGAGCATCAAGCCAACTATTGCACAATAGTCATCCCCATTAGCATGTTAACTTGCCACATGCCTCCTACAAACACATATGATCTAAGGCCACAACAAAGTTGGCATGGTGTGAAAGTGGGCCAAACCTTTGTAACCACGCCAAACAACGCCATATTAATGCATAAACCAAATTGGGAAAATATTCTTAAATATTATAATACTTCAACGCAATCATAAAAATAACATGTATAAATATATCCAACATAATGTGATTATGCGAATAGGGAAGAATAATCAAAATGATCACACAATGGAAATCAAACATCAACAAAGGACTAAATATGTCCCCGCAAGCTCCAGCATTAACAACAAACATATAAAGTTGAGACAGAGATAAAGAAAGAATGTTATATTGTTGCATGCCCATCAGATCTCAGATATAATTATATTTATACATACATGCATACAAACATGCACTATATATATATATATATATATATATATATATATATATATATATATATATATATATATATATATATATATATATATATATATGTGTGTGTGTGTGTGTATGAGCGCGAACACGCACACACGCACTAGCATCAACATAAATTTTGAAAAATGAATAGGCATGATAAAAAAAAAGCAAGATTAATAAGTATTATAATATTTAAAAATTTTAAAGAATTAATTAATTTTATTAATTCTAAAAGAAATTTGAAGTTGGCTTTAATAAGCATATAAATTCTATTTTTATATGGCATTTATTATTATTTCTTTAACTCTATATATATTTATTTATTTCTAATGTAAATAATCATAGTCTTTTATTACTTAAATTTTAATAAATATAATTTAATTTCATATACACCAAATACACGCCGTTGGGATTTTAAAAAATAATAAGAACATGACTGAAATATAAATTAATTATTACTCTTTTGCTGATATCTTTCAAAAGAGAATACAATGTGTAGATTAATTGCTTGAACCAAAATAATACGGAAAAAAAAAATTAAAGGGTTCATTAAACTATTTTTCTTAATAAAGTGAAACTGCAAGATAAAAAAATAAAATAAATACCAAATAATTTAATAGTTAATTTGCTTCAAGATGCAAGTTAATGCTACTTTTATAATTGCTTGCCTTATCACATTTATGGAACAAACTTCAATGTAAATCCAATTATAAGTGTATTAAAATAAATAGCATTGAAAAAAAAAATTTACTACAAGACATTGAGAGAGAAAATAGAAATATGCATCCCAAGTATGCAACTTGCTAATTTCTAAATGATTTTTTTAGATATAAATGAGAAAATCTTTTAGCTACAAAAGATACCTCTTGAAGAAAGAGTTTTTATTCGAGAAGATTTAAATGGACATGTAGGTAGAGAGGTAGATGATTTTAAAAGCATTCATAGTGGCCGTGGGTTTGGAACGACAAATAAATGTGGTAAGATCATATTAGATTTTTCTTTAGCTTATGATTTCTTAATAGCATTCCAAGAGAAGTGCTATGGAGAGTTCTTCAAAAGAAAGGAGTCAATAATGCTTATATTCAAATCATTAAAGATATGTATGTAGGAGCTATTACTTGTGTTCAAACACAAGGTGGATTGACCAAGTATTTCCCTATTTCGGTTGGGTTACATCAAGGATTAGCCTTAAGCCCATATCTTTTTGCTTTAGTCATGGATGTTCTCACTAGACATTTGCAAGAGGATGTACCTTGGTGTATGCTTTTTGCTGATGATATTCTTCTTGTTGATAAGACTAGAGAGGGAGTTGAAGGTAAACTTGAATTATGGAGGTCAACCTTAGAGTCTAAAGGTTTTCGCTTGAGTAGATCTAAAACGGAATATATTGAGTGTAATTTTAGTAGTAATAGACCTAGTGAGGGGATTGTGACTTTGGGCGATCAAGTCATTAATAAGAGTACACGTTTTAGATATCTTGGATCTATTGTTCAGAGTGATGGTGAAATAGATGGGGATATTATCAGTAGAATTCAAGTTGGATGGTTGAAGTGGAGGAATGCATCGGGCTTGTTATGTGATAGAAATGTACCCCTCAAACTTAAGGGAAAATTCTATAAGATGGTAGTGAGGCCTGCAATGCTTTATGGTGCCGAATGTTGGCCTTTAAAAGAGAAGCATAATACTAAGTTAAGTGTGGTAGAGATGAGGATGCTTAGGTGGATGAGTGGCTTTACCCTTAGAGATAGGATACGAAATGAGCATATAAGTGAAAAGGTTGGAGTAGCTCCAGTAGAAGATAAGATTAGAGAAAATCGCCTTAGATGGTTTGGTCACATAAAACGGCGGCCTTGCGATGACCCGGTTAGGAGAGTAGAGGTATTAGATTTGACTTCTGTTAAGAAAGGTAGGGGTAGACCTAAAAAGACTTGGTTAGAAAATATTAGGAATGACCTTTCTTTATTAGATTTAAACGAGAATTTGACTTTTAATAGGACACAATGGAGAAAAAGGATTCATGTAGCCGACCCCACGTAGTGGGATAAAGGCTTGATGTTGTTATTGTTGTTGTTGTTATGATTTCTTAATAGCTAATATCTTATTTAAGAAAAGAGATGATCATCTTATCACTTATAAAAATGGATATAGTAAAACGTATATTGATTATTTTCTTATAGAAAAATTAAATTGTTTAGATTGCAAAGATTGTTAAGTTATTCCGAGTGAAAAATTTATGTACCCAACATCGATTATTAGTTTTGGACTTTAAGATAAATGGGAAAAAAATAAAAAATAAAGTAAAACAATTTTCTAAGATTAGATTGGAGCATTTAAAAAATATTAACAAAAATTTTTTAGAGTAAGATTTTAGATCTTAAGATTTTGTCTATGCATGAGAATGCTATTGTTATGTAGAAAAAAGTGACCAGTAATATTAAGAATATTGCAAAAGATGTGTTTTGAGTTTAGAAGGAAAAAACTCTTAATAATAAAAATAGTTAGTGGTGGAATCCAAATGTGCAATAAAAGATAAAAAATAAGAAAAAAATTTTATTAAAATTGGATTAGATGTAAACATTCTTATATTTGGGAAAACTATAAAGAGACTTGTAAGGAATCTAAGAAAGCTATTTGCGATGCAAAGAGCTTAGCTTTTAATGATATATACAATATATTAAATACTAAGGAGGGAGTAAGATATATATATAAGTTAGCCAAATAAAGAGATAGGAGTAGTAAGGATTTAGTTCATATGAAGTGTATTAAGGATGAAGATCAAAAAGTATTTTTCTTAAAAGATGATATTCAACAAAGGTGGATGAGATATTTTGCTAAGCTTTTTAATGAAAAATGTGAAAATACGATTTACTTATGACTTTAGCACTCTAAATGAAAATAAAAATTGTGTTTTTATCGGCGTATTAGTAAAACCGAAGTTAGAGAGGCTTTAAATAAAATGAAGTGTCCAAAAGATGTTGGACCTGATGATATTTCAATAGAGATGTGGAAATACTTAGGAGATGAAGGAATTTTTTGGCTTACTAAACTTTTTCATATTGTTTTGAATACTAAAAAGATGTCAGATCAATGGAGAATAAGTGTGTTAATTTCTATTTTTAAGAATAAAGATGATGCATAGGAGTGTTTGAATTATAGAGGAATTAAGTTAATGTCTCATACTTTAAAACTATGGGAGTGAGTAATGGAGCATAGATTGCGGCGTGATACTAATATTTCTCAAAATCAATTTGGATTCATGCCAAGTAGGTCTACTATAGAGGTCATACATTTATTGAGAGGTTTGATAAAGAAATATAGAGAGAATAAGGAAGATCTACATATGATATTCATTGATTTAGAGAAAGCATATGATAAAATTCCAAGAGAAGAGTTATGAAAAGTTCTTGAAAAAAAAAAGCAGTTAATAACACTTATATTCAAATCATTAAAGATATGTATAAATGATCTATCACTTGTGTTCAAACACAAGATAGTGTGACCAAGTACTTTCCTATTTTGGTTGGATTACATCAAGGATTAGCCTTAAGTCCATATCGTTTTGCTTTAGTCATGAATGTTCTCACTAGACATTTGTAAGATGATTTACCTTGGTGTATGCTTTTTGTTGATGATATTCTTCTTGTTGATAAGACTAGAGAGGGAGTGTAAACTTGAATAATGGAGGTCCACATTAGAGTCTAAAGGTTTTCACTTGAGTAGATCTTAAACTGAATATATTGAGTGTAATTTTAGTAGCAATAGACCTACTGAGAGGATTGTGACTTTGGGCGATCAAGTCATTAATAAGAGTACACATTTTAGATATATTGGATCTATTGTTCTGAGTAATGGAGAAATTCATGGGAATATTATCATCAGAATTCAAGTTGGATAGTTGAAATAGAGGAATGCATCAGGCTTGTTGTGTGATAGAAAAGTCCCCCTCAAACTTAAGGGAAAATTCTATAAGATGGTGGTGAGACCTATAATGTTTTATGGTGCCAATTGTTGGCCATTAAAAGAGAAGCATAACACTAAGTTAAGTGTTGCAGAGATGAGGATGCTTAGGTGGATGAGTGGCTTTATCCTTAGGGATAGGATATGAAATGAGCATATATGTGAAAAGGTTGGAGTGGCTCTAGTGGAAGATAAGATTGGAGAGAATCACCTTAAATGGTTTGGTCACATTAAACGGAGGCCTTCCGATGACTAGGTTAGGAAAGTTGAGGTATCAGATTTGGCTTATGTTAAGAAATGTAGAGGTAGACCTAAAAAGACTTTGTTAGAAAATATTAGAAATGATCTTTCTTTATAAGATTTGAATGAGAATTTGACTTTTAACAAAATATAATGGAGAAAAAGGATTCATGTAGCCGACCCCACGTAGCGGGACAAAGGCTTGATATTGTTATTGTTGTTGTATAAATTAGAAAATCTAAGGAAAAAACATACTTATAGAGGAAAAAAATATGGAGAAAATGTTCATCAAAATCAAAGGAAAATAACACTTGAATTCAAAATAAGAAAAAAAAAACCTACATCTTTAAAAACTAAACAAAACTTGCACACAGTAATCTTTAGCATCCTAAGTTCATTACTATCAAATATTTGTGAAGAACATGAGATTTAGTGAAATAAGCATTTTGATATAGAGAGGCACTTACAATGAATGTTCAAATTTTATCTTTACTCTTTTATTTAAATTTTTTATATTATATAATCACAAGCTTTTGTTATGTAAAATGTTATAAAGATAGTTTAATCACACAATCACAAAATGCTCATTTGCTAATATTAGAAAAAACATTAATCACATAATCCCTAAATGGTAAGGTTCAATTGAAACAGACATGCCGCATCTGAAAAAAAAAAGAAAAAAAATAACATGCAACATCTGAATTGTTTTAAATAATTATGATTTCAAAATGCATAAAACTATTATTTTGAATAAGACAATGATGACAAGCATCTTACAAAACATTGAAATCCTTTACAACAATAAATTATATAAAATATTGGTGGTCAACTGGTCATAATAAAGTTGCTATTTAGAATAACATTATTATCATTAATGTAGATTAAAACATAGATCAGAAATTCAACGATTTGCAATGTAATGAAATATGCCTTATTATGCATGATGTCTATACCATACAGTTGGGAAGTTGAAGTACTCTCCTTTTATGATTAATATCAAACTAAAGGAAAAAAAATGCTTGAAGATGAGACAAAACAAGTAAATATGAGAGGAAGTGTATAACACTGCTGCTCGATCCAATGCCACTACTATCATTTCTCATCATCTGATTTTTGGTTCTCTCTCTCTCTAGGCTCATCTTTGTAATTACCTTTCTTCACACTGTTTTTGCTCCTGCTTCGAGAGCAAAGCAGGCGGTAAATAAGCAGGGGAAGAAATTGGGAAGGGCTGGAAGCAATGTCAACCGAGAAGAGAGAGAAGCACAAACATTAGATAGATGCCAATATCATTAGACGAACACCTAAACCAAAAGTGCTTAATTTATACAGTTGGCTGTATGCGTTTGTGTATATATATAAGATACAAATTTGTAGGATCTAGATTTAAATCTTTAAATCAAAGGTGAAGATTTCATTTAAGGATTTATAATAGAATTACATATTAGTAGAATAAATTAGAATGTTTAAGATTTAAAATAATAAGAGTTAAACAATTGATTAAAGTTTCATATTGGAATAATTACAAGCCACTTTTATAATTGCAGCAATCGTGCAGTATAAGCAGCATACTGTAGTAGTAGTATGTTTACACATAGAGAGAGAGAGAGAGAGTTGATTTTATGCGATTGGTAAAGCCAAAAACAAATGGAGCCCAACAAGAGCTTGGTATGGCATGAGATAAATTAGTTTAAAATTTTGAATCTTCGATTTTCAATCATGAAAACAAGAGCATAAGGAAATGAGTTGTACCAATTAAAAGTTATACCAGGAACGCTACACAATTAACAATAAAATGCAAGTTTTAAATTAAAACAAAAATTTGCAGAAAGAAAAATATCAAAATCGATCATAATGACGCACTTCTAAACTTCGAACATATAACTTCCTGAGCTATAATCAAGACTAGATTGATTTTTTTTTTTTTAAGGAAAAACTAAGAGTCATTTTTAGTGTATAAAAAAAGAATGTATACTCTTAATGGAAGGGACACTACTGCAGAAAAAAAAAAATCCAAATTTTATTTTGTCATAAATATTAGTTTTATTTTAACTCTTATGAACCCTCATGCTCATTGCAGAATTTTTAATACAAATATTTTAGTTCATGTAATTAGTTTATTAATAGTTTTTAGCAATTTCTTAGAAAATTATTATTTCTTTTGTATCTCTAATTATATTCTGAAGTATGTAAGGCAATTTATGATAAAATTCTTATATTCGATCAGAAGCTACTTATTTTTTTTATTATGTGATTTTAATTCCTAATCAAATGTCAGACCTGATACTCTTTAGAAAGAGATGATTCAATTCAATCGTGAGTACTGCTTATTAATTTCTTAATATTTTCATTTTTCATATTTTTCTAATTTTTCTTTCAAAGATTTATTGCATCAAATCTATGATTTGGGATCATTTCATCACTTTAAAATCATGTTTCATTAACTATTTCCTTTTTCTGTTTTACCCAAAACTACATCACTTTTTCCCTAACCATTGATTTCCCTAATTCTGCACAGAAAAGTGAAATAGTATATGAGAAATTTGAAATTATTGTTCACTTTAAAAATTATCCATCATAAACGTAAAGTGTTCAGCAATAAGCCTTTATTTGCCCTCATCCCACCCTCTCTCTCTTCCAACAACCCTCAACTAAACCCCACCTACTCTCCACATAATAAACCCCATTCAAACTATTAACAGGCCTTCATCTAATCTCCTAATAAGCTGGTAACAATCCTTCAAATATTAAAAATATACAACTCCTATTCTACCCAACAATATGCAACCTGCAAAAAATTGAATCAAACCAAGCCAGACCAAACACAAACCCAATCCCAATCAAACTCAAATTTAAGTCAATTGTCAACATTTTCTATTGTGTGCAATTCAATGAAAAAACTGCTATTCTTTGGATTATAAATTACCATTCATAGAAATAATAGTGTACAACCTTTTATCCATCATGTATGCAACTTAAAACATGAAAGATAGCCTAGGCCTTCTCATCATGAGGGGGAAATAAAAAAAGAAAAAAGAGAAAGCAATGATCTCAATGGATTTAAATTCATTCTTAGGAACATCAACACAATCAAGGCATAGATTCTTACACTTCTACTTTAATATGAACCCGGTTCACAAATATTCTTTAAAGAATACATCAATCTCTAGTTCAATTAAAGTATCATCCACATTCAATGACCATAGTTGATAGAGAATTATGTTGACCGTGGGTCACTCCCTAAAGTATAGTGCTTTATTTTTTTTTATTTTTTTTTTAATAGCTAAAGTATAGTGCTTTAGGGTGAGAAACAATGCCACATTCATACATTCTAAATTGTATTTTTTGCCATAAATATTTGAGTTATTTTGTCATCAAAACTTCATTTATTAGGTACATCATACATAGTCCGCATCATTAGTTTATAATTAATAATTTGCTATTCCTTTTTATCTTTGCATGAATGCATTTCTAAAGTATGTAAGACAGGTGATTACATGAAAAAAAATCTTATTGTATATGTGGAATTCTTCTTATTCACTTATTATATGATTTTGATCCGGTGATAGGAATAGGGGGTTAACTTATGACCCCATACAATAATTCAACAAAAACCCGCACCGAATTGAATCCAACTTTTCTATAACAAAAATTAAATAACCCCAATACTCCAATAGCTTCACCTTGGATAAGTTGTAGGACCTCAACATTTGCATCCTCTTCATCTCCTCTCCTTTGGGCTCATCTCCTCTCCTCATTTGTCAATTGTTGATCTACGTCACTTGCTTCCTCTCCACTCTTGTTGTTTGTTGATTCTCCACTAAGCTCATGTCTTTTGCTCTTAGCGATCATCGATTCTCAAATGTTTTCTCTTCCGCTCTTCATTCATTACAAGGAGGTTATAGCGACCACTATGACCCCATGCAAATAAAAAATATTGTCTAAATAAGCTTAATAAATGAAGATGGAAACATTTAATAAAAAGGTGCATAAGTATATATTGTAGCATTCCTAAGACTAAGGAAAAATATCCATCATTCATAAAATCCTCTTCTCTAACTTGGCTTCACTAAGCTTCACAATCAAATCAACAATATCCTATGCCATGGTGGTGCTTTGAGCGTTGTCCACTTTCACCACCAAAAGTTACTTCAGCTTTGTTCATGTTGGGTCAAGTTGACCCGAAACATAACACAATATATATAAGCAATGGGGTAAATGGGTCATGTTCACATTACTCGGATTTGCCAAAAGTATGGGGTGTCAATTAAAAAAAAATCAAAGCCTATAGGTACCACTAAATTTCATAAATCCTAATTATTTCAAGAGGACAGTGTCCTTTGAGCTTTAGAACTCCTATCATTCACCACTTCTTCACCTATGGATTCCTTTATAGTAAGTAATCAGACAAAACAACCATTAAGATTTATCAATTGTAAAACAATTGAACTATCGTTAAAACCTCATTTTACACACAAAAGTGAGAAGGAAAAAGATTCATAGTGCCCATCACAAATAATCAAGCCACATATGATGATCACGAGTTGTAAAATGCATTCAAGTCAAAAGGAGCAAGAAGAAGATAAGGGTATAAGTTGGAGGTTTGCTTCACTTCCAAGCCTCCAAAGTTGGTGTATGCAACCTTATCCCTACCTTGCAAAGTTGTTGTTTTCATGATTCTACATCATGACTTCAAGCCACAATGATCAAATTGTTGGTTCTAGGCTCATCTTTTAAAGGGAAACCATCATCGTTTTCCTTATCCCAATTATGTGGGGGTATTCCTTTAAAAGTTGATAAACAAATAAACAAAAAAATAAATAAACCTTCGGTTACAAGTAATAATCCATCCATGTATGATAGGCACTCATGTACTAAAAATAAGAATGCATAATTAAAACATACATAAATGATCACTAAAGATAGCTGCAAACCACGGACATACGCAATCATGTCAAGTAATAAAAATCAAATAATTTCAATGAAACCAATTGATTTCAATTTTTCAATAATGTCTTGACAAAGCACCTTTCACAACCATAAAAAAATACTGAACAAAACAAAGAGAATTGCAGGGTATTATACTATCTTAGCAATTCTGTGAGACCATCCTTGAATTGCATCTACGAATTAGGGTCAGGTACATCAGCACATGATTGTTAGGTAATTGCCAAAAACCAAAAAAAATCCCAAAGAAGTAGCCTTGAAATTACACTCTATAAAAGCACCCAAAAAAGGTAATCTCTAGTGAAATTTGTAATTAACAATTCCAAAAAAATATTAATAAATCATAAAGAAAATATAAAAGCATTTAGCAATAAAAGACCTTGAGTTCATTCTTATGCTCTTGAAGGATCTTAGCAGCTCCCAAAAGCATCGCAACATGAGCATCATGGCCACATGCGTGCATCTTTCCAGGAACTTTACTCTTGTGCTCCCATTCCACACTCTCCTATACAGCATAAAAAATTCTATCTTAGAACAAACGAACAGAAATCATCGACGCTAAAGTTTCCACAAAGGCATCATGAACATGATTACGTAATGAACACATCCAAGACAAAGTGCCAAATACACCAATTCAGGGCAAGATTCAAACGCTGCGAAGCGAGATCAGACCAAAAGTGAGATATAAGCTCTCTAACCTTTATTAAAAGTCAAAACTGTTCCATGTTTTCAAATAAAAAGAACATCGGCTAATCCACGCTTCCGAACATCCAGAATAAAACCCTAACCTGCATCGCGAGGGCATCCATGTCGGCTCGCAACGCTACGAACGGCGGCTTTCCCGTGCCGACGAAACCGACCACGCCGGTGACGGCGACTGGGTGCTTGTAAGAAATTCCCATCCGATCCAGCTCGCTTCGAACGAGCTCACTGGTCTCGAATTCCTCGTACCCGAGTTCCGGCTTCTCGTGTATCCTCCTCCTAATCCCAACCATCCACTCAAAAAATTCCGACTCCCTAGCTCGCTCGAGGAATTCCTCCGAACCAACGCCGCCTCCGGCCACCACGGCTGTCAGCGGTCCCGATAGAAGCTGGAGGGATACAAAGAGAAGAAGCCATTGAGAAGATGAATCCATTGCGAGCTGAAGGCGGCTGTGGCCTGTGAGGAGTGGTTTAAATAATTAGCGTTTAGTTTAAATTAAGTTTGTTAGCTAGTTTATTAGAATATTATATTTGTATATTCAAACATGTGCGCATATCTATACTATTATATATTATATAATAATAAGTGTAGCTGGGGATTTCTGAACTCCTAACCATTCATTTATAAACTTATAAATTAAATCTACATCGTTTATTCGGGACTCCTCATATTCTTTATTTTTTTATTCCTCCAAAACATTTCATCAATCATTTATAACATTAATGTCATTATAGCTACAGTTTCCATAATATTTTCACTACCAAACTTATATATATATTCACATCCTGACACGAGAGATTATTAGGTGTGGAGTGCGGACGGGGAGAACCGTCCGCACAAGTATTGGGTACCTAGCGGTAACCGTATTCGGTACCGCTGGGTACCGTTATACTTGTGCGGATAGTACGCACTCCGCACCTAATAATTTTTCACGCATAAGTCATAAAATACCATCAAGTAATACAAAGGAAGTTACAAAGTTGCTTTGCCTTATCAATGTCACCTTTGCCATTACACAATGAAAGATGTGTTTCTTGGGGGCAAATTAAGCTGTTTCAACACCTGAAGCATATGTTACAACCCCAAAGATAAGTATTTTACCTAGAGAAACTATAGCCGTTCAATAAATGAAAGATTATGAGAAATTAAATAAGCTTTATGTTCTTTCAGCAACCTTCTCCATGGCATCAAGATATTGCTCTACAAGTTTTAAGACTTTCTCTATCAAAGCTTTTGTTAAAAGATGCATGGGATTCTGCATCCGGAGCATCATGTATGATGGAATTGTAACCAGATCCTGTAAGACAAATTTAGTTAATAATTGCATAAATATTTGAAGTAACAGAGAAATACTTCCAGGTAGTTATATTTAGTTTTTACTCTTAAAAATGGTTGTTTGTAGGAAATATTTTTCAAGTAAAGCATCTGTTAGGTCGTTGTAGTATGCAATTCATTCTGGATTGATATCTCCACTTCAATCTGCCAAGTAGGGCAAATTATTGCATCCGGTCACCAGACGCGGAAAATAAGTTCGGACATCCAATAAAAATTTGCCGCGTCACTTGCGCTTTTGACTGCGCTTTTGACTTGCGCTTTACCTGCGGTTTACTTGCGCTTTTTGACTTGCGCTTTAGTTACGCTTTACCTGCGCTTTACCTGCGCTTTACCTACGCTTTACTTGCGCTTTAACTGCGTTTAATTTAAAATAATATTTTATTAATATCTGAACCTATCTCGACGTCCGGTGACCGGATGCAATAATTTGCCGTCAAGTAGAGCAGGTATGGCCCACTAAACGAATGCAGTAATTCTGAAGGAAAAAGAAAGTAAAATATATATAACTTTTTACTTGGGAATATTTGTAACCAGGAGATGGAGAACCTGTATGTATATATTCCAATATTTTTCATCAAGTCCACATCAATCTACACAATTTTGAGTTTTAATCCTTCTATCAATGTAGTGATTGATGCACATAGGATAGCATATAGAAGGGTTACATTATTTATTTTATATCTGTGGTACTAATCAAATCATATGAAATGTTGGTAATATTGAAGTTTAAAATATTTCATATGTGCACATAGATCCTTTTCTATGAAAGTTCTGAAAACTAATGACTATTTACATAAGATTTAATTTATCTGTTTATCATCATAACAAAAAGATGGAAGCCTTCTTACTTGTATACTATCTAATCTTACCTAATTTGATTGTGAAGGCATCTCAGATTTTGTCTCCCTTATTCCCCTCATTCAAAGCTCCTTCAAACTAAAGCCAGAGCCCGAGACATATGTTTGTGTCAAAAAGGGGTTTCTAAAAAAATTAGTTTTCTTTGAAAATTTTGAAATTGTCTTTGAATTTTAATTTTGAAATTGAACATCCTATCAGGAAATGCATAACACCTCAAGAGGTAGAAATAAGATTTTAAAATGGGGTCCAAATTTAGAATTGCAAATCCTACTTTGAATGTCATAGTCAAATTTAAGAAAGAATTACATATGGCCCTGAAGAGTCAAAGTAAAGTTTGATTGAATATCTAGCTACGATAATCTAGATGAATTATCGTTAATCTCCTATTTGAAGTTTTATCAACAAATGATATATCTCTCCATATGAAGAAATTGTCATTCATTATCAATTATTTGAACATGACGATAACGATCGTTGTTAATTTTGATTTTCCAAAAAAAAAAACTAATTGAATTTTGAAAGCTGATTTTTTAAAAAGTTGATGAGGGTCTTAAATCTCTTATGAGCGCAAGCCCTCGTTGTTAATTATATCATAGGGAGACTAAATTCTGAACTAACACTCTCGATTAAAATAACGACATAAATTCTATTCAGAGATTTTTTATGAGTGATATCAAAGAAGATGAATTTGGAATCTGAACTAAGAATGAATCAAGTTTTGAACACTTATTTTCAGAGTCAATAGAGGGGCGGGGGGGGGGGGGGGTGTAGGAGACACAATGAATTCTGAAACAATTCAGAAGTGCCACAACCTAAGCTAAGTGTTGGGTTTTAAGTTTTAGATTAAGAGAATTCTTATTAATTTGAGTTGATCATATTATTAGAAATTTGGAATTATATTCACAGAGGTTGAGGTCTTATGATTCAAAATCTATCCCAGATCCTAAATTTAAATTGACCACTAGACCACAGTAGCCCAATCTTAGCTAATGTAATGCAAAATCTAGACTTATCTCGGCCTAGATTAGGGAGTCAGGTAACCACCTAGTCAATTAAAACCCATTAGTCTAATTATTTTATAAAAGAATGGTATGGACGTTGTTGTTAAATTTTTTAGAATTGAGACTTAATTAGTTCGTTGACCTATGCTGGGTGATAATGCTTTAATCAAAAATAAAATAAATTTTTTAGACTCATTTAAATAATTTTTAATGTAATGAATGCTGACAAACTCGATTAAATGCATAAAATGTATATGAAACAATTTTAAAAAGGCATGAAAATCATTTTTTCGTATGGATTGCATAACATCCCCTTGACATATTTGCACCCTCAAAGGCTAGCTGATCTGTCAGAACTCACAGGCCGGGAGAAGCTTAACAAGGAAGAGAAAGCTAATGATATATTTTATGCAAACTCATGGTGATACCGGGCTTACTTCTTAGATTATTAGAGTTTCTATGTTAGCCTAAAAATTTTATTCAAATTTAAGTAAAAAAAAGTTTTTAGCGTACCCTCACGAGCCTCCGTGTATCCTGGCTAAAACAAAATGGCATGCAAATCGCCAAAAAATTAGAAAAAGTAAGCAAGCATATACGCAATCAAATTAAATCAAACATATCAATAAATCAAATCAATAAAAAAAAAATAAATAGTTTTTTGTAGGCAAACTACCTGTTTATTATAACTAAAAAGTTATATAAATTAAAAGTGATCAGACACCACTGACAATAAACTCGGGTTCTAATCCTAGGATTGATGTAAGTTGACTTTAAGTGTGATACTCTTTGTCTTCAACTCCTCGTCTTCCTCTTCTTTGGGCTCTTTGGATCCGTCGTATCTGGATATCTAAATGAAAAAGAAAACCTTTCCCCCAAAAGGGAATGTTATTCTTTTCACTATAGGTACTAAAATTATCCTAATTTAGACTTCTAAATGGAAAAGGGCTACCACCCTAAGGGATATCCTTTCCTACTTGAAATCCAATTTTTTATACATGTATCTCAACTCAAATGTCTAACTTTTATAGCTCGATATTTTAAATAAATTATATCCATATTAAAGAAGAAAAATTTAGACTCTCTTGCAAGATTATCCTAGACATTTAAAATCAATTCAGCTCCAAGCAATTTATATATTTACATTAAAAAGTAAATCACACTTTTGCCACACTCTTATTTATTTGGGGGCTAAGCAACTGAAGCACCTATAAAAACTTTATTAGTTTAAATCATTATTGATTTAGTCACCTTTTATTATCCTGCATGAGCATAGCCACCTAATGAAAACTTAGTGAGCAAGCATATCATTCCTAACATAAGAGTATTTTATTGCCTATCATATCAATTCACAAATTATAGTTAAAGTAAGTAAATAATCACATCAATTAATTTTTAATCACAGCATGAAATAAAAATTCAAAAAACTCGGCACACAGCAGTAAAAAGTAAACATCGACCTAACCTAGATTATAGTTGATTGTCCTAGTAAAACTTCTAATCTGTGTGGATAGGGTAGACCCTAAGCTGGGTAGCTTGTTAAAGTTGTCTGATGTTCGGGCTTATTGAAGGTCAAAGAAAAAATTTATGTTTGAGTTTAAATATTAATGAATTAAAGTATAATTTAGATAATAGTTAAATGATTACTATCTTTGTTTCTCGTCGAGGTTGTGAATTTTATTTCATCTTCTTTGGGGTTAAACTAATATTCTTGTAGGCCTCGATTACATAGTAGTAATCGGGGTTGATTAAGTTGATTTAATTAGTTATGGATTAAAGATTGATAAATTTAAATTAAATGTATTGATTGTTATTTTGAATGATTAAATTAAAGATTTTAGGGATTTCAAGTTAATTACTGAATTTTTAGAATTTTTAAATTATTTAATTACATTAATTACGGAACCAAAAGTTAAGTTTTAAAATTAAAATGATTTTTTTTAATTTTTAGTAATTTTTTTAAATACTTGACCTTAATGTGAGTAAATATGCTCTAAGTTTGCTCAATTTAAAATTTTTAAATTAAGTTATGATTTTTTAAAGTTTTAATCTCAATTTTGAACTATGGTTGACTAGAGAGTTGACTTTTTGACATGGACTCCAATTTGGAGGTTTAAAATTTTTAGAAAATAATAGATTTTAATTAGAGTTTAATTTCTTTGAGTTTGGTTAAATTTGATTTTTTTTAGAATTATTGGTGATTTTTAAAAGTTAAGGTATTTTTAGATTTTCTAAAATTACCTAATTAAGAGGATTTTTAGATTTTAATCCAAATCAATCCCAAACCTCTTGGAATCACTCCAAAAGGTCACAAATGACCTAAGATAATGTTTCCAAGTATGTAGGTATTTTTTGGAATTTTTTAAATATTTTTAATTAGTTAATTTAATTAATTAACAATTTTTCTTAAAAATTAGATTAAAGCTAAATTAGAGGTTTGATAATGGGGGTTTTATTTTTCATGGATTAAGGGTTCAATTCTTAGCATTTAGAGGGCTTGTTTGAATTTTTAAGATTTTATATGAATTATTTATAATTTAATTAAAGCTCTAAGTTAAATCTAGGAGGAGATTTTGGGATCCCTAGTTGGTGGACCAAATGGATTCCATTTCAAGTGAAATTTGGACCATGAGATCAACTGATATGAAAGCCCAATCCCTTTAAATTTGAGCCCAAGTCAAACTATCTAATGTGGTTAACCAAACCACCTAAGGCAACCTTTAGGTTTCCTTAAAAAATTCCTAAGTCACTACCTAGATTAAGGGAGGGGGTGCAATCAGTGGCTTTAATTTTCTTAGACTAAACATAATTAACACGTCAAAGCTCAAATCCTAAATCTCATTGGATAGATCATAAGATCAATTTGAACTTAGGGGTCAAACCTTGATCCCTAAGTTTAAATTTAGTCAAACATGCCCTAAATATGTTCAAATAGAGGGGGGAAATTTTGGGTATGTCAGAGACATACCCAAATTAATTCCCCTAGATTTTCAAGTCATGGGGACATCAATTTAACACACAAATACAATAATACCATAAACATTCAAGTTATGGTATTATCAATCATCCAGTTACTCATTCAGCTTCTAAACTTTAATTAAACCATTAATCATCTACAACTGCAATCCTATGTTATAATCAACCAATCTAGTACACTATCTTCTATAGTTTATTAGACATCTTAACCTCACTAAAGATCTAAATCAATTCATTAGAGTCTCATACATCATTTTCTATATCACTAGCTCTTTGAAGTGTGTGATTGATCAGATTAATCTAGTCAAGCTAGCTCAATTGATTATATACCCCAAAGACCTCTAGTTGACCTTTAGCTTGCCTTTGAACTCCACTAAACTTCTCTAGACCACCTCTCCTAGTGAAGTAGACTTGACCAGTCACCTTGACCTGGTTACCAGTTGACTGGGTCAACTGAACCCTTTTAATTATAATCAATATATATGATTCAATCAACCCTTATAATTTAATCAGAATCAATTCAAAGCATCACTTTAAAATCCTCAAACCATATCTCGAGTCAACTCATAGTGGAGTTGACTTAGTCAAATCCACCATGAATAGTCAAACTCCTCCCTATAAACACTATCTCACTTATGCATCAAGTCTACTTATTCAAGTTCCTTGCAAACCATCAAACCTATATCCAATTAAATATCACCTTAAAACTTCACATTGACTGCCTGACCCATTGACTGGTCAAACAATCAACTATAATACATGAAATGAGCTTATGAGATCAACCTCCATTCAAACTCCCTCATCATTAGTATTACATTGCTTCTAAAATATTCCATATGTTTTCTAGATCACCTGGACTCCACCTAAGCTCCCTTGACTCCTGTTAAATAGTCAAACAGTCAATGAGAGCTTAAATGAGATCACTCGATCAACTCACTCAACTCAACTCCCCTAGCCCAAATCAAACCCATCCAACCAATGGGATTTCTTCCAGAGCTTTCTCAGGAGCTAGCTCGACCTCCCCTAATAGATGGTGAGACCCCTATCATGGCCTAACAACCCTAGTGGTCCCCTCCATGTGAACATGACCCCAGCTGCTCCCTCTGCTCCCTAACTGCCTAAGACAAATGTCAAGCATCCCAGCAACCCCTTCAAAGCATCCCCACTATTCCTTTTGGCTCCAAACAGCTGAATAGGGCAAGAGGGATGTGTTGACCTTATTTTTGTCTTGATTGGCCCTCGACTGTGTTTGATCGAGTTGATAGGGCCTCGTCGGGTTTGATTCGACTCGAATCGACTTTACTTTGAGTATGATTTATTTTATTGAATTAATTTTGGGTCGAGTCGAGGCGAACCCGAGTTAGCTCGAGTTGGATTGAATTAGGTTAATTCATATCTGATTTCAGCTCAATGGATTAAGTTTAATTCCAACTGAAGTTTAAGTTACTTTCTACTGGTTTGAATCTTGTTTCTATATCGAGGGATAACTTCGACGGTCCCGATTTCGTCAAGGCCCTAGCCGTAGTTCAATTCCTTTTTCCTGAGTTCGGCCGGCCCTAGACAGGGCATTGACGCTCCCCTCCATCTCCTATGCTCACACACTCACTCCCCCGATCTCCTCTGGGTCGCACAACTCAAGGCTCCGCCCCTCTCCCTCTCGTGCCCTAACTAAGGCCGAAGCTCCCCTCTCCTCCCCCTCTCGTTTCTCTGTCGCCAGGAAAAGGAGACGGGCCGAATCCCTCTCCTGTATTCACGAACTACAGCCGAGGCCGCCCTTTGGTCCCGAAGCCTCTCCCTCACGGAGCTCCTTCTCTCTGGCATTCGCACGACCTAGCCGAGCCCGACGCCTGGACCGACCTCCATCTCCCAGCCGACTCCGCCGTCAGGACCGAGCCCAACGTCCTGGCTCCGCCTCCCCAGTCGAGCCGGAGTTCCCGCCGCCTGCTCTCCCTTTGGCTGACCTAGTTTTGATGAATCCTACCTTAGCTGAACTCTATGCCGGCTTCCTTACATTTGCAATGTAAGCTCTCCTCTTCCTCTTGTTCTTGTTCTTCTTCTTCTCCATCTTCTTCTTCTTCTTCTTCTTCATGGTCCTCTTCTTATTATACTTCTCCTATCTCCTTCTACTACTTACTTCACTCCTCTTTGGCAAAATCTGAGAATGAAGTTTGCTTGAGTTTTCTTTTGCTTCACAAGTGCATATGTATCATTGAGATTATTATTACATGAAAATGAGAAATTTTGTGTAGATCATTTATGAGATTTTGATAGAGTATGTGTATAAATTGTGGCTTTTTTTCGGTTGAGAGGTTTATTACATGAATCATGTTGTGTAGATTGTATACTTGATTTAGATCAAGTAGGTGAGCTCATCTTCTTCCCTTTCTTCTTCTACGAAAATGACGATGATTAGATGATTAATCTTTCAAATAAAGTTAGGTAGAAGTTATACCCCTATTATAGATGATTCTTTGTGGTTTTGGGAATGAAACTTTCTCTGATTTACAAAAAAATTCCATTTGGGAGATCATGCTTGGCGATTGTGTGAAGCATGAATGTGCTCTTTGATAAGATTTATGTGATTGAAGTCATTGCTCATGCATAAAGTTTGCAGAAGATCATCCTTTTTTAAAATGGCTATAATATATGATAGGTGTTCAAAGTCTTATCTTTAGATCTTGAGAAATTTTTGCTTTGTTCATCAAATGCAGGCAAAGTGTTTGTATAAATGCTTATTAGAGATGATATGAGCTTTAACATATCAGAGATATTTTAAATGCTGAAATTTATACTTCTCTTGAGAGGTATATATGTTAAAAGTGGTTGTTATTTGCCTTTGGATAATAATTTTTTTGTGGGGACGTGAAGAATAAAACTATCAAATTTATCTTTCATGAATAGAGAGGTATAATGGTGTGCTGAAGTTTATTTCTCAAATTCCCCTTCTTGAGAAGTTGAAATATTCTTTTCTCTTGAATTCTAGAAGCAAAGCGATGGCATGAGAATTCATTCCCCTCTCCTAAATTCATTTGATATAAACTTTGAGTTTGTGAAAGGTGGATAATTTGGAAAGGCATATGAATGTCGGTGGATTAGAAAGCTTATGGCCCAAGGTGGCACCACGAGTTTATGGGTTAATTGGAAGTATGTATCCCTAAAGTTGTCCTTCTTCAATGCTATACTCATAAATACAGTGAGATAAATGGACGGATATCTTCACCATGTAGGTTGTTGGAGAATTAATTTATGTGTATTTGAATGGTGACATTATTGAGGTAAATATTATGTCGATGATTATTGTTGCCTTATGTTTCACATAGTAATTTGTATGGACCTGGTGCAATGGGTGTTTTAAGAAATCATTGGAAGGCTTCATGGTTATTCAGTGTTGAAAGTTCTATGACTTTTATTTTTATTGGAAGGGTTTTGCTTGTTTTATATTCTTATGATGAAGTATTATTTGTGCACTTTGCCTGGATTGAAGCATGTTTTGATTATGAAGAAATTATGTTGAAGCTTCTTGATTCCTATATAGGAGATTAAATTGGCATTGACTTCTCCTTCTTGTGGTTACTATCTCTTTGGTGAAATGTGGGGTTTGTTTAAATTTCTATTAGATAAGTTCGTGATTGAGAATGAAAGTGGGGTATCTTCCCTCAAATATGTGATATTTCAATTTGATGGATATATGGAGAGTGGAGGGATGGGTTTAGTTTCTTTCAAGAGCATCATTTTCTCTATCTCTTCTGTTATTCGATGGTTATGGATCTTGAAGGTAATAATTTTGAGATTACCTTATATTTTGTGTATGTACTGGAAAGCATGATTTCTACGTACCTTTGGAATAGAGTTTTAAATATGAGCTGCTCTTCTTTGCTAATGTTTTAAAAAAAAAAATTTGTTGTTTTAAGGAGATATTTAAATATAAAAAAATTGAGATCATCTTCTCTTTACAAAGTTTGAAGTTCTTGCAAATGATATGGTGAAGTTCACTTTGCATATATCTTGAAACGTGCATGAATGGAATGTGATTAGGATAATTTTGTACTTAATGTCATGAGATTCTAATTAGAACACTCTCGCAAAATTGTATGTGTGGCACTATTAAAGTAAGCTTACGGATTTATGTTAGAATGGTCTTGGAGATTTTTGCTGGTTAATGGGTGTGAAAATTGGAAGCTTGTTGGAGAGTAACTATGCATCTCATGTCTTGAATTTATATTGTATTGTGATGATAGCATGCTCTTTTCTCTTGAACTTTGGGAGCAAAACTATGGCATAAGAATTTCTTTCTAAGTACATTCGGCATAGATGTTAAGTTTGGAAAGTCTTGTGCTATGTAATTTTACTCTTGTTTATTCATGCTTGATATAAAAAAAAGAGAAGAGAAAGAAAGGTTGAAGGATTACATAAATAGTTTCTCTAATGTCTCTCATGAAGGCATATGTCTCTTGTACTTGCAATTACACTTACCCTTTGCAATGCTATGTGAGTGTTTATTTATTAACATGTTTAGAGAGGTTTAAACTTATGAGTATTTCTCAATATCACATATATGGTTGGCAACGATGGTTTATGCACTTATGATTGGAGACTAGTTTATTTCACTATAAATCGATCTTCTTCCGTTAGCATTTAAAGTAGCATATATTGATGGATTTCAATGTCTTCTTGAACTTGTGTTGAAGAGATTAAATACCCCTTTTCTTTTTCTTCTCCTACAAGTTAGTTCTCTGTTAGAAGAGCGAAAATGATTTGGAAATAGTATCACGAGTTTTCTTTTTATGCTGGAAGAGTTTTGTATATGATCTTGCTTTATGAAGTTTTATGAGTTACTTAATGTTGAAGAATTTTATGGTTTGTTCTATATTGAGGATATTTGTGGTTTGTTTCGTGATTGAGAAGATTTACAAATGGCTTTATATCGAAAGGTTTTATGAGTCGTCTTTGGAAAGAGAGGTACTATAAGCTGGCTTATATCGGAAATACTTATGAACATTAACTTTTATGGTTTGAAAGCTTTTTGATGAATTTTTGTGAATCGTATTTGGCGAATTGTTTTATGTTGAGAGGTTGGGTGATTTTAGTTTTATGAAGGCTTTTCAACAAGAGGTTTTATACAACTTTCTTGTTGGAAAGCTTTATATTTTTTTTACCCCACGCCAAACATAGAAGCACTTGATTGTCTTTTGTGTCAAGAGGATTTTCGTAGATGATTTATGCTGAGTTTTATGTAGTATTCTATTTATAAGTTTTCACATGTCATTTTCGGACTTCTAATTTTGTGATTGGCCTTGCGTAGTAGTGTCCTTTAGTGTCTTTTGGGACTGAATGATTCTTTCTCAATTTGAGTTGTCTTTCCCTAGTGTGGTTCTTTTCTCATTTGAGTTGTCTTTCTCTAGTGTTTGCTTTTGAAGGTTGGGTTTGGAAGGATGTGAGTTGGAAGTTCACTTTGGTTTTAGTTTTGGGAGCTTGTTTTTCCCCTTGGGTACTTTGAGTTTTGTTTAGAAAATAGTTTGGTTATTTGAGTCGAGTTTCCTCAAGTGCTTCGTTCAGAACGTGGGAACAGTAAAATGGCGTTTTTAGAGGCATGCTTGGCTTTGAAAGAAGCATGTCCAATAACAAAATGCCTACACCCCTTTATTGTTTTGTTTTCTCACTCCCTTTCTTTTTGACATTTTGTAGTTTTCGTTCTTCTCGCACTTTTTCTACTTTTCTACTTGTTATTTTATTCATAGATCCTTAAACCTCTTGATACATGTATGAATGTCTAAAAGGGTTAGAAAAACACCCCCTTTCGTTCCCCATAACACTAGTGACACATAAGGATAAAAATTAAGGATCGAGTCTTAGATAATATAGACTTAGGATGCATGTTCCTTATAGGATAGAGACATTAAAACTTAAATTTAGTGACACATTTTCCTAGATCTAGTATTCCTTAACTCACTAATAATCAACCAATGAAAATTAATCTTAATTCAATATTTAACAAATACACTAAAACACTTAATTTGTACTCGAACTATAATTAATATTTCATAATCTCTAAAATACAAAACTTAAATTAGATCCAACAAATCTAATAATCCACTCATAATGAACTTAAAATTTAAAAAGATATAGATTAAATTAGGAAAACAAACCTAAAAAAAACTTATTAAGCTAAAAGCCTTCTAAAACCCTAATCTACTAATTCACCTAAAACTCAATTAAACCTTAAACTAATCTGCTAAAAATCAATCAACAAATCTCTTAATATAACTATATCAACTTGGTTTTTAGGATGGACTACTCCAGGCTGCGGGGCTAAGTGTCCTAAGGAGGCCTGATTCCTCGAGCCTAGTGGCACAACGCCACGAACCAGTTGATAACAAATTTAATTAATTTAACCCCTTAATTGATAATAAACTGCCTAATTCATCTTTCTTTCTAATTTGTAACTATTGAATAATTCAATCAAATCCTAAAATAAAATCTCTTAAATCAATCTTTTAAAATCAGTCAACAAACCCCTTAATATATATAACAACCACTCCAAAGATGAAGTTTATTGGATGGACTACTCCGAGCTGCGGGGCTAAGTGTCCTAAGGAGGCCTGGTTCCTCGAGCATAGTGGCACAACGCCACGAATGAATTCGATGGAGTGGCAAAACTTAAACTTAATTGATTATTAATGATTTGAACCAAACATCAATCGATAATAAATCACATAATATACCTTTCTTTTCTGATTTATAACCAACTAAAATAATTCAACAAAAATTGGTTGCCACTGGGTAACCCAGGCCTACGAGGCTATTAAATTAGCCCCAATGAGGGTGAAATAAACCTCACGGCCTCGGTGTGAAACAAAGGTGGTAATCAATCAAATACTAAAAGTAAAATCTCTAAAATCAATCCTAAGAATGCTAATATTTAAACTCAAATTAAAAATCTTCCTTTTGACCTCTAACAAACCAAATGCAAATAACTTGAACTAATAATCCTACATAGGACATACCCTAAATTACACAGCCTACATATACCTTAGACATATTTGATTAGAACACGACCTTTAGCCCTAGGTTATGCTAATATTTTCTTTTGATGTTTAGTATTTACTACATGCACATATTATATAAATGCAATTCTTAAATTTCTTGTCAGTTATATTATTTCATTTACCTGCATTTCTTTTCTGAACGGCATCTACGCTCATATATCTATTTTTCTGTCATCTTATTTTGCGAGGTACATCGGAGCTTAATGATCGGGAGCTAAACATGACCGTTTGCTTATAAGCTTTTAAGTGGCAGCGCCACATACAGTCAGGTATAATTTCTGTAGCTTGCAAAAATAAATCTTTAATTATCTATCGGAACTGCTTCACATCACACACTGCTTGTTAATAGGTATTCTAGCATGTTTAGGTAGACAGCCTTTGAAATTACTAAACGACAAGAGGGGGGGGTGAATTGTAAAAACTTCTTAATAATAAACTTAACCCTAAATAAGAGTTCTAATTTTTTTTTTTTTTTTTTGAAACTTTAAAACAAAGATTTATGCAATTTTTTTCTTTCACAAAATTTCACATGCAATAGATATGACAAATTTAAAATGCAAGCAAAAAGTAAACAACGATGAGGAAAGAACACACAAAGAATTTTATAGTGGTTCGGTCAAAATATGACCTACGTCCACTCCCCGGAGTCCTCCACTCCGGGATTTTCACTATCAAAATAGTTCTCCTTTTGCCCCCCTCGGCAAGGCGGAGAAGCCTATACAAACCTCCCTTTCACCAACCGGCGTGGCGGAATACCAAACTCTATTTTCACCCTCTTGGCGACGGCAGAGAACCTTCTCGTTTTTCTCCCTCCTGGAGAAGGCAGAGAACCTCGAGGTAACGGATGTAGACGAGCCTTTCCCTTGGAGATCCTTCCTCAAATCCTTCTCGGGCCACAGGAGGAGCAAGATGCAGCAAGCTTGGAGCCACCATGTGATCTCCCTCACACCTCTTCTTCCTCACAACGCTCACCTCCTCCTTCCTCTCTCAACCCTCAAGAATTTCTCTAGAGTTTTCTCTCTTGGAATCCCTCTCTAATCACGTTCACCCCCTCTGTAATTCTTACCCAAAAAGAGTTGATTGACATCTAAAAACGAGCTCCAAAAACCTCTGATTTCAAAATTAGCCGTTACTGTTCGTACAGTACGATTCAACATCGTACAGTACGATCTTCACAAACAGCCGTCGTCCTGGTACGAAGATGTACGAACAGTACAAAAACAATTCGTACTGTACGATATAATATCGTACGGTACGATCCAATAAGATACTATTCGTACAGGACGATGGTCTGGACGATCAGATGTCGTCTCTGTTTATCGTATGGTACGATTACTATCGTACAGTACGATGTTCAAATTTTCATTAGCCCTGGATTACATGCACTAATCACGGGTTAATTTAAGTAAGTATTAAAAACGGATCGTACAATACGAACTTGTTCGTACAGTACGAACGGCGCAAAATCACTTACTTAAACTAAGTCACGGTTAGGGTTTTGGATCTGAACATATCGTACAGTACGAAAGACTTCGTACAGTACGATCTATTCACAGAATTGTCCACATAGCTTGGATCGTACAGTACGAAATAAAATCGTACAGTACGATCTACAGAGAAGAATTTTAGTTATAATTTGCAGTTAAAAAAAGAACTCTCCCCCTGTGTGTGTGCATGGTTGCTCTTACTCTTACGCATATTGTGGCCAGACTCAATAAAGTAAAAATACAATAAATGAAAAAATACATTGTTTGACTCATACTCCTAATCTACCCGGTCTTGAGTCTTCCTTTCTTCCTGAGTCACTTGTGATCTTCCTGAAATGTTAGTGCTCAAGGAAAATAATAAATAAAATAATAATCAATGAAACACAGTTCCAAAACACTCATTATTTGGCATCATCAAAATCTCAAACTCGGGGTCATGGGTTGCAACAGTCTTAGGTTAGTTCACTAACAAAGCTTTGACCCTATAGGTCAAAGCTTGCCCCCTTCTGTGAGCTCTAGAGACCATTAGGGTCATTTAGGCCTGTAGAGTAGGCCACCTATTTGTGCCATTGGGCATCGTCGTTTTCCCACACGAAGTGGGCATCGCTAGGTTTTTGGCCTTCTGGTTTTGGGTACGATACCCCCCCCCCCTTTTTCTTCCTTTTTTTTCTGTGAGCCTTAGAGACCATTAGGGTCATTTAGGCCTGTAGAGTAGGCCACCTATTTGTGCCAGTGGGCACCGTTTGAATGCTTTTTTGTGCGGGTACCTTGCCTGGAGGGTATCCTTAGGGTGTGTTTATTTTATTTTTTTTTGTACTCTGGATGTCATGCATGCATTTGTCTTTACACACCTTACTTCACATTGTATTCACTTACATACATGCATTACATCATTAGACTTAAGGATATTTCGTATCTGTTTCATGCATCATACATGGCGCTAGGTACATCCTTTTGCATATTGTAGTCCCTGATTGAAATCTTTTAAACTATAAATCCTTAATTTCCTAGGATAGAGCCTTCCTATCTTGTATACATATAGGGCGATTGATTGTGTTTAGGATGTTAGCTGGCAGCTCACTCCAGGCAAGTATAAGTCCAGGTTGTACACCCCTCAGTGTGTCTCCTTTCATCTGTGTTTTGAGTCTGTCTTTTCTCTTAGGACAGTAATCTGGTCTTTGATCTTCTAAACTTAAAATTTTAATCATATCTTTATCCATTCAAAAGGTCTAATCATCATTAAAGATAAATAGAAGAGACTCTTTGGAGTAGAACTTAGGAACACTTTTTTTTGTGCACCAAACCAAGAAGTAAATAATACATCATCCTTAATCGAGAGTTTTCCTAAGTCAAGGCTTAGGATGTAATTAACTACGGGGGCTTGCGCCCGTAGGAAACCGATCCCCACAATCAAATAAACCCTATTCGATGCTGATGTATCGAATAGGAGAAATCTCGTGAACTTTTGGGTTATAGATATTATTATCCATCGAGGTTGGTAGGTGAAAGCCGCTATCCTCCATGGCTAATCGTATCTATAACTCCATCTGCTCTTCCATCGGCCTGCTTGTGTCGATTGTAAAGGTCTACGACCATTTTGTCCTACGGGATAGTGTGATCGTACTCTTTGCATTCGAGCCACACGAGCGGAATCCTTTCGGAGACCCACAGGATGAAATCCTTCAATCAACACTATCTCTCATTCCAATTGATCCCTAGAGCTCTTAGCTTTTCATTTTGAAATCCTAGAGCTTCCTTCACATTTTCCCAATCATTTCCTGGCATTTGGAGTTCACTGATGACGAGAAGAACACAAGACCGAGGCTAGCTTCGTCCAAGCCACCTCAACTCCCAGTAGAAGCTCCCTCCAAGCTCGAAGTCTTTTAAGAATTTGAGCGTGGATAATCCATAAGCTCAACAAAACCTGAACCATCCAAAACCATCTGGTATATCAAGGTGTGACATCCCAGACATCTATAGTAAAATGATTCATCGACATACTTTTCTTCTTAGTATTTCTTCTCGCTCAGATCAATACAGACATCTAGAAATGATAATTGCATTAAAGAAAACAAATACATCAAAATATCTCAAAATCAGATATTTATCAAGCAGGATCGTACGGGACGATTTCTCCTCTGGACAAAATTCGTCCCGGACGAATTCAGATTCGTACAGGCAGTTCGTACATACTAACCATACAGATTTTTTACAATTTTCTTCAGTTTGTCCCGTACTAAAGTCAGTTCGTACGGACTAACAACACTCAAAAAATGAAAATCTGAGGGGTTTTACACAAGGTATATCTAAAACCCTAGGCATTTACCTAGGTTCTTAAATAACTTTGTGTAGATTGCATCAAATGGATAAAAAATGCTTCCCCACTCTTTCTATAGTCCTACTTTACCTTTGTTCAAAGTTTAAAATCATTTTATTAAGTATATGGCAAAAACGAGATAAAAAACGATCTTAAGGTTTGCGTATTGACGTAGGAAGAAGATGTGTCGCTAGCTGTTGGATCGGTTCGGCGCTGTCGTTTGACCAACCAATTAAAACCTCAAAATTAATTCAGAAAATACACAGAAATTCAAAAATGAATAGGAATTTTATTTCTTGTCCATTTTTTGGAATTCTTAAGTTCTTTTTGTTCATATTTTCATATACTATATTTTAAAAATAATACAAAATTATTTTGGGTTATATTTTCTTAATTATTTCAATAATACATAAAAAATTATTTCAATTTTAAATAAAAATATATAAAACATTTTGAGCTAAAATTTGGCAGAGGAATTCTAGGGTCTAAGACTGATCTACCCTAATTTTCTTAAGGCTATTTGATGCAATTTCACTTAGTTTATGAATTTATAAAAACCTAGGTCAAAATTTGACTTAGATTTTTTGGAAATTTATAAAAAAAATCAATTTAAATCCTATCCAAGCATGTTAGAGTTCTATGGGTTTGATAAGATAAATATTTATCTATAAAAATATGTTTGGAATCAAATTATATACAATTTGAGAATAATTTGATATGAATAAGGTGGGGTTATTCATGCATCTTTCTCAAAATGTATATGATTACGATCTCAAATTTGATTGAGAGTTAACATAAGATATTTTCTCATATCTTATAAAGATCTCAAACGGATTTGACACATTTCTTCTTATATTTGGACCATCAAACTCATAAATCAGTTTGTGAATTTATAACCTTGATGTTTCATAACAATAATTCCATAGAACATTAGGATGCATTTACTTTGCACATGATTTGTTTGATATTATTTGTAATTAGTGTTCAAAGAGTTAGTAGAACTTGATTGCTTCCTATAACTTAGTGACATTAAGGATAATAATTAAGGTGTGTCTTAGTTAACTTAGTCAATCTAGAATGAACTACACACATCTATTTTGGATGAAACATAAAACATAGAAAACTAATGTCATTTACCCAATGATCTAATTAACTTTGATTTGACATTAATCAATCTTATAACAACTATTAGATTTAGGTGACCCTTCCATAAGGGTCTTAATTTTCAATAAATCTAAATAAATTAAATAAAAAGATCATTAAATTCTAAAATCAATTTGAATTTAATTTCAATAATCCTAAATTAAGTTTATAATCATTTAAAAATCAAGATTTAAATTTAAATCCAATTAAATTTTAATTAATCCCAAAATACCTCTAATTAAATATTCTTTAAATAAATTTAATAAAATTCATTAAAAATTAAATAAAATCATATAAAATCTAAAAATATAAAATAAATTCAATTAGAATTAAATAAAAATTAGAAACATATTAAATTCACTTTTTAAATCACTTTCTAATAAATTTTTTTTAATAAATCATTAATTAAATAATTCATTTAATAATTAATTAAAAATATTAAATAAATTCTAAAATTCATAAAAATTCAAGAAAAGTAAGTAAAAAATTAAAGAATCATAATGTGATTTAAAAAATAATAATTTTTTTTTATAAATATTAATTCATTAATAATTCATTAAATAACTCATTTTCTATAAATAAATAATTAAAAATAATGAATAAATCCTAAAATTCATTTTAAATCAAATAAAAGTCAGAGATTAGTAATTCAGTTTAAATAAAATTTTGGAACATTTCCTAATTTAATTTAATTATTAAATCATTCACATTTAATTAAAAATCATTAAAAATCCAATAATTAATTAAAAATTCTAAATATTATAATAAAATTCATAAACATTTAAATTAAATTGATAATTTGATTGGTTAAAATTTATTTTAACCAATTAAATTTGATTATTAATTTAAATTAAATGGATTAAGGCTTTTATACCTAAAACTTGATTCCTTTTGGAGGGTTTTAGGCATTTTGATTTAAAAGGCCTTTAAATACTTAAATAACAAAAAGATCCCTTATGTGTTGTGCACGACTCCTTTCAGAAAGACACTAATACATTGGATTTGGGAGATCTTCAAACCCTTAATAATACACCAATTTTATGTGGCATACTCGATTCCTTTTGGAAAGTATGTCACATTGCATTTATAAGGTCCCTTTTCTCTTTCTCTAATAAAATTTTAGAGACTCTTAGATGTATGCATGTCTTCTTTATAAGATGGGTATTCATTTTGAGAGTCATAAGACTTATAAATTGATAACTTTCTGCACTTAGGAGGTTATCAATCTATAAGCTCTTTAAAATTAAATATATAACTTTAACATAAAAAATTGGAATAATTTAAAAGTCTAATGCACAATACTTAAATTTCAACTAAATCCCCATTCGACCTTTAATGATAAACCTTAATAATATATACAATTCAAACATAAATTCCTATAGGACCTATCAAAGCCACACGACCTTTTTCACACACTTAGATGTTTGCTATGACAATCAACTTTAGCCTAGACTAGGCTAGTGGCTTGTTGTGGTTTGATTGTGGGTGTCTTGCCTAGAGGGCATCTATGTTTGTCTGCTTACTTTTTTGTAAATTATAGCATACATATTTATTTTTTATCAATGCACAAGAGTGCTGAGTGAATAAGTGAGAGCCGTGTACTTTACTTTTCTATCTTTACTTTCTTGCATTTATAACTGCTCACAATGCAGTCATAATTACATAACTGCTTTTATATTCTTGCACAAAGTAGAATGTTCCTAGGGACTAATGTACTTGTAAAGAGATTTAATTTTAAATTCCTAGATTCTTGTATATAGATCGAGTCGTACAGTGTCTTGAGTCTATAAAAGAACAAAAATTACTGTTTATATACATACAAGTGGGGCTCTAAAAAGTAATATCCTCTCTCAACGGGATGTTCCTTTTGGAATTCTATAGAAGATCCGAAGTCTGAATACCTTAAGTAGTCATATTTGGTTCTACTTTCTTATAGGTTTAGAACCAAGGTTTGTTGTCGGTGGGGCCTATCCACCTTTACTTTACTGCAGACCCTGGAATGTACTATATAAATTTTATATAAATAAAATCAGCTCTTTTATATTAATTTGTGATTCATTCATCATTAGCATATGAGTATATTTTTAATTTTTGTAAGCATATCTTATTGCATTTGATTCAAATTCTTTAATCATTCCTTGATTCCCATGATAGAGCTATCTCAAATTTTGCATTTATTGGTGAATTATTGTGATTAGGATTGTTAGCTGGCAGCACACTCTAGACAGGCAGTAAGTCTAGAATGTATACACTTTCTCCTTGCACTTTCTAAAATTTCTAATCAAATATAAATCTTTCAAATTCAGTGTTAGAAGTTATAATCTTAAGCCTGAGAATAGAAAATTTAATTAGCCCAAATATTTTTTAAACTTGTATATATTTTAAAATCATTTTGTCTTCATTTTAATTGAGAGTATTTCCTTATGGGATGTAATTAACTATAGAGGCTTGCCTCTATAGGAAGTCAAAACCCATAATAAAATAAACCCTATCTTAATTTTCTTTCTAAGATATGGGAAAAATCTGTGAACGTATATTAGCCTTATCAGTATTTTAAATTCAATTTCATAATCAAAAGATAAAAGGATATTTGATTGCTTCACAGTGAATTGAATATCCTTTATATTTGATTATGGAAACGAATCCATGATTCATTAATCTAATTGAGATGATAAGATAATATGCTTCTCATCCTTTAGGATGATTTGTATATTCTATACGCTGCACCTGATTAGAAGAATGAATTATAGTATTCTTTCTTTAAAATTGATAGAAGAACAACAGTCTACCCTTCAAGGTGGTATAATGTCCAACTATACGAATTTAATTGAAAGTAAATATTAAAATATAAATAAAGCGAACATTAAGTACAATTTCATCATTCCCTTCCGCCGCTTCCCTCGTTGTACGTAGTCCTCTTAGGTATATTCTTCTTCTTCGATGCCCTAAAGTCCAACATCCAAATGAATAAAGCAAATCGTGTGAGAACTAAAAAAAAAACCTTTTTAAAAAAATTCTCACAACATATAACTTATTTTTCCACAGTTACACATTTAGGCGAATTCTAGGTATATTTTTTATTGAAAAGCTCAAGAGATAACAATTCAAAAATATCAATAAAACTTTTAAAGAACAAATGCTAAAACTCAAGGATGAAAGAGGCAAACTCACAAAACTTCAATCCCTTGAATTCGCCAACGAAACAACACATTCAATACACTAAGAAGTGATCTCACATCTCCATTAGTTACACTAATCACATAATCAAAATATGCTTTAGCACTTTACCAAAACCAAAATGAGAATAAAACCGCATATGATGCTAACCTTTCCAATACAAAAAATTAGACGAGTTATATATAATGCTAAATTATTCTTCTCTTGTTTTCAGTTTCTGAAGAAAGAGAAACTCAAAAAAAAAAAAAAATCCCACAACTTATCATAGATTTCAATTAAAGGAATAAATAACTCAAACCTGATTCCAAATAAAAGACAGCAAACGTTATCAATTTACTATCATGATTCTCGAAAGGTCACATACATAAGCATAACATTCATTATTTGTTTCATCGCCAAAGAGAATGAAAAGAAATATAGGAATTAATGGGAATTGAAATTAATCATTGACAAGGCACAAACGAATCAAAGAAACTTCTCATATTCATGAAGACCAATTAAATCACAATCCAGTCATTAATCAAACCAAATTTCATTACTTCTTTTGCTGTTAAAATGATTATAAGAATCAGGAAAATAACATGGCCACTAAAGTATATAAAATAGAACAATGCAACCATCCAACTCATAAACCCAAAATCAATTTATGTTTAAGAATGAAACCATCTGAATCAAATTGGGGATGATACATACACTTCCATAAATCCTAACAGAAATTTGATCCTTAGAGAACTCAGTTCAAAGGAAAGAAAATGTAGATCTAGCTTTTGTTTTCAAAATTAAAAAGAAAATGAAACCCACCTTCGCTGATTTCCCTTAAAGAAAATAATCAAGGCACATATCTCTTCACATTCCATCAAGAAATAGTAGGGGAGGATGTGAATGTGATTTAGAAAGGATGAGGAAGGAGAAGATGCAACAAAAAAATATACCAAGATCAAAAGGGTCGGTGACTAGGGCACATCGGCGGCTAGGGAAGATGACGACCAGGGTAGGCGACGGACAGGGCAATGGTGTAGGCGTCAGATCGGATGGGAGAGAGGAAAATGAGCTTCTTACGAATCAGAGGGAGAAGGAGAGGGGGATTCGCGAACTAGGGTGGTTTTATGCAAATGAGTGGGAGGAGTCGAGAGCAGTTTGCCAATGAGAGCCTGGGGAGGAAGAAATTATTGTGTGCAGAATTTGAATGCATTCAAATTCCAATCACCGCATGCCACGTAACCAGATGCACTCCAAGCCCAGTGCATCCAATGATGTGGCGCATTGTGATTGGAATATGAATGCATTCGGATTCCACACACAATAATTTCTTTTGGGGAGGGGGGAGTTCGTTTCACAAATTAAAGGGAGAGAGGTATCATGGGCTGGACTTTGCCCTAACTCCTTATTCGGACCGAATGGAAAATTGCCCAAACAATCCTAAGACTTCTACTTAGGAAGATTACTATCCTACCCTTATTCATCAATCAAAATCAAAGGTTTGGATTAAGGCTCGATTTAAGAGTGATCTAAGGGCTAATTATATTAAAGTCGTCTACATTAAATCAAACTTGAATGAGTCGATTAAACTTGATATTGTGTAGATTTATATCAAAGAGCTTTGATTGGTGGAAATTTAATCAAATTAGGATTGAATTAGTGAAGAATTTTATGAATTTAATCTTTATTAACTTCAAATGGTTTTGATTTGATTTGGGTCGAGTCAATCTTACGTCAACTGGTATCCACCTAAGGGGATCTTAGGATGATGTTTACATTAGGCTGTGAGGACCTAGTCACTAAGAATGAGCTCAGGGAAAATTGATCTCGAATAATGTGATCAATAAATGGACCCCCAATAGGTATGATAAACTTGCCAAAGTTTATTGTGCGTATTGGTGTTGATCAAAATGATCAACTAGATCCAAAATTGATGTTTGAATATTTGAATATAAGATTTTGAAGAAATTTTGAGGTTTGATAGACAAAAATGAAAATTTTGCAAAGAGATTTAAGTTAATTAAATGATTTTGAAGTTTGATGATAACAACGATGACTTTAGAAAATAATATCTAATGAGATTAGTATCATTGGTAAAGTCAAGGTATGATTTGAATGTGATTTGGAATGAATAGAGATTTTGAATTTGATTTTGATAAGACTAAAACCTTCTTCCTAACTCAAGAGGAAGGATGCCACTAATTGGACACTTATCTCTATCTTCGGGAATGTCAATAGGAGGCCGTAAAAGCGAACTTAGACCTAAAGATGGATTTAAGATTTAAAATTAATGAAGAGAATATGCCGCTAGGGATGCTTATACTTCACTTCAAGATGAAGATTAGGATGCCACCAATGTGGGTACTTACACCTAACTTCAAGGATGTCAATAGGATGCTATAGAAGGACTTATACCTAAAGACGAATTTAAGATTTAAAATTTAATGAAGAGAAGATGTCGCTAAGGATGCTTATACCTCACTTCAGGATGAAGTTTAGGATGCCACCAATTGGTTTCTTACACCTAACTTCAAGGATGTCAATAGGATGTCGTAGGAGGACTCATACCTAAAGATGGACTTAAAATTTAAAATTTAATAAAGAGAAGATGTCGCTAGGGATGCTAATACTTCACTTCAGGATGAAGATTAGGATGCCAACAAGTGGGTGCTTACAGCTAACTTCAAGGATGTCAATAGGATGTCGTAGGAGGACTTATACCTAAAGATGGAATTAAGATTTAAAATTTAATGAAGAGAAGATGCTGCTATGGATGATTATACTTCACTTCAGGACGAAGATTAGAATGCCACTAAGTGGGTGTTTACACCTAACTTCAAGGATGTCAATAGGATGCCATAGGAGGACTTATACCTAAAGACGAATTTAAGATTTAAAATTTAATGAAGAGAATATGCCGCTAATGATGCTTATACTTCACTTCAAATGAAGATTAGGATGCCACCAAGTGGGTGCTTACACCTAACTTCAAGGATGTCAATAGGATGTTGTAAGAGGACTTATACTTAAAGATTAATTTAAAATTTAAAATTTAAAATTTAATGAAGAGAAGATGCCACTAGGGATGCTTATACTTTACTTCAGGATGAAGATTAAGATGCCACCAAGTGGGTGCTTACACCTAACTTCAAGTATGTCAATAGGATGTTGTAGGAGGACTTATACCTAAAGATGTATTTGAGATTTAAAATTTAATGAAGAGAATATGTCGCTAGGGATGCTTATACTTCATTTTAGGATGAAGATTAGGATGCCACCAAGTGGGTGCTTATACCTAACTTCAAGGATGTCAATAGGATGCCATAAGAGGATTTATACCTAAAGACGGAATTAAGATTTAAAATTTAATGAAGAGAAGCTCCTTCTCCTCTCTCTCGTTCGATCTGACGCCTCCACCACTGCCTTGTCCATCGCCTGCCCTGGTCATCATCTACCCTAGCCGCCGATGTGCCATAGCTGCCGGCCCTCTTGATCTAGGTATATTTTTTTGTTGCATATTCTCCTTCCTCATCCTTTCTAAATCACATTCACATCCTCTCCTATTATTTCTTGATGGAATGAGAAGAGAGATGTGCCTTGATTATTTTCTTTAAGGGAAATCAGAGAAGGTATGTTTCATTTTCTTTTTAATCTGAAAACAATTAGATCTACATTTTCTTTCCTTTGAAATGAGCTCTCTAAGGATCAAACTTCTGTTAGGATTTATGGAAGTGTATGGACCATCCTCTCTTGATTTAGATGGTTTCGTTCTTAAACATAAATTGATTTTGGGTTTATGAGTTGGATGGTTGCATTGTTCTATTTTATGCACTTTAGTGGCCATGTTATTTTTTTTTTATTCTTGTAATCATTTTAACAACAAAAGAAGTAATGACATTTGATTTGATTAAGGTCTGGCTTGTGATTAAATTGGTTTTCATGAATATGAGAAGTTTCTTTGATTCGTTTGAGCCTTGTCAATGATTAATTTCAAGACCTGTTAATTCATATATTTCTTTTATTTGGACCTTTATGTATGTAACCTTTCGAGAATCATGATAGTAAATTGATAAAGTTTGTTGTCTTTTATTTGGAATCAGGTTTGAATCATTTTTTTCCTTTAATTTAAATATATGATAAGTTGTGAGAATTTTTTTTTAATTTCTCTTTCTTGAGAAACCGAAAATAAGAAAAGAATAATTTAGCATTATCTATAACTAGTCTGATTTTTTGTATTGGAAAGTTAGCATCATATGTGGTTTTATTCTCGTTTCGATTTTGGTAAAGTGCTAAAGCATATTTTGATTATGTGATTAGTATAACTAATGGAGATGCGAGATCACTTCTTAGTGTATTAAATGTGTCATTTCATTGGCGAATTCAAGGGATTGAAGTGTTGTGAGTTTGCCTCTTTCATCCTTAAGTTTTAGCATTTGTTATTTAGAAGTTTTATTGATATTTTAGAATTGTCATCTCTTGAGCTTTTTAATAAAAATGAATTGGTGTGAATGGAAAGGTGAAAATGTGTAATTGTGGAAAATAAGTTATGTGTGAGTGATTTTGGAAAATGAAATGTGTTATCTTGAAAGGTATTTGTGTGGATTTTGAAAGATTGAGATTCGTAAAGTTTGAGAAGTAGAACTTGTGCGTGATTTTAAAAGTGGAGCTCAAGTGTATGTTCAAAAGATAAAAATGAGTGATTTTGGGCAAGAGAGATTGTACGCTATAAAAATGAAAGTATATGTTAGAAAAGCATTATGTGGGTAGATGAAAAATAAAGTGTTTGGATTTTGAAAAGTGATTTGTGTCTTGAAAAGTGGAATAGTATGTGTTTTGTGAAAAGTGAAAGTGTTGACATTGAAGGGAAAAGTGTTTTGAAAAGTGCTTGTGTTAAAAGAGAAGTGTTTTGAAAAGTTTTGTGTGGGAAAGTGAAATGTGTTGAAAATAGTTTGTGTTTAAAGAGAGGTGTATCTCTTTGAAAGGTAGAAATGAGTGATTTCATAAAATGAGATATGTGTATATGTGGAAGTAAAGCATGTGTTTTTGGAAAGTGTGTGTGTCGAGAAGTGTGTCAAGTTTGACTTGAAGGTTGAAATATTTTGAGAAGTAAAGTGTGTTAGTGAATTGTTGTGTGTAGGTATGAAATGTGAAGTGTATGTGAAGTGCATAAATGTTTAAAAGTGAAAGTAAAGTGTATGCTTTGAAAAGTGGAAAAATTTATGATTTGAAGAGTGGAAAAGTGTATGCTTTTGAAAAGTGTATAAGAATGATTTTGGAAGGTGTTGTGTGGGAAAATGAAAAGTGGAATTTAAAGTGTGTGAAAGAGTGAAAAATAAAAGTTAGATTGTTAAGGGGTGAAGGGTGAAGGGTGTGGGTGTTGGAGAGTGAGTAAATTGGGTGATTATTTGAAAATTAAAGTTTTAAAGAAAGTAAAAGCTCTTTTTCTCTCTACCTCTCTCTCTCCCTCCTTTTCCCCCTTTCTTGTGCCTTGGGATGATTTTCAGAAAAATACGAAATTTGAGTTCAAAAAGGAAAAGTTCAAAAGGAAAGCAACAAACTGGTGTTCAAGCCCGAAGAAATGTACGTTTTTATTTTTAATGAATTTCAATTATTTTATTATTAATGTTGACCTTTACATATGTGGCACGATCAATCCAAGCAACATATGTGATGATCAATTATTGTTGGTAAACAAGACATATCGTTCAGAACAAAGATCGGAGTGTCTCGATCATAATGAATTGATTAAAACTTTGCTCGATTATAAAATTGATCATATCGATACATTAAGGATATTAAATATACCAAATAAAAATTGTTTGTAAGCAACTCGATCGAACGACAATGTGTTAGTGGATGCAGCGCTAGCAAAAAACTATCCAAATGGCTTCCACTTGTTAAACAAGCTTCGCCAATATGTTCAAGACATTGAATTAACCAAAGAGGGATCCCACGCACTCAAATTGAACGAAAGCGATTAAAATCAACGGACTAAGGACATACTCGACGTTGCCCAAACGTCGTCTGTTTGCAAATGAGTTTCTCTATTATGTTCAGAACGTTGAAAATACTAGAAAATGACTAGCATATTGCTCGAATCCTTATACGAGCGAAAATGCAAAATTTCCTGACATATGAGGCGATGTAAAATTAGATGGCTTTCAAAGCGACAACGATGTATTAAAAATAGTTGATATTATAGATGTATATGTATAAAATAAGTTGTATTAAATAAATTTTGTAAATATAAATGCCTATATTTAAATAATAATTAAGAATTAAAATATTAGTTAATATGTACATATTATAAAAATATATTTAATTGCTAATTAATAATTAGAATATTACTTACTGTATAAATACAAATAAATAATTATCTTTTATGTATTTGTCCAAATAATTTGTCCATTTTTTTTTTGGGTAAACATCATAATAATATAATTACATGATACATTAGTTCAAAGCATATAATCATTACCCTTATAAGTAATTATGTAAAATAAGTCCATTTACACTTTCTTAAGCAATGAAATGATAAAGTCATGCTGCTTGCGATGTAGCCACATCCACTTGATTTAATATATCATGCTGCTTGCCACGTTATTCTACATATATCCAAATTCCACTGTTAAATTTGCCTATCACGTGTTGGCTTGCATGCTTGTTCAACGCTTAATCTAGCTAAAGACTGAAATAAAATATAATAAAAATCATAGTGATCTCTAGCACATTGTCTCATTCAGGCTTTTTCCATTCGAAAACCTCTCTCAACCGAACTGGTTCTCCTATTTCTTTTCCTCTTCTTCACGCGGGCAAAGCCAAGTCTTCTCAAAATCGATTCATCTCCCAGCTCCAAACTCCACTACAAATAACCCTCTCCAAACCTATTCGTCACCTCCAACAGCAGTCATCCGCCTCAGCTCCACAACTACTCTCCACCTCCCTGCCCTTCACCTTATCCAGCTTGGCCGCCGGCGAGCTCATCCGACCTCCTTATTTTCGTTGCCGGCGATCTGCTGCTTTCTAACCTTCGTTAGTCACCAAACTCCTACAGCTTTGCCACCCACCTAATCACTACAAATCATCTCCAAATAGTCCTTTAGCTATTTATCCTCAAACATCAAGCCAACCTGCAACTTCCAAATCCCTATACAGTGAGCCCACTAGTTTTCCTCCCCTTCTTACTCAACTCAAACCACTCCAACATCAACTTTCCATCTCCCAAACGCCTCCCTCAATCTACTCAACCCAAACAACCATCTAACCCTTTCTAATTTTTGTTTTTCCTCTCTCTATTTATATACATATATGTAAATATATTTCTATAAAAAAAATCAGAAAAGTAAATTATATATATATATATATATATAACCTTGTCACAAATCTCTGTCGTCGTCGTCGCCTCGCTCGCTCGTCAAGGTATAATAGTTGTCAAACTTTAAAGCTTAAATCATGTTCTCGATGTTTGCGACGGACCGGAGAACCACCTATATGTGCTCTCGTAGCACGGTAGGAGGGAGCCCGGTGCGACGTATACGACGAGGTGGGTAAGCTCTATAAGCACGCTTGTAGTGTGGTAGGGATGTTACTTTAAGTACTTGTACACGCCCTTGTGACATGGTAGGGAAAGCCACTTGTGTTCTCATACGGTTATGGCTTAGTCTCATAATTAGTAAAATGTTACTAAGCTTGGCTTTAAATTCAAAATGCACATTTCTTAACATAGCGTGCTATTAGTCTGAAACAACATGCCACTATTTGAAAACCTCTGAGCATATTGAAAATGAGGCATTCCTTTAATAAACATGTTATTTATGCTACCTTGATAAGCATACAGGGATCTCGAGATTTTATGTTATTGATTGCAATAAACATATTATTTTGAGCTGCATATGAGCTCATAATCACCTCGATAAGCTAGCAGTCATTTTGCTGCTTCGACAAGCATATTATTTTAAAAAAATCTTTGAAATAAATGCCACTGGATCTGCAATACGTTTGCAAGCGGACAGAAGATATTTGTAGGCCCCTAAAATGAAATTTTGTGCACATCTCAATGACAATTACTTGCACAAATAATCATATTTGAGTATTTAAAATACTCCCCTCCTACATTAAAATTGAATTTTCTAAATTTCAATATGCAACATTGAGTAGGGTACCGATGCCTCTAAGATGCATATTGCAGCCTTGGGAAGCAAGTGACTGCCCCAAGAAGAGTGCTACCATCTTGAGAAGCAACTCACCACATTGAGAAGTGTGCATATTAAATTTTAAAAGCCAAATATACATGCTATTTAATCCCCAATGATGGGTGTGTCGAATGTTATATCAATCGAGGAGACTCTACATCTTCAAATGCCTCCAAATGCTCATGAAATGTAACTATTTCCAAATAGCTACAATAAATCTTCGATAATGGCGGTGTTGAACATTTATGTCAATTGGAGAGGATCAAATATTCAAAATACCCTAAAGTTTCTACAAAATATAAATATTTTAAAATGCCAAAATTGCCCTGATGATGACCGTATTGAAAGCTAATCTCAACCGGAGGAGATCTCTAACATTTAAAATACCCCAAATTTCAAAATTAAACAATATTTTGGAACAAAATCTCGATAAATTTTATAATGTTCAAATGAAATTTATTATTTAAAACTTAAAACAAAAATTCATCCATTATCCTCAAGCTTTTGTTAAGAATGATAAATTTCAGAATAACTTTATCTCACAAAGAGCAAAATGTCTAATTGAATGTATCACTGTGATTCATTCTCAAATAATTTCTCGCTAGCGGGGACGTGGCATGTGCCCTATGACCGGGTGGTTTTATGCAAAAATAGCACCACTATATCACGGTTACGGTCAAAGCCCGTATGTTCTCCAATGTTTAAAAGCCCAATGAGTAATGAATCATTGCGTGCAGTTAATAAGGCATAAAGCTTTATGTTAGTTAACGTTGATTTAAATTTATCTCCTTAAACAAGCATCCACCCCAAGTATACAAGTTAGCCTTGGACGAAGCAACCCATGGCTGCCGACAAAGATCCTTCGGTCACGTTCGGTCTACTACCTCCTTTGTCTAAGTAGATTAGGGACCGCAATGGCCCAGGACGACGGAATCATGGGATCTTGATCAGGCTCATCATCATTCCCACCACCATCCGCTTTAAGTATGAAAATAATAAATTTATAAATCTAAAAAAAAAAATTTCACATGTTGCTACTATATGCTAGGTATTTCGTTCTATTTAATTACTAGCCTTAACCGAAAGTACTCTCTCGTGATTGGCAGGGATAATTAATCATAGATGCTTGCGCCTATGGGAAACCTCGAACCAGATTAAAAAGTCTTCACAAAATGAGGGCAAAATCTCTGGGTAGTGTTTTATTCCAAAGTTAGTATGTCTTTTGAAAATTTGACCCGGAACATTGATAAAACTCTCCTATGCAGTGGAGGTCGGGCGCGAAATTTCGAAGCCCACAATTAATTATTAAATATGCTTTTAATACATGTTTTCTCTTCTTTATTTGCATGAATTGCGAGGAATGGTATCGATCGAGTGAACAAAAGGATAAGGGACTAAAGGCATTAGTCGCCTCCTTCCAATCGGGTGGAGGTGCTATGGGTGGAACCATTGGTTCATAACCCCCGATAATTGTAAGTATTCTAAAACTTAGAAATTCCTTAGGAGGCCCTTGGTGTGGTTTGTGTGAACCCTTCCCCTTTAGGTCCATATAGTAACTTCAATTTTATTAGGATTATTTTTATTTTATTTTAGATACTTAAACCACTTTTACACGTGGGCCATGTCCTATTGGTTAGTGTTAGCAAATTTTTTTTGTTCCATATAATATTAGTGACAGTTAAGGACAAAAAACTAAGGACTGAGTCTTAAAAAAATTAGATTTATGATGCATGCACATTTTATGGTAGAAACACAGAACATAGTGAATATAGTGACACCTCATTTTAGGATTAGTGAATACATTTAACCTAAATATAATCAATTATAAATAATAATCAAATAAATCATTAAAATTATCTTTTAAGAATTAGAAATTACAACTATAAACAAAAATTTCAACCAAGATAAATAAAACTTATAAAACGATAAATAAAGTATATTTATTTAATAAAAATAAATCGACCCTTAAATTGAAAATATAATACATATATAATTGAACATTGAAATCACAAATAGAATTAACATTTATAGGCCAGCGTTCATCTTGAGCTAGTATCGAACTCTCCATGAGATTTATAGTTGCATTACTTATAACTTCCTTGTTTGTAAATAAAGCTGATTCGGAATTGTCTTTCATTCCAAGGCCGAAGGCTTGTATCCATGCACTTCATATTAGTCGCTCACAGTAATATAGCCATCCCTACCCTATCACATCAATCCTACAAGCCTCTTACCCATTCTAATTCGATCGCGGCAGGGGAGCAAGTCCAAATAGAAAAACTCCCATTGGGTTTAGGGATAATCAGGCTCAAACTAATGACTTCCACCACATCAAGGTGACACTCTACCGCTGAGTTATATCCCTTCCCGGTCTCCTCGAGAAATAGAACTAAAGAATCCTCAGGCAAAGGGTCGAGAAACTAAACACCACTATTCCTGAATAACTTGGAGCCGGGCCTTCTTTTCTCGCTATTATGTTATGGATAGTCAAATAATGGAAAATTTTAGATTCCATTGTCAACTGCTCCTATCGGAAATAGGATTGATTACGGATTCGAGCCAAAGCACATGGTTTCCTAAAATCCATTTTCCCGATCTAAATCGAATAGTTTTTACATGAAGAAGATTTTTTTCAGCATGCTCTATTCGAGACTGGTAGGATAAGAACCGACTCGATATTGAAAAAAAAAAAGAGTGGAAGCAGAACCAAGTCAAGATGATATGAATCACCCCTTCTTCTTGCGCCAAGGATCTTACTACCATTTCCGAAGGAACTGGAGCTACTTTTCTTTTCCATTTCCATTCCAAAGTTCCTATGTGTTTCCACGCCCTTTTCTTAGGAACACATACAAGAAAAAAGGATAACACCATTAACTACTTCTTTTTCATTTATGAATTGAATAGTAATAGAAATACATATCCTACCAAGACAGAGACAAAATTTGTAACTTGCTATCCTCTTGCCTAGCAGAAAAAGATGGACCCCCGTGGACAGACTGATTCATTCGAATCGACATGAAGGTCCAACTCCATTGCATTGCCAGAATCCATATTGTATATTTGAAGCAATTGACCTCCTTGCTTCTCTCATGGTACAACCCTCTTCCCACGGAGCCTCTTTTTTCCTCGGTCCACATAGACAAAATGTAGGACTGGTGCCAACAGTTCATCACAGAAGAAAGCACTCGCCGAGTCGGGATCACTAACTAATACTAAAACTAAGACTATAATACTAATATAACTAATAGAATTCAATATAATTAGAAAGAATTCTAATAATACTACTACATAATAGAAAAGATAGAATAGAGAAGAACTGTCTTTTCTGTATACTTTCTCCGGTTCCGTTGCTACCGCGGCCCTTACGCAATCGATCGGATCATATAGATTTCAACACAACATAGGTCATCAAAAGGATTTCGGACGACTCACCAAAGCACGAAAGCCATGATTTTTCAGAAAATGGATTCCTACTTGAAAACGAGAGGGAACGAGAGGGAACGAAGTGTCTAGAAGCTTTATGAAATTTCTCTGAATTTTTTTTGGCCCAAAATTGCCATTTTTCTGAAATATTTAAGAAAAACAACTAAAAAAAATTATAAGAGGGGCGGCAATAGCCGCCAACCCCTTAAAAATAAAAAAATGTGTGGGGCCCACTATAAAAAAATTAAGCATAGTTAACTGCAGGTGGCTGCTCTGAATAGTGGAAGCCCAAACGGCGTGTCTGGAATGACGCGACTGCACCGCCGGCGGCGGCTAGCGGCCAGCCGACGAGTTTGGCCACCAACGTAGGCCAGGCCTCTATTTTTCCGCCCGGAAAATCCAAATAGAATTTTTTTGGGTCCCTGTAACTGCTTTTCGATATTTTAGACTCAATTTTTATATTTTCGAAGCTCAATGAAGATTCCATGATCAAGTTTGAGCTAATTTAATTTTTTTGGAATATAATTTTCTGACATTTTTTGCGATTCAATCAAATTAAAATGTTGTGACATATACTTTGGAACTTCGAAGTCCAAAAATAAGGGGACAACTGATATATCATCAAAAAATATATTTTAATCAGACGTGAATCTCGATGCAAAATCAAGTTTGAAACTTTAATAATTAAACCGCAAACCACTGAACTCCGATTTCAACAAACTTATAGTTGAACTGAACATCTCGCAAATTTTGTGTTCCTTTTTTCTTTTGTTTATGTGATGGACATCCGTACAAAAATGAGACAAAAAATTTTAACTCTATTGTCGCATATATTCTATCTCGCAGCAACTACAATAAGTTGCCTGTTAAACTTACAACTTATTATAGTATATAATTTTTTTTAATATTATATATATTTTTTAAATGAAATGTTTGATTTTAAAAGAAATTTGATTACGTTTTTAAATCAAATACTTAAAAACTTAAAAAATAGATTAAGTATTTTTATTACTGTTAAACTTTTCTCATTTAAATAAAAATACCTAATTTTGAATTTTTTAAAGATACTTAATATATTATTAAATTTTTAATCATAACTATTTAAAAAAGTTGCCCATTCTAATTCGATCAATGTCCCCTTTTGTATAAATTCATATCAATATCAATAAAAAAACAATATCTGTAATTTAAATAGATATCTAAATTAATATGAAAAATGGTTAAGAGCAAATAAACAAAAAATTAATTACGCTTTTATTGGGAACCTTATTAATAAACATAAGGTATTAAAACATATTTAAAAAATAATAAATTTATTTTCAATTATTATGCACATGCAATTTAAATAATTATTGCAAACATATTGTCTTGCACTTAACTTTTAAATATTTACAATTGATCATAAAATTTTTTTAAAAATAAATAATAAAATTATTTAGATTTAATAATTGAGCTGGAAACTGACGTTGAATAATTTTACAATTCCTATGCAAAATTGCAAGGGCAGAGATCGAATTAGTACGTTTTACGCGTCCAATGAGGCAAAAAATGAACTGAGATCGAAAGGCCTTGTTTGTATCGATGTTTTTCCCTTTAGCGAAGTGGAAGAGATAATCTCTAAACCCTCAATTTTCTAATTTTCTCTCCAATTATACGCATCGTCTTAGTCTCCGATCCTTTATCGCTGCAAAGAAAAATATGAAGAAATTTCTCCTTAATATCTAACGTCTTCTTGTATATATACAGAGAGACAAAACCGTCGCGGCCAGTGGCCAACATTTCTCTTCGCCCCTGCCTTCTTTTCTCTCTCAGTCGCATTATGCTCTGTTCATGTCCCCCACGGAAATGAAGGAGGATAACGTTTGCCATCGGAAGCCCTAATTTCTTTTTCCAACATGGCAATCTTCAAAAGTGATAGGTATGTCGAGTACCTCATGAAATTCATGGAGCAGAACGAAGGGGCGCTGCTTGAGGGTTTGCTGACTTTGAAGATGAATCCCATAGGACTCCACTATGTACAGTCACGATTGGAAGCGTTGCAGTAGCTTGTAGGATTTCTTCTTATTCTTCTTAGGTCTTGTTTGTTTAATTTCTTCTCCTAAATTAATTCTTTTCCTTGCGAACAATCTTAAATCAAATGTCAGCGAAAATTTACACCTCCTTTTTTGTAAACTTTCGCTGACATCTGATTTAAGATTCTTCTCAAAGAAAAGAATTAATTTAGGGGAAGAAATTAAACGAATAAGACCGAAGAAGAAGAAAAAAAATCCTACAAGCTACTGCAACGCTTCCAACTACAACTGCACATAGTGGAGTCCCATGGGATTCAGCTTCAAAGTTAGCAAACCCTCAAGCAGCGCCCACGCGTTCTGCTCCACAAATTTCATGAGGTACTCGACATACCTATCGCTTGTGATGATCGCCATGTTGAAAAAAGAAATTAGGGCTTCCAATGGAGGACATGGACAAAGCATAATGCGACTGAAGAGAAAAGAAGGCGTGGTAGAAGAGAAACGCTGGCCATTGGTCGTGACGGTTTTGTCTCTCTGTATATATACAAGAAGACCTTAGATATTAAGGGAAAATTTCTTCATATTTTTCTTTGCAGTGAAGAAAGGGACATCAAAGACGAAGACGATGGGTATGATTGAAGCGAAAATTAGAAAATTGAGGTTTAAGAGATTATCACTTCCACTCCGCTAAAGGGAAAAACTTTGATCAATACAGACAAGGCCTTTCAATCTCAGGGTCAATTTTTGTCTCATTGTACCCGTAAAACATACTAATTCGATATTTGTCCTTGCAATTTTGCATAGGAATCGTATTGACAATGTGCTCCACGTCAAAAAAATTATCCAACGCAAGTTTCCAGCTCAATTATTAAATCTAAATAATTTTATTATTTATTTTTAAAAATATTTTAATATTTTTTAACAATTTTAAATACTTAAAAATTCAGTGCGCAGTACAATATGTTTGCAATAATTGTTTAAATTTCATGTGCATAATAATTGAAAATAAATTTATTTTTAAAAAATATATATTTTAATACCTTCTGTGTATTAATAAGGTTCCCAATAAAAGCCTAATTAATTATTTCAAACAAGAGCTATTATTCTGACCAATTATTATTGCCATGAAAATTCCTTATAATCACCACGCATTGTTATTTGGCCAAACTATTATATATATAAAACAAGATTTTGTTTGAGATAGTTTTCTTACGACTTTTTAAAATATTTTTTAGTACAATATTTTTTTTGAAAGCAACAAAAAAAATAATGATCAAAAGCTATCACAACGGAAGCGTAATAAATACGTCCACCACTAAATAAAAAAATATAATTTCCTAGAAACTAACTTAATATAGTAAACATGATTTCCGATCAATTTAAATTTAATTTAAAATTACAAATATATATATATATATATATATATATATATATATATATATATATATATATATATATATATATATATATATATATATATATATATATATATATATATTTGTTCCAATTAAGATAAACTCACACAGACGTTATATATACAAGCTTCGAACTCAAGACCTCTTCTTTGATAGCTAAAACTCCAAACTAACAGTTTAATATGAACTGCGTAAAAATACTTACTATGCAAAAAAGTCGCATTCCATTGTTTAATTCTAAAAAAAATCAATTTTCATTGATAAGCTTCTTTAACTAATGTACATTACATTAGTAATTTCTATTTCTAACAACACTCATTGCCGGACCTTCCTTGGCCTTTTGCTATTGGACCTCTCATCAACCGCATATGGACCTTCGACCGACTGCCGCTAGACCTCTGTCTAGCCGCCAATCACCTTCGGACCTCCGCTCGACTGTCATCACCTCCAAACCTCGACCATGCCAATTTCTTTCAAACTTTGTCGGTCGATCGCCACCTAACTCTCCAACCATTATCGTCTGAGTACGATCCATATAACCTTTATCGCTTAACTACGATCTTGTAACCTTCGTCGCCTGAATCATGTCGCTTCAACCAACTTTGCTTGACTATGGTCCCACCAAACTCCATCACCTATGGTCCCATCGACATTCATTGATCGATTACGATCCCATCAACATCCATTGCCCTACTATTATGGTCCCTTCGACCTCCGTCACCTGTCTAAGGTCCCTTTGATCGGCATTGCTCGATTATGGTCATTATCTCCGTTGACTGACTATGGTTCATCCAACCACTGTCACCGACTACGATTCCTCTGGCCGCCATCACCCGACTACAATCCCTTCATCTATTGTCACCCAACTAAGGCCCCCACCTACTTTAGTCACCTGACTAAGACCACAACTACCTTAGCCGTCCGACTACTGCCACATTAATCTCCATCACCCAACAATTGTCTCTCTGATTTCTATCGCCCAACTACAATCCCTCCAACCACCATAACTCGATAAGGCTTTGTAACCAAACAAATAAGTTAACAATCTCATAATATTATTACAACTCCAACCATTTATTGTGCACTATACAATGTATATTTGCTTTATTGTGTGAATGTCTTTCCCAAGAAAAATGCATTATTTGTAATCAGAAACAAACACTAGTGTAATCATTTCAACTTGCCCAGATCCTATGTACGTTTTTTTCATTTCCTTTGTTTTCTTATTAAAAATCTGAGGTTCCTATGATCCTTACACTCCTCTCTCTTGATTTGAATATGTGTTAGATCTTTTTCCAAAACTAAGACATTAAAATCTCTCTCCATCATAAAAAAAATGTTCAATGTTGTGTTATATACTACTTAACCATCGTCAAAAATTCTTTTAGATCTATAAATATGTTTGTTATAAGATTAATTAAAAAAAGGCTGTACTAATGGCTAATTATGTAATTCAAAAGCTGTTGTTTTCAGACTTCTATGCTAATTATGAAAGTGGTCCTTTGGATATCATAACAAATATAATTATTATAAAGGATTAAAAAATAAATCATAAAGAAATTATGATATATATATAATATGAGGCACCAATTTTGAAAATCTAAATAAGAGAAAAATACCGAAAAAAAAAATTGAAGTCGATAAGTTTGCTAGACATAGCACATATTTATACATGACTTATTTTAATTATTTATTACCTTATAAAAAAATAGAGCATATATTTAACATTTATAAAATGAATATATCATAATAACTATTGTAATATATCTTCATTATAAAGAATATTTTCATTTATTATGTTTTCTTTGTTATTCTCCTCTAATATCTATATAAGCACAATTATTAAGATATTATAATTTTAGCTATTAGTGTCAACAATGATTTCAATTTATTCTATTTTTTCACTAAATCCCAATTAGAACTATAATGAGAATAGTAATGGATAAAAAAGATGCGACTATTTATCATCCCAACCCTATGATGATATTACATTACATCAATATTCTCTCATCATCTTAGAATATCATAATCACAAAGATTTATTAGTTATTATTGAATCACAACAAAATTTATTATATATTAGGCTCAATTTACTATATATTTCATGATTAATTAGTTTATTTGATGCTCTTAGCACCATCTATATATATTTAAAGTGAAAAAATTAATATATAATAATTTTAAAAAGATTGAACAATGATCATTAAATATTTTATTATGACAATATAAGAAGATTGGGTGATATTGATGTTATGTGACATCATAGAGTTGAGATGGTTGCTATATGTTATTAATCTCATTATAGAGCTAATTAGCAATCACTTAAAAACTATTAATATAAAGTAAAATCAATATTAGATAGCTACAGATTCAAAAAAATCTAAAACTTGATCCACTAACAAATTGTTTGTGTTTAAGAACAAATCATCATCTCTCATCATGTAATAGCATATATTTTAACTCCGATAAATAAATTTTATAGGAGTCATTATAAGTCCAAATCACAAACCTTCTTCGTCGTAACATAGATATCATGGTGATTTAATTACACCAATTTTATTCACAATTTTTGGGCATTGGATCAAATCCTTAAAAAATTGACACATGTCGGTACAAGTGAAAATTTTGGGACCGTCAGATATCCGTTTTGCAAAATTATTTAATCAAAATTTTCTAAATAAAATGTTCTATTTTATTAATATATTTCTATAATTTTTAAAGCCCAAAAAAAATTTATATAAATTTATACTTAAAAATAATTTAATCATAAAATTATATTAATGTTATAGTCTTCTACTATAGAAGAAAATATTTTTAAGTCACTGATGTTATTAAAGGCATAAAGCCTTTTTTTTCTCTTCTTAAATTCGGCTTAACAGAGGCTTGTAAGGAAAATTGGAGAAAAATAAGAGAGAATTTGAGGAGAGAGAGAAAAGACAGTTTGATTTGGACCGGAGATTGTAGAACATTTTTTGTTAGTTGAAACTGTTGGGGGATTTGCTCGTCTGCTCTAAAGAACCTTTATCCTTTTTTTTTTTTAAATAAATTATCATTTTTTATATTTTTTTTATCAAATTTGTATTTCCTTTACTGAAAAACGAAGATAATTTTGTATTGGTCAAACTTCCATCACATTACTTTTATATGTTATAGAAATCGAGATTATGAGTGTTTTGAGTATTTATTTGATATTTTTTGTCATGTGAATTTGAAAAAGTAGAGATTTTTATTAATTCAAAATTTTATTTTGACATCTAAAATTAGTGTTTTAGTTTAATTAAAGCTTCAAAATATTGTTATATGCAATTTGTGGTAATTTTGTTAATTTACTCTGACATCAGTTGTAACAACTCAAACTCTTAAATATCGAGATATTACCTGTTTTGACTTATGGGCCTCACAGTTTTGTCTCGTTGGTGTAACTTCTCAGAAGGTCATCCATCCCACGATTTCTTCTGGATGAGCAGACTTAACTACATAATTTCTTAATGAAATTCTAATCATTATATCAACAGTAGCCTTGATGTTTAAGAGTTTAACTTATTTTACTTAAGGGGTTTCACACTTTACACTTGCAAAGCTTTCATCGCATGACTTTCTGTATGTTATAAAAATGATGATTTTGTACGTTTAGATATTTTTCTTGGAAATTCTAAACCAGGAATTTTGAAAATTATATTATTTTAATTGATTGGAAAAATAATATTGACTCTGAAAAATAATATTATAGTATAAGTAAAGCTTCAAGAAAATGTTATGAATTATCTCTCGTAATTTAGTTATGTTTCTAAAATAATACATTTTTGCTCAAAAGTATATTTAGTTGTCTATCTTTATGACATTTTTTGAAATTCTGAAGCTAGTTCATTTATGTTTTAATTATTGCAATGAAATGACTCATGTGTTTATCTTATCGAATGGTGTAATTTTGACGAGTTTTGGGGTGGATGGAGAAAGTTCTGTTTTAGTGCTAAATGCATTTTCTAGTACTTACAGGCATGTTCTAGTGTTACATGCACATTATGTTCTTAGAATTATTTAAATTCTATTTGATTGGAATTATAATTGTTGCGTCCTGGAATATTCGTGGTGGTAGAGAAATATATAGTTTAGCATCTTAACATTGTACAAAGATTCAACATACAATAAGATAAGTGAAAGGGTATAGCATTCATAAGAGACATCAAAGTTTTTACGTGAAAACCCCTGAAATGGGAAAAAAATCACGGTGTCTGGCCCAGTTTGAATGAATCCACTAGTATTTGCAGTATATTACAAATAAGGCCCTTCCTTGGTAGAAGTCCTTGGCTTGACGTCACGAATGTACATCATATAGAGTGCATTACATGGTGGGAGTTACAATAGATGTGTTTATTTGATCGGCACAATTATAGTCAATAGGATGGAGGTCAGAAAGACTGTTGTCTACTGATGGAGATCGGGAGGATCGTAGTCTGCAGGGGACAGAGGTCTGAAAAATTGTAGTTGAGATGAGACCGGGATCAGAAAGACTGTTATTTGTTGTTGGAGGTCGAAAGGACCATAATAGGCGACGGAGGTCAGAAGGACTGCAGTCGGTAGGAGACCGGGGTTAGAAAGATAATTGTCTATTGATGGAGGTTGGAATGACCATAGTAGGCAGAGAAGGTCGGAAGGACCGTAGCCGGCATGAAACAGAGGTCAGAAAGACCGTTGTTTGGTGATGGAGGTCGGAAGGACCATAATAGGTGATGGAGGTCGGAAGGACCGTAGTCGATAGGAGACCGGGGTTAGAAAAAACCGTAATATAAGGGTGGTACTTCAGAATAACTCTCGGTGTCAAGTTTTGGCCCGGAAGAAGTCCAAGCCTGAACTGGTGGTCCGGCGGAGCAACGACGTCAGGCAATGGTCCGGCGGAGGTAAGGGCCTCAAGTGGTGGTGTGGCAGAGCAATGACGTCAGGTGATGGTCAGGTAGAGGTAAGGGCCTCAAGTGGCGGTCCGGCGGAGCAACGATGTCAAGCGGTGGTCCGATAGATGTGAGGGCCTCAAATGATGGTTCGGCTGAGCAACGACATCAGGCGATGGTCCGGCGGAGGTGAGGGCCTCAATTAGTGGTCCGGCGGAGCAACAAAGTCAGGCAGAGGTGAGGGCCTCAAGTTGTGATCCGGTGGAGCAACGACATCAAGCGGAGGTCCGGCGGAGGTGAGGGCCTCAAGTGGTGGTTAGGCAGAGCAATGGTGTTAGGCGGAGGTGAGGGCTCAAGTGGTGGTTCGATAGAGCAACGGCGTCAGACGGTGGTCCAGCGGAGGTCATGGCCTCAAGTGGTGGTCCGGCGGAGCAATGGCGTCAAGCGGTGGTCCGGCGGAGGTCAGGGCCTCAAGTGGTGGTCCGGTGGAGCAACAGCGTCAGGCGGTGGTCCGGCGGAGATCAGGGCCTCAAGTGGTGGTCCGACAAAGCAACGACGTCAGGCACTTGTCCGACGGAGGTCAGGGCCTCAAGTGGTGGTCCGGCGGTGGTCGAGGAGGAGCTTCTTCCTTCTTCTCTTCTTGCTTCGGTCCCCTTTCAAGAGGAATGAGTAGTCTATTTATAGATTTCTGGAGTGGCATGACCCGTAAATAGGTGAGAGATCAAGGTAAATGGGGAGTGGTTGGATGGATGGCCGATATTGAATCCCTTGATCATGCACCGTTTGTCAGACATTTGAAGGCCTTAATGATGTCGGAATTCAGCAATCTTGGGCTCGTTGGATTTGTCTTGTCGAGCCACTCAATTTCACTATAAGCACATCATGTTTGGAAACTATTTGTTAACCCAAATTGTGGTTTGAACCTTCCAATAGTGCTTCGGGTCCTAACAAATATATATATACTATCTTAGTAGTTAGATATATAGCATCAAAAGATATGCATGAAAAAATATATTTTATTTTAGATAATTTAATATTAATGTTATTTTTATGTGATTTATAGATCAGTTAGTTTTAATATAAATAAATATTAATATTTAAGTATCAAATATATAAATAAATAAATATTTCGTACGTGTTATGTACACATAAAACCACTTTAGCCATGTCTCTTAAAATAATATTGTAAAATCATATATACTGTAAGTAGAATTAATATTATATTAAGTAAAAGCAAAAAAAAAAAAAAAGTAATATTCAACTGAATTCTCTTTTATTTTTAGAGACAACAAGATGATCTAAAACTTGATCCACTAACAAATTGTTTGTGTTTAAGAACAAATCATCATCTCTCATCATGTAATAGCATATATTTTAACTCGGATAAATAAATTTTATAGGAGTTATTATAAGTCCAAATCACAAACCTTCTTCGTCGTAACATAGATATCATGGTGATTTAATTACACCAATTTTTTTCACAATTTTTGGGCATTGGATCAAATCCTTAAAAAATTGACACATTTCGGTACAAGTGAAAATTTCGGGACCGTCAGATATCCGTTTTGCAAAATTATTTAATCACAATTTTCTAAATAAAATGTGCTATTTTATTAATATATTTCTATAATTTTTAAAGCCCAAAAAAAATTTATATAAATTTATACTTAAAAATAATTTAATCATAAAATTATATTAATGTTATAGTCTTCTACTATAGAAGAAAATATTTTTAAGTCACTGATGTTATTAAAGGCATAAAGCCTTTTTTTTTTCTCTTCTTAAATTCGGCTGAACAGAGGCTTGTAAGGAAAATTGGAGCGAAATAAGAGAGAATTTGAGGAGAGAGAGAAAAGACAGTTAGATTTGGAGATTGTAGAACATTTTTTGTTAGTTGAAACTGTTGGGGGATTTGCTCGTCTGCTCTAAAGAACCTTTATCCTTTTTTTTAAAAAATAATTTATCATTTTTTATATTTTTTTAATCAAATTTGTATTTCCTTTACTAAAAAACGAAGATAATTTTGTATTGGTCAAACTTCCATCACATTACTTTTATATGTTATAGAAATCGAGATTATGAGTGTTTTGAGTATTTATTTGATATTTTTTGTCATGTGAATTTGAAAAAGTAGAGATTTTTATTAATTCAAAATTTTATTTTGACATCTAAAATTAGTGTTTTAGTTTAATTAAAGCTTCAAAATATTGTTATATGCAATTTGTGGTGTGAGAAAATAAAATCTCTCTAACTAACTTAATTATTTTTTATTTTTTTTAAATATTTCTTTTATATAAGTATTTAATTTAATAGAAAATAATAGAATTTATATTATATAATAAATCTATGGTATTTAAACAGAGAAAGAGAATGAGAGAAAGATAGATTTTTAAAATAACTTTTGAAATAAAATTTATCCTATTTTATTTATGGAAAATAATTTACTTTATTTATATTTTTTTTATGAACATTCTCTTTCAATTGAATCTATATAGTCGGATATCAGACCGTCTCGAAAATAGACTGATATCCTTCTATTGATTCTAAAGAAAGAGAACAGACAATTCGCTTTCCTAATCAGGTATGATATAGGGAATATACAAATCACCCGAAAGGAAGATCCGTATTTTCCCTATTTACCTAACTAGATTAGTGAATTGTCGATTCATCCCAAAAATCAAGAATACAGACGATATTTGATTTATTCATGAAAGTAGATCAAATACCTATCTATTTCTTGATTGTAAGGAATGGATCTAAATAAAAGTATAGATAAAGCAGGATTTTTTATTTAAAAATAAGAATTTTATCTTCTCACATGATTCGTTTTATTTATATTTAGGATATATTTCTCCCAATTAAACCTACACAGTCAGATATTATACTGCCCCGAAAGACAGATTAATACCCTTCTATTGATTTTAAAGGGAGAAGCATGTACAACTCATTCTCCTAATCAGGTGTAGTATAGAGAATATTCAGATCATCTGGAAGGGACGATGAGTATATTCTCCAGTCTACCCGATTAGGTTAACGAATTGCAAAATTTATTTCTATAATTAAGTATAGAAGACATTTGATTTCGTCAATGAAAACAAATCAAATATCTACCTATTTTTTTTTTATTATAGAAATAACTCCTAAATAATGAATAAAACCTAATCTACTTCCACAGATCTTTCCCCTACCTCAGAAAGAAACTTAAATAGGGTTTAGATTATTCTGGGATCTAGACTCCCTACAGGGGCAAGCCCCTGTAGTTAATTACATCTCCTAAGAGAACACTCTCGATTTAAACGAAGACTAATTGATTCCAAAATTATATATAAATTTAATTAAATATTTGGGCTAATTTAAATTTTTCACGATCAGGCTTTAGATTATAGAGTTGAATTTATAAGAGTTAGAATTGATTAGAAGGAGGAACGTGCAGAGAGAAGTGTATACAATCTGGACTTACCACCTGCCTAGAGTGGGCTGCCAGCTAACAATCCTAATCACAATAATTTGCCGATGATGCAAGAGTTAAGGTAGCTATATCCTAGGAATCAAGGAATTTATTAAAGAATCTGAAAATAAATGCAAGGAGATATGCTTACAAAAACAAAAAATCTACTCGTATGCGAATGATGTATGAAGCAATTTATATATGAAAGAGCTGGTTTTATTAATATAATTTTCATCGGTTACACCCCAGAATTTGCAGTAAAGTAATGGTGGCCAAGACCCACCGACAACAAACCTGGATTCTAAGCCTATGAGAAAAATAGAATTAAATATAACTGCTTATGGTCTTCAGGCTCCGAGTATTCTATGAAATTCCAAAAAGGAACGTCCTTCTGAAGGAGGATATTACTTTTTGGAGCCCCATTTATATATTTATAAGCAGTTATCTTTAATTCTTTTACAGACTCTAGACGCTGTACAGACTCAATCTATATACAACAATTCTAGGAAATGAAAAGCAGTACATCAGATCCTAAAAACATTCTACTGTTGCAGTAATATAAAAGACAGGAAATAAAGCAGTTATATAATGATGCATGTTATGAGTGTGTTGTGTACAGTTATAAATGCAGGAAAGTAAAGACAGAAAAGTAAAGTACACGGCCCTCACTTTATTCACTCCGCTCTCTGGTGTACAGACAGAAAAGTAGATATGCATGCTAATGCAGTACAGAAAAGTAAGCAATCACACATAGGTGCCTTCTAGGCAAGACACTCGCAAGCAAACCACAACAATCCACCGGCCTAACTTAGGCTAGAGTTGGTTGTCCTAGCAAGCATCTAAGTGTGTGAAGAAAGCTGTGTGGCTTGGATAGGTCCTAATAGGTTTATTTGTTTAAATTACATGTATTATTAGGATTGATTTATTATAGATCAAATGAATTTAATTAAAATTTAAGTAAAGTATATTTTAATTTATTAAGAATTATTCCAATTTTGAATGTTGGAGTTATTTAATTTAGTTATGAAGAATCTATAGATTGATAATTCCCTAAGTGCAGGAAATCATCAATTTATAAATCCTAGGACTTTCAGAATAAATACCCGTCTTAGACAGAAGATAGGTATTTATTTTGATAATCCTTATAATTTATTAAGGAGAGAGAAAGGGACCTTATAAATGTAATATAACGTGCCCTCCCGAAGGAATCTAGCACGTCGTATAAGGTCGATGGTTTATTATTCTTTATTTGAAGATCTCCAAATCCAAATGGATTAGTGCCTTCCTAAAAGGAGTCAAGCACAATCCATAGGAGATCTCTTTGTTATTTAAATATTTTAAGGATCTTTAAAAGTCAAAACACCCAAAGTCCTCCAAAAGGAATCAAACTTTAGGTGTAGAAGACCCGAATTCGTTTAATCTGAATCAATTATCAAATTTGATTGATTAAGATAAATCTTAATCAATCAAATTATCTAATTAATTCAAATTAAAGGAATGTATAATTTAATTGAATAAATTAATAGATTTTAATTAATAGAATTCAAAAATTATTAAGAATTAAAGGTTTATTAAATTATTAAGGATTAATTAGGAGTTTAATTTAGACTTAATGAAATTTGGTGAACTTTGGATTTGTATTTTGATTTTAAAAGATTTGATATGTGTTTGAAAGTTAGTTAAGATAATTTGGAGTTGATTTAGATTTTAGGGATTTTTATTAGATTTATTGGATTTATTAGAACAAGAGAGAAGAGAGTCCTTAATCTATTAGTTGTTATAAGGTTGATTAGTGTCAAATCAAGGTGAATTTGGTTAAGAGGTCCATGAGGCTATGTTTTCTATGTTGGAGTTTCATCCCAAAAGGAATGTTTGTAGAGCTCACCTAAATTGATCTAAGTTTACTAAGACTCCTCCTTAATTATTGTCCTTAGTGTCACTAGGTTATAGGATATCAAATCAATATTTCTAACCCTTTTGGACACTAAATCTAAGCACACAATAAAGCAATCATGAACAATAAAGAAATGCACCTAATGTTCTATGGAGGGATTTTATAATAAAATATTTCAATCATAGGTTAGATGATAACCTATAGACTCAAACAATTTATCATATAAAGGAATAGATATATGAAATTGGATTAAGTTTATTAGAGATATATGTAAAATATATCCTTATTGAAATTAATCCAATTCCATAGTATGATCATATATATTTTATTGATTCTTTAAGCTAGATTAACATGCATTTGAAAGTAAAATTTAATTAAACTATATATGATCATGGACCTAAAATTATTTTCAGTGAAAGTATAACTTTACACTGCCTCCATAAAACTCTAACATGCTTTGATTTGGATTTAAATTGAGTTATTTATAAATTTCCAAAAATCTAGGTCTAATTTTAACCTAGATTTTTATAAATTCATAAATTGAGGAATATTGCATCAAATGAACTCAAGAAAAACACAGGACATCAATCCTAAGCCTCATTACATCTCTGCCAAATTTCAGCCAAAAATAACTTTTATATTTTTATTTAAAAATAGAATAAATATTTCAGTATTATTGAAATTATTAAAAATATATGACTCAAAATAATTTTTTCCTATTTTTATAATAAAATACTTGCAAATATGAACAAAACAAGCCTAAGAACTCCAAATTTGGACAAGAAATGAAATTCCTATGCAATTTTGAAGTTCTGAGGGTTTTCTGGAATTATTTAAAACCCAGTCAAACGGCGGCGACGACCGGGACACGCAGCGCACGCGAGTGTGGCCACGCGGATGGCGGCGGTCATCTGGGACCCGCCACTTATCCAGCGCGGCAGAGTTCTGGGCCTTCGGATCTACCGCGGTTCTGATCTAACGGTCGAGATTAGATCCCGCGGCTCAGCTCGATGCAGATCAAGCTAGCGGTCGAGATCTCGCCCGTGGTTTGGATTAACGACCCAGATTTAGCCTACCAACAATCTGGCTAAACCGGGGTCGAAACTGAGCTTGAATAGGGTTTAATCGTGGCCGTTGATCACGATAGAACGGATCCAACGGCCGACAGCTTATCTTCTTCCTTCGTCCAGACCGAGAACCCTAAGTTCGTTTTTGACTTCGTTTTCACAAAATACTAAACCAAATACCATAAAATTTTAGACAGAGGCGTACTGGGACCTAAGGAAGAGTGGGGAGGTATTTTCTAAGCTTTTGATGCAATTTTTAAAGAGTTAATTAACAACCTATGAAAACGTCTAGGGTTGAAGATTTCTCACCGAAGAATGGATCGATTTAGTTGATTCTTTCACGGTTGAATTTGTAGGTTGTCCACGTGTTGATCTCCTTCAGGCGTCAAGCTCGGGGAACCACTGGAAGCGGAGCTAGGGAGGTTTGGACGGAGTTGGCTCTCGGTCAACCACAGATCTCACCGCCGATAAGCTCCAAACAGTGGAAAATGATTGAGGAATGGACGTAGAGCTCAGAGGAATCAAGAAGAAAACCTAAAAGCTCTGGGGAAACTCTGGAATGCAAGATGGCTTGGTAATGAGGATTCCCGCCTCTCTTGCCTTATTCCAGCTGTGGGAGCTCGCTTGGACGGGTAGGATCGCTCAGAGAGACGTCCCAGATGTGAGACATCTGGTTCTGGCCGTTAGAGGAGCAGAGAGAGTGGCTGCCTCATGTGAAAGAGACATGGAGTCCTTTTTCAAGTGGAGGGGACCACGGATCATTAGGGCTAAGCTGGAGATAAAACAAACGGCTGGAAGGGGTCTTGCTGGTTTCAGGGAAGATTCTGGAGACATCCCCATGGGCTGGATGGGCCTGAACTGGGCTGAATCGAATTCCATGGGTCGGGTTGACCACTAGAGTTCATTAGAGCTCTAGTTGACCTGTTGACTGGTCAAAGAGGGTCAAGCCAGCTGAGGTGGCATTTGGACAAAGCTAAGTGTATGTTTCAATGGCTGGATGAGCCAAGTTTAGGCTGGGTTCATTGGATTGAAAAGTTTGACTAAAGGAATGATTCTTTAAGCCTTGAGTTTGACTGATTTGATTAGTCAATTCAGTCAATAGTTGATGAGATAGCATCTAAGTAGTCCAAATGAGCTGGTTGAATGCTTTATAGAAGGTTCAAATGTCTACATGCTTTGTATGACTAAAAGGGGTTTTATAAAGTGGGATTTGACCCTGGTTACTTGGGTTGACCAAGTCAACTTGACTTGGGTGGATTGGGTGGTAATCAAAGAGACTTAAAGGATATGATTAAGCTGGTCTGAAGTTTAGGAGGGGATTAATACATTGAATGGGTTGAAATGACCTATTCTAAACCTTAAAGGAGAATTAGGTTAACTAGATTGACTGGGTCAACTAGGTTGACCTAGAGTATAGGTCTAGGCTAGATAAATTTGATTAGACATTTAGAGTTTAATGAGGGTAAGTTTCAGGATTTTAAAAGTTTGTTGGGGTCAAAAGGGCTTTTAGACCAAAACTGGTTGACTTAGTCAACCAGTTGAATTTAGGGTCTGGAAATGGATTGAACAAATTCAGAACATCATTTTGAGTTTATTGAATATGGTCCTAAGGTCTGGAGAGATCAATTTGGTCAAAATCACCATTTGAAACCCTTAAGGGCCTTCTTGGGTCAACTCTGTTGACTTGGTCAACCAGGTTGACCCAGGGGTTGGGAATGAGTTGAACAGGTTTGGTTTGGCATTTGGAATTTGCTGGAAGTGGTTGCATTCAATTTGGAGCTCATTTGGTTTGAAATCACTGTTTGGGCCATATGGGGGTATTTTGGTCATTTTGACCCCTGGCTAAATAGGGGTCAAATTGAGCCAGCCTAGAGGCAGTTTAATGTTTAGGGAGTCAGGATTGAAGGTCTGAAAGTGATTAGAGACTTTGGGGAGGTCTCTAAGGCCAGGGTCTAGTTAAGGACAGGTCTAGTGGCATGGGCTGTAAATATTTGAAGGTTTTACAGCCTTTGGATTCTAATTTAGTAACTGGGGTTAGAGAGCTCAGAATGGGCTCAAATTTGGAGGGCTGACACTAGAGACATGCCCCATCAGTATGAAACTGACAGAGTTTGAAACTGAGTTCATTTCACTGGGTTTTAAGATTCTAAAATATTTGCTGGAAAAGGCCTTTAGGACCAAGCCTTAGAACCTTGGATTTGGGTCTGGATTTGAGTGGGTTTGGATTGGATTTAGGATCTTATTGAAGACCTCATACAAAAATGAGGTCAACATGTGGTAATTTTGTTAATTTACTCTGACATCAGTTGTAACAACTCAAACTCTTAAATATCGAGATATTGTCTGTTTTGACTTATGGGCCTCACAGTTTTGTCTCGTTGGTGTAACTTCTCAGAAGGTCATCCATCCCACGATTTCTTCTGGATGAGCAGACTTAACTACATAATTTCTTAATGAAATTCTAATCATTATATAAATAGTCGCCTTGATGTTTAAGAGTTTAACTTATTTTACTTAAGGGGTTTCACACTTTACACTTGCAAAACTTTCATCGCATAACTTTATGTATGTTATAGAAATAATGATTTTGTACGTTTAGATATTTTTCTTTAAAATTCTACACCAAAAATTTTGGAAATTATATTATTTTAATTGATTGAAAAATAATATTATATTATAAGTAAAGCTTCAAGATAATGTTATGAATTATCTCTCGTAATTTTGTTATGTTCTAAAATAATACATTTTTGCTCTAAAGTATATTTAGTTGTCTATCTTTATGAAGTTTTTTTTTTTGGGAAAAATTTGGGGCAATGCCCTTTCATATATCAAAAAAGATTGCAAGTAAGAAAAACAGAATTATAACTCCAATTCTCAAATAAAGGAGAAATGAAGTTCTAATGAAAGCAAAATTACATACTGAAAACAAAGAAAACAGAATGGCTCAAGAGCCAAAAGGACTCAGGCAGTTCTGCCAATACACGAAATGGGTCAGTTCACGAATGGGTCTGAGCATAACAAATACCCCTGGTTGCCAAATGACCGTCCAAGGGGTAGCTAATAAATTAGCATTCATCATCGTCCTTTCAAAAAAAACCACCTAGGCATCCTGTAAGAGAGACAAAAATTACAGGCACCTAAAAAAAAATGAAGCAAAAACATCAACAACAAGTTCATTCCTCAGGCAGCAAACATCATCCAGCCCACTTCTCTTAATAGTGCTTCCAGTGTCACGACCCGACCCGACGGGGATGGATCCCGCCCGAGACGGATCGCGACGGAGCTATTCATCCATATCCAGGATCTGGCTTTGGATTAGGTTACTGAACTGATCTTCCAAATACTTAACTCAACAAACACACACTGAATAACAGAGCTACTAAAATCATCAAATGCAGCGGAACAAAATATCTATCTTTTCATTTCCTCAAAAATAATCATCTACAGAACAGTACATGGCTTTCAACAGAAAGAAAGACAGAACAGAAAAGCCATGACTGTACAAAAATCAAAAAGTACAAAAGTACCTATACTGATCAGACTCTGAACTCCAGTCCTGAACTTCCTTTCCTTCCCAGAACCTGAAAACCACCAGAAAGCAAGGGTGAGCTCAACAGCTCAGCAAAGCAACAAACCACCAATCCAAATTCTCAGAAACCAAAACCAACTCATCAGACAAAAATCAGATCAGAAATCGGAACAGAATCGGAAATCAGAACTTATACGGACAGATATCAAAGCAGAAACAGAATCGTACAGATCAGATCACATAACAGGATAAATCAACGGAGTTAGAATTATACAGAAATCAGAAATCAAATTCGCAGATCATATCATATCAGAATCACAATTTCGTAGCTAAATGCCCTGACACTGGCGGAATCTCTACGGATTCCGGCCCCTTATGCCTCCCTTCCCAGACACTGACTGAATCTCATAGGATCCAGGCCCCTTATGTCTCCCTTTGTGCTCACGGCACCAAAACAGATGTGCTTATAGCACCAGAACAGAATTCATCAGATCCGGAACAGAACAGATATCAGATTTCAGATTTCCCATTTCACTAACTGAATCTCATAGGATTCAGGCCCCTTATAACTCCCTTTTTATAGCTTATACACATAGCATTTCAATTCAGAAGAAATCCGAACAATTCAGAAATTACCCAAAAATCGGGCAGCACAACGGCAGTATACAGAATTTACACAAAATTTCCTGCAAAGAAAATTTATCGAATTCGCACAGAATATAGATAATCATATTCCAGAACATTTATTCTACTGCACAGAGCATTTACAATTTCACAGAAAATTGTAGTCTACGAAAAACATCGCCGAATCAAAAATACTCGGACAAAAATCTTCGGAAAATAACCAAAATGTGCACACTCGGCACGTCAACAACATACAGAAACTTACGCGGTAAAAACTGAACCAATCAAAAGATACGGACGAAAAACCGTAACGAAAATGAAATCCGGACAGAAAATACCGCCAACCGCGACGGAACTGAAAATTGAGAAAGACGGAATGTGCCTTACCTCGTGCACAGCAAAATCCTCAACAGTCACTTCGATCGAAAATGGCTCCGCGTCTTCCCGAAATCAACTTTTCCAAATTCTTCTTTTTCTCTCTCCTCAGACGAAAAATCAGATATTTTAATTTGATTTTCTCTCTCTTCCAAAACGACTGAATCCCTTAAGTAATCCTCATATCGGCCCGGCCGATCGCCAGATCGTCCTAGACGATCAGACCAAACAAGATCATCCTGGCCGATACTCCAGGGCGATTGCACGGCCGATCCTTATGAACAGTTACATCGTCCTGGACGATATCCAGATCGTCCCGGGACGATCCGACCAAATGGATCGTCCTGGATAGCTCACAGGGCGATGATCCGGCCGATACTTGTGAACAGTGCAATCAGCCTGGCCGATGTACTCGATCGGCCTGGACGATGCCTACAGGAATCACCTGGAACACTTCTGGGTAAATTCTGGAACTCTTTTTCCACTGATCGTCCCAGGACGATCCCAGATCGTCCTGGACGATTCTGGAGCAGATCGTGATATTACAATCTCCCCAACTCAGAAAAATGTCATCCTCGACATTATCCAATCCAAACTCAGTCAAAACAAGTACGGGTACGACCGTCTCATATCAGACTCTTTTTTCCAAGTTGCTTCTCGTGCAGTCCGGTGCTTCCACTGGACTTTAACCATCGGAATCTCTTTATTTCTTAACTTTCGGACGTCGTACGCCAAAATAAGCTCTGGCTCTTCCTTGTACGCCAGATTCTCCTGAATCTCAACCTCGTCAGTAGATATCTTCTTCCCAGAGTCTGAAACCCACTTCCTCAGAGTGGATACGTGAAACACATTATGCACATCAGGCATAGAATCAGAAAGTAATAGGCGATAAACAGCTTTTCCAATTCTTTCCAAAATCTCAAACGGTCCAACATACCTTGGACTAAGCTTGCTTACATGACCAAATCTGCTCACACCTTTCATCGGGCTGACTTTGACATACACAAAGTCACCGACTTGAAACTCAACAAATCTGTGCTTCTGATTATAATACTTCTGCTGACGGTCTTGAGCCGTTTTCAATCTTTCTCTTATCAAACTGATCTTCTGAGCAGTTTCATCAGCAAAAGTGGCCCCCAAAGCCAGTCTATCTCCGACCTCCGTCAGAGTCAAAGGAGTACGGCACTTCCTGCCATACAGAGCCTCGTACGGTGCCATACCGATACTTGACTGAAAACTGTTGTTATAGGCAAACTCAATTAGCGGAATATGATCTTCCCAGCTTCCGCTAAAGTCCAGAACACAAAGTCTCAACAGGTCTTCCAATACCTGAATAGTCCTCTCAGACTGCCCGTCGGTCTGAGGATGAAAGGCTGTACTGAAATGCAATTTCGTACCCAAGCCTTGCTGAATGCCTTTCTAAAGTCTGGAAGTAAAACGTCCATCTCGATTAGAAACAATCACGCGAGGCACACCGTGCAATCTGACTATCTCCTTCACATATATCTGTGCCAAGCGATCAACTGAATCCGTCTGTCTGATCGGAAGAAAATGGGCTGACTTTGTCAATCGATCCACAACTACCCAAATAGCATCGTGTCCTTGTCTAGATCGAGGAAAACCCATCGCAAAATCCATTGTTACCTCTTCCCATTTCCACTCAGGGATAGGCAACGACTGCAACAGTCCACCTGGTCGCTGATGCTCTGCCTTCACCAACTGACAGGCTTCCCATCTTGACACAAACTCCGCCACATCCTTCTTCATCCCAGGCCACCAGAACAAAAGCTTCATATCAGCGTACATCTTACCACTGCCTGGATGAACAGTGTAGCCAGAATGATGAGATTCATACAGAATCTCCCGCCTCAAATCTCCAAACACAGGTACCCACAACCTGTTCTTACAGAAAATAGCACCAGAATCAGAAATTCGAAGTTCAGGAGTCTTACCAGATCCAATCTGAGCTATCAACTTCGAATAATCAAAATCTGACTTCTGGGCTTCTTGAATCCGTGCTTCCAAAGAAGACTGAATACTCATCTGAGTCAACTCCAAATCACTGGAGGAAATCACCTCCAACTGCAATTTTTCCAAATCACGAATCAGAAAGTCATCACAGGTAAGCTGAATACCTGATAATCCAGAAGACTTCCTGCTCAAAGCATCTGCTACCACATTCGCCTTTCCAGGCTGATACTGAATAGTCAGGTCATAGTCCTTGATCAACTCGAGCCACCTTCTCTGCCTCAAATTCAGATCCTTCTGAGTAAAAATATACTTCAGGCTCTTATGATCAGTAAAAATCTCACATCTGACGCCATACAGGTAATGACGCCAAATCTTCAAAGCAAAAACAACTGCAGCTAACTCCAAATCATGTGTCGGGTAATTCTTCTCATGTGGCTTCAACTGTCTCGAAGCATAAGCAATTACCTGACCATGCTGCATCAGGACACATCCCAGTCCTTTCAGTGAAGCATCACTGAACACCTGAAAACCTTCCATACCTGATGGAAGTGCCAACACTGGAGCTGAAGTCAAACACTCCTTCAGTCTCTGAAAACTAGCTTCACACTCCGGTGTCCAAACAAAAGGAACCGACTTCTGAGTCAGTCTCGTCAGAGGAGTCAAAATCTGCTAAAATCCTTTCACAAACTTCCTATAATATCCGGCCATGCCTAAGAAACTACGTACCTCAAATACCGTAGTCGGCCTTGGCCAATCAGCAACCGCCTGAATCTTCTGGGGATCCACAGAAATACCTTCTCCGCTAATCACATGCCCCAGAAAAGAAATACTCTTCAGCCAGAATTCACACTTGGAGAACTTGGCATACAGCTGATGCCTCCTCAAAGTCTCCAACACAATCCTCAAATGTCTGGCATGATCATCCTCAGATGCAGAATATACCAAAATATCGTCGATGAAGACGATCACAAACTGATCCAAATACTCCCTGAATACTCGGTTCATCAGATCCATGAAAATAGTGGGCGCATTGGTTACCCCAAAAGGCATAACCAAAAACTCGTAGTGCCCGTACCGAGTACTGAAAGCTGTCTTCACCACATCAGATTCCTTTACCTTCACCTGATAATATCCGGATCTCAAATCAATCTTCGAAAATACCGAAGATCCGGAAAGCTGATCAAACAAGTCGTCAATCCGAGGCAAAGGATACTTGTTCTTGATCGTGACCTTGTTCAAATTTCTGTAATCAATACACATATGGAGTGTACCGTCCTTCTTCTTCACAAACAGAACAGGTGCTCCCCAGGGTGAAACACTAGGGCGTACAAAACCTCTGTCAACCAACTCCTGAAGCTGAACTTTCAACTCAGAAAGTTCTTTCGGTGCCATCCTGTACGGAGCTTTCGATATAGGAGCTGTACCCGAAAAAACATCGATAGAGAACTCCACATATCTATCTGGAGGTAAACCAACCAACTCCTCAGGAAAAACATCCACAAACTCCCGTACCACTGGGATCTCAGAAACAGAACCAACCTCTAGGTTCAAATCCCGCACTGAAGCCAAAAATACTGGGCATCCCTTCTTCCACATCCTGCTCACCTCCAACGCAGAAATCAGACTGGAGAGAACACCTCGTAATCCCTGAAATACAATTCTCTCTCCAGCCACAAGCAAACTCACTTGCTTCTTCAGACAGTCTATCTGAGCCTCATACTGACTCAACCAATCCATTCCCAGAATCACATCATACGAAGAAATCGGCAATTGAATCAAACTCGATTTCCACTTCTTGCCAGAAATCTCAATCTCACACAAACAAAACTGTCGAGCAATCAATGGATTCCCAGCCGGTAAAATCACAGACAAAGAAACCGGTAAAACCATCGAATCCAAATGTAAAATCTCAAAACAGTGCTCGGACAGAAAAGAATGACTCGCTCCAGAGTCAAACAAAACACGACAGAGCTGATCAGAAATGTAAACCGTACCTGTCACAACATCCGGAGCATCACGAGCCTCCTGCTGACTCAAGCTGTAAACTCGTGGCTGAACTGGAACAGGAGCTGAAGCAACAGAACTACTCTGCTCCCTCTGAACAGTAGGTGGTCTCCGTGGTGCAGAACTAGAACCACCACCTCTACCAGTAAATCCCTCAGGGCGTGGAGGAACAGTCCTCGGTCTTCCTGCTGCTGAACCAACAGGTCTGACTAAGCCCTCAGATCGCTGCTCAAAACGCTGATCAAATTCAGCCTGTGGACATTCTGCAATCCTATGTCCCGGCTGACCACATCTGAAACAAAGACCAGCTATCCTGTAGCACTGGCCATGGTGTCGCCGTCCACAACTCTGGCACACAGGTGCCATACTGACAGATCCAGAACTAGTCGTACTGGTAGCAGTACCAGACGATCCTCCGCTCCTCCTGGAATCTCTCCTGGAATCTCCAGATCCAGATCCAGAAACAAATCTCCTCTTCCCAGAGGAACCACTGCCAGAAGTCTCACCTCCAAACCTCTTCCTACTCGCAGTCCACCGCTGCTGAGTAGCCGTCATGTCATTCTCAATCAGATGAGCTCGCTCCACAAGCTCAGAGAAATTAGTGATCCTGAATGGTATCAAAGGCTGCCTCAAAGTGTCTCGTAAGCCTCTTAGAAACCTGTAGCACCTCTCAGCAGAAGTGCTAACCAGCTGCGGAGCGTATCTGGCCAATGCAGTAAACTCAGCCTCGTACTGCATCACCGTCTTGCTCCCCTGAACCAGCCTCAGAAAACTCTCCTGCATCTGCTGTCGTGCAGAAGGGGGAACAAACCAGTCTCGGAATACTTCAGTGAACTCTTCCCAAGTGATCAAAGAGTTCAGTCTACCCTGAAATCTGGCTGCCTGCTGGCCGTCCCACCAGTGCTCAGCCTCTCCGTCCAACAGAAAAACAGCTAACGGAACCTTCCTGTTTGCAGGACACTGCATCCCGTCAAAAGTCTTTTCCAATCTCCTCAGCCACTCCTCGGCTGCTCTGGGCTCAACAGCTCCCTCAAATCTCGGAGGCTTCAACCTCAAAAATAACTGCAGGTGTCGATCAATGTCCTCAGATCTAACAGTAGAAGCTCTGCTCTGAGTCTCGCTCATCATCTGAGCAACAAGTGAAGCAAACTGAGACAGCGTATCAGCACCGACCACTGGGGCTGTACTCCTCACTGGTGCTGCCTGATCGGCACTCTGACCGTCTGTCATGTCTGGGTCTGGCTGATCCATACAGAAAAATCCAGAAAATCCGGAAAACTATCACAAAAACAACACAAAAACAACACAATAAAAGCCAAACGACCCAAAACTACCTCCCAGACAGACTTACTGATCACTTCCTAGAGCTCTGTTTCACAATTCAACCAGTTTCCAAAACCAGTGCTCTGATACCACAAAAGCTTGTCACGACCCGACCCGACGGGGATGGATCCCGCCCGAGACGGATCGCGACGGAGCTATTCATCCATATCCAGGATCTGGCTTTGGATTAGGTTACTGAACTGATCTTCCAAATACTTAACTCAACAAACATGCACTGAACAACAGAGCTACTAAAATCATCAAATGCAGCGGAACAAAACATCTATCTTTTCATTTCCTCAAAAATAATCATCTACAGAACAGTATATGGCTTTCAACAGAAAGAAAGACAGAACAGAAAAGCCATGACTGTACAAAAATCAAAAAGTACAAAAGTACCTATACTGATCAGACTCTGAACTCCAGTCCTGAACTTCCTTTCCTTCCTAGAACCTGAAAACCACCAGAAAGCAAGGGTGAGCTCAACAGCTCAGCAAAGCAACAATCCACCAATCCAAATTCTCAGAAACCAAAACCAACTCATCAGACAGAAATCAGATCAGAAATCGGAACAGAATCGGAAATCAGAACTTATACGGACAGATATCAAAGCAGAAACAGAATCGTACAGATCAGATCACAGAACAGGATAAATCAACGGAGTTAGAATTATACAGAAATCAGAAATCAAATTCGCAGATCATATCATATCAGAATCACAATTTTGTAGCTAAATGCCCTGACACTGACGGAATCTCTACGGATTCCGGCCCCTTATGCCTCCCTTTCCAGACACTGACTGAATCTCATAGGATCCAGGCCCCTTATGTCTCCCTTTGTGCTCACGGCACCAAAACAGATGTGCTTATAGCACCAGAACAGAATTCATCGGATCCGGAACAGAACAGATATCAGATTTCAGATTTGATCTCATTTCAGATTTCCCGTTTCACTAACTGAATCTCATAGGATTCAGACCCCTTATAACTCCCTTTTTATAGCTTATACACATAGCATTTCAATTCAGAAGAAATCCGAACAATTCAGAAATTACCCAAAAATCGGGCAGCACAACGGCAGTATACAGAATTTACACAAAATTTCCTACAAAGAAAATTTACCGAATTCGCACAGAATATAGATAATCATATTCCAGAACATTTATTCTACTGCACAGAGCATTTACAATTTCACAGAAAATTGTAGTCTACGAAAAACATCGCCGAATCAAAAATACTCGGACAAAAATCTTCGGAAAATAACCAAAATGTGCACACTCGGCACGTCAACAACATACAGAAACTTACGCGGTAAAAACTGAACCAATCAAAAGATACGGACGAAAAACCGTAACGAAAATGAAATCCGGACAGAAAATACCGCCAACCGCGACGGAACTGAAAATTGAGAAAGACGGAATGTGCCTTACCTCGTGCACAGCAAAATCCTCAACAGTCACTTCGATCGAAAATGGCTCCGCGTCTTCCCGAAATCAACTTTTCCAAATTCTTCTTTTTCTCTCTCCTCAGACGAAAAATCAGATATTTTAATTTGATTTTCTCTCTCTTCCAAAACGACTGAATCCCTTAAGTAATCCTCATATCGGCCCGGCCGATCGCCAGATCGTCCTGGACGATCAGACCAAACAAGATCATCCTGGCCGATACTCCAGGGCGATTGCACGGCCGATCCTTATGAACAGTTACATCGTCCTGGACGATATCCAGATCGTCCCGGGACGATCCGACCAAATGGATCGTCCTGGATAGCTCACAGGGCGATGATCCGGCCGATACTTGTGAACAGTGCAATCGGCCTGGCCGATGTACTCGATCGGCCTGGACGATGCCTACAGGAAATCACCTGGAACACTTCTGGGTAAATTCTGGAACTCTTTTTCCACTGATCGTCCCAGATCGTCCTGGACGATTCTGGAGCAGATCGTGATATTACATCCAGTCAGATAAAAGTGAGGATAAACTAGCCTCCACAAATTCTCACAATACTTAGGAGCAGGTAATATACAGCTTTCCCTCCAAACAGCATTATGGTATAATCCCATAAGATATCCATCCCATGACATGTAAGAGACCCAGTGAATAACATTCAAACAGGCGAACATGAATAGCTTCAGCATATGAAATTTATGGGTCCTCAATGGCAGAGAAAAACTTAGTAGCACAAATGCAATTTTTGTTTTACAAGACTTCCTTTTTTCCATTTGTTTAACTTCATAAAAACTGCCCGAATAACTTTCCTCTTTAAAGAAGTAACACACAAAGCATTATCACTAAATTTCCTGGAATTACGTTCATTCCAGAGATAATAGACAGCAGCATGAAGAATAAGGAGAGTGGCATTTCTAATGTCTTTATCATTGTAGAGACCATAAATAAAGTGAAGAGCTTGCATAATATTATGTCTCAGGTAGAAGTTACTAATTTGAGGAATGAGCATAGTAATGAGCTGAAAAGAGTAGTCACACTCAAACAAGATGTGAGAGGTTTTCTCCAGGTGACTATGGCATAGGGGACAAGAAGTGTCCTCAATACTGATATTCTTGTACACCAAAGCTGCAGCAGTTTTAAGCCCATTGTTTATAGCAATCCAAGTATATGAGGAATACCTAATGGAATGGATTTTGTGTCATACTAAATTATACCAGTCCACATCAAAATCAGTAAAATATTCCTTATAAAAATCCTTAAAGGTGGCATTCTCATTGTTTTCCCAGGTGATGTGGTAGTAACTGCTATGATATATAGGAATAATGTAAATGAGATTTTTAATAGTAGTACTAAGTGAAGTGGGGAGAGCCCAAGCACCATCATTAATCCAGTTTGCCAGAATATCATTAGCCCCATTAACAAGAGAAGAAGCTTGCCCAGAAAGCATAGAGGAAAGATTATCATTTATGACCCAATGATCCCAAAAACAGTCAATGGGACTGTTCGGACAGACCTTAAAACAGAAATTCCTTTTGAACAAGTCTGCAGTGCTACAAATATTCTTCCAGTAACCCGAACTGAAGGAGGGGCAAGGTTTCCAAGGGGAACAATATCTAGTTTTCAACCAACTAGATAGAGGGGACTGTGTATTATAAAGTCTAAGAATAGTCTTACAGTTATAGGCAGACCTAAGAGCTTGAAGAGAGGCTATACCCAGACCCCCCATAGTGATAGGCTTAGTAGTAGAGCTCCAAGAGATAAGATGCAGATTTTTGGACTGAGGATGTCCCTGATATAAGAACTTGGAGCAAGCTTTATTTATGGTTTTCAAAACAGTTTTAGGAATGTAGGAACCCCGTATCCAATATGCCACCAAATTGGAAATTGTATATTTTAAGTACTGCAACCTACCTGCAAAAGAAAATAGCTTTGCTTTCCATCCAGAAAGCATGTTAGTAACTTTTTCGATCAAGGGGGAGAAGTCAGAAACCTTGAGCCTACCTAAGGAAATAGGTAAGCCCAAGTAGGAATATTGGTGGAGCAATTAGAGATTTCAAGAGCTTGAGAAAGAGAGGTAATATAATTTGCATTAGTGGGAAAAAGAAGATAACTCTTACTGAGATTGAGGTGAAGGCCCGAAACAGAAGAGAAATGCTCCATAATTTTGCCCAAATTTTCACAGTTTGTTATGTCTACCTTCCCAAATACCACGAGGTCATCAGCGTATGTAAGGTGGGACAATTGAAAATTATCCATTTTAAAACCTTCAAAGGAATCCATTTGAGAAGTGTCGTCAATAAGACATGAGAGAGCATCCATTATGATGCAAAAGAGGTACGGACTTAGTGGACAACCTTGTCTCAATCCAGATGAAGATTTGAAAAAACCGTGAAGTCCACCATCAATGCATATTGAAAAATGAGTATTGTTGATACAAGCTTTTATTCAGTTAATGAAGATGGGAGGGAACCCCTTTTGATCCATCCTAGCAAAAAGAAAATCCTTTGAAATAGTGTCAAATGCCTTCTGAATATCCAATTTAGCACAAAAATTTTTTCCCCAATTCCTCTTGTTAGCAAAAACAACAATCTCTGCCGCTAGAATAGAATTTTCATTGGATAATCTGTTGGAAATGAAAGCTGCCTGACTTTTATGTATGATATCATTCATGTAAGGTTTCATTCTAGTAGCAAGAATCTTGGCTATAATCTTATGGAAAACATTACACAAGGAAATAGGCCTATAATCTTGAATGGAATCTGCATGTGTCTTCTTGGGAATAAGAGCTAAGGCAGTGGCTTTTGCCCTGTTAGGGAGATAATTTTTTATGAAAAAGGACTTTACAGCAATTCAAACAATTGGTCCAGTAATGGACCAAGTGGTTTTGTAGAAGCCAAAATTAAAATCATCAGGCCCCGGGGCAGAAGAGTTACAACCAGACTTAATAGCATTATAGATTTCAACATTGGTAACAGGAGAAGTAAGGGAAGAAATAGCCTCATCCTGTAATTTTTTTCCATAAGGAATGTTGCTCAAATCGGCAAAAGGAGGCTTAGGAGAGTTGTAAAGAGCTTTGAAGTGGTTGATAATACCTTGAATGTTTGAAGCTTGAGACAAATCATTGTTGCAAACTGAGGAGTGAAGTATGCTTAGATTTTGAGAGTTCCTCCTTTGAATCCTTGAATAAAGGAATTTTAAGTCTTCTTTTCCATTTGTTAACCACTTTACTTTAGAACGTTGAATGATCCAGTTGGCTCTCATAGAGTTATAAAAAGCATAATCCATGTTAATCTTTTTGAGTTGACCACAAAGATTAACATTGAGAGGGTCCATGTTTACTTGTAGCTGAAGTTGTTTTTGCTTGGAGGAGAGATAAGAGCACTTTGAGTCTAAGTGGGAAGAGTTAACCCAGCTTTTGAGTTTGATTTCTTTCTTCAATAATTTGAGCTTGTGGTAGAGGGAATTATGGGGTTCCCTTGGGAAGGGGATGCAAATATCGAAATCAAAATATCCCAAAATTCAGGGATTCTGCATCAAAAATTTTTTAACATAAATCTCTTACTAGTGGATCTCTCCAGCTTAGATTGGAGAATGAGAGGTGTGTGATCGGAAACCAGACTGTTGCTAACATTGTAAAAGGAAGTTGGATGAGCAGAAATCCAAAAGTCGTTGACAAGCACACGGTGTAGCTTAAGATGAATAGGATTGCCTATCCTTTGGTTAAACCAAGTGAAGTAATTGCCAGTGGAAGGTAGATCCTCTAGATGTGCATCAAAGATAAAGGAGTTTAAGGGGGCCAGCTTAGTAGAGGTGATAGCATTACCACCTGACTTTTCTGAAGGGAATCTACAGTAATTAAAATCCCCAAAAACTGCCCAAGGCAGTCCACTATTCGATGAAAGAAGCCTTAACTCTTCCCAAAGTGAGTTACATTCCACATAATCATTTGAAGCATAGACTACATAAATCAGAAAAGGTGGCATATTTCCGTTGCAAACCATACCAGTAATAACTTGCTTAGAAATGAAGGTGGGGGAGCAAGAAACCTTACTGGCATTCCATTTAATCCATATCCGTCCCGGAGAAGTAGAGTGAAAGTTGTGACAACTCAACTCATTGTCAAAAATCTTGTGAGTGGAACAAAACCATGGGTCTTGGAGATTATGTTGGAGAATACGATTTTCAAGTAGACAAAAAATGTCAATGTCGCGGTCCTGGACCACTTTCTTACTGCACAAAACTTTATCAGGGTTGTTGAAACCCCTGATATTCCAAACCATAATATTTGGATGGGTCATGGAAAACTATTTAGACTTAGGACCTTTCTTAGCGCTCTTCCCCCTAGTGTTTCTGAGGGGTTGAGAATGAGAGGCATTATTTGGTTGTGAGGAGTTGGGCTTAGAACTAGAGGGAGGAGAGAATTTTCCCTGGTCAGTTTGCAGATGCCAAGCGGAAGAGGCATTGTCAGGCTCAATTATGGAAGCAGAATCAGAATCTGAAAGATTTTGCAGTAAAGAAAAATTGTTGGGGGAAGACGTATTCAGAGGTGCTGGGTTGATAAGAGGAGTGGGGAAATTGGAGGAAGAGGTGGTTGGTTGTGAAGGGGAATTTAGATTCGGTATTATCACAGAGTCTGATTGAATACGAGAGACATCCATATTAATATGAATGTCTGAGTCATGAGCGGTCTCCGTGGGGGTGTTATCAATTGTAGTAGCATTGATAAGGGAGTTAGGTTCTGGTTTTGTGGGAGCAGAGAGATTGGAGGAGTTGGACCGGAGCAAAGTAGTGGCATCTTGAGTTTGAGATTTATCAGGACGGGGCTCCGCAGAGGACATGGGAGTAGGTAGGATTCGCTTGGGATTTTTGGAAGGTGGTCTTAGACGTCGACTGGTACTTCTTCCTCGGGGGCCAACAGGAGGAAGAGCAGGTTTGGGATTTGGGTTTGAAGGATAGACATCAGCTTGATGGTTGAATGATTTGCAGAAATCGCAAATAGAAGGGCACCATTCATACTGAATTTTTAGGTTGAAGAGTTTACCTTCCACTGAAATAGGAATGGAAGCATGATAAGTTGCAGAAGAGTCGATTTGGACACACACTCTGGCATATGTGAGTCTGAATTTGAAAGCTGTGAGAGCATCGACAGCAAGTGGAATACCGATTTTAGTGGCAATTTTTGAAATACCTATCAGGGTCCAGCAACAGAGCGGCAGATCATAGATTTTGAACCAAATTGGGACGTTAGAGTACTCTATTCTTTCAGGATTGAAGTGGGAAGACCATTTTTTGAAAATGAATGGTCTACCGAAGATAAATCAAGCTCCTTTTGTCCATACCATTTCATAATCCTCAGCACAAGAGAATTTAAAGAGGAAAAAACCTTCACTTAGCGATATCAGTTGGATAGTACCTTTGAGTTTCCATAGATTAGTAATAGCTTTGAGCAGAGCTTCATAATACGGCCTTTTACCGAGGGAGTATCCGACAAAAGCTAGGTTGTATTCCTCTACAGCTTCAGCAATGTCTTCGGTGGGAAAGTCAATAATTTCGTCAGGAGTGGGAAGTGTAGAAATATTGAACTCACTGGCTATCGGGGGATCCGAGAAGACTCTATCCCAAGGAAGGGGGCAAGAGGTTCCAGGATTAGGAAGAGGTGCAGAGGAGTTGGGTAGGGGAGGAAATGAGGAGGAGTAGGCGGAGGGATCCATAGGATCCCTCCAACGTAGGCGGCGGAGGAACTCAAAGTGGTGTGTCGCCGGGAGGGAGAAAGTCGCCAAACCCTAGCAGAGCACACGAAAAAAGGCCTTATGACGTATTTTGAAATTCTGAAGCTAGTTCATTTATATTTTAATTATTGCAATGAAATGAATCATGTGTTTATCTAATCGAATGGTGTAATTTTGATGAGTTTTGGGGTGGATGGAGAAAGTTTTGTTTTAGTGCTAAATGCATTTTCTAGTACTTACAGGCATGTTCTAGTGTTACATGCACATTATGTTCTTATAATTATTTAAATTCTATTTGATTGGAATTATAATGATCAAAATTTTATGAATTTTATCTGTTATGAGGCATAAGGTTTTATTTGATATGAATAATTTGTTTATTTGTTTTTCCAACATTGTTATTTAAATTCTTGATAATTGCAACTATTATTTTGCTCAACACAGTAATTTATTGCTTTTATCACTCAATTAAATGCTTAATAATAAATTTATTTGAAATTTAGCTTAGTAAAAGTGGTCTGCTAAGCTGTGTTAGCTCACAATTATTTGACCTTTTGTTTTACAGGGTCTAAGAGAAGGAAATGATCAGTTGAACAGTAGTGTCGAGATCTGATCCGAGTCTGCATATGTATTTCTTTTTATTTTTATTTTTATACAGAAATGACAAGTTCTTATTGCTATGTTATGTAGTTCAATATGTAATCATATATTGTAGTTATATATTTATTTTGACGATAAATTAAAAAAAAAAAGAATTTTATAGATGAGTTTATTTTTAATATATTAGATGTTATTAGTAGCTCTACAATTTTGATTGTATGTACTATTGTTGTATACACTTATTGCAAGTTTCTCTATGTTTTTAAAGATATGAGAAGACTTAATTCTTAGAAGATGCATTATTTTTATTCATTTAAGAAGGTCTTGAAATGTCCTTATTAATTAAGAGGTTAATATATTTCAACTGAGAGGCAAAATCTTATTTCTAACTCAAAGACTCAACTACGTCGTATTATATTTCTAACTAGATTAAGATCTCAAATATATCTCAAAGATATATAAAAGATTTAAGCTTCGTTTGAGACGATTTTCTTACTGCTTGTTAAAATAATTTTTTAATATAAAAATTAAATTTTAAAAAGCAATAAAAAAGTCGTCCTAAACTTAGGCTTCGTTTGGGACGGCTTTCTTAATGCTTCATAAAGCAACTTTCTAGTACAAAAATTAAAAATTTTGTACTAAAAAGCTAATTTAAGAAGCAGAAAGAAAGTCGTCCCAAATAAAGTCTTAGTCTCCTCAGAGAAAATTCTCACAAAATTGAATTGATATTGCAATAAGATGAAGAGTTTTTCTTTAATAAATTGATTATGAACATTCGTTAAGATTATATATATATATGGAGAAGTACATAAATGTAATTAAAACACGTGCAGGTGAAGGGCATTGGTGGGCCACCATGAAAAACGGTGTCAAGGGAATGATTGGCCTAACAGAGCCTGATCTGTAATGAAACGTGTTTCTCATGTTTCATATGAAACGGGCATTAAGAATCATGCGGTCTTAGCTAAGAACTTTTATTATATTTAGTGAACATACGCAGAGGAAGGTTCGGTTTTAGACAAAAAGCGCCAAAAAATTCGTTACAGGCGCGAAAAACTCGGTACAGACACTTTTTTGCCTAAAACCGAACTTTCCTCTGCGTACGTTCACTGGATAGAATAAAAGTTCCTTAGCTAAGGCCTAAGGTGGATAAAAAAAACTTAATAATAAATTATGAAATTTTATTCAACTAATAAATTATCTGATCGCTGTTAAAAACGGTATTTTCATAAAATATGGCACATTTTCTTTTTTGTGTTTTATTCTACTAATTAAAAATTAATTTGTAATAATTTATTATTTTGCCATATATTTCATTGTAAATGTCTTTATTATTTTTAAATTTATCTATACACTAAAATAGTAAAATTAGTTGGACAAGAATAATGTCTTGTAGAACTTCTTATCCTGACTCATCATAGATATCAATGTTTTAATTAAAAGATAAAATTACAATATAATTAAATGACAATAAAGAAAAATTAAGTATTAGTAAAAATAGTAAAAACACAACTTTTTGGGGGTTCCAATGCATACTTGAAGTTTTCACTTACTTACAAAGCTATTTTCAAAGGGAATTTTTAGGTGCTTCATAGAATACTTCTCATTAGATATTCACTCGTAATTACCTTTCATAGTTCATCAAAGTTCATACAGAAATCCAAAAACTTCTAATATTAATTTCATATTATTACTCATATTTATTTCATTAATATAAATGCAATGCAATGATTATAAAACATATGTGTTCCGATGCTTGCTTATAACTCTATTTTTATTTATGTCTCCTTTTGACCTCCCACACCCGCATATAACGAGTAGGGACATAATCAGAATAGAATAGTATTACGTAAACTCCCACACATGCTTTTAACAAGTGAAACCAGAATCCCTCCCATGTCTGCTACGCAGATGTGGCTACAATATAATTTTTATGGCTCTTGTAACATATCAGATAGTACACTTTTTCACATACTAGAATATCTTCAATATCATGCTATAAATAGTATAAATGCAAATGCAATAGTAACTAAATTATGAATTCAATTTAGAACTCAAATAATTCATGAATTGTCAATAAAAACCGCATTACATGTATAACATTATTCATATGAACATTTTAAGACTTCTATATAGCAATTGTAATTACCAAAAAGCCTCAATCGAACCATATACTAACAAATTTGCATAGGAAAGATCGAGTGATTAAAATCCAATTTCTTATAGTCAAAACATTCAGAGTAAAGTATGCAATAACATTATTAAAAGTCACTCAGTAAAAACTTCATAAAATTTGAAAAAAAAATTCATTTTTTATACATGAATTTTATAAAAACACTAGAATTGAAATCAGATATGAAAGTTCAGTAGTCTACCTTATGCTCTACAATATTTTAAACAGTCCTAACTGACGAATCTCAAGTTTTGGCCACCAAAACTCTCTCTCTCTCTCTCTCTCTCTCTCTCTCTCTCTCTCTCTCTCTATTTCCTCTCTTCTCCTCCCTTTCTCCTCTTCTCTTCTTTGGCATGGTGTCTGGGGTGAAATAAAATGTGGTAAATGGTATTGTAATACTTTAAATCCATTATTTTGACCTAGCATCATGGCGCTCAACTTCCCAGCATCGATGCGCTTTCAAAGAATTTTCTCAACTCTCCAAGAATCTCGCATGTGAAAGGCTCGGCGCCGCAGCACACATTATTTTTCTCCATTTTCCCAAGAGCTCATACCGCAGCGGTGCCAATCCTAGTGCTACGATGTCTATAAAATAATATTTTAACCTTGGATTTTCTCTTCTCCATTCCAATCCTTCATAACTTAAAGCCTCATTAAACATTCTAAAATTGATAATCACAAATCAAATCAAATACATATAAGTATGTAATTTAATTCACCTTAATTACCTTAGTTTCTCACGATGGATATTACACCCTTAGGGTAGGATGTCAATTAAGAAGATACTATGAGGGCTTTTTTTGTGCCCTTGTGTTAAACCCTTTATATTTTAACTTTTTTTTTTTTTTTTGACTTGGAGAAGTTGAAATCACAAACTGTCTTCATCAGAATATTTATAATGTCGTGTTTTAACTTTCCTAATTTTTTCATAATTTTTAGGCACTGTCAAAATTTCTTAAGAAATCGACAACTATCGATACAAGTGGAGTTTTGGGGACCATCAACTGTACGTTTTGTAAACCAATTTCACCAGAATATTCTAAATAAAATAAGTTAATTTATGATTATTTTCTATAATTTTTGGAGTACATAAAAGAATTTCTATGAATTTTCTATTGAAAATTAATTATAATAATAATATTATATATTATTTAATAATTAAAATAAAAGAATATCTCATTCCACTAATTTCTATTATTATAAAAAACTTGCTTTTTAGGTTTTTGCCCAAACAGAGATCGGATTAGAGGGAATTAGGGAAAAAGAGAAGGAGAGAGAAAGAGAAATTCAAATTTTGGGCGACTTCAGGCCGTTTTCGTCCATCAACGCAGTTGAGAAAGTTGTTCGTCCCGAGATAAGGTAGATAATGCACATTTCAATGTGTAAGTTTTAGTGAAAAACAGGGATAACTTTGCACCGATAAACTTTCACAGTGTAACTTTTTTTATGTTGTAGAGATTAAGATTATGCACATTTTGAATATTTCCTGAAAATTTTTCACTTGGGGTTTTTAAATTTGACGGGTTTTTTATCGAATAGAAAATTATCGGGATGTCGAAAAATAGTGCGGTAGTACAATAAAAATCTTAAAACATTGTTTTGCACAATCCCTGATAATTTGATAATTTTTTGAAAATGTACATTTTTGCCTACTTAGATTTTCTGTTGTCAACCGTTATACAATACTGTGAATTTTTATACATGCTAAATTACTCTTTAATTATTATAATATGATGACATATGTACATATGTGATTAAATTATATCTGTTTGGAACCATAAGTGGTCAAAATCTTTTGAGATTCTATCTATGTCAAAAAAAATTTAGGAGTTATAAGGGTTCAGAATCCTTTGAGATTCTATTTGGGATAGGAATATCTGATATATTATAGTGCTATAAGCACAAATAAAAGGAGTCATAAGGGGTCAGATCTCTTTGAGATTATGTCTGAGTCCGAGAAATGTGATATGAACTACTCTGTGATATGAATTTCAATTTATTCATTTATTATGTACGATTATTTGAATCATAGAATAGCTACTATGCATTTATTATATTTTTTTAATTTGTGATTCTCACTTCAGTGATTTACTTAAATTGTAATTAACTGTTTTTAAATATTTATTCAAATATTTGATGAAAGATATTTAAAAATTTAGATTAGTTTGTGTGGCTTGCTGAGCTGTTGTAGCTCACTATGATTTTACTTTTTATTTTCAGGATCTGGGAAGGGGAAAAAGATTGTGGACTAGCTGTTCAAGATCAGATCAGAGGTCATAAGTATTTTGTTATTTTGATTTTTGTATAGTCATGTCTAATTTAATTTTCAATTTTGTGTACAGTCTTGCCTATAACTATGTACTATAGTGTATATATTTATTTTGATGAATGAAAAAAACTTTATGAATGAGTTTTTCAGTATTTGAATATTTTAGTAGCTATGTAATTTGTCATTTATTTCAATGAATATCGACAGAAAATCTGAAATAATTTCAAAATTAGATCTTGGTATTTGTCTGTCACAGCTCAACACGATATGGTCTGTCCTGATTGGATTGGGTTGTGACACCTTATTCATCAATGATTATTTAGGATGGTTGAGAATAAAGAGAATATTGAGAGCTACTTTCCATTTAGCATTAGAGAGAAAAACATGACAAGATTACAAAGTTTTTTTAAAAATTTGATTAAATTTTCAAGTGTTACCAAATGATGATGAGTTTGAAAGGATGACAAGAAGTATTACCCTATTTGAGAGCTAATTTGATGGGGATAAGAATTTCAAGAGCAAGGGCATTGCAAGTTCTTCAATAAAGTACACTGTCAAATATGATTTGTTGAAGCTTCAGTAGGGCTTCTTTGTTGATAGTGTTCTCCTTAACCATAACAAGCACAGTGCTATCTTTGCTAAAATAATTCTCATGGTTGAAAACAAGGATGCATTTTTAAGATCTGCTTCCAATAAATTTTTGTGCTAGAAAATTATTCTCTTCATAGCAATTTTACAATCATTTTTATAAAAATTTGTGGTAATCCCAAACTACCCTTTAAAACATGAAAATTTTACTTTTATGCTTATAATGCCAAGGAATTTGTGACCCAATTGTTCACATGAAAATATTATTTAATTCAAGCCGTATATTGGTATATAACTTTAGCAAGCAGGTAGCAGAAACTAGGAAATGATCAAGTTGTTACAAAACATTCCTATCTAATTCCGATCATAATTGCGATTTACTTGATCAAAAGAACAAACAAAAAAAAAATTAATAAAAAAAAACACAAGAAGGCTAAAAGAGATGGTATATTAAGCTTTGATGTTACTTTATTTTGCAGAGTTTAACAAGAGGATGCTCTCTTTCTCTCTGTCTCTGTGCAGATGATTCCTGATTCACGCATCACTTGTATCCACTGCAAGCTAACTTTGGCTGTTGTAGTTTCCCCTTGCGCGCCAAAGCCCAGAATGCAGCTAATCCTTCAGTTAGGCTTCGTTTGAGACGGCTTTCTTATTGCTTCTTAAAGCAGCTGTTGTAATAAAAAGCTGCTTTATGAAGCAGTAAGAAAGCCGATCCAAACGAAGCTTTAGCTATTCCTCCTCTTCACAAATATTTCTATCATTCTGTGCTATGCGTACCACTATTTATTCAGAATCACTATCCTTGCTTCCCATAGCTCTCAAACCTCTGGGCCTCTGCTGATGAAAATTATGAGAACCAAAAAAAGGTTAGGTATACCTGGCTTCTTGATATTTCTATATTTCGCTAGGGTTCAGGATCCCACCTTTTTGGAGGTTTTCTTCTCTCGAACTTCATATCTTTCCAGTGACAGATCACATAGCCATGTACCCGGGCTCATCAGCTGTCACAGAAATCAAAGCAACAGTTATTGTCATGGAATCCTCACGCACCTTGGTCCCCCAATAAAATATTATAGACATGGCAGGCTGTGGGGGGATCATGTGCATCATAAAACTAAGATGACAAAGCAGAGAGCACATCAGTCAAGATTAAAGGTTTCGTTTGGGACAACTTTCTTGCTGTTTTTTAAAGCAACTTTTTAATACAAAATTTAAAAAGCAGTAAAAAAGCTGTCACAAACGTAACCTTATTTTACTGAGAGAGCACAATTTAGTAGTTGAAACCAATTGGAAGTGGAAAACATTTGTAACGCATGGTTTGTTTAGTTACAAACTATCATTCTAACAAGCATTACATCAACACTGAATACTCTCACGTTGAATTTATCATAAATTGCATTGTGACACGAAGAAATCAATTAAAAAAAGAAGAGTTATAATGAAAATACAGGAAGCATTCGACAGGTCAACTATAAGAATGTGAGCTGGGAGATCATTCTATATAACAAGCAACCAGTATTAGAACATTGCCCATATTGTACTCCAATGAGAAGCACAGATCGCAGAAAGAAGATCAACAATTCATGTTTGAGACAACAATAAGCTTGGCGTAACCAAAATCAGAAAGTTCTAATGAGAAACTGGAGAGAAAATGGGATGATTGTCATAGGCGTATTTAGCTAGAGAAAGGCCAGTAACTTTGAAGTATAGCAAACAATTAAAGGGAGAGAAGGAAAAATTGATGAAATATCAGGCAAAATAGTCTATACTCGCATATGAAAAAGAAGAGGTATCATGGTTAATAAAGCTATCCACCACCATAGGACTTTGTAAAGAGAATACATCCATATAGCTAATCTCCATTTGCTTAAAAATACCTTTTTTGGACAAGTCTGCAGCCAGTACGGTGACACCAAGGATCTCCTTTTAAGTGCAAAACAAGAGAACATGCAAAATAAACTTTCTTGTAAGTTCTTAAGTTCTAGTTTGTCACACACCACTAACTATTTATTTCGCCAGTAACTTACAGGTTAGTAGTTCTTCTTTATATATATATCCTCTCCTACTATTGCCAAGTATATGTACACAACATGACAATGAAAGAGTTTTTATTCTACGGACCTTTTGGAATGGGCATCGATTCAAATATTTAAATTTTATAATCTTGCAATAAGCACCACATAGTAGGATAAAGACTTGATGTTGTTGTTGTAATCTTGCAATAAGCACTTTGTCTATTAAGCAACAAATTTACTATGGACCCCATGAACAAGCGTTAGTAAATCAATTTTAATGAACATAGAAAAGGTTTCAATGTTCGAAGAACTCTAGCTTTGAAAGAATTTCTATTTGTCAGGTTGCTGATCCATTAAAGTGAGAAATAAAGCAATGTATGATAAACTAATCTATCAGAAGGATGTGAAAATCTTATTTTCCAAATGGGTTGACCCAAACTCATAATTTTCATTTCGAGTTTTCAAGTCGTGTCGAATATTGACACCTCTGCATAATATGTCCAAAAAAGAGACAATAAAATAGTTGACATTTTATTGACCCATATATTATTTCTGTAATGCAATATTGCAGCAAGTCAAAGTTGGGTGGATCATGCTAACACCCTTAGGACTGACTTTGGTAATTGGACATGCCAAAAGCCTCCTAGTCATTAGAAGTTCAATAGACAACTCTCGAATGGCACTATCAATGTCTAAATTTTAATTTGATTATGTCAAAGTTAATTATATTCAAAATATTTTCACTATTATTATAATATTTCACTTATTTTAGCAAATGTTTCTTTGATTAAAATAATATCTACAAAAAATACACAGCTAACCATTAATGTAATCATATTATAATTGGAAACTAATTTATCATTGCATAACAACTTTTAATGCTAGCAACCAATCATTGCTCAATCATATATATTTATTCCATGATGTGCTCTAAATCAATTATCGTGTTATTAGATCATACACCCCACAAAACCAATAAAAATCACATGAAAAACTTCTCTTTGCCCGCTATAGTTTCTATTAACCATCTTTACAACTAATTCCACTTCATTTTTGTAGATCAATTGATAATGTATCTCATTATTTTTTTCAGTATGCTCTTTCAAAATAATATCTTGCTCAAAAATATTGTTAATAGCTTCTCCATTTATCTTGTCTTAGCTATCTATATATCTTCATCTCTTTTTCTTTAATGCCAAATCAACAAGCTATAGCTTTTGCTTTGCCCAACACACTCTTTGCAAAACTTTGGGTTTTCTTATAACCATAGTATTATTTTATTTTTGCCACTTTTAAGAGAATTTCTTTTTCATAACAATATTTTGTATCCCCTAATTCCATCATCAAATTTCCTTATAAATGTATATGATATATTCCAAGTCTCTCTTAAAACTTCTATGATAATCTTCTAAATGGGACTAAGCACTTTCTACCACATTAAATTTGGCTAAACTGAAGATCTTCAATTTGTCTCTCTTAACAATCTAACTTTAAAGATTAAATATTTATTTTCTTTTTAAATTCCACCTTTTTATTTTAAGATAAAATTTCATTTGATGATTTGTATTATAATCCTGAGAAACATATTCAGATTTGCTACTCTACATTATGTGGTTAAACTTTCTTATGAAATTATTGTACAATCTTATAAAAATTACTTCTTCCTTCTAAGTGAAAAGAAGAATATTTGTGATTTGATGGTTCATTTTTTCTAAGTATTACATGACTTTATTGCTTCTTAAAGTATGCATTCAATGTTGCAATAATATAAAGTACTGTGAGATCCCTTCACTTGAGGAAGAAGCACTTCCTCATGGATCTTAAAAGAGGAGGAGGGAGAGAGGAGAGGGGAGGCTGTGAGCCAAAACAATGCAAATCTTTATTTCTCTTGTCTTAGCAAATACAACCTAAAGACTTCTATTAATAGGCACAAAAATCATACACAAAGCAACACTTAAAGCTATACAAATAGCTATACAAAAGTAAGCCTAAATCTAGGACTAATACCTAACAATCACCCCCTTAGTCCAGATTTTACAAAACAAAAGATAATCACTGTTCTTGATAGAACAGCCAAAGAATGATCATGTCGGTCTCCTCCGCCAAAAGCGTCCTCCGACATTCAAGCTCCACCTCCCGACAGATCTCCTGTTACACTGCGTCCAACGCAGCCTATCCCCGAGCACCCCTAGCCCAGCTTCCGCGCCCTGTGCCTCTACCTGAACCCTGCGCCTCAGTGCCCGCGCCCTGCGCCTCCAGCCCGCGTCCAAACGCCACAAGCCCGCGCCCGCGCCTTGCACTCATGTGGTCTGTCACCGACCACATCCTGCACGTATCCACCCGTGCAGCGAGCCCTGTGCCCTCACCAGCGCTCCGCTCGTCACAAGACCACGCTCCGCACTGCCGCATCTGGCCAGTACCCTGCGTGTCTTTCACCAGTGCCCCGCGCTCCTATGCGGACTCCTCGTGCTCCGCACGACCACGCATCTCCAAGCACCCCGCACTCTCAACCCTGCTCTCCAAGAACAGCTGACACTACCTTAGTGTCCCCCCCCGGACTCCACCTGAAGTCCAATCCGATCTTCTGCTACAAGATCACGGACCTTCCAAGAAACAAACAACAGTTTCTTCCTTAACTTCAAGAAATCCTGCATAGGTTGCGGTTCTACTACCTTGTCCTTCCAGCATTAATTTGTATGGATGTCTTCATTCAAACACAACAGTTAAACCTTTTCTTTATTAAGAGCATTTTCTTAGCTATTCTTGCTAAGATAGCAGCTCTGCTCAGGACCAGACGTCTTCAAGCAGTACCCCACATTCAAGCTGTGACACTCAAGCAAGAACTCAACGCTCACTCTTCAGTGTGCGAATAAGCTCCATTTCGGCATCCTTGCGTGGAGGACGAACCCGATCGTAGCCCCTATCCTTATTCCGCAAGCCTTCTGCATCAAACGGCCAAATCACCTTCGCTGTCCGTCTCCGCCCGGCACCAGTCCGCCTCACGCGAACTGAATCGCGACACCAGGTCGCTGGACCACGCGACAAGTCCTCGCGCCTTCGGCAAGCGTCTGCACGCGGTCTGCTTGCCTGACCGCCGAACTCCACGCTTCGGCAGCGTTCGCCTTCTGCCTTCTTTCCTCCGTCCAAGATCCGTCTACGGCAACCCAGCTCCCGATTCCGCCCGCACACAGGACCAAGATCCTCCGGCTTTCCTTCTTGTGTCACCAGAAACCACCGTCCGTGCTCCCTTCGTCGAGCCGAAGTCGCCTCCGATCACGGCACCCGCTGCCTGCCGCGGAGTCCGCCTCTTTCAGTTTCTAAAGAAACTCGCCTCTGCCTCCTCCACCTTGAGATCGCCACCACCGTGGCTCTGATGCCAGATGTGAGATCCCTTCACTTGAGGAAGAAGCACTTCCTCATGGATCTTGAAAGAGGAGGAGGGAGAGAGGAGAGGGGAGGCTGTGAGCCAAAACAATGCAAATCTTTATTTCTCTTGTCTTAGCAAATACAACCTAAAGACTTCTATTAATAGGCACAAAAGCCATACACAAAGCAACACTTAAAGCTATACAAAAGTAAGCCTAAATCTAGGACTAATACCTAACAAGTACTGTGAAATAAAATATAATATATTTAATGGCAAATCCATCACCAATTTCACACCCACCATTAATCATATTTTAGCTAATTATCTTATGTCTGTTTAAGTAACCCCCAATAATAATCTCTTCCTCAAACATTTGTGGTAATAGTTCTTCTATTTCTTCTCAAAATTGATTTTTCAAACTATTGATTAGTCCAATTTAAGAAGCATAAGCAATAAACATATTAATAATCCTTTTTTTTTTTCGCTCATTCCAGAGAAAACTATGTATCCATTTACGTAATTGCAATGATCTTTTCTTCAAATCTCCATTGCAATGGTTCAACTATTTCTTCTAAAAATTGATATCTCAAACTATCTACAAATCTAATTTAAGAGCATAACAATAATCAAATCTATAATGCATTCATATTGTCAGGTAGGGCCCAATCAACCAATTGCTGGACCAAAAGGTCTTGGGTTCGAAGCTTATATATATCATGTGTGAGTTTGTCTTAATTGGCTCAAAAGTCCCTCCAAAAAAATAACTATTTATAATAAATATATACGTTTTATTTTTAATGAGAAGTATTTGTTCTTTTTGAAATATAAAAGACATTTTAGTAATTTTTTTCAGGAAATTAAAAGGTTAATAAATTAAACCAAAATAAATAGGAAGAAAAAGAATAAAAAAAACAAAAAAAGCAGCAGACTTACGTTAACGTTCTTTTGGATGGGCTTGGCCCGTTTCTTGGGCCGGAGTGAGGGCTTGGTCCCCTTGAAGGCCATGAAATCCTCTTCTTTCTCCTGCGTCGTCAACGCAATTTCGATCCTCGGCCATGCCGCCCCCTCGCTCCCCGACGACGATCCACCCTTCTCCGACGAACCCCACGGCCCACCTCCGCCGTTCACCGCCTCAGGCGGCGACGATCTCTCTCCCCCTCTCGTCCCCCCATTTCCATCCAAATTCCTGCAAAATCAAAACAAAACAAAACTGAAACATCTCAGCTCCGATCAAAACCAAGAGAAACCCAAACTCACCAGAAACCTAGCATTTACGATTTAATAAACGCGATCATCAGATCGGAGGCAGAATAATCTAAAGATTAAACAAACACAAACCTATGCTGCTGCCGAGTTATCCTAGGCGGCGATTCCCGATTCTGGTCAAACTCAGCCGCAGCCGACTCCCTCTCCATCGTTAATCAGAGGTAAACGCTAAAATTATTCCTTTTAATTTTGTTTTTTTGATGGATTCTTTTGTGTAGTCTTTCAACAACTACGAGCAACTAAGATCCTGAGATGCACAGATTTTTGTTTTTTCATTTATTTTTCTACAGTACAGGCCGATCAAACGGCCCTGCTTGCATTAATGTCTGCTTTCTCCTCAATAAAAGTGTTGGTTGCGTGTGCCCATCCATCTCGTGGTGGGAATATTATTCTTAAATAATAAACTTCTGATTTGACTCAGGTTTTTTACGGACGGCAGTGTGTAAGCAGACACGTCCGCTTTCTATATAGAGGACCTTTATTTATTTTATTTTTTAATTTTAATAAATTAAAGACAGAAAAGTATATCAATAAGATTTGTGCTAAACACAACTCCCCTTGGCCTATTGGTTGAGAGCTTAGACTTCCAACTAAAAGGTTCAAGATTCGAGTCCATATGTATACGTTGTGTGTGTGTGAGTTTACCTTAAATGACTTAAATGTCCAAAAAAAAAACAAAAAAAGATTTGTGCTAAGAAAAACTGTGTTGCAGAATAAAAAATTAATAATCCTTATTATTCGATAAATTTTATGCTAATTATCATCTACTTAATTCAATTTTTTATTTTTAATCCTTCAGAATTCGAAATATCACAATAATGATATTTTACTTATTTGGGATAACTTTTTATGACTTTTTAAAATAGATTTGTAGTAAAAAAAATTATTAATTAAAAAAATATTATAAAAAATTATTTTAAGAAGTAGTAAGAAAATAGTCTCATATCATCCAATCGAACTCCAATTTTTATGAAGGTAATGTTCTTTCTTCTTTTCGGCATTTCTTCGGCAAGTTAAGTAGAGACAAAAAAAAGCAGAGATGAACGGTACAACGCCAATATTGACGTTCTATTGTTCACCGGCAAGCAAATAGCGGAAGTTTTATCATTTCGCTGGAGCTCTGCAGCAACGCCATTCAAGAGTTTAGAGTCCGATTGGAGATACCCTAAGAAGCAAAACCCGCAGTTCTTTTAGAGATTAATCTTGGCACAAAAATAGAGGAACATATCTAGCATTAAATATCTTAGCATTTCAAATGCAATAAAGGTAGGTTGGGCAAGATATATGAGATTTGGAAGAAACATCTTGATTCTACTTAGCTGGATGGGAGTATTGAAATCTAGGGAATAAATTATACATAGAGTAGATATGTCTTATAGCTTTAGCAGAGATTTCCTGTGGAGAGGAAAGATAACCCAAGATTAAGGTTTCGTTTGAGATAATTTTTTTTACTGTTTCTTAAAATAAATTTTTAATACAAAAATTTTAATTTTTGTACTAAAATATTGCTTTAAAAAGTAGGACAAAAGCCGTCTCAAATGAAGCCCAAGTTTGATTTTGATTTTATGACATAAAAAAAAAAAAAAAAGATCAACCACACCTTTAAATAACAATGTAACTCATTTGCTTTCACATTTAAAAGCATGAATCAAATTAGCTTTGATAGTTTTAGCTTCCTGCTGAAGAGAGTGTGGCTTCACTTGAAGAGGCGATGGATGGAGAAATATGACTGATATGTCATCAAAAAATTATCTTGATTGGGCACGAATCTCAATGCAAAATCAAGTTGAAAACTTTCAAAATTAAAATTGGGATCATCCGAACCCCGATTTCAGCAAACTTATCGTCTCGAGAATACAAACCCAACAACACCAAATACAACACAATCCGAGCCCAAACGGACCCAAATCAAGGGTTAGAAGCGTTGTTGGAAGGTTTGAACCACAATTTGGATTATCAAACGATTTTCAAACATAACGAGCTTATAGTCGAATCGAGCGTCTCGTCCGGCTCGACGAGACGATTTTAATGAGCCCAAGATCACCAAAATCCGACATCACTAAAACATTCAAATGTCCATCAAACAGTCCATGATTAAGGGATTCAACATCGGCCGTCCATTCAACCACTCCTCATTTACCCTTGATCTCTCATCTATTTATAGGTCATGCAACTCCAAAAATCTATAAATAGACCCCTCATTTCTCTTGAAAAGGGATCCCAAATAAGAAGATAAGAAGAGAAGAGAATGAAGAAAATAATGAAAAAGCTATTCCTCGACCACCGCCTGAGTTCCGCCGGACCACCGTATGTAGTCGTTGCTTCGACGGACCACCGCCTGAGGCCCTCACCCTCGTCGGACCACCGCCTGAGACTCTCACCCTCATCGGACCACCACCTGAGGCCATCACCTTCGCCGGACCACCACCTGAGGCCCTCACCTTCACCGGATCACCATCTGAGGCTCTCACCTTCGTCGGACCACCGCCTGAAGCCCTCACCTTTGTCGGACCATCACCTAAGACCCTCACCTTCATTGGACTACCACCTAAGAGCCTGAACTTCGCCAGACTATCACTTGAGGCCCTAAAACTCCGCAAGACCATCAACTGACGCTAGAGTTCTGCCAAGTCACTGTCGAACTATTAACTAACGCCCCAATTTTCAAGTAACGTCATATTTAACACTAGACTTCAACTATACGGTTGCCATTTGTAATCTGGTCATCCTCAGGGACGAGTAAGCTCACTGTACTCAATTCAAATTCTAGTGAAATATTTTCAATTGGGCTAGGCTCCGTGGTTTTTCCCCTTTTAAGGATTTTTCATGCAAAAAATCTTGTGTCCTATATGTGTGAGTTGGATATCAGTGCAATTCTAAGATGTAGAATTACAACTCTATCACCGCATATATTCTAGCCCGCAACAATGACTAACATTGTTCTAAGGGATGAGTATGAGAGCTGCATTAATAGCTTTCAAATTTTTGAAAAGCACAAAGATAGATCATCAAATACAAAAGTTTTTCATGCTCTTGAAATGCTATCTTTACAATCATCGTAAATTGTCCATAATATTCCTGAAAATGAGTATAGGAATAGAAAATAAGATATTCCCGATGCGAACAGTAAAGAATGAGGGGCCAGAAGAGAGGGAAGGTAAAAACTGATAAAAGGAGCTCAGGAATATATAGAGCTTTGATGAAGATAAGATAAATAGCTCTTCAACCTCATGGTCTTCCAAATAAAAAAAAACATTGAAAAGTAAAAAAATCCTTCAAACAAGATAAGAATATCTCAATTATCTTTTAGCTTTCATATCCACTTGATCGCAGCAAACAGCAAATAATAGAAAGCTAAACATAACCCACTAATGCAAGATCCCACTTTCTAGCCCCGGACAAGAATTCATCCACTAAGAAGGGAGACACTAAGAAGGGAGACAGTATTATGTGCGGAGTCCAAATATAACTTGTGTCTAGACTCCATTCAGATCGGAGTCACAGCACCCGTACACAGTGGTGTGTACAACTTATACATAGTGATGTTTATAACTTGTAAACACCACCGTGTACAACTGTACAAGATGTACACACCACTATATACAGGCGCCGTGGCGACACTTCTTTATCACTTTTCAAGAAAAAGCAGTATACTAACTTGCCATTTTTGGTGATTTGGGCATTAAGAAGCTCACTCCAATTTATACGTCGGAACTGAGAACCGGAGGAAGGTACTTGCAGGCTTGCAGCATAGACACTTCTGCATTTTTTGGTTGGGCGCATTCAACCTTGCCAATAATAGAGAACTGGCAGGAAGCGAAGTCATCGGGACCGGTAAGAGGTTAGAAGGAAGTGCTTTGTATGAGTTTGGGACAAGAGAGATCTATGAGAGCCTGAATACAACACTTATTTGAAAAAAAAAAATGATTTTATTATATTAGGAGATTTAGTCAAGTTTAAAAAAAATGCAATTATTAAATTCTATCATTTAAAAAAAATAAAAAATCAATATTAATTTTAAACTACACAAACAGTCAAATTTCTCTTTCCTCTTTGTAACCATGAAATATAATAACCTATTAATATGCAACTTGATCTCCCTTAATAGTCCCTAATTATGAAATAGAAAAAAACAAATAAAGAAATAAATATTTTCAAAAATTACGAAATTTATTTAACTATTTCCTAAAAAAAAACAAATATAATATTAATAATAATAATAATATAAATTAAGCAATTACTAAAAAAAAATAAGCAGTCAAATGTATTCAGCTGAAAGGGAAAAAAAGCATATACTTTTTCAAAGAAAGCCCTGTATTTATCACAATTGAGGAAAACTTCAGAGATAAACCGTCAAAAACATAAAAAGGTAAAGAAGTTAGAAGTAAAAACCTCAAAACGCGATGGCTCGCCGAAGAGTTTCGGCGGGAGCCAGGGGCGGCTTGCTCCTTCTCGGATTGGACGGCTTGGCGGTCCATAGGAGTTGCCATGACTTTTTGCCCGATGACGGCGGCGGAAGCGACGGCGACGGCGACGGCGGATTTCTTTCGGGAGAACTTAACGCACCTGAGCCGCTTTCGCTTTCCCCAACCTAAAAGCAATTCTGGCCCCTCCAAAGGAGACGCTGCTCCGCCGGTGCTCTTACCGCCTGCTCCACATCCAGCGCGCGTGTGGTAATGATACCGGTCCATCCACCCTCGCGCGTATCCTAGACCAGTTGTGATCGGCGTTATTCGAGAAGCAGAGGAAGAAATCAATGGAGAAGAAAATTAAAAAAAAATGCAGTAAAAATTAGTTTTTTAACTGAACGTAAAAAAATGCTTCGAGATTCTTGGAGAAGAAGGCGATCAGGGGATAGCTTCGATTGCAAAATAGATGGTGAGATCGAGATATGGGCTTCTCTTTGTCATGAAATGGCAACATAGGCACGAGAAGGAGACGAGAAGAGTGGGAAAGCGGGTGAATAGATCATCTCAACTTCTTATGATTTAGAAAGATGGCAAAGAGTTAGAGATCGGTGAAGTTCATAAATTTCTGAGATAAGAAAAATGGATAGCGAATTTCATCGGTTGAACAAATATAATAGTTCGGAGGAAAGTAGAAGGATGCAAACAAGAACAAACTGGCTTCTGTCGATCGATTATTTTCTTTAGGAAGAAGAGAGGAGATACTGAAGAAATTAGACAAAAATGAGAGAGATTTGCGATGAGAAAGAAGAAATGCAAAAAGCTGGAAATCAAAATTAAGATAGTTACAGAGAGAGGGAAAAAAACTGATTTATCAGATTCAATGGAAGAATCAAATTTATCTTTATAAAATTTCAGTACAATGAAAGAAACGAAGGTGGAAAAAAAAACATTCCGCATCAGAAAAGATTGAGAGTCTAGTAGCAATCAGGGATGGTTCTGATTTCAACTTTGAGCATTCACATCGATCGGTGCTTCTATAGCATGAAACTTCACAAAGATCCCGCAATCCCCTGAAAACTAGTGACGTTCTGCAACTCCAAAACTTGAAACGGAAAACTTGACAAACCCAAGGAGAAAAACTGAAAAATCCCCAAATGATACCATTTCCACTGATCTAAACTCACTCTCCATAAGCTTTAAGGGATGAACTGAGAAAATAATGAAAGTTATTGGGTAGAACGACGAACATGTAAGAACTCTGCGATTGAAATAATACTGTGAAAGGGAAAAAAAAACTGAAAATCAGATACTTTACTGGATTGAAGAAAAATGGATGGAAAAAAAATGAAATCCAAAAGAATATTGAATTTATTATGAATCTGAAACGATGAATTTCAGTTTTTCAAACCCTTTCGTTTCCTTCCACTCAACTTCCTGGCTTCCAAACAAATCCAAAAAGGAGAAGGGCGGAGAAAAAGATTTCGATCGATTGCATCTTGCGTTAAGAAAATCCAAATCACCCGAAAACAAAAAGTTCGTACCAACACACAGACCCCAAAAAAACAGAGGAAAAAACCAGTCCATTCCGATGAAACAAGAAAGTTTACATCCACAGAAGAATGCTAACCTCAAGTCCCCAAATCTGCAGCAGTTCAAGTCGCCTAGGTTCAAACACCCAATTTCTTAGCTTTGCTGAAATCAATGATCAAATAAAGAGATGTTGAGAAGAGAACCTCTCGTCTCAGAGAAAAACCCTCAGCTCTTCGAAGAAGATTAATCAACAAACTCCCATCTCTCCTCTCCGCTTCCAGAACTAGGAAGAAAGCAATGGAGGTTCGATCAGATTGATCGCAGGAATCTCTCTCTCCCTCCCCCTATCTCTCCGAAGAGTCATTTTTATACTACCCCCCTTCTCGCCCAGTCGCCCTCTCCCATGGCTTCTCTCTCCCTCTCTCTCCTCATTCGATATAATCGACATTCGTTTAATCAGTTTCAAATTTTGTGCTCCGTTGATTAAAAACTGAACGGCAGATCTTGTTCTTAGGGATGTACCCGCAACGCCATGACTGAACGGCCCGTTACAGCCCTCCCGGTTCGTGTTATGACTCGACCTGCCGACTCTTTAACGACTTTAAGCGACGGGCTTTGATCTCCCCGTTTATTGGTTTAATATTAAGGCTTCGCTTGTTTTTTTTAGTGCTTCTGTAAAAGATAGTTTTAAAAAATATTAGTTTAGAAAATGAAATTTTCTAACAGAGCAGCATATATAAAAAACTTTCTCAAAATTGTAGAAAAATGAAAAAAAAAAAGAGTTATTGGGAACGTGATTTAACGAACCAAACAATACAAAAAAAATTCCTCCGTTTCCAAAAACGGAAAAGGCAAAAAAAACGCTCAAACAAACAAAGCCTAAAAAAATTATGAAAAAGGAAGGTCAATATTATATATTATATATTTCCATAAAAAATTATAAAAATTGATTTGTGTGGCTTATTAGGCTGTTATAGCTCATTATAGTTTTGTTTCTATTTCTTAGGAGCCGGAAAAGGAAAGATCTTGTTGATTAATAGTTCAAGATCATATCTGAGTTTCTAATTATTTCTCTTTTCATTTTTGTAAAATCATGACTAATTTTATTCATTTATGTAGCTTCTGTTTATACCAATGTATATAGTTTATACATTTTGATAAAATGAAAGAAAAATTGTGAATGAGCAACACTTGAATGTTTTAGTAGTTCTATAGTTTATTATTTATTAAAAATAAACTTTGGAAGTGAATCTAAAATATTCTAAAACTAAATCATGGATTTACATGCCCCAGCTCAGCACGGTATGATATTGATAAAGGAACATTTTGCCAAGTCTTAAGCAACTTAGGAGGATTTGTGATGGGCTGGATCGATAACATTGAATTTATTTACCTTTTAAAATTTAAAATGAGTTTTCACATTTGCTAATCCAATCATTTTCTTACTAGATTAACTTATGAGTTGCTCAAGAGGCTATAAGTTGCTCAAGAGGCTATGAAAAATGTGAGAATTAATTTTTCATGGATTGACTTAATTTCAGTTTTGTTGCAAACTTAATTCAAGCAATATGATTTTGATGATAAAAAGTATTATTATGTCTACTTCTGCTTTCTCTTAATTCTATGATAATTTTGTTAAGATAGTTGCTATTTGCATGTTTTACATTTTTGCAACTTGTATAGTTTTGATGATTCCAAACATTATTATTCAAATGTGTAGTTATCTTCTAACAGTTTTAGAAGATTTGTATTTGCTCTTGTATGTACTAACATTTCAGGAAAATCGAACTCCAAACTACGAAGACTTCAAATCAAAATTCAGCATGAGATACTTTGTGAATTTGAAGATTGTATTTTTCTTAGAAATAAACTTGAAAGGAAGTGATTGTAATGGAGTGAATAAAAACATGCACACACACATAAGGAGATCATATAAAATTTATACTGATCGTACGGGACGATATCAGTTCGTACGGGACGATCAGACAGTTATCTCCTATTAAGATCACATTGAACGAATAGGAACTGGCCAGAAAAATTTTTCTAAGTCCTATTCGTCCATGATGAAGTTAAATATCATCCGGGATGATTTGTTCTCTGTAAGATTTTCGTCCAGACGAAATTAATTATCGTCAAAGACGATCTGCTCTCTGTAAGATTTTCGTCCAGACGAAATTAAATATCGTCCAGGACGATCTGGTCTCTGTAAGATTTTCGTCCAGACGAAATTAATTATCGTCAAGGACGATCTGGTCTCTCTAAGATTTTCGTCTAGACGAAATTAACTATCGTCCAGGACGAACTGCTCTCTTGACTTAGAACGGTTTTTCTGCAGTTTTGGAACCGACCTTATAATAACCGTTCGTACCGAACAAACTAGGTTCGTACGGGACGATCAGCTTGTACGAAAACATTTCGTACGCATATACAAACAGGTTTGTTTCAAGGCTTTTAAGTAATATCGTCCAGGACGATAAACGATCGTACGGGACGATCAACGATCGTACGGGACGATCAACTGCGTACAGAATTGAAAACTTGCAGTTTTTGGGCGGTTTTTTTTGTCTTTTGTATATATAGTCCAAATTAGACTGCCACCCAATCTTTTTGTCATTTGATCTTCGTGCCTCTTGAGAGAATAGTCAAGGAGAGAGTGTAAGAGTGCATTCAAAGGAGGATTCCTACCACTAGAGCGTAAAGGCTTCACTTGGAGTTTAAAGGTAAGAATCTCTACTTGTGAATTGGGATTACTTCACTCTTTTCCTTCTTCCTTTTAGATTCTTGTGAGAAGATCTGTCAAGGAGATCCAGTTCACTGCCGATACTTGGAGAGTGTGAACAGGCGAAGGGTTCTTTGCCCACATTAGGAGAGTGTGAAAGGACGAAGGGTTCTCTGACCACACTAGGAGAGTGTGAAAGGACGAAGGGTTCTCTGCCCACACTAGGAGAGTTTGAAAGGACGGACGGTTCTCTGCCAACACTAGGGATTGTGTAAAAGGACGACGGTTCTCTGCCGCACCGGATAGTGGTGAAAAGAGTGTTTTGTAAAGGTTTCTCCGCCTTGATGTGGTTGCAAAAAGAGAGTCACTATTGGTATTAGTGCAATACTCAGATGGTGCCTCTGGGGAGTGGATGTAGGTCTGGTTTAGACCGAACCACTATAAATCTGGTGTCATTTACTTTACTATTTTTACTTTTCCACATTTTATTTTTGATTTAAAAAACTCTGTGGTTGAAAAATGTTTTCTATAAAAATCTAATAAAAATTTTCATTTCGGTTCAACTCATTTTCAAAGAGGGTTTAAATTTTTTTAAAAAAATATCAATTCACCCCCCTCTTGGTAGCCTTAGAATATTAACTTAGGTCTAACAACCTATTTACTAGACTCAACAAGTTTGATTTTTTTGTGTTTATTAACGTTTCAGGAAATCAGTCAACCATTCAATTTCAATTCTGATCAGTTCAAGACTGGGTATACTAGGGTTACAATCGGTTTTCCTTTTGTTCTATATTTTTTCCTTTCTTGAGTCGTGTCATATAATTTGATTGATATATGTGATGAGTAACTTTGCACACACAGAGGGGGAGAGAGAAAAATATTTTTGAGAGAGTTTTTTAAGTACTTCATATTGTACGAATTTAATTCATACTATGTGATCTCTTGTACTCTTTCAAAACTTAAGCCACTAGAGGTTAAAAAAGATACTAATTATGTGTTGATCGTACAGTACGATTTGGTTCGTATTGTACACCATAATTAAAATCTTTCTTAATTAATTCCTCGATATCAGATAATTAAATCATTGATAATTATTATGACCGATCATATTATATGATATAATTCATACTGTATGATTTATCATGTATAAATTTATTCATCCTAGAGATCATACTAAACAAAATCCATAATTTTTGTACTGATCGTACTATAAGATGTCCACAGTGTTGGACGATCGACAATGTACGAAGTTGACCGTCCCAAGGGTCATCCAAAATGAACAAAAGAAATTGCCATAGTTCATAGCATACGATATTTTGATCGTACTGTATGAAATGATATAAAGGTTGAGCAGTTCATGTGCACGACCTTGTTGGACGAGATTGAATTATACTGATAGTATGGTACGATACATATATCTTATTGTACAAACAAAAGATGAAACTCCTGAAAATTAGGATTTCTTGAAGCCTACTATTTAAGATTTTCTAATACTCCTATTAGAAAATCTTTGGTTGTTGAGGCTTCACGAGAGAGAGCCTTGAGGGAAAGAAGAATGAGAGCTTTGTGAGATAAGAGAGGGAGATTTTGTGAGGGAGAAGTTGTGAGGGGATTCACTGTAACGTCCCAGACATCAATAGTGAAAGGATTCGTCTGACATTCTTTTTCTTCTTCTCTTTTTTTTCTCCTTTTTCTCTCAGATCAATACAGACATCCAGAAATGATAATTGCATTAAAGAAAATAAATACATCAAAATACTATAATTCACATTTCGACATTTCATATACACAGTCCAAAAGAACATGTACAATAGCCACTCGGGCTACAAAATAATGTGAGAACCAAAAACTACAAAAAGACTATACTAGCATCTGAAAGAAGCTTCACGTGGGAGGCTCTGCACCTGAAATCATTCACCACATATAATGAGCTTCAAAAAGCCCAGCAGGTTACCAAAGCCTACAACTGAAATCAAAGCACGATACATAAATAATATGCATGTCAACCAATCAAATCAATAACAGTCACTTACACATAATCATTGAATCAATGCAGGTACGAAAATCAGAACAGAAATATAAATCAATGCATAAACAATAGAATCCAAAATCAGTAGTGATAGAATCAGTGAACAGTAAAAATCCTATAATGTTCAATAAATCAGTACGTGAATCAATCTCTACAGTAGTCGTCTTATCTATCACATCAGTCTAATCAATGGAGCAGGATCGTATCAAAACATACACTTGCAATTCCAGTTATTCAATATCACTTGCTCAATAAATCATATGCAATCCAGAAATCAATATCCCGTGCTCAGTGAATCACATGTCACTTGCTCAGTATATCCCGTGCATAAAGTTAGTACGGTGAATCAGTAGCAGCAGTGTATGTATCAATATCAATAACAATCCAATGACGACAGGAACGATTATGCTATAACAGTGAAATCATGTAGTAACAGTAAATCCGTACATAAATGATAAATCCTCAGTAAATGAGTCAGTACTAGTAAATCCGTCAAATCAAATATGATTAACATCATTCAATCATATCAATAGAATCAATCAGATCAATAAAAAAATCACTTTCGGTCAATAATATCAAACGGCATAAAATCACATAAAACAATCAATTCAATACATCGTAAAAACAGTTGAATCAAATCAATAATAACAATTAAAATCAATCAATACAGTAAAATCATATTCTAGATAACGTGCACGATAAATCACATGAATTACATGAATCACATGTATCGGTCAGTATTCGGTGTATCACGTGCCATAAGATCAATGCAATGAATCAGTAGTATTAGTGAATCAGTAATATCGGTGTCGGTATCAATATCGGTATCAATATCTATAGTATCAATAAGTCTATAGTATCGATGAATCAATAATATCGGTATTCATAAGATCAATGAATCAATGAATCGATGCAATATCAATATCCATATCGGTATCTATGTTCAGTGACATGTACAGTATGAAATATCAATGAAATTGTGCAATGACAGGAAACTCATAAATCCATACAGAATTCAGATAATCACAAAAATCGTATATAATCAAATGAAATAAGATATTCAGATACTTGATTAGAATCAAACAGCTGATACAGAAAAACTGAATTTATTTCGAACAGCAGAATATTCAAGTCAGATTTTGCAGAACCAACGAAATCGTACAGAACAAACAGAATCATACAGAATAAATGGAATCATACAGAACAAACGGAATCATACAAAATAAACACAATCGTACAGAACAAACAAAATCATATAGAATAAACGGAATCGTACAAAACAAATGGAATCATACAAAATAAATAGAATCGTACATAACAAACAGAATCATACAGAATAAACGGAATCGTACAGAACAAACAGAATCATACAGAATAAACGAAATTGTACAGAACAAATGGAATCATACAGAATAAACGGAATAGTACAGAATAAACAGAATCATACAGAATAAACGAAATCGTACATAACAGAATTCAAATCATAAAAGCACATTTCACATAACAGATATCAGCTTCCCGGACCCTGACAGAATCTCAACGGATTCTGGCCCCTTATGTCTCCCTTTATGCTTAAAGCACCAGAACAGAATAGATATACAGAATTTTTAGAACAGAACTTGCTTTCAGATAATTTTCAGAATAGAACTTGCTTTCATATAATTTTCAGAACAGAACTTGCTTTCACATAACAGATATCAAATTCTCGGACCCTGACAGAATCTCAACAGATTCTTGCCCCTTATGCCTCCCTTCCCTGACACTGATAGAATCTCAACGGATTCTGGCCCATTATTCCTCTCTTCCCTGACACATACAGAATCTCGACGGATTCTGGCCCCTTATGTCTCCCTTTGTCCTTATAGCACCAGAACAGAACAGATATTCATAATTTCCGGAACAAAACTTATTTTCAGATTTCAGAGCTCATTTCAGATTTCTCGGACCCAGACAACGGAATCACATAGGATTCTGGCCCCTTATAACTCCCTTTGATAGCATGCATACATCAAAGCATTCAAATCAGAAAATCGGATTTCGTTAGAAAATTCGTCAGCGTCATAACGGCGGTATACGGAATTTACACAGAATTCACAGATTCAAAAAATTACCTAATTACCAGAAATCGTGTAAAACAATGTTACAAAGCTTTTCTTGTACTGAAGCAATATTTTTCAACAGCCAGATAATTTTCTATTAGATAAAAAGCGCACATAACTCAAAATATCCGGTAAAAATCTTCCAGAAAATACTCAAATCGTACAAAAACATCAGTTCAATAACATATTAAAAGTTATGCGGTAAAAGTTTCGTCAATACAAAGATATGCAAGAATTTCGGTAACGGAAAAATAAAACTGAGCAGAAAACTACCAAAACTAGAAATCTTCAAAATCAGAAATAGGATTCAGATTCCTTACTGCAAGATGAACAATTCTTTCAACAGCGGCATCGGACAAAAAGCGCACTGCGAGCTCCAAAACCCAGCTTTTTCCTTTCTTTCCTTCTCTTTCTCTCTCCTGCTTTCTCTTTCTCTCTCTTCAAAAATCATTCAAAATATGTCAAATCTGATACTTATCAAGCAGGATCATCCAGGACGATTCCCAGATCGTCCCGTGACGAACTCCTCTGGACACAGATCGTACAGACGAAATTAATTCCAATTTGTTTCGTCCCTGGACGATGCTCTCGGGTTCAGTTCGTCCCGACTGTTTCAGGTTCGTACAAACGAAACATACAGATTTCTTCACAATTTCTTCAGTTTGTCCCGTACTAAGGCCAGTTCGTCCGGGACAAACAGCACTAAAAAAATCAGCTTTTTAAGGGTTTTACATTCACAATGTTGCTCCAGCCAAGAATTTTGCCCAGTAACTTTAAGTGTCTTCCTGGATTCTCTGTATCTCTGGAGAAGAAGTTCTTCAGTAAAGATCGTAGTTCTTTGACCATCACTTGGATGGTGAAAATAGAATTATGATTCTCTGACCATCACTTGGAGGGTGAAAATGGAGTTATGGTTCTCTGACCATCACCTAGAGGGTTAAAATAGAGTTGAGATTATTTGCCTATAAAAGATTCACGATTCTTTACCGCACTATCGTGGTGAAATAGCATTTGTATAGATTTCTTCGCCTTGCTATGAGAGCAAAAATAGAGTCACTACTGTTTAGTATAATACTTGGAGAGGTAGTCTCCAATGAGTGGATGTAGGTCAGGCTGATCGAATCATTATAAATTTTGGTTATTCATTCTGATTATTTTATATACTTTATTTTCTATAATTATATGTGTGGTTAAAAAATCTGATTTATTTCATTGTTGTGAAATTTACTTATTTATGTATCAACTATATTGATTATCGTGTGCGGGTTTGAAAAGTTTTTAAAGATTTTTTTTTTCACCAAAGATTTTTTAAAATCCCCCCCCCCCCCCCCCCCCCCCTTTCTTGGTTAGCCTCAGGCTAGTTCTTTAGGGTTTCACAACCCTCACAAAATTTCAAGTTTAATTATCCTAAAACTCAACTGGGTTAACATGGGTTGATCTTATTAAACACATCAGTTCCACTTGGGTTGGTTTAGGATATGATGAACCTAATTGTGATCATAGGGAGCATTTGCATAAGTCAATTGGTTTGAAGCTTAATTGTTTTACTCATTGATTCAATATGGGTTTTATTTGATTCATTAGTCAATTAACTTAACCAATATTACCTCAAGGGTTTTAACGGACTTACTAAGTTTGATTAAGGTTGAAGATCCTGGGGCCACTTAATTAAGCTTGTGGGTTGACCAATTTAACCTACGTTGAGTACTATTGGTCCAAATAACAAATTTTTACATTGATGTAAACCTAGGGTTTTGAGCTAATTTGGATTAATCCAATGGGTCATTTGAGTTCAATTATGCTTAATGAACTTATCCAAAGGTTGAATTTGATCAAATTGGCTTGGATCAACTTATCTTGACCTAGTTAACATAGGTTGGCTTTTGAGTCAAACCAGAGGTTTTAACTATATCAATTTAGCTGATAGTTCTAAATTTAATCAAAAACACTTTCAAGGGTGTAAGATCATTGGATTAGCTTAGATTGGATTTGAGCTAGCATAGATTTAATATTGCCTTAGTATGCTGGTGTAATGCCCCGAGATCTAACTTGGAAGAATGTCAATCGATTTCCCAAACAATTTACCAGAGTTATCTAAAATCATCATTAAGCAATCTATCAAACATCTATAAAATTTAAAACATCAATATATAGTCGATTCATATCTCAAAACAACATGTACAATACTCAGGAACTACACTATCAATGCAAGTAGGGAAATCTATCCTGTCCTGAGTACAAAAGAATCATCTATCGATCAAAATAACTAAAACCTATCGATCTGAATCAACTCCTATCTCCTGCTCCCGAGCCCTGACCTGAAAATATCAACCACATATAATGAGCTTTACAAAGCCCAGCAGGTCACCTAATACCTATAACTGAAATCAAAGCACGGCGATGCTATCAATATGCATGTCAATCTATCAATCCGAATCAGTCAATGGTCAATGAGTCTATGCAGCGGAAATCAATAGTCAATAAAACCAGTCAATGCAGCGGCAGGCAAGTCGGTAAATCAACTCAATCAATCAATATCTGTCAATCAAATCGATACGGTCTAATCAATGAAATCAGTCGAGAAAAGCGATACAGAACAATGAATCTATAAAGAAATCAATACAGTGCAGAAACAGTAGACAGTAGTACAATGAATCTATAGGCAGTAGTACGATGTCCATGTTCATGCTATCAATGCAATATCTATATCTATCTATGTCCATATCAATGCTCCAGTAATCAATCGATGAAATCAATGAAATCTATATGATACAGTAAATCTAATCAAAACAGTAAAACGGAAATCGATAAAGCAATAGATTCGTAAGTCAATACAGTGAACATGCATTTCAATACTATATACTGAACAAGTACAATCTACTGGCTATGTTGCTGTTGTAGAATTCATATTGCTGTTGTAGATATCATTTACATTGGTTCAATCAATAAGAGTCGTCACTCTTTTCGCCCGTCGGCATATCAATAAACTCCTTATGTCTCCCTTCAATATATCAATAATCAATGTTTAAAGGAAAGCCCGTCAGCCCACCATCCTGTACAGGTATCAATATCAATCTCCAACCAATGTTCAACCAGGTTCCACTTGTGATCAGTATCAATAGTCAATTCAATCAATAAGCAATTCAATAGTCAATATTAAAGCAATCATATCAATTGTCACATTCATATCTAATCAATCTATCAATTCCAGACAAATCAAAAATCGTACGAAAATCGGGCAGAGTAACGGTAGTCGGTCAAATTTACACAAAAATCCTGCAAAAAGATACAATATCCAAATTCTTCCAAATTACAGTAGAATATCTATAACATCAATACAAGACTATTATCCTATAGAAACCAAATCAAATCACGTCCCGATAATTTTCTATTCAATTAAAATCGCGTAGAATCAATTCCGACCGGTAAAATCTTCGTAGAATACAGTCAAATCGTGTACAATAATCATACCCATAACATACTAGAAGTTGTGCGGTGAAAGTTGTGTCAAATCAAAATCATGTCAAAAAGTCGACTACGAAAACACAAAACAGATCCCAACTCGGTCAAAACACAACATCTTTGAAAACAGAAACAGGGTTCGGAGTCCTTACCACGAGATCTACACTTTTTCCAACAGCAGCGTCGGACGAAAAGCGCTCCGCGGTCTCCGAAACCAAGCTTTTCTCTTTTTCCCTTTCTCTTTCTCTCTCCTCAAAATATCTGATTTATAAAATCTGATTTTCTCTCTCCTCAAAACGAGCTCATTTCCTTATATCTTACTCATATCGGCCTGGCCGATCGACAAATCGTCCCGGGACGATCAGACCAAATCCTGATCGTCCTGGACAGTTCCCAGGGCTGTTGTCTGGCCGATCATTTCTACAGTACAGATCGGCCTGGACGATCTCAACATCGGCCCGGACGATCTGTACAGAAATTCTTCCAGAAAACACACCAGAAATCAGCTGTTTTCAAAGCACTGATCGGCCTGGACGATCTCAACATCGTCCTGGCCGATTCTGGGAGGAAAATCCAAATCAGAGAGGAACAGTAAGGGAACGAGATATTACAGCTGGCCTCTCATTAAGGTTAACCTAATAGGCTTGAGTATAAGCTAATGAGACATAGTGACTTAGAAATTCTCTAGATATTTTATGTGGTTGTTGGTCAATTTGTTGAGCTATTAGATAGTCTTTATGATTTAACTGAATTATATTAGGATCTAGTTAATATGCTGAACCATTTGGACTCATCTTATGAGAGGCTAGATTCTAATTAGTGTATTTAGTACTAATTGAACCATAACCAAATAATGTTTATATAATCAAATATTGATAAAATTTCCTGCATCTAGGTTGATAAGAAATTATAATTAATATTGATTTGGATGCCTATCACTACACTTACTGTATATGGTACCTACTAAGAGTAAGACAAGATAATGTCCAAAAAATTTATATGTATTTGATATGTGGTTGAATATTTTTAGACAAAAGATTAAGAAAATAAATTGGATGAAAAATCATTACAATAAACACAAATCTTAACCACCATTATTAGAAATAATCATTACAAACTAAATCTTGATATTATAATTTTTTTCTTCTTTAATCATATAAAGGAGGATCATTGTAATATAACTTCTCATATTAGTGAAACTATTTCAACTTGAATAGGCCTTGTGATTTCTCCTTCACTATATTTTTCATATAAAAAATTTATGTGCCTCTAATGTGTCTAATTCTCTATTTATTTATGTGTAGCTTATTCATGCAAGCTAAGACATAAATTTTAACCCCCATCTCATAGATTTTCTAGAACACAATCACTATAAAAAAATATGTATTTATGATAAATATATTTTTATGAAGGTAATAACAGACTTTGAATGGATCAATATTATATCATATTAACAGAATACTTATGGATTATGCATCTATAATTTTGTATTATAATACTTATTTAAGTCATAAGTAGTTGATGATTGCCTCATTTCTTCTTTCTCCTTAAATAATATTATCCCCATTCCCTCACTCTTTCATTCCTCTTGAAGTGGTTTCCTCCAACATGTATTTGTCATGTTCATTATTTCAACCTTCCGAGTGCACCATCCCCTTCAAAAGACTTTTCTTCCTCTATATTAATATAGCCATCTCGATCATCCTATATAAGACCCTTGCCCAAATCCTACCATTTGGATCTCCCTCACTTAATCTCATCATTCTTAGACACACTCCATTAATCTTGTCATCATCCCTAAGTCTCTTGTTGCCTCCAATCTCACCATTCTAAGGCTCCTCTATGATTTTGTCATTTTCACACATGATCCAACTGTTTAGAATTCACTATTAAAAAAAGTCAAAAGCCATGATAGTTCTTAGCATTGGTTTTTAAATCTCTACTAATTTTGGGCACTAGTAGCAATTTAAACTGCTACTACTTTTAAAAAATAATAGCTCTTTAAACTGTTGCAACTAGTGAAGTAAATATCAACTCATTGTTCTCTTACCCTTCCTCCTATAAATTTCTAAATCCCTATTTTTTGTTTCCGTCTCTATCAATGACTTACTTCCCCAACAAGACTTTGCTGATTTCGCCCTCTCTCTAAAATCCATATTACATTTCTTCACAACGTCTCATCTACATAACATCCGTATGTGAGTTCCTATTTTCCTTAACAATTAAATTAAAATATTCTTATTTCACAAGAAGTTATGATGGCAACTTTGCTAGAGTTAAGAGACATTTTTGCACGTTAATTTGATGTTTTTCGTTTGTACATTTGGATAATTATTTATTTACTTTTGCACTCATAATTACATAGCTTTTGAGTTGGGAAGAATTTTAAAAAAGTACAATAGTGCTAGTGTATACTAAATATTTATTGTGAAGAACTTTTTAATGAATTTGATGAATTGGCTTTTGTACTTGAAAATATAAAAGGATAAAATTTTCCTTTTAAACCTAGCTTTTATGTGATCATTTATAAGATTTGATGCTTAAAACATAAAAATGCATGTTTATTAAATTATTTATTATCAAATTCTTCATTTTCCACTCGACATTATAATTGAACCATAACCAAATAGTGTTTACATAATCAAATATTGATAAAATTTCCTGTATCTAGGTTGATAAGAAATTATAATTAATACTAATTTGGATGCCTCTCACTACACTTATTGTATTTGGTACCTACTAAGAGTAAGCCAAGATAATGCCCAAACAATTTATATGTATTTGATATGTGGTTGAATATTTTTAGATAAAAGATTAAGAAAATAAATTGGATGAAAAATGATTACAATAAACACAAATCTTAACCATCATGATTAGAAATAATCATTACAAACTAAAATCTTGATATTATAATTGTTTTCTTCTTTAATCATATAAGGGAGGATCATTGTAATCTAACTTCTCATATTAGTGAAACTATTTTAACTTGACTAGGCCTAGTGATTTTTCCTTCACCTTCACTAGATTTTTCATATAAACAACTATGTGCCTCTAATGTGTCTAATTCTCTATTTATTTATATGTGTAGGTTATTCATGCAAGCTAAGAGTAATAATACAATCACTAGATTTTTCAATTTTAATCTTCATCTCATGGATTTTCTAGAACACAATCACTATAAAAGAATATGTATCTATGATAAATATATTTCATTAAAAGTAATAACAAACTTCTATTGGATCAATATTATATCATATTAATAGAATACTTATGGATTATGAATCTATAATTTTGTATTATAATACTTATTTAAGTTATAAGTAGTTGATGATTGCCCATTTCTTTTTTCTTCTAATCTTGTCCCCTTTTCCTCACTCTCTCATTCCTCTTGAAGTGGTTTCCTCCAACATCTTTTTGCCATGTTCATTATTTCAACCTTCCGAGTGCACCATCCCTTCAAACTCATTATTTGAAACTTTTCATCCTCAATATTAATATAGCCATCTCGATCATCCTATATAAGATCCGTGCCCAAATCCTACCATTGTATCTCCCTCACTTAATCCCATCATTCTTAGACACACTCCATTAATCTCGTCATCATCCCCAAGTCCCTTGTCGCCTCCAATCTCACCATTCTAAGGCTCCTCCATGATTTTGTCATTTTCACACATGATCCAACTGTTTAGAATTCACTACTAAAAAAAGTCAAAAGCCATGATAGTTCTTAGCATTGGTTTTTAAATCTCTACTAATTTTGGGCACTAGTAACAATTTAAACTGCTACTACTTTAAAAAATAATAGCTCTTTAAATTGTTACAACAACTTAAGTAAATATCAACCCATTATCCTCTTACACTTCCTCCTATAAATTTCTAAATCCCTGCTTCTTGTTCCCGCCTCTATCAATGACAGACTTCCCCAACAAGACTTTGTTTATTTCGCCCTCTCTCTAAAATCCATATTACCTTTCTTCATCGTGTTGTGACAACGTGCCATCTACATAACATCTGTATTTGAGTTCATATTTTCCTTAGCAATCAGATTAAAATATTCTTATTTCACAATAAGTTATGATGGAAACTTTGCTAGAGTTAAGAGACATTTTTGCACACTAATGTGATGTTTTTCGGTTGTACATTTGGATAATTATTTATTTACTTTTGCGCTCATAATTACATAGCTTTTGAGTTGGGAAGAATTTTAAAAGAAGTACAATAGTGCTAGTGTACACTAAATACTTATTGTGAAGAACTTTTCAATGAATTTGATGAATTGGCTTTTGTACTTGAAAATTTAAAAGGATAAAATTTTCCTTTTAAACCTAGATTTTATGTGATCATTTATAAGATTTGATGCTTAAAACATAAAAATACATGTTTATTAAATTATTTATTATCAAATTCTTCATTTTCCACTAGACATCATAATATTTATTACCTTCATAACATGACTAATGTTTTAGAAAGTAAGAATGCTAGTTTAAATAATAAAATTGATAATATATCTTTACTTCTTATAAATTTCAATATAATTTTGACTATGAATGTTTTAATATGCGTTTATCTCTTGGATGCACAAATGATAATGCTCATTTTATGATGAGCAATGAAATATTTAAGACACCCTAAATGAATTATCTGCAAATATTATTTTTTAGGAATACATATATATATATATATATATATATATATATATATATATATATATATATATATATATATATATATATATATATATATATATATATATATATATATTTTTTTTTTTTTTTTTTTTTTTTGTATGGCATAAATTAGACTTCACATTTAGAGGAGATTCAAGTATATTATTGAATTATAGTTAAGATTAGAAGTTTATTTATTAATTCAATGATAAATTTTTATATTTTCGATGAGTTATTAACTTATTATAGGAGTTGAATATTCTTGATATATCATAAAAAATTTATCTTGACCGGGCACGAATCTCGAGACAAAATTGAATTGAAATCTTCCAAAATTAAATTTGGAACCATCAAAACCCTAATTTCAACAAATTTATAGTCGAACTGAATGTCCGAAAAGACGAACCTAAGGACACCAAAATCATTCAAATCCAAATCCAATTGAGCTCAAATTAAGGGTCCAAAACATATTTGAAGGGTTCAAAGCATAACTTGGATTACCAAACGAATTCAAAAGTGACATGCTTATACTCAAATCGAGCAGCTCGATGAGACGAATCCAACAAGACTAAGATCGCCAAATTCTGATATCATTAAGACATTCAAATGATCAATAAACGGTCAACAATCAAAGGGATCGATATCGGCCGTGCATCCAAACAACTCCCATCTTGACCTTGATCATCCCCATATTTATAAGTCATGACACTCTCAAAAAACTATAAATAACCCCCATTATTCTCATGGAAAGATGAGGAAATAGGAGGAAGAAGAAGGAAAAAGAAGGGAAGATAAGGGAAGAATTTGGGAGCTTCATCGCCGCCGACAACTGCCGTAGTTCTTCCCAACAATTGTCGGACTTCCACTTGTTCGTCTACCACTTCCAAACATCTTCTAGTTCATCGACCACCGCCGGACTTCTTCCTGTTCTTTGGATTTCCACCCGTTTGTTGACCACCTGTGGAGTTCTTCCCGACCACTGCCATACTTCAACTTATTAGTCGACCACCGCCTGTTCTTCGGCCAACTACGTTCCTTCTGACCTCCATCTTCCGCCGACTACGGTCCTTCCAACCACCATCACCAACTACAGTTCTTCTGACCTTCGTCTACCGCCGAGCACGATCCTTCCAACCACCATTTCTTAATTTTTTGCTCACGACCTCTACCTTGGTTTCGTAAATTTGGAGTGTTTGAACAAGATAGTTGTATGCATGACTGGACGCTTTTTCATTTAGCTCAATTAAAATAATGTTACACTCAACTCAATCCAATTAATTTTTTTTTTTCAAAATTTCTACAAATAAATTTAGTAGATACTAATAAATGCCTCATTAAATACCCAAAATCGGTAATTCTAAACAAATTGTGGCATTCACACTTTTCATTATCCTAAAATTGCTTCCCTTCTGCCCTCCATCTTCATAGGTTTTCCCTTCCTTCCTTAAAAATTTGAATTCCTTGGCTCTTTAGCTCTCTCATTCATATTTGATTCTTCCTCGATAATGGATTGGCCTCGAGCCATCGCACAAGAAAAAGATACTAACAGCCGAGTTGCTCCCCTGCTGCCCAAATTTGATGTCATATTCTGTCGATATTTGGTCCTGCATCACGGGCGATGAAGCATGTGCTATGACCTCCCTTATTCGCTTGTATCTCGTAATCAACTTTAATCATCAAATATAAGAACATTGAATTTTATAGATTATTTTCTTAATAGAAAAATGCATGCACGTTATGCTCCTCTAAGTTCTTATAGTTTTCTTATTCTCACGCATTTTGATGGCGATGATAAAATCTATTTTCAACAAAGGGTCATCATTGACCTTCTTTTGTTTAACATATTCAATTTTGGCTTAATTTGTTGGCACTATTTGTAGGTGATATCAAATGTTATATTTGCCTTTATTTCTCTCTTTTTAGTTGCACACTATATTATTATGAGTACTCTTGATCTGTTTACATTATTGAAGTTTTCTTACAATATGATCCTAAACTTTCTTGATTTTACTTTTTTTCGTTCATTTACTTTTGTCCATTCTAAAAGTAAGAAATAACTAAGGAAGAAAATTCACTTTTGTGCAACTACTAGTTTAAAACCATAACTAATGCATAAGTCATAATTAGCCTTTGAAACTTTTTATATTATAACAAGTTGTATTATCTATTATTTAAAGATTTGAACTCACTTAGCCTAAATTAATACATAATTGTACAAAGAAAATTTTTATTTATATTTATTATTGATACGGCATCACAGAATTAGCTTGATCGGGCACGAATATCGAGGCAAAAGCTAGTTGAAAACTTCGAAAATTAATTTCGGGAGCATCCAAACTCTGATTTTAGCGAGCTTATAGTCAAACTGAGCGTCTCGGAAATACGAACCCAACGACACCAAGATCAACATAATTCGAGCCCAAATGAATCCGAACCAAGGACCCGAAGCGTTGTTGGAAGGTTCAAACCGCAATTTGAGTTACCAAACGGTCTCCGATTTTAATGAGCTTATACTCGAATCGAGCGGATCGACGAGTCAAATCCAACGAGCCCAAGATCGCCAAATTCCAACATCATTAAGGCCTCCAAATGTCCAACGAACAGTGCACGATCGAAGGGTTCAATATCGGCCGTCCATTCAAACCACTCCATATTCTCCCATGATCTCACACCTATTTATGAGCTATGCCACTCCAAAAAAACTATAAATAGAGCCCTCATTCTACACAAAGTGGACTAAAGTGAAGAGAGAGAAGAAGAAGAGAAGAAAGAAGAGAAGGAAGAAGCTCCTCCTCGATCACCGCCGGAGCTCTTCCTGCCGCCTGAAGACGCCGGAACTTTGCTGGATTTTCGGGAAACGCCGGGAATTTGAAGAACTTTGTAACTTTGTGAGAAGTTGATTGTAAACTGATCCTCTTGATTTGTAAGACGGATCAACCTTTGTACTTCAAACAAATACTAGTGGAATTTTGCAACTGGGCGAGGCCCCGTGGTTTTTTCTCTCTTTCGGGTTTTCCACGTAAAAGTCTTAGTGTCTCATAAATGCTAGACCCTTTCTCTTATCTGATTGCGTGCCGGATTTTCGTACAACGCTAAGACGATAAACTTTATATTTCTCCACCGCCGCGAATACTCCTGGACACAACAATTATTATTAATTTGTTAATTAGAGAGAGCCACTTTAGAAGGTTTGGATGCATAAAATGTCAGCCTTCTGATGACCCAATTAGAAGAGTAGATGTATTTGATTTGCTCTATGTTAAGAAAGGCAAAGGTAGACCTAAAAATACTTGGATAGAAAATATTAAATATAACCCTTTTTTATTACATTTAAATGAGAATTTGACTCTTAAAAAAACACAATGAAGAAAAATGATTCATATTGTCGACCCGTTGATGTTATTGTTGTTGCAGTTGTAATATTTTGCTCTTATTTTTTTGCCTAGATAGATATTTTTCTTGTTGGGGTGGCCTTGCTAATTGTTTGACAAACTACAATATGCTTTCTGCCTCCCTAGCTCAATCATGATGCCTTGATCCCTATGCCACCTTTAATTTTATAGGTCAGAGACCCCCTCTACCCCATGCAACTAGCATCTAGAGCAACCTCTTCAACCTTAACCACTTTTCAAAGCCATCCCACAGTCATAACATCCTATCATGTCTTGAGAATAAAAGTATATTACAACAAAGTTAACATCAATGTTGTTTTCTATTAAAATAACAAAATTTAGATAGGTTTTTTTATACAAGCTATTCTTCATAAAATATGAGATGAATGTATATACTTACATCTGCCTGAAGTGGACAGTGAACTAACCACCTAAGTAAATTTTTAAAAAATCATGATTTTAAGTTTTAAAGTATATAAGATAGATAGCTATTAAAATCAAGAATTTGAAGATGTTTGTGGTTCAAATGTACCTAACTAAGCAATTTAAAATAAATTTTCCCTAGACTTTTAATATTTTAAAATGCTACTAATGTACACTACAATATCTACTTTCTAAGAAAAAATCACCAGCACAACAACCTTATACCACTAGGGAATAGTAAACTCAACTCCATCACTTACACTTTCGCTAGCTTGTCGCAGCTTGTGTGCATTGGTTTGTGTATGCAGCAAAAAAGTAAATGTAAGCCATTCATGCAATTTAGAGTAAACGAGTTGGGGTGCACAAGTATATAAAAAACACCATCCTAGGAGCATAATGTATATGTCAAGGCTAAAGTGCATATAATGCCAAAAAACATAGAAAAAGCATGAAATTTATAATCAAAATAATTTATAATTTATGAATATATGAGTGTGTACCAATGAAAGCATAAGTATTAAAAAAAAAAAAAAAAGTACAAGCAAGGGTCTGCTTAAAAATATTTAAGTAGCTAAGGTTTACCAACAATAAGCTTGGATTTCTACACCTATATAATGATTCATGTTTTTTACAAATGTAAATTACTTATTTAATATCTTTTGGTCTTCAATCTTCTCACTCCATGTATAATTAGGATATTAAATTTAAAGAGAAATGAACTTCAATGGGAGAACATTCTTTTAAACTTCTATAATATAACAATTTGCACTTAGACATTCATAACTCTTGACATTTTACCTATTTACATTTATAATTTTGCATTTATATTTATATTTACATTTACATAAAGATAATGACACTACTCCTACAAAGGTTAATATACAAAAATAGCATGCATTGTATATATATAATCATATACATGACATCGTAGAATGCAATTAAAATATATAATCACGTCATCACACATTTACTAGAACAATATCAAACCACATCAAATATACGAAAGTAAAGAATCCATCCTAGCTTAGGCTAAAGTAGGTTATTCTATCAAGTAATTCTAAATTGTGTACTATGTTGTGTTGTTTAGATATATCATATGTTGATTAATTAGTGATTGATATTGTATATGAATTAAACTTGTTTATTTTTTGGTCAATAGATATTTTTCAAAATGTCTTTTTCTGAACCCTATCCTAAATGATCATTGTATAGAATTCAATTTTCTTTTTTTCTACATAAATGAGTATTACTATATAGGAAGTTTGTGGAAGTAATAAAAAATATGCAGTGTAAAGTTTAAAAAAAGTTGGTCAATGATAATGACGGGCAGTGATAGCGACCAGCAGTGGTGGTGGCAGTTGGCAACAATGTTTGAAGCTAGAGGTGGCAGTTGGCAACAATGGTTGTAGCTGGAGGTGGTGGTTGCTTGCGACGATAGCGACCAGGGTGGCGATGCCGGTGATGGCTATTGACGATGTGACATTGATAATATAAAATTTATTATGAAAAATAAACTGAGTTTGTTAAAGGGATTTATTCCTAACAAGAATATATAGTGAGTTAGGAGTTTTGTGGTAATGATAATATAAAATTGGGTTTTACTGCAGAGTATTAAGCTAACAATTAGTTGTATCATAATAACATATTAAAACCAATAAAAATTGTAGCTATTATAACAAATGCTAATTTTGAGGATATATATATATATATATATATATATATATATATATATATATATATATATATATATATATATATATATATATATATATATATATATATATATATAAAGATAAATTCATATACATATCACATAAACAAGATTAGAACTCTAGATTTGTTGGTTGGTAATTAATGCTACCGACAACCGATCAAGATGAGTTGCATATTTTAAAATATTTATAATTAAAACATATATTATATCTATATTTGAAACATATATTTTAATCAAGGCTTTGAAAATCAGACCGGTCAATGAACCGGGAGAAGAAGGGGTTAGAGGTTTGATGGTTCGATCGGGGTCGAACCGGATGACATAATAAATATTTATTATATTTAAATATTATAATAATGACACAATTATTTATAAATATATAACAAAAAATGAAAAAAATTATAATACTTTTACTTATATAATATTGGTGACAAAAGCCAGTAGCCCACACTTAACCAACTATATGCTTTTTTTCATCCACAACAATGCAATTAAAAGTTATAACCAGAGAAATTTAGGGCAGATTAGTCATCCATGCACAACAATAATAAGTTCAGAAATTTTATTCACCAAATCTGCAACACAAAACAAAACGAAAATCCACCAAAAAGTCAAAAACATTAAAATGTCTAACTTTCGATCCTACAAGTAAGGGAACGTCGCCGGAGGAAGCAGAGAAGCGCGCGAAAGGATGAAAGTTACCTCCATAGTCTGGCGAGCTCACGTTGTTGCTTCCAATCAAAATGTCTAACTTCCGATCTAATGGGAAGGGCAAGTCGTCGGAGAGGCGACGTCGATCAGTCACGAAGGTGCCGGAGAAGCACACGAAAGGTGGAAAGTTACTTTCACAGTCAGCGTGCTCCCGTTCTTATTCCGATCTCCGATCAAAATGTTGTAACTTCCGTCGGACGAGCAAGGTCGGACAACAGTGACGGAGCCGAGGAAGATGCACGAAATGGAGAAATTTAACTTCACATCCCGTTCTGGCTTCCGCTCAAAATGTCGAAATTCCGACCCGGACGGTTATTCAAAATCGAAGACGTTTTTTCGGTTCGATGGTCGAACCGGCGGTTCGACCGGTCCGAAGCCGGTTCAATGCGGAAACAGTTCTTTAGAGACCCTTAACCGGCCGGCCGGCCAGCCGGTTCGCGGTTCAACCGGTTGAACCGGCCGGTCCGGTCCGGTCCGATTTTAAAAGCCTTGATTTTAATTATCATAATTTAAATTTAATTTATATATATAATATTTATAATTTATTTAATTTTTTAAAGGCAGTATGAGTGCTCTAATTTGACTCGTCAATTTATTTTCAACATTTTCTTAGCTTTTTATTTCCATTAGGCATCGTACACCTCCTTGCCGACGAAGGTTCCGCTCTTCCCTTTCTTCAATCTTCCCTCAGGCGTCGACGAGCTAATCGCAGGATCAATTCCTCCTTTTACGGTTTGCTTCTTCTCTTTCGATAGCCTAAGTATGTATACGGTTTGCTTTTCTCGTCTCCATTTTTTCGTTGCTGTTCGAATTCGCGTGCTTCCGCGTTCGGTAGGGTTTTGAACGAGTCGCTAAAAGATTCTTCGCCTCCTTCGGCGACGTTCCTTGCTCTCGAATTGGAAGTCGCGACTGTTCGCCGTTCTTCCTGTTGGATCGGAAGTAGCGAAGGGAGCTTGTTTGCTGTGAAGGTAAATATATGTGTCCCATTCGCGTGCTTCTTCGGCCAAATCCCTTAAATCAGCCGGACTCCAGGATTTAGTAAATATGGGATTTACGGCAAAAGGAGGGAAACGGAGGATTTATTCTGCTGTGAGATTTACCGGCTGCTCTAATACCGTTTGGCAGGATTTAGCATTCATCCTTCTCAAATTCTGCATAAAGCCTGTTGCCAAACAGCCACTTAATGATTTTCTCTCCTGTTTTTGAATTATCGCGTTGTCTGCGTTGTTGATTCGTGTGATCCTTTGAAGCCCAGTTTAGAGGGGCTAGGATCTGTTCTTGAATTAGGTTTGACGTCTACTCCGCAGCCTTCCTGCGACATGGACGATCGGGCTTTCTGAGATTTTCAGTGATCTACAAATTTAATAATCTTCTGAACTTGAGAGGATCTCTTTGTTTTAACTGGTTTCCTTTTATTTCTCAGGTTTGCTTGATTCCAATAATTTTATGATATAGCCTGAAATAAGCATCGATATTGGTTGATTTGTTCAATTGTTCTGAAATTCGTCGCGATGAGTGAGGTTTTCGAGGGATACGAGCGCCAGTATTGCGAAATCTCCGCTTCTCTTTCGCGGAAGTGTACGGGAGCGGCCGCCCTTGATGGAGGTTAGTGATGCTGCCTTCCTGTAACTTTTGATCTTTCTTGATGTTTGTGTAAGCATGTATTGCTTGCTTTTTTAATGAAAATATGAGATGTAGGTTTCAACATATTCACCTCTGTACCGCATTCATCAGAATTTTGTTATGCATCTTATTTTCTTGGTCTAACCCGCAGAACAGAAAAAGCAGAAGTTGTCTGAGATCAAGTCCGGCTTAGAAGATGCTGAAAACTTGGTAGTTGATTTGATTGATCATCTCAAGTGTTTCTTGATACTTCTTTGGTTCAGTTATGTTTGCTGATTTTGGAATATTTGCTTTGGCTTATGTAGATTCGGAAAATGGATCTTGAGGCTAGAAGTTTGCAACCAAGTGTAAAGGCAGCATTGCTTGCTAAGTTGCGTGAATACAAATCAGATCTCAATAATTTAAAGAGTGAAGTTAAAAGAATCACTTCACCTAATGCAAAGAATGCTTCAAGAGAGGAATTGTTGGAATCTGGGATGGCAGATACGTTATCTGTATGATATTTCTTGTTTCGTTTGTTAATTTGATGTTGCACTCTTCTTCATTTATTTGTCTCGCCGATTTTCAAAACTGCACTACAAACCTTTGACCTGCTTAAAGGTACTAACCTACCTTTATTCCAATAAACTTTCTTGTTGGTAATTTATGCTAGGGCAGGATGCTTATGCGTTAGGCTGTAGATCTCAAATAAGTTTATTCAGAACCTTTAGTTCCGTGCTATTGGATATAACATTTCAGTATAAGCAGAGGAATTTGTTTGATTTAAACTTTGTAAGACATCTAGTCTGAGCAGCGAAAGAGCCTTTTCTTGAGTTGTTTGAACCAACGATTTGAATGGGTTTGCTTCAAAGCTGAAACATGATATTCCATATTGTCATGAATGTTTTATGTTTATTAGATTTTGATTATGTTTTGTATAATTATAATTCATAAACTTTTTTATTTATTAGTTTTAAAACCATTACTCATTATTATCAACTCTCAAGATTCCTTCATTGTATGGAATTATTTGTCATTTTTCTGTTAGGATTTTAAGATTAAATAATATGGATGTTTCTTTATTAATTATAGAAGTGCATTTCAGTTTGATAATTGTGCTTTGTTGAACACCGATTATTTGCTGGTTCAGGTGTCTGCTGATCAAAGGGGAAGATTGTTAATGTCAACTGAAAGATTGAATAATTCTAGTGAAAGGATTAAGGAGAGTAGAAGAACCATGTTGGAGACGGAAGATCTTGGGGTTTCAATCCTGCAAGACCTGCATCAACAACGTCAATCTCTTCTGCATGCGCATACTGCAGTATGTTCTTTACACCAGTTGATTCTGAATTTTGTTAGAATCATATTGATTGTTCTTTTTATCACATTTGATGTCTTCCTTGGCTAATTCATATATTTTGTATTCTTATAAGCGTGTTAGCATTGAAACCAGACAACAGCTTTTATTTTTTGTGTACGAAAATCCTGAAGAACTCTCAATTTGTTGTGCTCCTTTATTACTTGATTGTTTATTTACTTATCTACATTCATATTAATCCTATTATTGAATGCCATTTTCTGTCCCAACCAGTGATAAATGGAGCCTTGTAGTTATTGGTTTTTGGAATTGTGATCGACATGCAAACTTGTTTAATATGGGCTTCTAAACATCTGTTATTGCTAGCACTTTTTCCCGAGTATGAAGTTGTTTACCTGCTTGTTTCATTAAATTGAACGTTTTACTCATCTTGGTGAACTTCAAAGTTATGGTTAATATATGGCAATTTGTCTACTTGTGTTTTCAATGTAAAAAAAACTTGAATTGGCTGCCTGTTGACCCACTTAGTGAACTGTTCAACCTTGACACATCAAACATCGGAATCTCAAAGACTTCAAGATTGTGTTAGAGCGGTCTTGGTTTTAATTGTAATTTTTTTTTGTATGCTTCAAGTAGAAGAGAGGGGTTAGGGTTATCTATGTTTTTTGAATTTTTTTGTTGGAGACTTTGGTGCCTTGGGCTCTAGTGATGTCTAGAGATTTGGGAGAGAACAATCCTCTTGAATTGAGTATCAATTGTATCTTGGTATTTTCCTTCTATTTCATCAATTATTACAAGTTTTCTCGCCGTTTTGCTTGATTTGGTTGGAGTATCCTGGAGGAAGTTCGCTTAAATTCCATTTGGTAAGAAACGCTTGTTCTTTATAAGAGTTCCTATCCAATTGGTATTAGAGCAATTTTCCAGGTTATTTTTTGGTGATTTCCGGCAATAGATTTTTTTTTGAACTGTGGGTTTTTACTGTATTTTGGGGTCAAAATTTGGATTTTTGAGTCTAACAAAGATTCGGGTATCGATGGCGGCCAAGAAGGTGGATGCTTTGGAAGAATTTCTTGAGGTAGAGATGTGCAAAGCGACGGTTGAGGATAGAATTTTCTCCATAGAAGGCAAGTTCTCGGATCTTTAGGAGATGGTGAAGAAGATATGGGATCATTAAAGCCAAACTGCGGCATCAGAGGCAAGAGGGTCGTTAGGGAGAAATACAAATCCTAAAATTCGTAGGAATGAAAATGATGTGGAGATTATAGAGTGAGAGAGGAAAAGACCCTATATGGAATCTTTCCAGAGGGAGAAGATAGGTGGAAGGTATGGGGGAGGCGTGGATATGTGGGTATGAGCAAAGGGATGTTCATTGGGAAAGAAAGGAGGGGGATTACAGTGGAGAGGTTCTGATTTTGAAGGAAGGATGGGAGAAATTGAAGAAGGATTTGGTTATGAACATGGAAGGGTGGATTAGGAAACTTCGGGAGGACCACCCAATTGGGGAAGGGGAAATAATGAAGGAATAATGGGAAATGGGGCCAAAGGTACTGAAATTGAAAAATGTTAATCTTTGAAGGGGATTATGCGCACGGGTAGATTTACAAGGTAGAGAGATACTTTGTCGTCAATGGGTTGACGGAGGAAGAGAAATTGACGGCGACTGGCTTATGTTTGAAAGGGAAGGCTTTGGCTTAGTACCAGTGGAGCAACATGAGGTGGCCCATACGGAGTTGGAAGGGAGTTCAAAGAGTGCTTATTGAAATGCTTTCGAACCAGCAGGGGAGTGGACTTATATGAGCAGTTTTTTTTTACCCTAGTGCAAGAAAGCTTGGTGGCAGAATACTGCATGAGATTTGAGACGGAGGTGATAAACAAGAGCCTAAAGACTTGACTATGATGCTTTGCTTCGGAGATGCCTCGGTTGTGGGCCAAGTGGCTAGCATGGGCGGAGTACTGGTACAACACTTCGTATCATTCTTCCTCTCACATGACTCCATTCAAAGTGTTGTACGGACGAGACCTAACCTCACGTGGTGCATTTTGGGCAGCATAGCACCCCAATCTCCTTAGTAGAGCAGTATTGGAGGAAACAAATAAGGGTGTTGGAAGAATTAGAAAGGCATTTGCCAAGGGCACAACAGATCATGAAGAAACAAGCAAGATGTGCATAGGAAGGACACCCAATTCAACGTAGGGGAGAGGGTGTTCTTAAAGCTACGACCCTGCAGACAAAAGACGATCGCCAACAAGATGAATGAGAAGTTGGCCCCAAGATACTTTGGTTTGTATGAGGATTTGGAGAGGATTTTAGTTGTAGCATATCGTTTGAGATTAACCTTCAACAATGAATATTCATCATGTGTTCCATGTGTCACAATTGAGGAGAGCAATTGAGGATCATGCAGCTAGTTTTGAGTTATCAGTGACACGGATAGAGGATTTGGATATGGTATTAGACTATTAGTTGGGGGTTCGTCAAGGAGAAGATGGGACTAAGGAGGTACTGATTAAATGGAAGGGCCTACCTAATTATGAAGCCACCTGGGAGCCATACGAGAGAGTGAAGCATCAATTTCTATCCTTTCATGTTGATGACAAGGTGATTCTTTGTGAGGGATATATTGTTAGACTGGTTAAAATTGGACCGGTCCAATCGGTCCTGGGCAAGGGGCCGGCCCAAGTTTATTCTAGACTGATCAAGCCTTGTCTGCCCCTTGCCGTTTCACCCGCCCCCCTTCAAATAGGAAGGAGGGGGCAGCTAGGGCTGAAATTAAGGATGCATGGGCTGTTTAGTAATTTGTTTGGTTTTAATTGTTTTTTTTTTAATTTATTATTATTATTATTATTTGTTAAGTAGAAGAGAGAGATTAGGGTTAGTGTTATCTATGTTTTTTCTGAATTTTCTATTGGAGGCTTTGGTGTCTTGGGCTCTAGCGACGTATAGAAATTTAAGAGAGAACGATCCTCCACTCGAATGAAGGATCAATTTTATCTTGATTTTTTCCTTCCATTTCATCAATTATTATGAGTTGTCTCGTTGTTTTGCTTGATTTGGTTGGAGTATCCTGGTGGAAGTTCGGTGAAATTCTGAGAGTTTCCTATCAGATTGACATACATGGATACGTTACCAATCAGTTACATGTAAAGCCCCCCATGGAGAAATGAATTGATGGTGCATGATAGTTGTATTCTGTGTTTTGTTCTTTACTAAATGGACTTTGCCCTCCTTGACTCTAGAGTCTCTAGATATAATTCTCAACCTGTTAGCTGATCGCAAAATGCTGGGATAAGGCAATGCAAAGTTATGCTTGAAGAATCTACTGTTTTCCTCGCAAGATTGTTGTCTTTTCCTTCCAACTCTGGATTAACAAATCTGGATATGAAAGCCGCCGGCTGCACAGTTTTAACCCTCTTCCAACTTGTTCGATTTTTCTTATGAACTGACAAGAAAGTCTGGATATTTTCGTAATAATTTTTCTGAAAAATATAATAGATCATGCCTACTCCCTCCCATGAACCTTCACATATTTACAAATGTTGTGTTTTGTTTGTCGTGCAGTTGCATGGCGTGGATGATAACATAGGAAAGAGCAAGAAGGTCCTCACGGCCATGTCTAGAAGGATGGACAAGAACAAGTGGATCATAGGGGGAATAATTTTGGCCCTTGTCCTGGCTATTCTCCTCATACTATATTTCAAGCTCGCCCATTAACAGATCCTGTTCAACTCTGCTCCACTTCTATTGTAAGTGTACTCTTTTTCTTGCGTTCACGTGGACCCAAATTATACATGTGTGCTCCGTAAGCTATTCGGACCAGCTGCATTTGTATGTTTAAATGTGCATTTCTTCTTCTACAAGATTTCCAGTTGAAAACATCCAAGTCTCGTCTGTTCTATGTTGTTTATTTCAGTATAAGCTATAACTTCTTCTCCAACTCTAAACTAACTAAGGTTTTGTTTAGGACGGTTTTTTTAGTGTTTCTTAAAACAGTTTTTAAGTAAAAAATTTAAATTAAAATGCTACTTTAAGAAATGGTAAAAAAGTCGTTGTGGCTTAAATCTCTTTAATTAAGGAAGACAGTTCTGTAATTCAATGATAGATTAATGCCTTGTCCATATTTGTTGGTCTATTTGTCGGTTTAATATTTTATTTTTTGTGCGATGAGATCTGCATTCAAACTCCAATGATCACTTATGCTGAATTTTTTTTCCGTTTGAGATATTTATTTTTGCTTCTTTGCATCCATGAATATAGAAACGTACAAAGACAATAAGGGGCTGTTTGGTAGCACTCAGGATAAATCCGGATTTCTGAAATCTTGAGGGGCCTAAATCCTGAAAACTGTTTGGTAACATTCATGATAAATCCTATTAAATCTCATGTGACTATTTGACTATAGAACGGATTTAGCAATCGGACTCTTCCTCTGCTGCCAACAAATTTCGTAAATCCAGCAAAAAACAGGATTTCGGAAATCTGAGATTTAGCACGAAAAGGCGGAATTTTCCGTCTACAGCGGCTTTCATTTGCCGTGAGATTTGGTTTTGCATATTAGGCTGTTGGATTGGATTTTGCCCAAATCCGGCCTAAATCTTGCTACCAAACAGCCCTAAGACTAGGAAATCCATTCATAAAAGGAGAAATTGCATTATTCCAGCCTAAGCATCTTATTCCCCGGTAGTTGATAAGGTTTGACTTTGCCTTGATAGCAAATGAACCATCAGTTCAGGATCATAAATGAAATAAACTATTTTACCTTGTTTGTCGTTTCGCCGTTGCCCTAATCTAAAAACGGAACGAAGGCCTTTTGGTCATTTCTTCATCATCGGTGGTTTCCGATTGTTTCCTGTTGTTGTTGTTGTCGTCGTCATCCTATTCCCCCACGCCATATGGTACTTCTCAAGCTGTTGAGCATTATCATTTAAAACTGGTCATTTTGGATTGGCCCAATGTTTCCGTGCTCTTGAAAGAGCCCATTTATGCCAATTAACGACAAGCTTTTATGCTATTACGTGGGCTGGGCTATAACTCTTTTTTTTTTTTCTTTATTGTGTCTTATTAAAAAGTCAAATCTCCTTTAGATTTAATAAATAAAGTATTTCTAATATTTTCTAATCAAAATTTTTTTAATCTATATTTATCTTTTGTAACATAAGTTGGATCTCTTACATCATCCACTCTCCTAACTAGGTTATCGAAAGGCTAATGTTCTGATTTGATCAAACTATCTAAGACGTTTTCTCTTTGATCGAATATGTCATTGGTGATACTCTAACCTTTTCATGCCAATTCATGAGCTATTCATCATATAAAGATTGAATTTATCCCTTGTACAGACATTCATGTAGGGAAGATTTTAGGAACTTATTACATTGGCATGGGAATTGGGCATCACATCACAAGAGCCAGATTCTACCATTATTTTTATTTTAAAGGGGCATAACACAATACCTCGTGTCTGCTTTTACTTGCCTATTGATGACTTTAAACATAAAAATTGAAGGAATTGAAAGCGAAGAAGTGAAATGAGAATGGTGGAGGAATAGAACTGAAAATTGATTTCACTTTCTTGGTTGGTTCAGGAGAATTTTAGGCTTGGTTTGATATAATTTTTTTAATTATTGTTTAAAGCAATTTTTTAATACAAAAATTTCTACTTCAAAATATTCTTTTTACTAAAAATTTATTTTAAAAAACAACAACAAATAAAAAAATGTACTAAAAAGCTATTTTAAAAGCAGCTTTTAATGCATTTTTTTTTTAAGTTTCTTGCTTATGGATGAGATGTTGAGCTTTGTTTCTCATGTGGATGAGCCATGAGTTATAATGATAATCTTATATCTTTTTTATTAATAATATGTTTTTAGGTAAATGTAATTCTCAATGGATGTTTTTTGTATTTTAAAAATGTAGGAGTTGCTTGATTGGTTGAAAATCAATTGTATTGAAATACTTTTTAAAGTTGTAATATATTTTAAATTCATTGAAATGTTGGTGAAGATGTATTTGGATAATGCAATTATTGAAAAGTAAGCGACTTCGGTGTAAGGTGGCTATAGTGGTTTGGGACACAAATGGGAATCACTAATGAGCGATGCATGTGCTTTGGAAGTTATCTGATCTAGATGATTTTATGAGTTCGACTAGTATAAGATTGGGTAGCCTCCCATATCAATAAAGAGTAAAAAGATGCGGGGCGAAGATCTTCAAGAAAGATGCTCATAATAACTCAATATTCACTTTAAGAATTTGTCGAGCTTCTATGAGAATGATGCGTTGAACTAATGATATTAATAAGTTTTAGGTTAGACTGTGGTAGAGGAGAAACTTCAACATGATGATGAGAGTAGCCTTTGTGAGTATCTTACTAATTGTTCATCCCCATTTTGGTATTGATTTTTTCACTAGTGAGCTCCTCCATTATACTATGATGGTAGTCTCTATTGGTTAACCTCCACTAATATTTGAAGGATTTTGGCTTGGCCCTACTCCTCCATCCTATGCATTTGATCTTTTAGTGATGGGTCTCGAAGGCCTACTCTTGGCTAATTATGATGTTCGATGTTGCTAGACACATTCCTAGTCTGATGAATCTTGGAATGAGGAAATGTACTGCATGTAATGTTACATCTATTAATCATTGAAATGGTATTACTAAGATGTAGGGATGTGATTCTCATAGATAGTATCAAACTATTATGTGCTAGCAAAATTTATGATAATAGATAGAGTGTTTAGTATTCTAGCTTTTTATAAAAATCCAGCATGTATGCAGACAGAAATTGTAGGAGATATTAGAATTTTTATGTGTAAAATCTAAAATGGCGAAAAATTGTTAGATCAGACCCAATTGAAATAGTTTAGTATTTAACTAATTTAATGATATAAGAGTCTAATCTTCCCTACAATTGAAGAAGATGAGATTATACAGTTTAGGGTTTAGTTTGATGGTCATTAGAAATATTACAAAAGAAGTGATGGAAAATGTAGATAATGCCAAACAATGGTCGAGTGTCTTTGGTCAGTTAAATGATACATAGGCAGACAACAAGAGTCGAGCAATATAAGTTTGATAATGGTGGTCATCATCAATGAATGTCATGCAAGGCAATAGAGTTTGAGTTCTCTCAAATCCAACCATACCCCCGTGCACACATATTTTTCCCGTGGTTATATTTATAGCTTTGTGAGAGAGGTATTTTGATAAATTTGGCTAAAATAAAAATAATCCATTGATGACCCATATTGGTTCTCTTGATCATAGATCATTTATTTAGTATTTGAATGCATTATTGATCATAGAATTCAATGATCTTGTGCATGTTGGATTCGTCTCATCAAGACACTTGATTTGATAATAAACATACAAGATTCAGAGACTATTTGATTCTTCGGTTAATGTCCTCAAGCTTCTAAATATGCTTTAAGTGCTTGATTTAAGTTTCTTTGGACTTGAATCATATCACTTTTACTGTTGTTGGGCTTATTTTGTCGAGATGCATAGCTCGACTATAAGTTCATTAAAATTGGAGTTTAGATAGTCTTAAATTTAATGCTAAAATTTTTAATTCACAGATTATTTTGAAATTCATATTGCTCAAGTGAATTTTCTAGAGATATATAAATAATTATGAAAGTAGCAATGTTGGAGAAATTTGAGGTGCAGCTTTGTGGTGTTTGGACCTAATAATTTATGTTGTAATGGAGGGTTTGAAAAATAAAATCTAATTTTATAAATAAATATTTCATTTTTTTAATTAATCAGCATGATCATCAAAATGACTATTCGACCCTCATAAATCGTGACATGTGCAATGATGTTGTTTTGCAAGTCAAAACCTTATTAGATGGAAAAAAACTTTATATAATTAAAATTGGTATACATTGATTAATAAGCTCCTTAAAATATAATATATTTATGTCACATACCAAATGTTCAATGTTCTTGCAAAAAAAAAAAGAGAGATTCCACTTTAATCTAAATTAAAAAAAAAAAATCATTTTTTTCTAGAAGATTAACTAACTACCAAACATGGAGGCAGCTTCAACCTTCAACTATTTTTCTCACCAAAGCAAACACCTAATGCCTCATATGGGAAAAATTATTAGGTGCGGAGTGTGCACCGTCCGCACAAATATGGGTACCGTACCTAGCGGTACCCAGCAGTACCCAGCGGTACCGAGTGCCGATACCTAGTGCGGAATAAGGCTTGTGTGGACGGTTCTCCCCATCCGCACTCCGCACCTAATAATCTCTCCTCATATGGACATGCGATAAAAGGATATGGACACACAACATACCTATTATTAAGACATTGACATGTATTAGATATACCATTATAATATTATAATTTAAAAAATAAAGAAGTATAGAAATTACATAAATTTAGTAAATATGAAATGAAATTCTATAATTTTATTTAAATCTATTAATTTTTTTAACTAATGGAAGAAGAAATAGTTACATGACATAATAAATTATCAACTTTAAAAAAGAAAATTGGTTCCTTTGTGTGTGTGTGTATATATAATATACATTATTAAAAAATCATAAGAAAATAAAGCAAAATAAGAAGAATAAAACTAGTTTTAAATAGCTATTAAGTTATTCAAATATTATTTATATAATATGCATTTAGATTTAAAATTTATTATTGAGGACACGTGTTGTAAACTTTTTGTTTCTTTTGATTGGACGCATGGATAGCATGTTTGATGCATGTTGAGCATGTGTTAAGGCAAATGTGAGTGTCTTGAACATATCCGACATGCAACATGACATAATTCATATTAATTGAGTATTGGTGCATCATAGCTCAATGTTGATGATCATCATCGCCATCAACATTGTCATTTATCATCACCACTTGTGCTAATGATCATCTTCATCAACATGCATCAATTACCGCTTTGACTAATGCTTGTCGTCAATACAAACTTCCACATGTCTTCTTGGTCGATGATAATATTATAAAGAGAACAACTAAGCATACTATCAATAATCTCTTAATGATACTCCACAATGTCTCGAGGCTTCTTACAATTCATATCCAAACATTGTATATCTTTTCTAATTATGAGGAGGAGGATGTTTTGTAATAGATGATTTTTACTAGTGGAATTATTTTAATAGGCCAAGCCCTGTGATTTTCCCCCTTCCTATTTTTGCAAAGTAAAATATCATGTATATCTTATGAACTACGCTCAATTTTTTTATTTATAATGTGAGAGACTTTCATATATGACAATATATTATACGAACGTTATAGCATTCAACATAATGTCATGCGCTAAAACTAAATCAATTTATGCCATTTTTCTTCACCATTTCCTTTACCATATGGCACCAAGAAAATCAAATGTTGAGCTAATAAGATAAAGCCCCATGCATAAAAATTCATCTGATTAAAACTAAATCAGTTTATGCCATTTTTCTTCACCATTTCCTTTACCATATGGCACCAAGAAAATCAAATGTTGAGCTAATAAGATAAAGCCCCATGCATAAAAATTCATCTGATGATTGATTTTGGCATATATGTCATTCTCATACAACTCATAATGTAAAAAAAATTATGTTCATTTTTTTTCATTAACTTGCTTCTTGTTTCTTCTTGAAAAAATAATGAAATAATTTTATAAAGATTTAAATACAAAATAACTTTGAGCAAGTGAACAAACTAAGGCTTTATTTGGACAGTTTTTTTGTTGCTTTATGAAGCAATTTTTTAGTATATATATATATATATATATATTGAATTAAAAATTTTTATACTAAAAAGTTGCTTCATAAAGAAATAAAAAATTTGTCCCAAACGAAACCTAAGACTTTGTATATCTCAATCATACAAATCCAATAGAATTAATGAATCAAATATTTGATTAAAGATAAATAAAAATAATTCTAAAAAAGTTTGTTGATAAAATCTAAAACTATTGAAAAATAAAAATGATACTTCTTTTTTTTTGTACTTAAACATTCATCTCCTCAAAAACAACCATTTTACACAAATAATGCATGAAATAAAGGCCTATAGAATACAGAAATGTTAGATGAACCACACAAAAATAAATGCATTGCATCAAGATCCGAGAGCATGGGAGAGGAATATAGTTGTAATTATTAATGTGACAAATAAGGATAATATTCTAAACTAATTTCTTTTACGCAACTCATCTTAGTTTGTTGGTTAGAATGTTTGACTACCAATCAAGAGATCTTGAGTTCGAGTCTTCCGTACGTGATATTTGTGATCTTACCTAAATTGACCTAAATGTTGATATCTTTTGATTGTTTTATGTTTTTGTATTATTTTATACAAAAACAAGACCTAAAAGCAAATTCCCATTGATCAAAATCAACAACAGAATCATCCATTCCACAAACAAATATTTCTTTTATATTGCATTCCTTTTTAACCAACCAAAAAGCCCAAAAACAATATTGTCATGAATTGTGCGCCCAATCAACACACTTAGAACGAAGTTGGGGTGGTTAGTTCACAACAATGGTCTAAGAGCATCTGTGATGCCTCCAATCAACAAAAAAATAAACATTTATACAAATTGTTATCATAAATTCAATGGAGTTCATAAAATATAATAATTAGATTATTAAAATAATAAAATTGCTCGAAAATAGCAATGTTATATCACCTTTTTTTTATTAAAATGAATGCCTCTTTAATATCAATCATTTATCATGAAAATGAATGCCTCCTCAATAGCAATCATTTATCACAAACAATTCATGAAATAGAATAGTTGTAAGTGTCTTCAAAATTCCAGAAAATTAGATCTTGTTGGATGGACCATATAGCAAAATAAATACTTCCTATCAAAAGTAAAGGGCATCAAAGCTGAAAAAAGATAACATTCTAAGCTTAAAGTAATTTTAAAGTGAACCATATGAGTTTCAAAATTAAGAACTCATACCCCATTCTACAAAAAAATACAAAAACTTAACTCTAATCATTTCAAAACATTGTTATCTAAACAAAACAAACCCAAATGCCCCAACTTTTTTTTTTTCCAAATTGAATGAGCACACTCATTCTCTGACAAAGATGTAATATGAGCTCTAAGAAAAGCAGAACTTAGTGTCCAAACTGTTTATGAGGCAAAAAAAATAGACCACCACCACTCCCTTCTTCATTAATTGTCCAAAATCTCAATCTTCAAGATTTTGAAACAATGAATGCTATCTCAATTTGTATGGCCCAAAAAAATAATTGCTAATATGTTCAGTAAAAAAAATTAAGGAATTTGAAGAAGAAAACACAATACTTGATAGTTTCAACAACATAAAACCTGAGATTTCCTAAACATTGCAGTTCAAAAGCAATTTATTAAGATTTCCATGGAGAAATAAAAGTATACAGTTTGTGTTTTCTCATCAAATCAGATTATTAAACGAGCTAAAATCTCAGTTGTGATCAGCTGCGAACAAGATAGAGCTTACCAAACACATGCATCAAAGCAACAAAAGCAATGAATCCCACGCTCATAATAAGGACAGTGTTGGGAGATAGCTTATGACCTGTAGTGTCATCAGCGTAGAACTGTAGCATTGTGGATGCAGCTCCTCCGGCAGGAGCACCGCCACCGCCGCCGCCTGTTCTCCGCCTACGCAAGTTAGCAGCTGCTGCTGCGCTGCCCCTTGGTGGACCTTCTCCTTTCGAAACCATTTTCTCTAGCTAGTCTCTGAGAAGAGAGTGAAGGGTCAGGAATGCGATTCAAAATAGGTGAACAAATTAAAAGGAAACAAAAGTAAAATAATGTTGGTTGCGTAGTTGTTCTAGTTCATTATCCAGCTCCTTAAGATAAGCATCATATCATACAAAGATCATTTGCAAGACTTGAAGCACAATTAGGGGAAAAAACATGCTAGCCCGTTGGTAGCTTTAACTTTATATAACTTGAATAATAGAATGTTTTAAAAAGTAGCGGTGTACCCATGAACAACCAACAGCATAACAATCCCTTGCAAGACAGAAATATAATTAAAAGAAGGGGAGGCCAAGGATAGAATGTATAGAAAGCTGGTCATAAGTTATCTCCCTACCAAATGCAAATTTAAAGAGTGGATGGAGCAGAACGTACGCTTCTTTAATCAAACCAAAAGCAGCAGCTCAGGAAACACAATTTAATGATGTTACTTTGGGAAGCGAAGATTTGAACGAGGATCTTGAAATTTAACTTGAATGCTTTAAATTCAGTCAAAGTCACAAAAAGGGACCTCTATCTTTAAAATCAAGCAAATTATTTCATTCTCACTAGCTCAAGTAGAAACGAGAGGCATGTGTGACCATGCGAGCCTGAGCGCCTGAGCGCACGCGATGCAGATGCGACCTGGGTCAATTCCGAGTTAATTTTGGGTTTTTAGGTCAGCTTGAACCCCACCCAATTTTTAAAATGGGTCAATATCTAAAACTCGAACCTGATCCTTTTGGTAAACAAGTTGACCCAAAATTGAAATTTTCCACATTCGGTCCGGGTCGGATTTTGAGCCGTGCTAAATATTACCGCCCCAACCAAGATTAGAAATAAAAATAAAAATCAAGAAAATATGCAAAAGAACATGAGTATGTTTTGTAATTTAAGAAAACCCATGAAGGCTGAATGGTAAGAGGGGATGAATACAAAAATATCTTGCATACAAAAAAATATATATATATAATAAGAATTTAGTATAGTTGAAACATTGAGAAAATGAAATAAAAATGTGAAATATACAACATATATTTCGAGCTGCCAGAAAGTCATTAATGGCTTACTGGAAGAAATTTGAGGCTTTGTACATATTCAAAGTATAGATAGTCAGCTCTAATTAGCTGGCCTGCTTTTTTCCCTAAAAGCAAGGCTAATGAGGTTTGTTTTTTTGCATTTTTTATGTAATGCTAATAAAGAAACATTTATTAATACCTACTTTTTCTGCTCTACCAAAAAAAAAATTGAAATTAAGAAATTAATTGGGGTCTTTTTTATTTGTTGTTATTTGAAAGACAATGTGTATTGATTGCGATATTATCTTAATGTTAATATAATCCAGGAATTGTTAAGTTTGGTTGAGTGTGTTGTTTGTACAATTATAGTTCAATTTTTAATGAAAATGGTGATTTCATCTTTTTCTTTATTTGTTTATATTAGGTATTACATAATAATTAAATAAAAATTATTCTATCTGAATGTCTAACAGAATATGAGATAAAATAAGTATAACCCTTTTAAAAAATACCAGAAATCAGAATTAAAAAACAAACACGAATGACTAACATTCAAATAGAAATCTTAGTTTAGGCAACTTTTTTTAGAACAAATGAAATTATTAGAATAGATGACAAACTCACAGACATTAAGGGTCGGTCATCTTGTTCAAACACAGACATATGCAATATGAACTAATATTGCATGTATTAGTAAAAAAAAATCAAATTCCTATCATGATTAATTAAATAAAACAATTTCATTGACATATTAGGATATATCATTTCATATAGAGAAAGAATATTCAAATCAAGATAACAATGATAATAAGAAATTATTAGGAAAAGAGAAAAAGAATAAAAATTTGTTGATATCAAGTAGTTAAATCTACACATGGATAAAGGAATAGACAACATATTGCACAAAATCATGTCATCTAGACATTTGCTATTATTAATGGACTTATGCTCATAAATAAACCATTAAACCTTTCAAAGTATTCATGTGGTCATTAAAAGTGAGTTTGGTAGATCAACATTATCAAATTTTTTGATGACGATAAGCTTATATTTTATAAAAAAAAAAAAATTGAAATTGAAATTGTGAGTGGAGATGAATACAAAAAATATCTTGCATTTGCAAAGAACACAATAATAAAATTAAACCTTCCAAAGTATGCTAGTGATCAATAAAAGTGAGTATGGGAGACTACACATTGGTTTGTTTAAGATCCTTCTGCAATTCCTAGAGATGTTAAAAGAATAGGTTTACCTAGAATTACTTCTTTATAGAGTTCAAAATATTTTTTAAAAAGAACAAGGAGTAAAAATTTAACTCTAGATACATATTGAAAAAAATAACAAGTAGCAGCACTTAAATTGACATAAGGCTTAATTGAGTTGAATGAGACACAATAGCAAAAAGATTTTGTAATGCTCTTAGTCTTTTTATGCATTTTATCTTAGGGGAATAAGAGTTTCCCTTTTTACAATTATGTGCATTAAGAAGTTGGGACATGTTGAGGGTGCAATTGGGAGGTGAGGGGTTTATGAAATATCTACAAATACTATTATTTAGATTGATCATACTGCAGTGGAACAAAAGTAAACCATGATACCATATTGCTTCTTTTAAGATATGAAGGTAAGAAGAATGAGGTGAGAAAAAACAAACACAACAAAAAAAGGCTAACAAGAAAAACTAGCAATCAATTCACCGAACAACATAATTGGTGTTCAAAAGTTTATTTTTGTCATGGGCTAATTGTTGATTCCCTACAATATCACACTACATGGGAACAGTGATTGTGCCTCATTATATATATAGCTAAATTTAGCATTCAAACCTTTTTGTATTGACTATTCATAGCACTATTTTCATGTTATGGCATCTTATGGCCTTATCTTTCTTCTTAAATTACTTAGCATAGTTTGTTTAGCATAAAATATGATCATAAATATCTTAGAATAGCCAAACCAAGCAGCTAAGATAAGGATGACAAAACTTCACAATCCATATATATTTTCCCTTTTGATATCAAACTTATTTTCCTGAAATATGAGTTCAGCTTAGTTAGTAACATATTCTCTAAAATAAGGACTAAGAAGCTTTTGCAAGTAAAGCAAGGGCACCTTTGTAGCATTAGCTAAACATTTCAGGTCAAATAGGTTTCTATACATTTATGTATTCAGACCAACTTGATCTGTACTACGTCACACAATCATTGTTTTGCAACTAATAAATTTTGAATTTCTACGTTACACATTCTACATATATGGTGCTTACCATCTTCCACAAACTAATTTTCTCTTCAGCGCAAGTCTTCCTGAATACAAAATAACAACTTCAACACGTAATACGGTTCATGAATCTAAAAGTCATTATTCATTTACACCTCCAAACCCTAGAATCAGAAAGAGCTAACATATGCCCTCTATGAAATCTATCAAAACAAGCAAAACATTTTCACCAAAACATTTGTGCATTTAAAACTTTATTGTTCTTTGACAACAAACTTTCCATATTGATTATAATATGACAACATTTTCTTGTTATGTTTTAACATTTTCCTTCAAAATTAAGCATTACAGTTCGTTTAGCACAAATTTAAAACATATATATCTTAGAATAGACAAACCAAAAAAGCAGGATAACAAACTTTCTATATATCATAGCATCATTTTATTTCATCGCACATAAGTTTTACCTTTCTATATCAAACTTACCTTCCAAAATTAGGAATTCAGTTTAGCGAATTAGATATTTTATAAATCAAGAAACTTCAGAATGCAAACAAGCGCATATTCAATCCAACTTGCTCTCTTATCTACACTGCCTCAATAACTATTCTAAAAACGCAAACACCAATTTTTCACTACCACAATTAATATTCTCCATAAATGTATTGTTTTTTAACTGAATCTGCCTTGTTCTGCAAACAAAACACTTCACTAATCTTAAACCCCTAAAATCTATCAAAATCCTCAATTTAATATGGCCCAATTTACCCATCCAAAAACTACTTTCAAAAAGAGCTGAAGGAACACTAATCCTTAATCAGTAAACAATCGCATGCCCTGCTCTCGACACCATCTAAACAAATACAAATTTCACCAAAAAGACCGAGCAATCAGATAACTCCTTACGGATCTTTGACCGCAAACAAAACAATCAACTGCGAAATTTGAGATAGTTCGATGACCTTACATCAAATGCAAAGTACGGCGATGGAGCCTTGGAGGCAAGTGCTGGGTTGATGGGTTCGGCGAGAGGAAGATGGATGAATCCGGATGTTGCGTTTGGCGAGAGAGAGGACCGTTGGGTATCGAACCCTAAATTTTTGTTTTTTTTTTTTAAACTCGGCAGTGAAACGCTCAGCTGTGAGGGCTAACCGTTCGGCCACTGCCGAGTGAAAACGCTCAGCGGTTTGGGAACCGCTCGTCCAATGAAACCGAGGTTCTATTTGGAACCTTTTTTTTTTTATAATAATATTTTAAGCATAAATTTTTTTTCTATTAAAAAATTATTTTAAAAAATAGTAAGAAAATCTTCCTAAATAAAACTTTAATATGCTGTTGGAATCTAAAAGCAATCGAATACGAAGCGTCCAAAATGAATGTTATAGATTTATTTTAACTTTACAAATATAATATCAAAAAAATTTATGGGAAGAATCACATGTCATATTTATAAATAAAAAATCACACTGATTGGGCACGAATCTCAAGGCACATTTGAATTAAAAAATTTTTAAAATTAAATTTGCTATCATCCCAACTTCTATTTTAGTATAAATGTACTTGCAAATGAATAAAATTTCAAAAAATAAGAAATAAATAATTAAAATTTAAAAATAATTTATGATATGCTATATGTTATTAATTTTTATATTAACTGTAGAGTAGTTATATATTAAAGTTTCAAGTTTTATTGTTGCATTTTAAAGCCCTCCTTTCTCCTATCTGATTCATTTCTTTGGTCTTGTGGAAGAGAAATTATTGGGTGCGGAGTGCGGACGTAGCTCTGTGTGTGCAAAAGAATTGGGTCGCGCCACGTGGAGCCCATCTTGACCCCACCGTGGGACCCCACCGACACGAACCATCCGAACTACTTGAAAAAATGCACGGTACCTAGTAGTACCGAGCGGTACCGAGCGGTACCGAGCGGTACCTAGTAGTACCTAGATGCGGTGGGGTCAAGATGGGCTCCACGTGGCGCGACCCAATTCGTTTGCACACACAGAGCTACGTCCGCACTCCGCACCCAATAATTTCTCCTTGTGGAATGGGGGTTCTCTATGAAAATATGTATGTTGGCCATCATGAACTTTGAGATAGTTGCTATTGAGCATCCTAACCAAGTCGTGCATTTGGCGAACTTTGAGATAACTAGTTTTATTATACGTGCATTTATAAAATTTTATAAATAAAAATGATATTAAAAAATTTTTAATTATATTTTGATTGATAAAAAAGATAAAATAATTAATTTTATCCCTATAAATAATTCAAATTATTAATAATATATGTAAAATACTTAGTAATGATTAATTGAGATGTTTTTTTACCAGTTTTATTGCACGTGTATTAAAAGCACAAGAATAAAATTATAAAAATAAAAATTTATATTATAAAAAAATTAATTATATTTTTTAATAAAAAGATAAGATTATTAATAAAGCATAAATAATAACATAGTATCCAAATATGCAAGCAATCTCATGAAATATATATTTTCATCTAACATCTAGAAGAATAATCAATTAGTTTTAGCAATAAAAATATCATTAATCTGTGGGTCTCCGAAAGGATTTTACTTATGGGATTCGAATGCAAATGGTTCCTTTCTCTTTTAAGCTCTCCAGATTTCCCTCCACTGATTCCAGTCGAGATCCATCGGTTTAAGGACGCCGACGACCGGATTCCGGCGTGACCAAGCTCAAATCCATCCAAGGCTTCATCTGCTCGATCTAGGCGTTTTCAAGCCGTGATTTCTTCTACAAATCGGAGCGTGGACAGTCAACAAATGCAACAAATCTTTAAACGGATTAATCCATCCATTGAATGAGGTAAAATCTCAAACCCTAGATTAGAACACTTAGTTTTAATTAACTATTCGAAAAGTGCTTTTTAATCTACGTTTTTGATACCCCATGAATTATGTTCATTAACTAAACCTAGATTTAAAATTTCATAAATTTTGGTCAACTGGATCAAGTGAATGAGCCAAAACACTAGTTCTAGGTTTCGGTTCACGCAGGCTTGAACTAGGCACGATCGGAGCCGTCGATTCTTTGATTAACGACACGGATCGCGCCATTCCGTAGCTAATTTAGGCCTCGGATCCGATCACGCGACGTATTCCTCCGTTCGGCTCAATCGGAGCCGTTCGTTTGAGACGGTGGGTGATCGGACGGCGTCTGTTATATATATTTGTTATATGACATCCAAAATCTTGATTCTTTAACCAACGATCGTGATCGGACCACATCGCGGTCTGTCTAAACCGCAGGACTAAGCTGCTACAGAGATCTCCGTCCGACGTGATCTCCACCGTCACGCCTCGATCAGACGGTTGGGACTCAATGCTGACGTGTTTAAGTTAAAAGCGCATGGGCCCACCTGACCGCCGCCGCCGCCGTGTTTCGCTGGACGAACTGGGAGGTGCCACGTGGCCGCCAGCGCTGCCATTATATTTAAAATGATTTTTAAATCATTTTAAAGGCAGAAAACTTTGAAAAATTATTTGAAATTAAATATAGGTCTAAAATTTTAATACAACCTGTCAAAATTCTCAAAAAATTAAGATCTTTAATTTAAAATTAAATTTGATTTAAAGTATTATATATATTTTAAATTATTTGAATTATTAAATACTTATTATTAATTAAAATTTTATTGAAATATTTTGGAATATTCAAAATTTATTTTTAAGTTATTTTCTTAAATATTCAGAGAATACATTTAAAATATTTAATCCAAATTAAAAATTAATTTGATATATTTTAAATAATCTTGATTACATAAAATTTGAATATTTAAGTAATATTTAATTATAATAATTTTTCAAAAATTCAAAGAATCCCTATTTTAAATCATCTTATATTATTAAAATATTTTCAAATATGTTTTAAAACTATTTTTGATACTTATTCAAAAACTATTTTAAATTACTTAAAATTTTCTAGAATTTCTAAAACTAATCTATTTTCTAGATATTAGCCACTAATCAAATTGTTAATTATTCAAGTTTATTTTGTCTCATGCTTGTGTAGGGAGCACACACTTGCACATAGTCTTAAGGCTCTCCTAGATTTAGGGGTTGAGTGTGAATGTGATGCTTGCATCTATGTATGTTGGTCCAAGGGTTAGTGAGAACAATTGATTTGAACCTAGCTAACCTAGTAACATCATTAGGGACAATAATTAAGGACATGTGTAAAAAAACTTAGAGAAATTTTAATAATTAGGATACACATTCTTTTGACTTGAAACTTCAAAAATTTGAACTTAGTGACATGTACAACCACTAGGAAAATTTTCACTGGTTTTAGAGGTCATTAAGGTCCTTAATTAATTTTCCCAAGTTTAAACCTTAATTAAGTCATTAAACCTTCCAGAAAATGTAAGAAATCATATTTAAATCCAAAAATTATATATAACCCCTCTAATTTGACAGATCTTCTGTGATTAATTTTTTTAATTGAAAACCAATATTTAATTAATATAATTAATTAATAATAATTAAAAATTCCAAAAATTTCTCAAACACTTGGGAATCTCTCCTTAGGTCATTCCTGACCTTTGGAGCTGATTTTAAGGAGTTGAGATCTCATTTGGAGCAAAATCACAAAAAAGGCCTTCTAATTAAACAATTTTAGAAATTCAATAAATACCTCAAATTTCAAACATTCATAACTAATTCAAGAAAAATCTAAATTGAACAAACTCAATTGCATTCAACTCACAATAATGCCTAATATTTATTAAAAATATTAAAGTTCCAGAAATACATCAAAATAAAAAAGTCAACCGGTCAACCTTAAGTCAAAACTAGTTCAAAACTTCAAACCTTCGTAACTTAATGTATAAAAATCCAATTTCAATGTACTAACTGTCTAACGGATTGTATTAATGTCTAGTATTTTAATAAAATGCTAATTTTTCAGAAAACTCTTTTTATTAAAAAGTCAATTTTCAACCCCTTAATTAAATGATTAAAATATTAAAAAATTCTTAAAACTTGAAAATCACTTTAAAACTCCAGAATTCATTAATTAAACTTAAAATCAGTAATCAACCAACCTTAATTAAAATTCATTAACCGTAAAATTTTAATTAAATCAAATCATTTAATTATACCGGGTACCACTGGGTAACCCAGGCCTACGAGGCTGTTTACTCAGCCCCAAGGAAGGTGAAATAAACTTCACGGCCTCGGTGTGAAACAAAGATGGTTTTCCAACAAATAATTAAGAATTAATTTTTAAAAGTTATTTAAAGCCATTAAAACTTAAACTTTAATTAAATCCCTTAAGCCTTTCAACCAATCGAATCTTAAATAACTTCAACCTAATATCCTATTTAGGAAACATCAAAACCACACAGCCTTACTCACATACTTTAGATGGTTTGCTAGGACAACCAACTCTAGTTTTAGGCTAGGCCGGTGTTTATTTTTCCGTTGTGTGCCGAGTTTTCGAGTTTTCACTGCATGTTGTTTGCTAGTTTAGAATTGATTGATTGTTTATTTATTTACTGCAATCTGTTGAGCACTTTAAATTTCAAATATATTAATTGCTTGAGATCAAATATTAACTGCTTGAGATCAAATATTAACTGCTTGAGGATTATATATAATTATTGATTATTAGGATAACCTTACAGGATCGAGTCTAAATCTTTCATTTTGCTTAATATAAATTTGATTGAATAAGGTTGTAACTATTTGAAATAACTTGAGTTTGGGATATTAATATCCAATTTGAATTCCAAAGAGGTGAAGACATCCCTTAAGGAGAGAGTCTTCTTTCATTTAGAAGTCAAATTAGGATACCATTCAAATATCCAAAGAGGGAAGATAACACCCCGTTCAAGGAGGAGTTTCTTTTCATTTGGATATCCGGAACCGACGAATCAAGATGTTCTTGAGAAGACGAAGAGATGGACGACGAGAAGAATCTCAAATCTCAAAGTCATTTAATTTAAGATTAGAAATCCGGGTTGTAGTCAGTGGTGCCCGACCACTTAATTTTCTGCAAATTCTGTGATGTAATAATAAGTGACACTTGCCACATGGACATTCAATTTGAGCTATTAATTTAATTGATTTATTTATTGATTGATGTGTTGATTGCGATATAGGATTGCCTGCTTTTTGTAGTTTTTTGGCGCTCTTGTATGTCGTATTTTGATTTAGTCTGGAACCTGGTTATAGGCTCTTAAGGACTTAATAAAATTTTTCTACTTAAATAAAATTAAAACATTTAAGCTCACATAGAAACTCTAACGTTTTAAGAAGTAAGCTCGGGATCGACGGGAGTCCTCATTTCATAGCATTCATTTAAATTCAATCTTTTAATCGAGTCGATTAGCATGCATCATATTAGCAACTAATTTAAAAACTTTTAAACCCTTAATTGCATTTTCTTAACTATCAAACCAACATAAGTCAAAGGGGCCAATTAGGATCCGCTCTAGAGGTCGGCCCCGTTCTCAAAAATATATCTTAAATAACGTCCCTACCCATTCTAACATTAAATGACTTGATACACATTTTTAAAGCGCCTAGGTGGTTTAGATGGCTCCCCAATCCAGGCCGGGGTAAGACCAGATTCGCATTGCACTAGCTAGATTCGGGTTACTTTTTAGTACCCAATTTAGACTTAGGTTCTGAGGCAAGCTCGGGCTATAAGACCTCAACCTTCGGGAATTGAATCCCAAATTTTTAATAAAATTGATCACTTAAACATTAAATCCCTTTCAATCTAATTCGAGCCCAACACTTAGGATAGGCTGGGGCATTTCTGAATTATTTCAGAATCTCAAGTGTCTCCTACCTTTCTTCCTTTAACTTCAAAAATAAGTGTTCAACCTTGATCCAATCCTGATTGAAAATTCAAAACCTTAATCTCTTTTGACATCAATCGTTGAAAATCTTAAATGAAATTTCTACCGCTATTTTAATCGAGAGTTTTCGTATGAAACTTTCATTTTCCTACGATGTAATTAACTACGAGGACTTGCGCTCGTAGGAGATTTAGAAACCCAGATCTACTTTTTAAAATTGAATTTTTAGAAAATCTTTAATTAATTATTCTTGGGAAAATACAATGATCATTATCGTCATTTTCAAGCGATTGGTGATGATTGCTATCTTCTTTCTTTGGAGAGATATATCAATTAGTATCGTGATTTTGATTATGAAATTAATGGTCTTTCATCCAAATTAGCATAGTTAAATAATTTTGAGTTTGACTACGACAATTTGGGTAACTTTAAAGCTTTGAAATTTGAACCAATTAGTGAATGATATTTTCTCCGTTTGGGATGATATATCGTTCCTAATATTGTGTTAGATTTTGAAACTAGAATCCAAAATTCAATTTTCCCAAAAATAATTAAATATTTTTCAAAAATTATATATATATTTAAATATATATATTTTTAATCAAAACAAGCTCATAGCAAGTAATTATGTTGTTATTAATAATAAAAACATCACCAACTGAACATCAAAACAAGCAAGTCTTATCCGTAAAAGCAAAAGATGCTCCAAACATAATAAAAAATTAAAGAAGATAGCATAATCTTTCTGTAATGTTCATAAAAGAATATTCAGGTTACAAAGCTCTATAAGTTACTTTTTCTTTTCTTTAAACGAGTTGCAATAAGTACCATGAGCTCTCAAAACTCTGAAATTCATAATAAATGCACACCAAAAATACTAATAAATTTTGGAGCTTATGTAAAAAAAGTCCAAAACCCAAAACCCACAATAGCAATAAATAGTACATTCATATCACAAAACAAAAAGAGACAAAAAAATTGTCAAAACTCAGATCCAGCTATAGTCTGCTAGCTTTGATGTGTATTCTTATAACTTATTATTATGACAGCCATTTCAAAATATAAAATTTAAAGACATTTTTTTGTCACTCAGCCTGTATCAACCCAGTCGACATGGATTTGATAGTTTTTCTTTGCAAGGGAGTGTAGAATTTTCCATAAATCATGTTTGGCAATTGAGTAAAAAGATTATACTCAAGTTAGAACATGATCACTAATGTATTAAAATCCCATGAAATTAATCCTATATTCAAAGATGCTATAATTGCTTTACTTAAAAAATGCTAAATCATACATATATACTAACATGAAGGCTACATGATACTAGCCCATGCATCAGCAATGCCACAAACCTCTATATATTAGTAAAATATACACAAAATAAAGTTGTGCAAAAAAACATAATATAAAAATAAGTCAAATCTTTATATTTTTTTGAGGATCCATAACATCAATACAGAAGCTGCATTACAAAAAAGTAGATTATTAATGTCCAAAAAATTAGAGACTAAAAAAAAAAGGACGCTAAAATACACTTTAGCGACCAATGAAAGACCACATTCACCAAGTTTCACGGTCTTTATGCAATTCTCCATTCTAGATACGTTATATACATAATCTCCATCAATTAGTTGAGTAAAACAACTACTATCCCCCATATCCGTCAACAACATGATATGCCCGTATTTAAGAAAAAGCTCCCTTCATTTTTACCCATAATTGTACTCTATATGTACTTAGATAACCAAGTCTAATGGCATAAACTTTTTAAAAGCAAAATCTTATCATATGTGAAGCAAGCAAACTAGTAAAGAAATTGCTTAATTTTTGATGATCAACATAAAGAAATTGTCTATAAAAAATAGATAGAATAATGAAAAGCAAAATATGAGCATAGTGTGATGTATAGAAAAAAAAGGAAAAAACTCAATTATTGTTCAACAATAAATCACTTCAATTCATGCATGGATATATTGAAAGCCCAAACAAATTCACTAAATAAAATTTTTAGAATAACATTGAAAGGATAGACAACTAACTAAAGTATTAAATTTATAACAAATACCACTAAATGGAGTTGAAAGAAGAATGATCATTTCATGGGCAAGCTTTCGACCATGAGCAAACTGGTTTTAACTTGAGTCTCCTCTTTAATCATAGCAAGATGTTTCTTCCAACTAATATGCGAGTCATAAACGACTTTACTGTTGTAAACAACATTACAAAGACCACAAACCATTATGGCCTCTTCAGCAGCACCTCCATGAACAACCTTATCCTTCTTGGTCTGCAAATCCTCTTTAGTTGAAGATGGTTTCTACACCGCTTTCACATTTGTAGTTTGATCTTGACCAACTGAAATATTTTTCTTAGAAGTAGCATATGGCTTTGGAATAATTTTTCCCTTCAATTTTTACAGATTTGCCCTGTATTTTTTCCCATTTTATGAGTATTGAAGGTCATTTGGCTGTTACATTCAATCTTACAAACTTCACAAGAAAAGTTTTCAACAATTTTGGGAACACAAGACCAACACTTTCATTGAGGATCACTTTACAACATGCCGGGTCTTATTAAGTAGAAGACAATTTTATAGTTTATTGTAAAACTAATTCCAAAAATAAAAAAACGTGTAATAGTATATCTACTTTTATAAATGATGAAAAGAGATATCTTGTAAAATTTTGCTGATATAATCTTGAGAGCGATTTTAGCAACATCTTGTTCTGCTTCTTTTCGATGAAAAAATGTATTATAAGAAGTAAAGTTCACCCCATCTACCAATACTGTAGCCCGGAACCTTGGTGCATGTGGTTTTCCTTCGTTCATTTGCATAACATGGAAGTGATAATCCTGATCTTTGTGCATACTTCTGCAAAACGATTTTTAAGCATATGGTTTCCTAAAAAACATAACAAGTTAAAACACAAGTGCATGTAATTAGAAAACATAGTAATAATTACATGAAAATATAACAATTCGATTTATTTACTAATTTGATATATATATATATATATTGAATGTTTAATGAGTTATACAAAATTATTACTTGCCCAAATAAAAATAAATCATTAAAAAAATTACAATGATTCAGGCTACAACGAAAATAATGACTTCAATATCACCATCAAAACTTCACTTCATTTAAAAAAATAAAATTTTCTTGAACCATCTATAAAGATATTATTATGTATTTTCAAATAAAACAAACTTTTATTAGGAAATTGAGATTAAAAAAGTAGTAACCATTATAAAGATATTCTTATGTGATAAGGGGATTTTAAACTATTATCTAAATCACCAATTTATAATTGCTGAGACTTCAATTCAAAGAGTGTAAAATAGTAATGTTTTAACCTCCCTGGACCTTTGAAGTCCAGCTCAGAGCAAGTTATGCTATTATTAATAATCAAAAGAGCACCAACTGAACATCAAAACAAGCAAATCTTATCCGCACAAGAAAAAGATGCTCCAAACATACTAAAAAATTAAAGAAGATAGTATAATCATTTTGCAATGTTCAGAAAAGAAGATTCAGGTTATAAAACTCTATAAGTTAGTTTTCTTATCTTTAAACTAGTTACAATAAGTACAATGATCTCTCAAAATTCTGAAATTCATAATAAATGCACACCAAAATTATTAATCAATTTTGGAGCTTATGTCAAAAAAATCCAAAACCCAAAACTCACAACAGCAATAAATAGTACATTCGTATCACAAAACACAAAGAGACAAAAAATATTGTCAAAACTTAGATCCAGCTATAGTCCGCTAGCTTTGATGTGTGTTCTTATAATTTCTTACTATGACAGCCATTTCAAAATGTAAAATTTAAAGACATTTTTTTGTCACTCAACCTGTATCAATCCAACTGACATGAATTTGGTAGTTTTTCTTTCTAAGGGAGTGTAGAATTTTCCATAAATTATGATTGAAAATTGAGTAAAAACATTGAACTCAAGTTAGAACATTATCACTCATGCATTAAAATCCCATGAAATTAATCCTATATTCAAAGGTGCTATAATTGCTTTACTTGAAAAATGCCAAATCATACATATATACTGACATGAAGGCTACAAGATACTAGCTCATCAACAATGCCACAAACATCTATATATTAGTAAAACATACACAAAATAAAGTCATGAAAAAAAAAAACATAATATAAAAATTGGTCAAATCTTTATATTTTTTTAGGATCCATAGCATCAATACAAAAGTTGCACTAAAAAAAGTATATTATTAGCGTCCAAAAAATTAGATACTAAAAGAAAAAGGATGCTAAAATATAATTTAGTGATTTAGCGACTAATGGAAGATCTCATTCACCAAGTTTCATGGTCTTCATGAAATTCTCCATTCTAGAGATGTTATATACACAATCTCCATCAATTAGTTGAGTAGAACAACTACTATCCCCCATATATGTCAACAACATTATATGCCCGTATTTAAGAATAAGCTCCCTTCATTTTTACCCACAATTCTGTTGAGTCTAGTAATTAGGTTGTTAAGCCTAAATTAATGTCCCAAAGGCTACCAAGATAAGGGTGAATTGGTAGTTTAAAAATTTTAAGCCCTCTTTTAAAATTATGTTGAACCGAAATAAAAATTGTTTCTTTTAAGTTTTGTAGAAAAAGTTTTTCAACCACAGAGTTTTTAAGACTTAAAAAAATAAAAATGCGGAAACGTAAAAACAGTAAAGTAAATGACACCAGATTTATAGTTGTTCGGTCTATAACCAGACCTACATCCACTCCCCGGATGCACCCTCCGAGTATTGCACTAATACCACAAAGTGACTCTCCTTTTGCACCCACAGCAAGGCGGAGAAGCCTTTACAACACACTCTTTTCACCACTACCCGGTGCGGTAGAGAACCGTCGTCCTTTTACACAATCCCCAGTGTTGGCAGAGAATCGTCCATCCTTTCACACTCTTCTAGTGTGGGCAGAGAACCCTTCATCCTTTTACACTCTCCTAGTGTGGGCAGAGAACCCTACTGTTGTTCACACTCTCCAAGTGTAGGAAGCGATCCTTTCGGCTATTCACACTCTCTAAGTGTCGGCAGCGAACCGGATCTCCTTGACAGATCTTCTCACAAGAAATCTAGAAGGAAGAAAGAAAAGAGTGAAGTAATCCCAATTCACAAGTAGAGATTCTTACCTTTGAACTCCAAGTGAAGCCTTCACGCTCTAGTGGTAGGAATCCTTCTTTGAATGCACTCTAACACTCTCTCCTTAGCTATTCTCTCAAGAGGCACGAAGATCAAATGAAAAAGAGATTGGGTGGCAGTCTAATTTGGACTATATATACAAAAGACAAGAAAAACTGCCCAAAAACTGTAAATTTTCAATTCTGTACGCAGTTGATCGTCCCGTACGATCGTGGATCGTCCTAGACAATTTTACTTAAACGCTTTGAAACGACCCTATTTGTATATGTGTACGAAATGTCTTCGTACACACTGATCGTCCCGTACGAACTAAGTTCGTCCGGTACGAACGATTATTACTAGGTCGGTCTAGAAAACTGCTGAAAACCGTTCTAAGTCGGTTAATCGTCTGGACGAAAATTGGTTCGTCTGGACGAAATTTTTATAGAGAGTAGATCGTTTTCTGACGATAATTAATTTCGTCGGGACGAAAATTTTACAGAGACCAGATCGTCCTGGACGAAATTTTTACAAAGAGCAGATCGTTTTTTGACGATAATTAATTTCGTCTGGATGAAAATTTTATAGAGACCAGATCGTCCTAGAAGATAAAAATTTCGTCCCGGACGAATAGGACTTAGAAAATTTTTTAAGCCAATTCCTATTCGTTCTATGTGCTCAATAGGAGATAAATGTCTGATCGTCCCGTACGATCAGTATAACTTAAATATGATCTCCTTATGTGTGTGTTTTTTTTATTCACTCAATTGCAATCACTTCTTTTCAAATTTAATAAAAGAAAATACAAGCTTCAAATTCTCAAAGTATCTCGTGTTGAATTTGATTTGAAGTTTTCGTAGTCTGGAGTCTGATTTTCCTGAAATGTTAGTACACACAAGAGCAAATACAAATCTTCTAAAATTGTTATGAGATAACTACACATTTGAACAATAATGTTTGGAATCATCAAAACTATATAAGTTGCAAAAATGTAAAGCATGTAAATAGCAACTATTTTAACAATCTCCCCCTTTTTGATGATGACAAAACAACTATTGCTTGTATGATTTTAATTTAAACAAATCTCCTAAACTCCCACTGAATTGATAAATGCATGAAAATAAGGAGGCATTTTGAACCAAAAAACAAAATTTTTGTTTTTTTTTATATAAAAATTTACAAAGTTAAACACAAAACCAAAATGCAAACAAAATAATTAAAATAAAACATACAAACACAATAAAAATAAAACATAAAAACATAATAATTTCTCCCCCTTTTTGACAACAACAAAATGTGAAGAAGAAATAGACAAGAAATATAATTAATTATATGAAATTCATTTGAAAATTTAATCTAAATGGTGATTGTCATAAGGTATGCGATCTAAAACTAATAACATTAGGTCAATTATAGAAATTCATAAAATTTAAGAAGTGATATAACATTGTAAGTAAGAAGAATTTATCAAATATGTGATTCAATTTAGACATTCGAATATAAAAAATTAATACAATAGAGATGTATAAAAATTCCATATTTCAAAATTCAATAGAATATAAATGAACATAAGTTCAATTTGAATTAAGAGATTGAAAGAATTTAGAAAGAAGAGAATTATCACATGTGGTGCTTTGTGCATCTTTTTTAAATTTTTGGGCACATTTTTGTGCATCTTTTGACATTGGGCTAATTTTGTGTCTCTTTTTCATATTTGTGAACCTTTGCGCATTCATTTTGATTTTTGTACTCTTTCTACAATTTTCAAGAGTAATTGAGACCAAATCTTTCCAAAATCAATAATCTAAAATTTCAAATATTTCTAAGTGCATAAATATCACTTGAGCATAGAAATACAAAATAAGAAAATATCTATATTGCAATAATAATATTAATTTTTATGTAGTCTAAATGAATTGACATGAATTTAAAAGTTCTAATTATAACAAGTTATAAACAACTTTTAAATTTAGAAAGACTAGATTTTCCAATATAATTAATTTTAAATTACAATCTAATTTAAGAACAATTATGATTAAATAAGACTAATGAAATTCATAAAAATTAACCACATTCCAAAAACAAATCAAATTTGAATCAAGTACAACATGCATTGATATTAATGAAAATACAACTAAGAAAATACATTGAACTTTTTAATAAAGACAAACTAAAACAACCACTAAAAATAAATACTAACACAACAAAATATTTAAAATAAAACACGAGTACAACAAACACAAAGAAATTCATCTCTCATTCTCTATTCTTCTGGAGGAGGAGGAGGAATGCCACTAAATAGGTTGAAGTAGGAGGCCATCATCATAACATTGGTATTGATTTCATGAACTTCATTTCTGATAATACCAATGTCCTGTTGCTGTTGTAGGAGTTGAGCATCAATTTGATCAAATCTTTGATCAACATGAGTCTCAAGTCTGTCAAATTTCTCAATCAAATTCTGATAATTTGATTGAGGTGTAGAAGTTTGCTCTCATTCTTCTTCTTCTTCAGAAGCACTGGCATGTGCTTTCCCTTTTTCCTCCTTAAAAATTGCTCTGAAAGAAGCATCATTGTAGTAGACCGGCTCTTCGTATTCATCATCAGGATGCACTAAGTTGTATTTCTTTTCCAAAATGTATGTAACTAAGTGTCCTAATGAGATGTTCCTTTTTCTCTTCTGTTCTGCATGTCCAATTTCTGAAAGCCCATAAAAATGGTCTAGGATAAGTTGGGCTTCATCGATAGGCTTATCATCCATAATCAAAAAGGTCAAAACAGAAAGGAGTGGGGTAATATTGATCATATCACCAACTTTAGGAATGATTGAAGATCGAAGAATGTGCTGGATGATTCGAGCATTTCTGGTCATTCCTGAAACTCTAGCAACATGATATGTTAGGTTATTTTCTCTAATCACCCTATTGACTTGATACCATTCGAATTTGTTTTCATTCATAAGGGTGTGGGCTCTATAGCCTTCAGTTCTTAAGTTCAGAAAAGCACCTATGTCTTGCTTGGTGATTTCAACTTTTTGTTTGAAAACAAAAGAACTTATGCAGGAGTGGTCGGAATTAAAACTCATGTTGGCTAGAAAGTAGAGAAAGGTTTGTTTGTTGTAAAGGTGGACGAGAGAAAGAATGAATTGAAACTGGGTGGAGGCAAAAAGGTGCATTACCTTAAAGTTTATCTCGCTTTGAATCATAATGCGAGGTGTGATTTTGGCAGATGCAAAACGAGGAAAAGATTCCTCATTTGCCTTTGAAAGGAAGTTTTCAGAGGCATTTCTGTGAGGTTTCTTTGCCAACATCTTTTATCTTTTGCTTAAGGAGGCCATTGTCAATTTAAAGTCGAAAGAGATTGAAAGTGAAGTTTGGAGATGTGCTTGTTGAGTTAAAATTCGTTCATATTTAAAGAAAACGATACGTTCATCCTGGACCAAAACAGTTCGTCCTGGACGAAAATTATCGTTCGTCTGGACGAAAAAAGTTCGTACAGACGATCTATTTCGTCCAAAATGAAACGACTTTTTGTAATCAACACAATTTACAATGCGTCCTTTCGTACAGACTTTTGACTTGACCGATCGTACAGACGAAAAAATTTCGTAAAGACGATCAAAAGTTAATTCGTTTTAATGTCAGTTGAAAATCATCCCCTACAATGAAATGACGTCTGTTCGTCTGGACGAACAAAAAGTTCGTACGGACAAACTTCACATTTAAAACTACCTTATCCACTCAACCACTGCATTCAAACGTCCCGACGTTTGAGAAAATAAATATTTCGTCTTGCACGATCATTAGATCGTACAGATGAACTACATTAAAAATTGCTCTCAAAACATTTCATATCACGCAAACTGAATTTAACACACATCGTCCAGTACAAAAAATTTCATCCCAGACGATTTCCACACATTTTTGAATTTTTAAATTTTTGAATTTTTTATTGAAGAAAAACAAACAAAACACAGAAAATAAAGGTAAAACCACAGATTCTAAAATAAACTCAATCAAAACACTCAAAAATCACAAAATTTAAAACAAAAATCAAAGACAAATAAACTAAGAAAACATAAATATCAATGTTGCAAAAATATTTTTATTTAAGCATTCAAATCAATAACACCAATCCTTGTTCTTAATGTACTGAAGGTATCAAAGGCTAAAGGTTTTTTAAAAATGTCTGCAAGTTGATTTTCAGTTGAAACATGTGTGAGTTCAATTTCTCCCTTGGATACATGATCTCTTATGAAATGATGCCTTATGTCAATGTGTTTGGTTCTAGAATGTTGAATAAGATTTTTGAAAATGCAAAAAGCACTAGTATTGTCACAATAAATTGGAATAGTGCCTATAGTTAATCTTAAATCAATCAACTGTTATTTTAACCAAAGTACTTGTGTCACACAACTTTTTAATACAATGTATTCTGCTTCTGTAGTAGATAGTGCCACTGAATTTTGTTTTCTACTAGACCATGAAACTAATGAATTTCCAATGAATTGACATGTTCCAAAAGTGCTTTTCCTATCCACTCTACAGCATGCAAAGTCAGAATCTGAGTAACTAATAATTTCAAATGAAGAGTTAAACTTAGGATACCAAATCCCTAAGTTTTGAGTTCCTAGTAAATATCTTAAAATCATTTTCACTGCTGTCAAATGTGATTCTTTTGGATCTGATTGAAATATAACACATAAGCAAACACTGAACATAATATCTGGTCGGCTAGCAGTCAAGTAAAGTAAAGATCCAATTATCCCTCTAAATTTCTTTTGATCAACAGATTTTTCCTTAAGGTCCTTATCCAACTGAACTGAAGAACTCATTGGTGTACTAACAGGTTTAGTATTGTCCATTTCATATTTTTTGATGATGTCCTTAATATATTTAGTTTGACTGAGAAATGTACCTTCCTCAAGTTGCTTAATGTTAAATCCTAGAAAGTAATTTAAATCTCCTATTAGACTCATTTCAAATTCACTACTCATTGTTTTAGAAAAATTATCACAAAGATTTTTATTTGAAGATCCAAAGATGATGTCATCCACATAAATTTGAACAATGAGTATATCTTTTCCAAATTTCCTTAAAAAGAGAGTTGTATCCACACTTTCTTTTTCAAAAGATCTTTCAAGTAAGAAGGTGCTCAACCTCTCATACCAAGCTCTAGGTGCCTGTTTCAATCCATATAATGCCTTTTTTAACTTGAAAACATGATTTGGGTATTTAGAATTTTCAAAACCTAGAGGTTGTTCTACAAAAACATCTTTCTCAATTACCCCATTTAAAAAGGCACACTTGACATCCATTTGAAACAATTTAAAACCTTTAAAACAGGCAAAAACAAGTAAAACCCTAATTGCTTCAAGTCTAGCTACAGGGGCAAAAGTCTCCTCAAAATCAATTCCTTCAATTTGATTATACCCCTTAGCAACTAATCTAGCATTATTTCTAATGACTACTTCTGAGTCATTCATTTTATTTTTGAACACCCACTTGGTTCCAACAACACTTTGATCTTTTGGCCTTGTAGTTAATTCCCAAACTTTATTTCTTACAAATTGATTTAACTCATCTTGCATGGCCAATATCCAAAATTCATCAGAAAGTGCTTGATCAATGTTAGTGGGTTCAATAGTTGAAATAAAGGCTGAATGATTGACTTCCTTGTTTAATCCACTCCTAATTCTAACACCCTCACTTGGTTCACCTATAATCAATTCATTTGGGTGGTTTTTAGAAAATCTCAAATCTCTAGGCAAAGGGTTTTCTCATTCCAAATTCTCTTCCATATTTTCTTCCAAATTTAATCTTTCAATCTTTTGGGGTTTTCTTCAATCTCTTCTTCAACAACATTTGGCTCTTCCAAATTTTTACATTCATCAAATACAACATGTGTGGTTTCTTTAATGACTAAAGTTCTTTTGTTGAATACCCTATAAGATTTTTCAATACTTGAATATCCAACAAAAATTCATTCATCTAATTTTGGATCAAATTTTCCTAAGGCAGATTTTCCATTATTATGTATGAACACCTTGCAACCAAATACATGCAAATGAGACAAATTTGGTGTTCTACCTTTTAGCAACTCATAGGGTATTTTATTCAAATTTGATTTCACATTCACCCTATTCAGAACATAACATGCAGTGCTAACCGCCTCAGCCCAAAAATATCTAGGAAGTGAGCATTCTACCAACATTACTCGGGCGACTTCTATTAATGTTCTATTTTTCCTTTCAACTATCCCATTTTGTTGAGGGGTTCTAGGTGCAGAAAAATTGTGATCAATCCCTTTTTCTTTACAGAAATTTTCAAATCTTTCATTTTCAAATTCTTCTCCATGATCACTTTGTATATAAATTATTTCACTCCCTAGTTTTCTTTGAATCTAAGTAGAAAAATTTCTGAATTCCTCAAACGATTCACTCTTATGAAAAATAAATCTAACCCAAGTGAATCTTGAGAAATCATCCACTATAACAAATCTGTATACCTTCCCTCCTAGACTTACAGTTCCTACAGGTCCAAAAAGATTCATGTGTAGAATTTCTAAAGGTTTACTGGTCCTAAGATCTTTATTGGACTTAAAAGAGGACTTCACTTATTTTTCTAATTGACATGCATCATAAAGGTGGTACTTAATAAAGTCTAGTTTTTGTATACCTCTCACTAAGTTCTTTTGGGTAATTCTTCTAAGGTTTTTCATACTAGAATGACAAAGTCTCCTATGCCAAAGCCATGATTCATCAGAAACAGTTTTCAAATAAAAAGCAGTATGAGATTGAATACAATTTAAATCTTGCATGTAAACATTATTTACCCTTTTTCCATTTAAAACATTTTTCCCATTTAGGCTTATTATGCAGCTAGTAGGTAAAAATTTTACATTTACCTCTTATCACATAGCTGACTTATGCTTAATAAATTAGGTTTTAAGCCTTCAACTAATAACACATTATCTATGAAAAAGTTTTTCAAATTTCCAATCATACCTGATCCAATCACTTTCTTTGTAGTATTATCTCTAAGTGTAACCTTGCCTCCACTCCTGGCTTCCAGCGTTATGAATTGAGCAGTATCTCCAGTCATATGCTTTGAACATCCGCTATCCAGGTACCATATGCTCTCACGAGGTCTTGTGTGAGAGCACTCCTGCAAAATTCTCAAATGTTAGACCTGGGAACCCAAACAAGTTTGGGTTCACCTTTATGAAATTTATAATCAGATGCATGTATGATATGTCTAAGTTTATGCATCTTAATTCTCCACACCAAATTAGTTTTCATCTTTAAAGTGCAGGTGTGAGATATATGTCCCAAAAATCCACAATTATTACATTTAACATTAGGAAAAATATTCCTATGTTTTCTTCCATATGATTGTCTTCTAAGGGATTTCATGAATTTAGGATAATATTTAGGATTTGAAAAATCTTCAAGTTTAGGGGGGGTTCCTATTATCCTCGAGAGCTCTTATTGTGAGTTTGTAAAATGAATTCATATCTTCCAAGATTTGATTGGTATAATTGATTCTATATGTCTTGCTCTCAGATTCATCCTTAAAATTCTTAAATTCTTTTTCAAGTTCAGCATAGGATGATTTTAAATTCTCAAAATTCTTATTCAAGTCATCATATTCATCAAGAAGCTTCATGTGGCTGTTATATATTAATGCATGATCTTTCCTAAGGATTTCATGTTCCTTCTTAAGCTCTTCCAATTCAAAACTTACAATAGCATGCATCTTTTTCATTTTCCTATATGCATCATGCATGTGTTCAGAAACTTCAAATAATTCATCATAAGTTAAGTCACATACCTCTTCTTGATCTGATTGATTAACATTATCTGCTATCAAGCAAAGGTTGGTGACTTATTCTTCTTTTTCAGTCTCAGATGAATCTAAAGCTGAGTCCGCCCAGAAAGCTCTTTGAAACTTTTTCTTGGCCTTCTTTACCATTAGTTTTTCCTCTACCTTCTCCTTGCTAGGAGTGGCTTTGAGTTTTGGGCAATCAGTCTTGATATGACCTGGTTTCATGTATTCATAACAAATCACTTCATTAGAAACCTTACCATTTCTGTTATACTTACCTCTATTCCATTGCTGACGTCTCTTCTGCTTCCTCTTTAAAAACCTTCTGAATTATCTAGTCATCAATGCAATATCGTCTTCATCCTCAGGTTGTGAGTGTTCACTCTCTGAATCTTCCACCTTTAGTGCAATATTCTTGTCCTTTCGTGATTCACCTGCATCAATCTTTCTTTGACTTACTCTTTGCTCATAAGCAATGAGTGAACCAAGAAGATTGTCAATAGAATAAATATTTAGATCTTTAGACTCTGTAATTATAATAATTTTAGCATCATAAGCAGTAGGTAAACAACGAAAAGTCTTATTGACCATTTCAGCATTAGTTAATTCCCTACCAAGTGCATGTAAAGAAGTGACAATTTGTGTGAATCTTGTGTACATGTCTGAAATAGATCATTTGGTTTCATGCGAAATAATTCATAGTCATGTAACAAGATATTGAGTCTTGATTGCTTAGCCTCATTTGTCCCTTCATAAGTTATACAAAGTCTATCTCATATGTCCTTTCCGCTTTTACAAGTGGAAACCCGCATGTAGTCTTTAGATTTTAAAGCACAAAAGAAACTATTTAAACATTTGGCATTTAATTGTGTTAAGTCACATTCTTCTATAGTCCAATCTGCATAAGGTGTTTCTACCATGACTCCATCAACTAATCTAGTTGGTTTTGTGTAACCTTCATGGACTAGCATCCACATGCGATAATCAAGTGACTGTAAGAAAGTAGACATGCGTGTTTTCCAAAAATCAAAATGAATATTGTCAAACAGTGGAGGTCTAGTGATAGAGTAACCCTCAGGTGTGTTTCGGTTTCAAAATGTAGCCATCTACGTTAATCAAAAAGTAGTTCAAACTTATAATTTTAAAATGATACTCTGATACCACTTGTTGAGTCTAATAATTAGGTTGTTAAACCTAAGTTAATGTCCCAAAGGCTACCAAGAGGGGGGTGAATTTGTAGTTTAAAAATTTTAAGTACTCTTTTAAAATTATGTTGAACCGAAATAAAAATTGTTTCTTTTAAGTTTTGTAGAAAAAGTTTTTCAACCACAGAGTTTTTAAGACTTAAAAAAATAAAAATGCGGAAACGTAAAAACAGTAAAGTAAATGACACCAAATTTATTGTGATTCGGTCTATAACCAGACATACATCCACTCCCCGGAGGCACCCTCCGAGTATTACACTAATACCACAAAGTGACTCTCCTTTTGCACCCACAGCAAGGCGGAGAAGCCTTTACAACACATTCTTTTCACTACTATCCGATGCGACAGAGAACCGTCGTCCTTTTACACAATCCCCAGTGTTGGCAGAGAACTGTCTGTCCTTCACAAACTCCTAGTGTGGGCAGAGAACCCTTCGTCCTTTTACACTCTCCTAGTGTGGGCAGAGAACCCTACTGCTGTTCACACTCTCCAAGTGTAGGAAACGATCCTTTCAGCTATTCACACTCTCCAAGTGTCGGCAGCGAACCGGATCTCCTTGACAGATCTTCTCACAAGAAATCTAGAAGGAAGAAAGAAAAGAGTGAAGTAATCCCAATTCACAAGTAGAGATTCTTACCTTTAAACTCCAAGTGAAGCCTTCACGCTCCAGTGGTAGGAATCCTTCTTTGAATGCACTATAATACTCTCTCCTTAGCTATTCTCTCAAGAGGCACGAAGATCAAATGAAAAAGAGATTGGGTGGCAGTCTAATTTGGACAATATATACAAAAGACAAGAAAAACCGCCCAAAAACTGCAAATTTTCAATTCTGTACGCAGTTGATCATCCCGTATGATCGTGGATCGTCCTGGACAATTTTACTTAAACGCTTTGAAACGACCCTATTTGTATATGTGTACGAAATGTCTTCGTACACACTGATCGTCCCGTACGAACTAAGTTCGTCCGGTACGAACGGTTATTACTAGGTCGGTCTAAAAAACTGCTAAAAACCGTTCTAAGTCGGTTAATCGTCTGGACGAAAATTGGTTCGTCTGGACGAAATTTTTACAGAGAGCAGATCGTTTTCTGACGATAATTAATTTTGTTATGACGAAAATTTTACAGAGACCAGATCGTCCTGGACGAAAAAAATTTCGTCCCGGACGAATAGGACTTAGAAAATTTTTCAAGCCAGTTCTTATTCGTTCTATGTGCTCAATAGGAGATAACTGTCTGATCGTCCCGTACGATCTGATATCGTCCCGTACGATCAGTATAACTTAAATATGATCTCCTTATGTGTGTGTGTATGTTTTTTTTCACTCAATTACAATCACTCCCTTTCAAATTTAATTCAAAGAAAAATACAAGCTTCAAATTCTCAAAGTATCTCATGTTGAATTTGATTTGAAGTTTTCGTAGTCTGGAGTCTGATTTCCCTGAAATGTTAGTACACACAAGAGCAAATATAAATCTTCTAAAATTGTTAGGAGATAACTACACATTTGAACAATAATGTTTGGAATCATCAAAACTATACAAGTTGCAAAAATGTAAAGCATGCAAATAACAACTATTTTAACAAATTCTACTCTTTATATACTCAGATAATCAAGTCTAATCGCATAAACTTCTTAAAAGCAAAATCTAACCATATGTAAAGCAAGCAAACTAGTAAATAAATTGCTTAATTTTTGGTGATCAACATAAAAAATGGTCTATAAAATTTGGTGTTGAGCAATTAAAAAATAGAGAGAATAATGAAAAGCAAAATATGAGCATAGTGTGATGTATAGAAAATAAAGGAAAAAACTCAATTATTGCTCAACAATAAATCACTTCAACTCATGCATGGATATATTAAAAGCCCAAACAAATTCACTAAATAAAATTTTTAGAATAACATTGAAAGGATAGACAACTAACTAATGTATTAAATTTATAACAAATACCACTAAATGGAGTTGAAAGAAGAATGATCATTCCATGGGCAAGCTTTCGACCATGAGCAAACTGGTTTTAACTTGAGTCTCCTCTTTCTTAATCATAGCAAGATGTTTCTTCCAACTAATATGTGAGTCATAAACGACTTTACTATTGTAAACAACATTACAAAGAGCACAAACCATTATGGCCTCTTCAGCATCACCTCCTTGAACAACCTTATCCTTCTTGGTCTGCAAATCCTCTTTAGTTAAAGATGGTTTCTTCACCGCTTTCACATTTGTAATTTGATCTTGGTCAAGTGAAATATTTTTCTTAGAAGTAGTAGATGGACTTGGAATAATTTTTTCCTTCAATTTTTGCAGATTTGCCATGTGTTTTTTCTCATTTTGTGAGTATTGAAGGTCACTTGGTTGTTATATTCAATCTTACAAATTTCACAAGAAAAATTTCAATAATTTTGGAAGCAGCAATGTAACCTAGGCCAGCTCTTTCAATGAGGATCACTTTGCAACATGTCGGGTCTTATTAAGTAAAATACAATTTTATAGTTTAATGTAAAACTAATTCCAAAAAATAAAAAAGTGTAATAGAATATCTACTTTTATAAATGATGAAAAGAGATACCTTATGAAATTTTGCTGATATAATCTCGAGAGCGATTTTAGCAACATCTTATTCTGCTTCTTTTTGATGAAAAAATGTAATATGAGAAGTAAAGTTCACCCCATCTATCAATACTATAGCTCGGAACCTTGGTGCATGTGGTTTTCCTTCGTTAACATTTGTATAACATGAAAGTGATAATCCCGATCTTTGTGCATACTCCTGCAAAATGATTTTTATGCATATGGTTTCCTAAAAAACCTAACAACAAGTTAAAACACAAGTGCATGTAATTAGAAAATATAGCAATAATTACATGAAAACATGACAATTCGATTTATTTATTAATTTGAAAGATATAATGAATGTTTAACGAGTTATACAAAATTATTACTTGCCCAAATAAAAATAAATCATTAAAAAAATTACAATGATTCATGTTACAACAAAAATAATGACTTCAATATCACCATCAAAACTTCACTTCATTTAAAAAAATAAAATTTTCTTGAACCATCTATAAATGTATTATTATGTATCTTCAAATAAAACTTTTATTCGGAAATTGGGATTAAAAAAGTAGTAACCATTATAAAGATATTGTTATGTGATAAGGAGATTTTAAACCATTATTTAAGTCATCAATTTATAATTGTTGAACCTTCAATTCAAATAGTGTAAAATAACAATGTTTTAACCTCTTCGGACCTTTGAAGTCTAGCTCAGAGCAAGTTATGTTGTTATTAATAATCAAAAGAGTACCAACTGAACATCAAAACAATCAAGTCTTATCCGCGCAAGCAAAAGATGCCCCAAACATAATAAAAAAATTAAATAAGGTAGCAAAATCTTTCTATAATGTTCATAAAAGAATATTCAGATTACAAAGTTCTATAAGTTAGTTTTTTTTATCTTTAAACCTAACAACAAGTTAAAACACAAGTGCATGTAATTAGAAAATATAGCAATAATTACATGAAAACATGACAATTCGATTTATTTATTAATTTGAAAGATATAATGAATGTTTAACGAGTTATACAAAATTATTACTTGCCCAAATAAAAATAAATCATTAAAAAAATTACAATGATTCATGTTACAACAAAAATAATGACTTCAATATCACCATCAAAACTTCACTTCATTTAAAAAAATAAAATTTTCTTGAACCATCTATAAATGTATTATTATGTATCTTCAAATAAAACTTTTATTCGGAAATTGGGATTAAAAAAGTAGTAACCATTATAAAGATATTGTTATGTGATAAGGAGATTTTAAACCATTATTTAAGTCATCAATTTATAATTGTTGAACCTTCAATTCAAATAGTGTAAAATAACAATGTTTTAACCTCTTCGGACCTTTGAAGTCTAGCTCAGAGCAAGTTATGTTGTTATTAATAATCAAAAGAGTACCAACTGAACATCAAAACAAGCAAGTCTTATCCGCGCAAGCAAAAGATGCCCCAAACATAATAAAAAATTAAATAAGGTAGCAAAATCTTTCTATAATGTTCATAAAAGAATATTCAGATTACAAAGTTCTATAAGTTAGTTTTTTTTTATCTTTAAACCAGTTGCAATAAGTACCATGAGCTCTCAAAACTCCAAAATTCATAATAAACGCACACAAAAATTACTAATCAATTTTGGAGCTTATATGAAAAAAATCCAAAACCTAAAACTCACATCAGCAATAAATAGTATATTTGTATCACAAAACACAAAGAGAAAAAAATATTATCAAAACTTAGATCCAACTATTGTCCACTAGCTTTGATGTGTGTTCTTATAATTTTTTATTATGACAACCATTTCAAAATGTAAAATTTAAAGAAATTTTTTATTCACTCAGCCTGTATCAGCCCAGCCATCATGGATTTGGTAGTTTTTCTTTGCAAGGGAGTGTAGAATTTTCCATAAATCATGATTGGCAATCGAGTAAAAATATTGAACTCAAGTTAGAACATGATCAATTATTATTAACATACTATTTAAATTATTTTTTTTTTATACATATAAACATATATAAAAATATTAATTAATTTAAAAGTTTGTTATTATCATTTTTTTATTTTTATATGATTCTCACATTCATATAAGATATAAGACAAGTAGAAGAAGACAAGTTTTTTTTTTTACTCCATTTAAAATCTTTTCGTTAACGTATAAATAAATTGCTCTGATAATTTTGCCCTAAACCCTAAACCATATGCAATCAATATTTGACCCGACCCGAAAACCTGACCCGAACCCAACCCGAAAATTTCGGGTTCAGGTCAAGCCGAACCCGAACCGGGTCGGGTTCAGGTTAGGGATTTCAACCCGTTTGTAAAATCAGGTTGGGTTCGGGTTGACCCGGAAACCCGATTTGACCCATTTTTAATTAATTTAGGAGGGTTTTAATGGATTTTTATGAAATAAGTAAATGATATTTCAAAAAATTATAAACATTATTGCCCAAATTAAATTAATCTTAATTTATTTTAAATTAATTGAAGTAAATCTTATCTTAATTTGATTTATATTTAAATAAATTGATTAAATAAAAAAATTAATAAAATATATCCGAATCGGGTCGAGTTCGGGTTGACCCGGACCCGAAGCAGGTCGGGTTCGGGTTCAGAAAACCGACCCGTTTGCAAAAACGGTTCGGGTTCGAGTCAGGTTGAACAGTGTCGGATCAATTTCGGGTTGGATCCGAACCCGACCCGTGACCCAATTTTGACAGCCCTACACAACTCTTTATCTCTCATATAAGACAAAGTAAATCTCTCATGTAATCTTATGTACAAAAGATATGAAGGGAAATTTTCGAACTAAGCAACATTAATAATTAAACTATAAGATTAAGCATGTTGCTTAAAAAAATCTAAATGTAGGCAAAGTCGCTCTTTTGAACGGCGACTTAGGTGCGACCAGAAGACGACGTGGCAACCGATGTGGCTAATTTTTTATTTAAGCCTAAGTCGCCCGTTTAACGGGCGACTTAGGCTTAAATAAAGAATCTGTCTTTCCCTTCCCGATTACTTCCTCTCCCTCATTTCCATTTCAGATTTGGTCGCTGCTCCGCCGCCTCTTCGCCGGATCAGGTAATGTAGGGTTATTTTATGCTTTTTTTTTTGTTAAATAAGTTAAATATATGTTGATTATTGTGTATTTTGCTTAGAAAAGTAAAGATTAATGATTTAAGAAGTGGTTATGTAGTTTTTTTTGTAAATTTCTTTGTTTGTGGAGTGTATTTAAAGTTTTGTTTGTTATAAGCATAGATCTATGCTTTAAGCCTTTGAATGGTTAAAAATTTTTGTAGATCTGTGATTTTGGTTTAAATTTTTGCTAAGCTACGCTCTCTTTAGGGATTTGAAATTTTTTATGATTTGAACAATGATATTATTTTGTGCTTCATGTCATGATTAAAATAAATATATATTAAGAATTTATTATTTGTTTTTTTTAATTGTACGCACGAGGATAATAATGAGTGGACGTGGTGCAACTTTCGTGCTCCTATATGGAGGCGAGTTACAAGTTGATGACAAATTTGCACCAAGTTATTTTGGGGGTAGTAATCGTCCATTACATGTGTCGAGAAACATAAACTTAGAGCAGCTTAAGTTGAGAATACTTAGAACACTGAAGTATGATCCTACAAAGTATTCTGTGAACTTAGTCTGTCGAGTGCCTGTGGGAAACGAGTTTGTCGCTTCACATGTTGAAGATGACGAAGTTTGTGAAGTTTTATTATGTCAGGCTGCAACAGAATTTCTCATCATGTATGTCGATGTTGAAGAAAAAATTGTAAGTAAAGATAACATTGAGCCTCCAAATTCAGAAAGATATGGAACTTCAACCCAAGTTGAAAGGGTTCAGGTGGCTAGTACTTCAAGGTTTGAAGCAATAGAAGAAGCCCATCATTAGTGAGTTTCCTATATCATGTTTAAGAAATAGATATGTACTAATTTATCTTATTGATTAATTAATGATAAATAATATTTTTAATATAGTGATATTGAGAACCAACAAACGCAGGAACCTCCATTAGCGTCTGCACAAACAGTCCCTTCATATCATTGTGATTATGAGACTATGAGTAGTGGATCTAGTGAGCAGTGTTCTGATGATGATGATGCTGATCTATTACCAATGCATAACGATGGAGATGCGGTTGATAATGAAGAGATTAGAAATATTATCCAAGATTACTGTTCTAGATCAGTCGGTAGTACGGATACAATGGTGGCAAATAATGACTATGCCGAGACATGTAGGACAACAGAAGAATGGGATCAGGAAGTTGACATTGATGGTGATTACGATGCGGTGATAATAGAGGATGAATTCTTGATTCCGAATGACTTAATAGAAGGAATGTGCTTCACAAGAAAGACTGATATGCAATTTGCGTTACAAGGATGGACAATTAAAAATAATGTGCAATATATTGTCATCGCATCAAATACGACGAAATTTACAATTGTTTGTGCAAAGCATGATTGCCCAGTATATCGTTGCTTATGGCGACTACACTCTGCTCAGAGTAAACGCTTAGGCGGTATATGGAAAATCTCATCCATAAAGAACCAGCATCGATGTGTGTCTACAATTCTTGATAGTGGCCACCGTCAATGCAACTCACAGTTTATAAGTTTCTATATTCTACCCACAATTAGAAAGCAGATGGACTTGAAGCCAAGGGAGATAATTGGTCGCATGGAAGCGAAGTTCAATATTAAAGTGTCATACATGAAGGCTTGGGATGCTCGGAGGAAGGCAATAAAAGTAGTTTTTGGCAGTTGGGAGGAATCTTATCGCACTCTTAATTTGTTCATGAATGATGTTGCCTCTGCAATGCCTGGAACGGTATATAGAATTCAAAGCACACAGATAAATAGATTTCAAAGACTATTCTGGGCATTTGGTCCTTCTATTACAAGGTGAAATTATTGCCGACCAGTTCTTTGTCTTGATGGCACATTCCTCCTCGGTAAGTATCGGGGGACATTATTAACTGCGATCGGAATGGATACTAATAATGGTCTATATCCACTTGCATTTGCTATCGTTGAGTCAGAGTGTAACGAATCATGGATTTGGTTTCTAAGACAGTTGAATGAGCTACTACCCCTAGTTGCGATCAGGCCCAATCTCTGTATCATATCAGACAGGCATGCTGGTTTGGTTAGAGGTTGTAGGGAAATCTTTCTTAATGTTGCTCATCGGCACTGCTTAAGACATCTACGTGAGAATTTCAAGAAAGCAATACGACTGATGGGGTTAGGAGACGTTGAGTTTTTGTGTCAAAAAATGTATGCAGCAGGCAATACAGATGATAAAGGATTTTTTAATAGATGTATGGAAGATATGAAGAGGATCAAAGTAGACATCCACCAATGGCTCGTGGACCGTGATGTGAGACATTAGTCCTTATCAAATGATGGTGGATTTAGATATGACGTAATGACAACTAATGCAGCTGAGTCTTTTAATGGAGTTTTGAAGCGAGCACGAGGATTGCCAATACAAGCCTTGATTATGTCCGTCTACTATAACATTATTTCAATGTTTATGAAGTGGTTGGAATTCATTGCAATTGAAGAGCAAGAAAATAATAGTTTTTTTGCTCCATGTATACAGACATCACTAAAAAGAATCGAGGAGGACGCTAGACGCATGCCAGAACCAATCCGTCTCAACTTGCATGAATTTCAAGTTGTTGACATGTCCTCTAGATCATATCGTGTCGACATAGTAGACGGGGGGAGTTGCAAGTGCAATTGTGGGAAACCTTTGCTATATCACTTACCTTGTTCGCATGTGGTTTGTTGTTTAGCAATGTTAAGACGAACACATTTTGATTATGTATCTCCCTACTACACCATAACCACCTATAAATTAACCTATTCATCAGAATTTCACCATATCCCCAACAAGGAAGAATGGGGAGAGCATAACCCCAATACTGAAATTATCCCGCTTCTCCCCCCCAAATTACCGGAGACGATCTGGACGTCCAAGAACAAATCGATATCGCAATACAATGGACGAAGCACCACCACGGAGCAATAGGGTTTGCGGAGCTTGCCACTTAGCCGGACATAACAAAGCCACTTGCCCAACTAGATTTGGTCGCAGGAACTAGTATTTGATTTGACAATTATTGTAATAGCGCATGTATTTAAGTAAAATATCCAGAACTTCTAGTGTGACATTATGATCTTTGCGTGCAGATGTTAAATTTCTATCAGTCCTTTTTTTATTTGTTATAATTTCTACTTCTGCCTGTCAATTCTGTCATTATTTTTTGAGTTATAATTTTTTATCTCAATGTTCTATAACCTAGAAGCACAAATGTACCATCTTTTTAAAAGAAAATTTTAATTGTAGGAAATTTTTTTTATCTATTATTAAATTTTTTTTTTTGAATTATTTAATGAGAACATTGGATTCCTCTGTTAGGAGATGTCATTGAAAGCATTGGATTCTTATGTCATCTAGTTGTACGTCACTCAAAATGAGTTGGTCATATATATAGATGCTAAAAGGAGTACCCAACAAAGAAAGATTTGATGAAGAAAGTTGTAGGATTCATGCTTCTATAGCACGAGCCGGTGATACTCCATTAGAGCGAAAGGCGATTGCAAATGAGATTTTTCGGTGTTGTCTCCACAAATGGTCAGAAGAAGAGGATGATAGGCTCTGGGCTATACATGCTGAGTTGATCGTGGTAAAACTTTTCAGGACACAAAATTTTTTAAATGCTGCAGGTTGGAAATCACTTGAAATTAGGTTTAGAGAGGTTAACGGTCATTTTGTTAGCCCTCACTTCTTACAGATGCGATACCATGAGCTGAAACGCCACCGAGACGAGGGTTATTCACCACCAGATATCGACTGTAGTCACCTTGATCATGAGCATGTCATTTTTTATCGTAGTTGGTGTTCGAGATATGACAAATTTATTAAAAAAATTTATAAAGATCGGATGAAGGAGGTAATACCTGATGGTCAGCTGAGAGAGTTCTTCAAACTTGAGGATTGGCAGGACCTACAGTATGAGTTTGAGTGCAAGATGAAGTGTTGTCCAACACAGTCACAACTCCAATCACGTATGCATATGCTGCTTAGGAATTAGTACACCTGTAGCATCGCTTATTCGAGGCCATCTTTTATATTTTCATGCCCGTCGTCCTTTTCATTTAGCAGCAAGAGTGTCTTTTATTTTAATATGTTATGTTATCCTGTTTATGTGGTTATCCCGTACTAAAAATAGAAGGATCAGTAATGGAGATTGCTTAATTTATTTTATCATGTTATGTTATCTCATATTGTTCAATTTGCTACAAAACGCGAATCCTGTTCACGCGGCTGATCCTTTTTAAATTATTTTTTTTTATCCTATTCCTAATATAATTTTAAAATCTGATCCTATCAAAACTTTTCCCCTAAAAAATTCTGAAAAATCTATTTTTGTAAGATAAAAATTTTATAAAATACAAAATCAAATATGTTTTGAAAGATAAAAAATTTTTCGCCTTTATATGTTATTGCTGAAAAATATAAAGGCACTACATAATCTTTTAAAATTGTGTCATCGAGAATTTTTTTCATCTCAAGCGAGGCTACCATGCTAAAACCTATACTTTCAATGGATTTGTGTAATATATATTTCTAAATTCAATGGCCTTACATTTGCAATGCTTCTATTACAAATTTTATTTGTCTAAAATTTGTTTTTTTTTATATTGTTCACTTTATAGTTGTGTTTATTTTTAATATATATTCTTAATTATGATTATATTTTCAGGTGAAATGGCAACTGACCAACGACGACGTAGAAAGAAACGGACGATCGGTGAGCCCTCAGGAGAGGGTTGTAGTGATGCTCCACCACCAACTCAGCTCCATCCAAACATTGCTTCGTTACATGGTACACATAGAGCAGCACATCCTGATGGGGTACATCCAAAATTTATTGAACTTATTATGATTATACTAAATGTTAAAGTTAACTCTTGCTAATTATATGTCTTTGTAGGGAACAATATTGGAAGCTGCATCACATCTTTTAATGGTGCATGAGTGGCCGGTGAATTGCCCAAGATTTATGGATGCTTTAAGAATGGTTGGGCTAGATTGTGTTAGTCAAATGAGATATTTACGGATGGACCACCATTTGTTGACAGTCTCAGTGGAGAGGTAGTCACCTCAGACTAATAGTTTTCACCTTACCGTTGGCGAGATGACCATTACCTTGCAGGACGTTGCTATGATTTAGGGTGTCCATATAGATGGTCCTGCTTTGGTAGGTCATGCTGTTGTTGGAGCTGGGAGACGTTGGCTTAGTTGGCCAGACTGTTGTGATGACCTTCTTGGGAGCCATCCACTGCCAGATGTTATATACCATGACCCATTCAATCATCGCATCACATCAAGGTTTCGTATGGGACACGCACATGCATAAACTTGTATTCCCCTTAGATGGTTGCGATGGACATTTTGGCGTGACTCCTACTTGGACGTGAATGATATGGATTTTTGGAGGCATGTCAGGGCTTACATATTGTTCATATTGGGTTGTCACCTTCTTCCAGATACTTCAGGTTCTGAGATACATTTACAATACCTGACTATTATGGAGGATTTAGCAGTTTTCAGTACATACTCTCTCGGCGGAGCAATTTTAGCGCATTTGTATAGAGAGTTGGGAGAAGCAACACGGCCTAGTAGGGCCAACATAGCTGGATGCATTCATTTGTTACAAATCTGGGCTTGAGAGCATCTGCATGTAGGACGACCACTGCTTCGTGTTCCCTTTTCAGTGGAATTTCATGGTCTTAGTGTTGGGTTCAGGTATGAGATAATTATATTTAATCAATATTTATAATACTTCATGCAATAAAATTTTTTTACTGACAATATAAATGTAATAGGTGGAATGAGGATCGCCTAAGAGAGTTGCCTGTTGGAAATCTCATTACCTATAGAGATGAGCTCGATGGTTTACTAGATAGTCAGGTATCTCCTTAAACATCTGAATTGAAAAATTAACTCTTTATTTCATATTTATTAATCTTATTTTTAAAAATGTAGGTAATTTGGCAACCATATACGCCCGATATTCAAGCACAGGTTGCACAGATTTGTCTGTCAGGGGTGGACATTTGGACTGCACAAGTGCCTCTGATCAGTTTGAAGAGGGTTGAGTGGCACTTGCCGGATAGAGTCCTACGGCAATTTGGCTTATGCCCACGAACTGAAATCCAACCAATGGATCCAAGCTTCAAAATGGTAGATGGTCGTGGGAAACCTGACATGGATTGGATGTTGTACCACCAAGCACGCATTGCTGTATGGGATAGTAGGCGTGGATTCATTGTTACAGGAGACTTACTGGACCAACATAACACCTACTCAATTCATCAGTACATACACTGTACAATTCATGGGCAACACTTTACATGTTAAAGGCACCTGTTGAGCCTCCAACAACGGCCTATCCTAGAGCTCCCTCAGAGCGCCTTCTGGTAAGTTCAAATTTATTATGCTATAAATTTTTGAAATAATTTCCTTCTTCCTAAATATTAACATATCTCTTTTGTTAATTCAGATGGACTTTTTCCTAGGTACTGAACAAGCTTTGCAGCAACACTTCAATGGTTCTGATGATACACCACAACAGAGGGACATAAACATAATTGCAGAGCTTTGTCGTGGTTTGCGTAGGCAGTTGTATATTCAAGATCAAGGATATTTTGAGGATAGAGGTGAGCATGATGCACCATTCTCCATGACCCAGGAATCTCCTCACCAGTACAGTGGATATGCTGGACCGTCCTCTTATCCTGATCAAGGGCCCTCTACGGACCTCTTCAGCAGCCAGGTGCCAGCGGATTTGGAAGCATACCTCAGCCCAGATTTCGTACCGAGCTCGATTCATAGAGATGACATAGCGGAGGAAGAAGCACCTGAGGAGGAACAACACATGCTACGGTGACCTGCACTTTACTGTAGACAGAGAGGATCGAACGTGTTCGGTCACCTGATGCAATAATTTGCCTGAGAGGAGGGAGCTGCTTAGAGTCATTTTTTATTCTTGGAAGTTGAGTCCGAACGTTTGCTCCTCTTTTCTTGGAAGCTCCGGACCTCTCAAGTATGGAGCAGCAGAATCACAGACAAGAAGGCTGAAGCTCCCCCCATTTTTTTCTCCCGAGACACGGAGAGCCCGGAGCTTCCTCTCTCTGGTCGTGAGAGGTCCCCAACCGAAGCCTCCCTTACCCTTTGGCTTATCCCGGTTGTAAGATACCCTGACCAGCAGTCTTTAATCGGATCTCATCATCTCCGCCCCTCGCCCACGCAACCGCAGCCGACGACCCTTAGCAGCTGCTCGACTTCTCGAGTCAAATCTGAGTCCAGGCCGGCGAATGGCAGCTCACCGACCTCGCCTCCGACCCAGCTTTTACCCTCGACGCCGAGCTCAGATCCTACCGGTTAGGTTCTCCAACCACCCACACTTTCTACAAGACCAAATCAAAGAAGAAACGTAAGCAAGGGGGAATTCCACAGATCGACTCAGAACAAATTTATGGTTGCAAATGAAGGACAAGAAGGTATATTGTCTTAGTTGCTTCCTCCTATAAAAACAAATTCAGTCTATTTGCAGAGGACTCTTAACTGAGCTAGTTGTTTGCTCTTTAATATTGGAAAGGCTTTTGGTAGAGTTGATGAAAACCTTCCACATATTTTTTTTATTTTTTTTATTTCAGAACTATCAACTTCTCATTATTCTTTCATGCAAATATGAAGACTAAATTGTCTGTGATAGAAACATGTGTTTGTAACTGGAAAGCTGTAATGGTGCAAGTCTCTTTAATCTGTGATTGACTATAGATAGAGAAGTTAATTGTATCAAGATTGATACTTATAATTTATTTGGAATGACATAGTATTGATTCTTTGACTAAAAACAAAGGAACTAATGAATTTTGTTGTCTTATGGGAATGATTATATTTGGTACTGCCATATAGATTCCTGTTCAGCAAATAATTTCTATTTTCATTACGCCTCTTTGCCTCTTGTTCAATCACTAAGATAGGAGACATCTGTATATATGCCTTAGCTACATCGCTCTTGCCCCACTACATATCCTATAAGTTTTGTTTTTCAGATAACTCATTTGCTTAGGAGATGAAGGCTCATGTTAAATAAATGCGCGAATTGATATTAATTATTACTCGATAGATAAATCTACTGGACATTTTATTGAGATGAGAGAAGTCTGCATCCTTGAAATAACATTTGCTTATCTTAGAAATAAAATTTTATAATTATGTGAATGAAAACATATTTTAGATTTAATTTACTTCAAATGAATTCACATTGATGTGCTATTTTTTTAATTAATTTCGCATGACTCCCATGGTAATCGTCTCTACATCTCCAATGTATCATTCATGCATCTTAAAGCTTATGTTATATATATATATATATATATATATATATATATATATATATATATATATATATATATATATATATATATATATATATATCCCAATACAGTTAAATACTTTTTATGAAAATTTGTAAATATTCATACATGAATACCTTTGAAATCATTAGCGACGATGCTTTTGTTCTTTTCATGTCAGCTTACTAATTAGTTTAATTGACGAAGTAATAACTTTAGTAGAAATTGATCTTTGATTCATCGTATTCCCTATTCTTTTTTATATATATATATGTAAAAAAAATCAAGATAATTCGTATTTTGTTTCGCATGACTTACAAATAATTAGAGTGTTCATATGTAAATACATATTCAAACTTTTTCACCAATTGATTTTTGAGAAAATTTCCGAATATATCCATGCTTCTTTACTTATAAAATTATGGTTGATCAACACTAAAAGGGAAGACTATGTTGGACAAGTTGCACTCTTATATCTCATCAGCGTATGTTTAATTATGAAATGTTTATGAAGAATTGTTGGAAGGCTTGTGTGCTTGTTTAAGTTGTAATATTTGAGTATTTAATGCAAATAGGGAGATCATGTGTAACATCGTATGATTCACCCATACATTCATGCTAGGAATAGTTTGTAAAATAAAAATGTTGAGTTCTTACAAATGAATTGGTATGCTAATAAAAAATAGAGAATGTTCCATATAAATGTCATCCGTTTATGTTTAGTAGAGCATGTTATTGTTAGTTATCAATTGCATAAGGATATCATACACCATTCTTTATGTTGTTTTCATTTGTTAATATACAACATGTATAAAGTGTTTGCATTAATACAAATGTTAGATTTCTTTGATTAGTATGAAATTAAATATACCACAATTCATGTGATTAAAAATTACCTTAAATACAATTTCACTTAATGGTTTCGTGGGTTTCAAAATATAGTATGATTGAAGTTACTTCATTTAATCTCTCATGTTATGTTTATATGTATAATAACTTTCAAATGTCATTTCTGGCCGGTTTCATTTGCATAACAATTTGAAGATTAAAATGTATGAATTTCTGACACCTTGTTATCTCTTTGCGTTGCTTGCGAGGTACATCGGGAGCTACTTGGACAAATAAGCTTGGACAACGTATATGAGCATCAGTCGCCCCCATTCATTTTGGTGGGGGTGCTACGGGCGGAACCACCAGGTCATAGCCCATGGTGTAGTAAGTTTCCTAAAACTTAGAAAGCCCTTTAGATGCCCTCATGGTTGCACACTTTCCAACCTTAAGACCCTATAGAAACTTCAATTATTAGATTATTTTCTTGTATTATTTCTATTTATAGATCCCTAAACACATTTAGGAGTCTTATATAATATAGATTTAGGATGCATGCTCCTTTTAGGATAGAAACTATCAAAGCATAGAAAACTTAGTAACACGTTTTTCTAGGATTAATGTGCCTTAATCTATTAATAACTAATCAATAAAATTGATAATAATCTAAGTCAAAACGCACTAAAACACTTGACTTTTAATCAAACCATAATTAACATACATAACCACTAAAATACAAAACTTGAACATACACTTGAATTATGTCTAACCAACTCATTAATCAACTTCTAATAAACCTAAAACTTAAAAGATGTAGACTAACTCAGGAGAGTAAGCCTAAACTAAAACTTGCTTAAAATGAAAGACTTTTAAAACTCAAACTTTAATCAAATCCTCTTTTAATTAATTACACACCTAATTTAAAACACCTTTAATATCGAATCAAGTGAATTAAAACCTAAATAAATGAACAACATAAGAGAAACTTATTAAAAGGCTTAATCATAACCCAAAATCTATTAACTTAAAATTTAATTAAACTCTTAATTAATCCTTTAAAAATCAATCAACAAATTCTCTAATTAATAATAAATTATTTAATTCACATTTCTTCTTAATTTATAACCAATTAGATTAACTTAATAAAATTGGTTACCACTGGATAACCCAGGCCTACGAGGCTATTAAGTTAGTCCTAAGAAGAGTGAAATAAATCTCATGACCTCAGTGAGCAACAAATGTGGTAATCAAGTGAGCACTAAAATAAAACTCTTAAAATCAATTTTAAAATATTAATACTTAAACTTGAACTAAAATTACTCTTTTGTTCTTTAACAAATCAAATTACAAATAACTTAAACTAAATCATCCTACATAGGACATACCCAAAATAACACAGCCTACTAAACGCACCTAGACTTGTTTGTTATGACACAACTTCTAGTCTTAGGATAGGTCTTGTTTTCTTTCTTTTTATTTCTGTGATGTGACGCATTGCATGTGAAATGTATGCTGATTGTTCTTGTTGTTTGTTTTAGCTTTCTATGATGATTACTAGTTTTTTTTTCTGTATTATATTGTGAGCGATAGAATACCCATAGGTTATGAACGCTTTTTATACTGCGGTGTTTCCTGGATGGTCAGGGTTGGTGGCAACCTGGGTGGCTCGTTTTGATGTTTTTGGTTGCTTCTCATTTTGGATTTTATTTTCCTCCATGGATGGTCCCTCCCTGGCAATTCGGTGTTGTCTGAGTCCGACATTCTCCAATGTTCCACATCCAACTTTCAGTTTGTTTTTTTACTGCTCCTCTTTGACTGTAATTTTATTGATGTGGCCTAGTGGTGGTCTTTTACTGTATCATTTTCGTTTAATTGAATTCCTTTAGTTAAAAAAAAAAAAAAAAAAAGCATTGTCATACATAATGTTAATGCAAAAAACAATATTTAGTGTTTGACACTCAAATAACAATTCCTTTAAATTCATTCTAATGGATAGTTATAACAATACGTATAGTGAAGTTATACTATTTTATTATAATAATCATATTCAATTTAATATAATGGAATAAATGTTGACATAAATGATCATTATTATAATTATTTTTACTGATATAATTATTAATTCATGCAAGTCAAAAATAATAATTTATATTCTTATAATATTTATTTTTATTTATAAAATTTTATTTAAGTGCACTCCCTTTGTTCAATTGACATTTTCTAGTGATCATTGCACTGGCATCGAAGATGTGAGAGGATGAAATAACAAGTTTTTTTTAGTAAGTGTTTGAGTTTCTTTCTGTGTTGCTTTGATTTTAACTTCTGTAAAACAGGAAGTTAGAAGAATTAGAAGTGAACATCGATTCTGGGATGCTTTGGCCGTAATGAGTGATCGAGTGAAAGGATCATTCAAAGTGACAAGAGCTTTTGCTGTTGGATTTTTGAAGCGGATATTTCAGATAATACATATTTTTACATATTTATCCTTCTACTCATTCTGAATTCAGCATAATGAAATTTAATGTTGAAGCAATATGATTTCTGTGATGTTTATATGTTCTTACTCAATATGAAATTCAAGTTTCACGCCTATCAAACATGTACAATTTTTAATGTGTTTATTTTTTGCAATGATTTTTTTTTTTCTAAATGCTTTAAGCTTTTTGGAGAAAGGTATGCCTTATATATTCCATGTTAATTTTGGTGAGGTATGCAACTACACACACATGCTGATTGAATTCTTAAAATTCTATGTTTTCATACTAGCCTTTTTGTACCTTCGTTACCCTTACTTCTTATTGGTTATGAGCTGGTTGAGAAGCAATTCTTTTGTATTATATGGTTGTTTGGTTCATTACTATCTTAATGTAATTTCTATTAAGCAAACCAGTTAATACTTAATACAATATTTGAGAGTGCCATGTGATGTAGCTATGCTAGCCCAGATCGTGCATGGAGCTTCTACCGTTGATTCGTAACGGTTCAATCTGGACCGTCCATGTGTCCCCTTTACTTTACTATGCAGTCATGAGATACTTGTAATATATAGAGCTGCAATTATCAGTAAAGGGTAGAATGAATTCGGCTATACACTTTCTTCTTCCTGTTTACTTTCTTCGCTAACTTTCTTCTGCAGGTTAATCCCTTAAGTAGATTTCTATTAAATGCACGTGCAATAAAATTAGTATAATTAAGGATCAAAATAATTCTCTGACAATTTATGAATGATCCAAATGATCCCAAATTATTTAAAAATTCTATTTTAGCTCTTTGATTCTTTATATATAGACCTAAATGATATCATAGAAAGACTAATTTGATCTCTAATTTGATCTCTATTTAAAGAGTCAACACATCAAATTGATATTTTATATAGTCTGAGATTATTTTAGCAGTATTCGATCATTTTTTTCATTATTCTAAATTTCCTTCGATAAAGCTTACGAGACGAAATATAAATTTTCAAGTATTATCAGCTGAAGATATAGTAGATAATCTAATTGGTGAATTCCTGAAACAATTACGTTATAATAAAAGAGTTATTCATTTAAATTAATTTAATGAAGAAATTGGTAATTCCATAAAGTCGTAAGTGGCTAATGAATATCATACAAATTAAATCAATAATATTATAAGTAATTTAAATTAATAGTATTATTATGTGATTAACGTAAGGCTTCATTGTTGAAGTGAAGATAAACTGTAAGAGTCTGCTTTGATCTGCTATAATATTTTATAAATGTGATTATTAAATTAGTATAATAAAAATAATTTTTTTTGATAGTAATTGTGAATATTATAAATATATTTTTAAAAAAAATAGAACAATTGATTTCATAAAGTTATTATACATTAGCAATTTTTATTGTAAAAAGCAAGTTCCTATCAAAGAAATTTCTGAAAAGCAATTAAAAAGTTGTGTAAAAAAAAACAATAATCAAATAAAGTTCTATTTACAATCTAAAAAGTACAATGAGATAGTTGTGTCCCACATAGAATTATTTATTTCGTGTTGAGACACAGAATGCCGTCCGGAGGTCAATCAAGATGTGCCACATCATCCCTTGCTCGGTATCGTGGCTCGGTACTGCGGCTCCGTACTGCCGATATGGCGCATCCTAGTTGGTTTCTAGACGGCCTTCTGCATCCGGTTTCTGCACAGAATAATTTCTCCCCACATAGCCTCATATGCTCCATGCATAGAGACACCAAAATGGAAAAATGTATACTTATTGGATTAATTAAATTTTTCTTTATAAATTATTGAATAACATTATAAAATAATTTATTTTGGATTCTATGTTATCTTTTCATGATAATAGAACTTGATTAAAAAAAGATAAACTATAACATAGAAATTAGAAAAAAAAAGTGAAAATATTATGATATACATTATATTACGATGAGTTTAAATATGCTTAAACTATCTTTAAAATTAATTTATATGTTAAAAGTTAGCATTATTTTAGTTTTAAAATCAATTTAAAAACGTTTAATCTCATCATTCTATATTTTATATCAACAATCTTTAAAAGATATCCTCGAAAAATTTTCCCGAGCAGTTGGCCTAAGAATCAATGTATCTAAAAACTCCATTATGTTTCCTTCTCTCTCCCCAATGTTTATGCTCTTATAGAGGTTCTTTTTTGGGAACTTTTGAGTCAATTAAGGTAAATTCACACACACATTACACACATAAGCTCCGAATTCAAGACCTCTTGGTTGGTAATCAAAGCTCCCAATCAACATATCAAGATGAGCTGCTCTTCTAGAGGTTCTTCATATCCTTAGAGAACATTCCTCTATATCATATATGGGCATGCCCATTTCTACTAAAAGATTTTTTTTAGCTAATTTCGTTCCTCTAATGAAAAGGTTTCTTCTTGGAAAACAAAGGCTCTCTCGTTTGCTGGCAGACTTTTTAATTACATGTTATATTGAATTAGAGGAACCATTATGCATAAATCATATTACAAATTTTTAAATTTTGTTCAAAATTTTTGTAACATGGCGATATACAATGAGGAAGTTGCATATGGTGACTTGGAATAATGCTTGCAAGCTCTTAGCGTGGTGGTTTGGGTAATATTTTCCTTCTAACTTGCTTATTCTTTCTGTTACACTTTGATATAGAGGGCCATATCTTTGGAGAGCTTGCTTCCTAAATGGTTGAAATATAAATATTTCAACATGGCCGAGCTATTCACTAGCCGTCTTAGGCTTTGTTTGGGAAGGCTTTTTTACTGCTTTCTAAAACGGAGTTTTAATACAAAAATAAAAAAATTTATATTAAAACTCCGCTTTAGAAAGTAATAAAAAAGCCGTCTCAAACGAAGCCTTAGTTGATTTATAACAGCTACTCGGTTTTGTTCCAGCCAACGTTGTGGTTGTTGACTCCGTCTTTATTGGAACAACTTTCTTACTGTTCTTAAAGCAGTTTTTTAGTATATAAATTTTAATTTTTATACTAAAAAATTGTTTTAAGAAACAATAAGAAAACTGTGACAAACGAAGACTTTATTAGATAAGATAAATAGCATCTTCCTACTGCACCTTTGCCTTGTTAACAAGGAAGAATTTATAACACACTGATTCTTCCAATCTCACTTATCATTTTAATTCCCTTTGTATTTTGCTTCCCTTTTCCTAGTCGTTCTGGCTCAAGCTATAAGCATTCATCAGGTTCTGGATATTTCCTCCGTCAGCACCTCATTTGATTTTAAGAATGCTTTCTATTTGATAATAGATAATATTATTTACTACATTTAGAGAGAAATTAATTTATAACAAATGGTTTGGTCGTCAAATTCATTGTCAAACTTCGCATTTTCATTAAGTTAAGATGACAATCGTGTTGGGAAATTTCTATAAGTGGACCCATATACTTATACATATAAATAAAGTATTATACATTATACGCTATCTGAAAACTAAGCCAATTAAATTCGTGATCTATTTAAATATTAAATAATTATTTGGCTTATGTGGCATCTCAATTAAATTTTGTATGGAATTAATTTGTGTAGAGGCCGAGTATTTATTTTATTTTAATGATGGGCTGAAATAAAAGAAATACATTTAAAGTATAAAAGGTCGTGGTCCCCAGTTTAAGCGGTGAAGTTCTCATTTCCCTCATTTCCCATCTTGAGTGAAAAGAAGGGGTCTCTCGCTCTCTTGGAGAACACCGCTCTAAACGTGGAAGATCGAAAGACCTTAATTCTGCTTTTCAATTGATTCAGGTACGCTTCCGAAAATTCTTCTCGATGATTTAGCATGTCGTTCGGAGACGATCGAATTGATTATTTATGTCTCCATTAAATCCTTACAAGTGGTATCAGAGCCCGGTTGTCATGTTAGATCACCGAGAAATAGTTTTCGCTAATCATGATGTTAATTTGAGTTTTTCGATCAAAAGAAATCTTCATTTGAGATTTTTTTTTATTCACAGAAATTTTGCTTTCTCTGTGTAAATTAGTTGCCAAAATTTTCAAAACAACATTGTTTAAAATATTCAGTCAGTTTTGAGAAATTCAGAGAAATTAAGAAATTTTTTATATGAACAGTAATTCAATCGTTTGTTGTTTTTTTGACTGTTCATTATCACTTTTTTTTTGTTCATCTTTTTCATTTCAATCCATTGAAGAAGATGTACTGACGGTTAATTTTTTGTTTCATTTGCCATTACCGTAATTGAAAAGATGTGACTATTGGATAATTACGATTACTTTTACAAGTCATTTAATTTTGACGTTTTGTTTCTTTGTAAATCAATTAATTATTGATAAATGTATAAAGTAATTGTATCTTCTTTTTTCCTATGCATTCCGAAATAGATTTAATATATATATATTATTAATGATGGTTTACTGGCATATTTAAAGCATTCTCGATTTCAATGCCTTTTGAAATCATTTCATTAACTCTTGATTATTAATATTGCTTATGGATTCAAGTTTTGTCCTGTTATAGTCAAAGCAATATTTGTTGACTTAATTTTGTATATGATGAGAGAATAATACAATTTTATCTTATGTGAAAATTTTCTCATTTGATTTTATTATTCATTAAATTAAATTTAAATTAAATTGAATTAATATGTCACCAAAGTGACCTTTATTAAATCAATTTATTTAATTTAAAATTAATTGAATAATGATATAGTATTTTTCTAGTCTATGCAAAAATAATCGGCCCAAAGGAAGATTATTTTTTGGCCGGACTCTAAAGATATAGTCATAAATATGTGATAATTTTGAAAGTATTCATGCATATAGTAAGTCGGTCCAAAGAAAGGCTTATTATTGGCAGAATTTTTTATCAATATTTATTAACTATAATTTTAAGAGTACCATTTACAAATTATAATTTCTGTCCAAAGACTAAATTATGATGTTGTTTTAGGTATCTTATAAAGGGCCCACCATATACTGTTGCTAATTATGAGTTAATTTTGTTTTGTTTTTTTCAGTTAATGTTTCTTCTATATCTGCCAATTTGCATAACATTTCAGTGCTTAGTGGCTCTAATTTTAAGAAATGGAAAGAGCACATTACTATTGTTCTTGGGTGTATGGATCTAGACTATGCGATTCGGACTGAACGCCCACCTGCCCTTACTGCGGAAAGCACTATTGAACAAAGGGCAAATTTTGACAAGTGGGAGCGTTCAAACCGCATGAGTCTTATGATCATGAAGCACTCAATTCCAGATACCATCAGGGGTGCAATGCCTGAAGAGGAAAATGCTAAGAATTTCTTAAGCCAAATAGCAGACCGTTTCGTAGGCTCTGAAAAGGTCGAAACAAGTACTATTCTTAGTAAACTTGTTTCAATGCGGTATAAAGGCAAAGGGAATATAAGAGAGTACATTATGGAAATGTCTAATCTTGTTACAAGACTAAGAGCATTAAAGTTAGAATTGTCTGATGACATTCTTGCGCATCTAGTCTTGATCTCTCTTCCTGCACAATTCAGTCCTTTTAAGATAAGTTACAATACTCAAAAGGAAAAATGGACTCTTAATGAGCTCATTGCTCAGTGTGTGCAAGAGGAAGAAAGATTGAAACAAGAAAAGGTAAAAAATGCTCACTTAGCTTCTTCCTCTCATAATTTTGCCATCAAAAGGAAAAGGGATTATAAAGTTAAAGGAGCTGCAGATAAAGGGACTTCACAACCTAAAGTGCAACAGAAGCAAGATCAAGTTATTACTTGTTTCTTTTGCAAGAAGACTGGTCATGTGAAGAAGGATTGTCCAAAATATGCTAACTGGCTCGTCAAAAAGGGTAAACTTCTGAATTTTGTTTGTTCTGAAGTTAATTTGGCCTTAGTACCAAATCACACTTGGTGGATAGATACAGGTGCAACTACTCACATAAGTGTGACTATGCAGGGTTGTCTAAGGAGTAGAGTGCCAACTGATGCTGAAAGATTCATCTATGTGGGAAATGACAATAAAGCTCCTGTTAAAACAAAATGCAACAAACTACAATATTTTCTCCCCCTTTGACATTATCAAAAAGAAGAGATAAAATAAAATATAAAATAACAACATAATAACGAAACAAAAACATACGACTATATAAAACAAGTTAAACATACAAAAATAAAAAAACATACAAAACACATAAACAAAAACACACAAACAAACCTTAACGTACTTATACCTCATCATCTTGCTCCTATTCTGATGATTCAGAAACTATGTCTGCCCAGGAGACTTTTTGCTTTTTATCTTTTCCCCAAATTACAAACGGTTTATTTTTGCTCTTTTTCTTTGCAGGAAGAGTTTTTAAGTTGGGGCATTCACGCTTCAAATGTCCGGGTTTCCTACACCCAAAGCAAATTATGTTAGAACAAAACTTAACATTTTTATAATATTTACCTTTACTCCGCTTTTGTTGATGTTCATGCTTGTGGTTCAATAGAATTTCAAATTTATTTGTTATCGATGATATCTTTTTGCTTTCATCGTCTACTAAGCCATATTCATCTGTGTGTTTGGCTTTTAGCACAATTGTCTTCTCATCACCTGCATCCGAAAATCTTTGACTCACACTTTGCTCGTAGGCAATGAGTGAGCCGATTAGATTATCTATAGAATAAGCATTCAAATCTTTTGATTCACATATTGTCATGACTTTGGCATCAAATTTATCAAGTAAAGAACGTAGAATTTTACTAACTTTTTCAAAGTTTGAAAGTTCTCTACCTAAATCATGCAATGACATCACAATTTGATTAAATCTAGTAAACATGTCTAAGATAGTCTTATATGGCTTCATACTGAAAAGTTCATAATCACGCATTAGAATATTCAATTTAGACTGTTTGACTTCACTAGTACCTTCATACGAAATGCATAATCTATCCCAAATTTCTTTCCCAGTAGTACATGTAGAGATTCTCATGCAATCGTCAGAATTTAATGCACAGAAAAAACAATTCAAACATTTAGCATTTAGTTGTGCATTGAATAGTTCTATTCTACTCCATTCAGTAAAAGAAATATTAATTTTGACTCCATCTATCATACGTGAAGGTACAGAATAGCCAGTTTGAATCATATTTCACATTCGAAAATCAATTGATTGCAAAAATGTTGACATGCAAATTTTCCAAAAATTAAAAGAAATATTTTCAAATAAAGGTGGTCGTGTAATACAATAGCCTTCCGCAATCTTACGATTTCCAAAATATACCATGATCGATTTTTTCAAGGTTTTCTAAAACACTATTTTTGAAACCCGCTCTGATACCAATTGAAATTACTAGATGCGCCAAGAGGGGGGTGAATTGGATGATTAAAAACTTCTTTAATGAAAAGAAATATCTTTTTATGACTTTATGTGGAAGCGAATTTCATTCACAATAAAAAGATATGTAATCAATTTCATCCACGCAATTAATCACAATGAAAATAAATGCGGAAATAAAGTGCAGAAAAATAAAGGAAAGAACACACCAATTTATAGTGGTTCGGTCAAACCATGACCTACGTCCACTCCCCGGAGGCACCCTCCGAGTATTACACTAAACCTTTAGTGATTCTCCTTTAGCCCCCACAGCTAGGCGGAGAAGCCCTTACACAATCACTTCCACCTTCCCCGGTGCGGCGGATGAGCCGGGTCCTTTGACACCAATGAGATCTTCTTCTTCCCAAAACTTCCTTCAAGACGAACCTTGAATCCGATGGTACTGAGGTGCAAGCTCGTCGGAGCAACCGTGTGATCTCTTTCACACTCCCTTGAAACCCCCTCCAAGGATCTTCTCCCTCTCTCAAACTTCACCCTTTCCTCTCTCCCTTTCAAGTCCTCTCTTCAAGTTTTCTCCAAAAGAATGAAGACACAATGGCTGCCAAAGACTCTTACAAAGTCTTATGAGAGTGCTTAAATAGAGGGCTCAAAAAACCCTAAAAATACTCAATTCAGCCGTCAAATATCGTACCGTACGATCTCAAGATCGTCCAGTACGATGTGCAGAAATTGACCTGTTAGTACTGTACGATCCAGTTCGTACAGTACGATCCAGTTCGTATAGTACGATCCAGTTCGTATAGTACGATCCAAATGACAAATTTCAGCCGTTTTGATTGCATAATCTCAGGATTAACTTAGGCAATATTTCAAACATCGTACCGTACGATTATGATCGTACAGTACGATTGTACAACTGTTCAAATTCAAATTTTTGCCTAATTTAATGGACTGCGGGCTTTCTAATTATAACAGATCGTATAGTACGATGTGGTGATCGTACAGTACGATTAGTTATATTCAAAATTAATTTTTTAAAGGAAAAATAAATATTTCAATTTATTTATGTTACACCAGATCGTACAGTACGAAATAAATTCGTACAGTACGATGAACAGAAAAGTTAAAATATTCATAATCATTTTTTCCTCCCTCTGTGTGTGTGCATAATCAACAAACTATCATACTTCATTATAAGACTTGACTCAATAAATGAAAATTACATACTCATTTAATACGACCAATTCTACGCAATCTTGAGCCTTGAATCTTCAAAGAACGGTGCATGATGTACCTGAAATATTAGTTAACATAGAATGAAATATGCACTGCAAATACCAGGAGAAATAAAAGATTAATAAATATTATTTGTTATCATCAAAATCATAAACTCGGAAGCCCGAGTTGCAACAATATTTTATATAGTCTGAGATTATTTTAGCAGTATTCGATCATTTTTTTCATTATTCTAAATTTCCTTCGATAAAGCTTACGAGACGAAATATAAATTTTCAAGTATTATCAGCTGAAGATATAATAGATAATCTAATTGGTGAATTCCTGAAACAATTACGTTATAATAAAAGAGTTATTCATTTAAATTAATTTAATGAAGAAATTGGTAATTCCATAAAGTCGTAAGTGGCTAATGAATATCATACAAATTAAATCAATAATATTATAAGTAATTTAAATTAATAGTATTATTATGTGATTAACGTAAGGCTTCATTATTGAAGTGGCCCAAAGATAAACTGTAAGAGTCTGCTTTGATCTGCTATAATATTTTATAAATGTGATTATTAAATTAGTATAATAAAAATAATTTTTTTTGATAGTAATTGTGAATATTATAAATATATTTTTAAAAAAAATAGAACAATTGATTTCTTAAAGTTATTATACATTAGCAATTTTTATTGTAAAAAGCAAGTTCCTATCAAAGAAATTTCTGAAAAGCAATTAAAAAGTTGTGTAAAAAAAAAAACAATAATCAAATAAAGTTCTATTTACAATCTAAAAAGTACAATGAGATAGTTGTTTCCCACATAGAATTATTTATTTCGTGCTGAGACACAGAACGTCGTCCGGAGGCCAATCAAGATGTGCCACATCATCCCTTGCTCGGTATCGTGGCTCGGTACTGCGGCTCCGTACTGCCGATATGGCGCATCCTAGTTGGTTTCCAGACGGCGTTCTGCATCCGGTCTCTGTACAGAATAATTTCTCCCCACATAGCCTCATATGCTCCATGCATAGAGACACCAAAATGGAAAAATGTATACTTATTGGATTAATTAAATTTTTCTTTATAAATTATTGAATAACATTATAAAATAATTTATTTTGGATTCTATATTATCTTTTCATGATAATAGAACTTGATTAAAAAAAGATAAACTATAACATAGAAATTAGAAAAAAAAAAAAGTGAAAATATTATGATATACATTATATTACGATGAGTTTAAATATTCTTAAACTATCTTTAAAATTAATTTATATGTTAAAAGTTAGCATTATTTTAGTTTTAAAATCAATTTAAAAAACATTTAATCTAATCATTCTATATTTTATATCAACAATCTTTAAAAAATATCCTCGAAAAATTTTCCCGAGCAGTTGGTCTAAGAATCAATGTATCTAAAAACTCCATTATGTTTCCTTCTCTCTCCCCAATGTTTATGCTCTTATAGAGGTTCTTTTTTGGGAACTTTTGAGTCAATTAAGGTAAATTCACACACACATTACACACATAAGCTTCGAATTCAAGACCTCTTGGCTGGTAATCAAAGTTCTCAATCAACATATCAAGATGTGCTGCTCTTCTAGAGGTTCTTCATATCCTTAGAGAACATTCCTCTATATCATATATGGGCATGCCCATTTCTACTAAAAGATTTTTTTTAGCTAATTTCGTTCCTCTAATGAAAAGGTTTCTTCTTGTAAAACAAAGGCTCTCTTGTTTGCTGGCAGACTTTTTAATTACATGTTATATTGAATTAGAGGAGCCATTATGCATAAATCATATTACAAATTTTTAAATTTTGTTCAAAATTTTTGTAACATGGCGATATACAATGAGGAAGTTGCATATGGTGACTTGGAATAATGCTTGCAAGCTCTTATCGTGGTGGTTTGGGTAATATTTTCCTTCTAACTTGCTTATTCTTTCTGTTACACTTTGATATAGAGGGCCATATCTTTGGAAAGCTTGCTTCCTAAATGGTTGAAATATAAATATTTCAACATGGCCGAGCTATTCACTAGCCGTCTTAGGCTTTGTTTGGGAAGATTTTTTTACTGCTTTCTAAAACGGAGTTTTAATACAAAAATAAAAAAATTTATACTAAAACTCCGCTTTAGAAAGTAATAAAAAAGCCGTCCCAAACGAAGCCTTAGTTGATTTATAACAGCTACTCGGTTTTGTTCCAGCCAACGTTGTGGTTGTTGACTCCGTCTTTATTGGAACAGCTTTCTTACTATTCTTAAAGCAGTTTTTTAGTATATAAATTTTAATTTTTATACTAAAAAATTGTTTTAAGAAACAATAAGAAAACTGTCACAAACGAAGCCTTCATTAGATAAGGTAAATAGCATCTTCCTACTGCACCTTTGCCTTGTTAACAAGGAAGAATTTATAACACACTGATTCTTCCAATGTCACTTATCATTTTAATTCCCTTTGTATTTTGCTTCCCTTTTCCTAGTCGTTCTGGCTCAAGCTATAAGCATTCATCAGGTTCTGGATATTTCCTCCGTCAGCACCTCATTTGATTTTAAGAATGCTTTCTATTTGATAATAGATAATATTATTTACTACATTTAGAGAGAAATTAATTTATAACAAATGGTTTGGTTGTCAAATTCATTGTCAAACTTCGCATTTTTCATTAAGTTAAGATGACAATCGGGCTCAAAATCAGATGACAGAAAAATTATCAGACAATCTGAAATTTTCTCTCTGCTAGTTTTGAAAATGTTGCACAATGATGATTGTTGTGAACTAGAACATTATCAACGATAAATTATTAAATTTTACGTCTTAGTATTGCATGATTATACAGCTCGCAACAAAGAAATAATAGAAACATCAAAATGTTTTACGTAGAAAATCCTGAAGGGAAAAACCACGGGGTCGTGCCCAGTTAAAATGATTTCACTATTATTTGAATAGCTTACAAATGATTGATTTGTCTTTGATACTGAGGACGATTAGATTATAACAATCATTCGTTAGGTTGAAATCTTGCGATGAATAGGGATCAAACTAAAGTCTATCGGTCTTCGGTGGTGGATGAAAATTCGGTGTCAGTTGGCGGCTGAGCGCAAGTTTGGCGAAAGCTGGTGGTCGGGCGGAAGTCTGGTGACAATCGGTGGCCGAGCATAAGTTCGACGAAGGTTGGTGACCGGGCAGTGGTCGAGGAGGAGGAATCTGGTGGCAAGAGAATTATGATTTCTCTCACTTCCTTTTCTTCCTTGCTTAAGTTCCCCTCAATTAAAAATGGGGGGCATATTTATAGCTTTTTTGGAGCGACATTACCATTAAATAGGGAGAAGATCAAGGGCATGTTAGGAGTGTTCTGAATGGACGACCGATATTGACTCCCTTTATCGTTGATCATTTATCAAGTATTTGAGTGTCTTAATGTAGAAACTAAAGCATGTAAACAAGAAAGAGGAAAACTGGAAACAAGCAATGAAAGTAACTTCTTGTTTATTGAAATGATACAGCAGCCTATATATAGACTTTACACTTGACGTCTGGACGTTTCCAGATGAAGTAATTAACTATCCAATTTGTTTACAATTAATTATATTATTATTATTAATATGCTCTAATACTCCCCCGCAAACTGATGGGTCTTTAGATATCGTCAGTTTGAGTCGTAGTGCAGCGAACCTAGGAGTTGAAAGAGCCTTAGTGAATATATCAGCAATTTGATCGACAGAACAAATAGAAAGAAGCCGAACGGTGTTCTTTTGAATGTGATCCCTTATGAATTTCTGATCGATCTCGATATGTTTTGTACGAGCGTGAAATACCGGGTTATTAGCTAGTGCAATTGCAGAGGTATTGTCACAGAACATATCTGATGGTCCGGTTTGTTGAATACCGAAGTCACTGAGTAGTCGCCTTAGCCAAATAACATCAGATGTCAATGCGGCTAATGCACGATATTCGGATTCTGTTGATGAGCGAGCAACCGTTGATTGCTTCTTGATGGTCCATGAGATCAGTGTATTTCCGAGAAAAGAGCAGTACCCGGACGTAGATTTTCGAGAAATGGGATCCCCAGCCCAGTCAGCATCTGAAAAGGATGTAAGAACAAGTTTAGATTTAGTAATAGGTAAGCCATAAGATAATGTACCTTTTATGTAACGAAGAAGACATTTGAGAAGATAGATGTGTTGCGGTAGAGGATTTTGCATGTGCTGGGATAATTGATTTACGGTGTAGGCTATATCCGGTCGAGTGAGTGTTAAGTACTGGAGAGAACCGGTAATTCTGCGATATAGTTGAGGATCCGAGAGAATGCTGTCAGGCGGTATTTGTTCAGGCATTTTTGTACAGTTCAGATTTGCCACAGGTTTACAGGACTGAAGCTGTGCTTGCTGGAGAATGGATTCCGCGTAATGCTGTTGGGATAAAAAATACATTTCCCTGTATGTATCTATTTTGATACCCAGAAAATTATGAACCAGTCCCAATTGCTTCATAGAAAACCTGTTAGCAAGCTGAGTGATTATAGTATTGATAGTAATTGAATCGTTACCGGTTAGGAGAATGTCGTCGACGTATATTAGAAGAAAGAGGCGGACATTGTGCCGTTGAAGAATAAGGAGCGACGGATTCGCTGAGCTATGTGTGAAGCCGATTGAGGTAAGATATTCTGTTAGAGTATTGTACCACAGACGCGGCGCTTGCTTAAGACCATAAAGAGCCTTGCGAAGGTGACACACATGGTTCGGATAATTATTGTCTTCAAAACCTTTTGGTTGTTTCATAAAAACTGTTTCCGAGAGCTGACCGTGTAGAAACGCATTTGCAACATCAAGTTGCTGGATTTGCCAATCATGATGTAATGCAACCGCAAGCAATACTCTAATTGTTGGAAGTTTAGCGACGGGGCTAAACGTCTCGTTGTAATCGATGCCAAACTCTTGATTATTTCCTTGTGCGACAAGGCGAGCCTTATACTTTGCAATTGATCCATCTGAGCGATGTTTAGTTCTGTAGGTCCAGCGGCATCCAAGAACCTGTGCTCCAGCAGGTGGTTCAACTAAGCTCCAGGTACCTTGTTGTTGTAATGCAAGAAATTCTTCATTCATTGCTGCACGCCAGTTAGGAATTTTGGAAGCTGCGGCATATGTAGTGGGCGTATTATTCGGAAGATTTTCCGATCCTGAGTGAAGCAGATTTAAGCATTGAATTGGCTTAAGAGAACCTGTTTGATTTCGCGTGATCATGATATGTTTCTGAGGAGGAGGTATCTCGGTATGTAGCACAGGTGAAGACTGAGACCGGTTGGTGCTAGTGGATTGAGAATGATTTGGTGCGGTATTGTTGGTCTGACTTACGGGCTTATATGTAGGGGAGGAAGCTGTAGTGACATTTGGATGGATTGATGTAGGAATGAGCAAAGACGGTGGAAGATCATGAGAGGAATTTGGTTGTTGAGTGTGCTGATCTCTGAATGGAAAATAGATCTCATCGAACGTGATGTGTCGAGAGATAGAAATTTTGTGTGTTAACATATCCAGACATTTGTAGCCTTTGTAGGTGTCCGAGTATCCGAGAAAAACACACATACTAGACTTTGCCTGCAGCTTATTGCGAGAATGTGGAGGTTGCAAGGGAAAACACGCACAGCCAAAGACTTTCAAGTGAGTGTAGTCGGGTTTCGATTTATGGAGTAGTTCAAAAGGAGTGGAGTTAAACGTGACAGACGAAGGCATCCGATTAATAAGATACGTGGAGGTTAGTACAGCCTCAGGCCAGTGCAAATAAGGCACCGAAGCCTTTTTAAGTAGTGTTCTTGTGGTCTCGATAATGTGTCTGTGTTTGCGCTCCGCTACTCCATTCTGTTCTGGAGTGTAGGGACATGAGATCTGGTGGAGAATGCCGTGATTGCTAAGATATTTAGCAAAATTATGATTAACAAATTCTGAGCCTCCATCAGTCCTGAGAGTATGAATAGTATGAGATGTATGTTTTTCTACAAAAGTCTTAAAATTGACAAAAATATCAAAAACTTCTGATTTGTGTCGCATCGGAAAAATCTAAGAAAATCGAGAGAAATCGTCTACGAACAAAACATAATAACGGTATCCTTGTACGGAAATCACCGGGGCAGGGCCCCAAACATCAGAGTGAATAAGAGAAAGCAAAGTATTGCGACGATTTTCAGATTTTTCAAAAACTAATTTTCTTCCTTTTGATTCTTTACAAGGAAAACAAGACATTTTATCTATATGAATATTAAGCTGTGGGTTGAGCTGAGCTATAGTAGATATAGTTCTGTCATTTGGATGCCCGAGCCGGTCATGCCAAGGGATGGATCTGTTTGTTGTAGTGGATAGTGCAGCTTTATTTCTTGAAGAGTACTGAATTGGAATTGGATAGAGACCATTGCTACATGGTCCGCGAAGCAATACTTGCTGCGTCGTCATGTCCTTTAAAACAAAATCGTGAGGATCAAAGCATATAGAGATGTTATTCTCACGTGTTAGCTGTGAGATAGATAACAGATTAAAGTTAAGTTGAGGTGAATGAAAAATGTTAAACAAGTTCAACTTACGATTGGGAGTCGGTAACACGCCGGCACCTGAATTGGCTATGTTAACCGATCTCCCGTCGCCGACGGTTACAGAGTCGGAGCCTTGATATGGAACTGAAACCGACAAGTTCTCAAGAGAATTTGTGAGGTGCGAGGTGGCTCCTGAGTCAAGAAACCAGTTGCTGTAGGAATTGTCAGAGGAAGCAGCCAAAGCTTTTGTTGGAGGGGGTTGATTCGGCGGAACATATGTTGGATCAAGACGGTGCCAACAGCTTGAAGCAAGATGCCCTTTCTTGAAACATATCTGGCAAACTGCGGTGGACGAAGAGGACGTGTGATTTGCGGTAGATGAATTTGGATATGAGCGACCGCAGGAACGACGACCACGACCGCGATAGGTGAACAGAGCAGTGGTAGGATCTGAGGGTTGGCGAAGAAGATCGGCGGCAATGTTAACCTCTTCGCTGAGCAACAGAGCGTAGAGTTGATCTAGCGATATGGGGTTCAACATCGTGCGAATGGCGGTTTTGAAAGATTGATAAGTCGCCGGAAGACCGTTTAGAATGTACAAAATAACATCCTCAGTATCAACGGTCGAGCCGGACGAGGCAATTTGATCCACCAGCGTTTTAATCTCGGTGAGATATTGAGTGATGGATTGATTACGGAGATAAATATTGTGTAGCGAGTTCTTGAGCTGGATCACCTTAGATCTGTTAGACGATTGAAATCTTGTTTTGAGTGTGTGCCAGATCTGTGCAGTGGATTGAAGATGTACAATATAAGGAAGAATCGATGGCGTTATGGTGGCACAGAGGGCTGCCGAGAGATTGCAATCGATAACGTTGAAATGGGTAGTCGTCGAAACGGAGGATTGCGATCCTTCAGGAAGAGAAGTAGCGTTATTCTCTGTTGATGGAAGATCCAGGTATTTATCAAAGCGATTCGCTTGAAAAATCTTTAGGATTTGAGCTCGCCAGATCTGGTAATTTGCCGCATCAAGCTGGACATGAACGAGCGATTTGAGGTTGGAAACGACGAATTTCAGCGTTGGCGGAAGGAGGGAGATGTTGTGTTCGTCTTCATCCTCTGGTTCCCGAAGCTGAGATTTGGCTGTCGTCGACATTATTCACGGATCAAGAACCGTGGCTTACTGATACCATGTAGAAACTAAAGCATGTAAACAAGAAAGAGGAAAACTGGAAACAAGCAATGAAAGTAACTTCTTGTTTATTGAAATGATACAGCAGCCTATATATAGACTTTACACTTGACGTCTGGACGTTTCCAGATGAAGTAATTAACTATCCAATTTGTTTACAATTAATTATATTATTATTATTAATATGCTCTAATACTTAATGACATCATAACTCAACGTTCATGGTCTCGTTGGACTCGTTTCATCGAGCCGCTCTGTTCAACTATAAGCATGTAATGTTTGAAAATGGATTGGTCATCCAAATTTATGATATGAACCTTTCAAATGTGTTTCGAGTCTTTGATTTGAATCTTTTTAGGCTCGGATTGGGTCTAATTTGGTGTCATTGGGTTTGTCTTTTCGAGATGTTCAATTCAACTATAAATTTGTTGAAATCAAAGTTCGGATGATCCTAAATTTAATTTTAAAAGTTTCTAACTTGATTTTTCCTCTAGATTCATGCCCGATCATGATAACTTTTTGATGATATATCAATGACAGAGTTTTACTATCCCTCATATTCCATAGTTTATTTGTTCCTTTTAGTCAATCAGGGGTTAATTGTGCTGCTCTGATCCTTTTTCATATAATAATTGGGATATAGTTTTGCTGTCCGAGTCCAATCCAACTCATCTCTTCTCAGGGTATCTTTTTTTATTATGATCGTTATAATTTCCCTATTCATTTTTATTACTTTTTGAGCATTGCAAAAGTTTTGATGCAAGTGAATGTACTTTCAGTTGTGTTGTTTTTGGGCTAAGGCCTCTTTTAGCATCCACCCAGTCGAGGAAGAGCTCAAGATATTATAAAATATTTGCGCAAACTTTTAAATAAATTCCAATTTGCCACATAATTGTAAAAATATTTCCTTATCTTCTATTTCCTTTCCACGCACACAGGCACGCTCTCCTTGGCTTTGCTATGTGTCCGCATATTCTTGTAATGGTGCGGGTCCCTTCTCCCCACACCTCTCCTCCTGCTCCCATGTGCGAGCGGCTGAGGCGTCCGTCTACTTCCAATAATATTACGCCACGCGTCATCTCCACGTGAAGCGCATGCACTAGCTATTTCAGTGCCACCGCAGCAATAATGGACCGCCCGGTCCGATCTCTGCAGCGCGGGACCCGGTTCGTTCATCGATCATGGACCAGGACCCAAAAGCCGAGCCAGGCTGATAGCCAACTCGTCTGCGGGGCCGGTTGATAGTGGCGTCAATATCGGATTACTGGTCGGCTTCGGATCGAATCAGAAATGACACAAACGGGTTGATTTTCTGGACCCAAATCTAAGCCACTTCGAGTTCGGGTCAACCCGACCCGATCCACGGATACGGCAACGCCATCAACAACTTCACGGCAATGGCCTCCGGCGGCAGCGGCGAGCCTTCAGCCTGTGTCCGACGGCAGCGACAGCCTCGTCGCCATCTCGAGACGCTCAGCAGCCACCTGTTAGCAGATGCGACTCTCGACGTGACTGCTAGGCAGCGGGGCAGCGACCAACGAGCATCGGGACAGCGCAGCGGAGGGCAGGTCGACGCGGATGCGGTCCCGTACTTACGCGGACAGCGGGCGTCACTCGGGCAGATGCAGTCAACGTCATTTAGCAGGTCAATTCGGATCAACCCGAACCCAAACCGATTTTAAAAACGGGTCAAAAATCCTAACCCGAACCCATCCCGATTTGAATTCATGTTGACCCGAACTTAAAATTTTTTGTGTCTAATTCGAGTGAATTTTTGAAGCTTGTCAAATTTTGACACCCCCTACCGGTTGATGAAAATTGCTGTCCACCGACGGAGCTCCAAATGGATTCGGCGGGTGTGGTTATTGTAGGTGAAGCGGGTTGGCCCATAGGAATAAACGTCCAATCATTGAAGAGACGTGGGACCAGGCGGCGCAAACGAGCCAGGTGGTCCCGAACTCCTTGGGCTTGGTGTGACCGCTCTACTCCCCGTCCTTACAAGTTGGCGTCATCCGAAGCTAAATTCCACAATCCCTCTCCTACCTTATTTAAAAAACGTAATAATAATATATAGGTCAAAATATCTCATTAAAATTTGATGAGTTATTCTCATCTATTTTAATTTTTTATATTTATTTTAGTAAAATTAAAAATTATAATATATTAATTTAAAATAAAATCAATAGCTTTTATTAAGTGTAAAAATATTTACAATGATTGAGAGAGTATGTAATATCTTAATTTTATATAAATATTTATACACACTCATAAAAGAAATTACAAAAGATGTTAATATTCTTATGAGAAATATTAAAAAATGACAAAAAAATAAGAGGGTTTGACTTGGGCTTCATTTGGAACGGGTTTCTTACTACTTTGTAAAATTATTGTAGAAAAATAACTTTTTAACTTTGTTGCGTCCTGGAATATTCGCGGCGGTAGAGAAATATATAGTTTAACGTCTTAGCGTTGTACGAAGATCCAGCACACAATCAGATAAGTGAGAGGGTGTAGCGTTCATAAGAGACACAAAAGTTTTTACGTGGAAAACCCCTGAAAGGGGGAAAAACCACGGGGCCTGGCCCGATTTGAATGAATCCACTAGTATTTGTAGTCGATTACAAATGAGGCCCTTCCTTAGGAGAAGGCCTTGGATTGATGTAGCAAATGTACATCATATAGATTGCATTACATGGTAAGAGTTACATATACAGGTTTGTTTGGTCTGAAGGACCGTAGTCGGCAGGAGACCGTAGTCGGCAGGAGACCGTAGTCGGCCGGAGACCATAGTCGGCAGGAGACCGTAGTCGGCCGGAGACCGTAGTCGGCAGGAGACCGTAGTCGGCAGGAGACCGTAGTCGACCGGAGACCGTAGTCGGCCGGAGACCGTAGTCGGCAGGAGACCGTAGTCGGCAGGAGACCATAGTCGGCAGGAGACCGTAGTCGGCCGGAGACCATAGTCGGCAGGAGACCGTAGTCGGCCGGAGACCGTTGTCGGCCGGAGACCGTTGTCTGGTGATAGAGGTCGGACGGACCGTATTAGGCGACAGTGGTCAGAAGGACCGTAGGCGGTAGGAGATAAGGAGTCAGGTGTTAGTCCCAGTGTCACTTAGAAGATCGGATGTTGATGGTCTGGCCTTGAGTAGGACGTCGGGTCTTAAGCAGGACGTCATGACTTAACGTCCGGCCTTGAACAAGACGTCGGGTCTTTGGCAGGAAGTAGGGACTGAGTGTCAGGCCTTGAACAAGACGTCGGGTCTTTGGCAGGAAGTAGGGACTGAGTGTCGGGCCTTGAACAAGACGTCGGGTCTTTGGCAGGACGCAGGGGATGAACGTCGGGCCTTAAGGTGGTGGTCCGGCGAGGTTTTGTGGTGGTCCGGCGAGATTCCTGCGGTGGTCCGGTGGTGGTCCGACTAGATTCCTGCGGTGGTCCGGCGATATTCTGCGGTGGTCCGGTGGTGGTCCGGAGGCTGTCGATGAGGAACTCCTTCCTTCTCTTCTCTTCTTCTTTCTCTTGCTTCACCCCCCTCTTATGAGAAATGAGGGCTCTATTTATAGATTTTCTGGAGTGGCATGACCCGTAAATAGGCATGAGATCAGGGGCGAATAGGGAGTGGTCCAATGGACGGCCGATATTGAATCCTACGATCATGCACCGTTCATTAGACATTTGAAGGCCTTAATTAGTGATGTCGGAATTCTGTGATCTTGAGCTCGTTGGATTCGTCTCGTCGAGCCCTTCGATTTGAGTATAAGCTTGTCAAAATCGGAGTCCGTTTGGTAACTCAAATAGTGGTTTGAACCTTCCAACAGCGCTTCGGATCCACGATTTGGACCCATTTGGACTCGGATTGGGTCGAATTTGGTGTCGTTGGATTCGTATTTCCGAGACGCTCAGTTTGACTGTAAGCTCGCTGAAATCGGAGTTCGGGTGCTCCCAAAATTGATTTTTGAAGTTTCCAACTAGCTTTTGCCTCGAGATTCGTGCCCGATCAAGCTAATTTTGTGATGACGTATCAAACTTTATTGTTAAAAAACATCTTTCTAGTACCAATTTTTTTTTTTTTTAAAAAAAGATAATAATTGTGGTTGCGGTCAAAAAAGCAAAGCAGTATGAAAAATATCTAAAATGAAGCATTAGGCTTTGTTTGGGACGGCTTTTTTATTGCTTTCTAAAATGGAGTTTTAGTACAAATTTTTTTATTTTTGTACTAAAACTCCGTTTTAGAAAGCAATAAAAAAGCCGTCTCAAACGAAGCCTTAGTCTAAATGATTTAGCTAATATATATTGTTGATTACAAATGTTGTCCCTTCTTGTGATTAGAGAATGTATTAATACGATGTATTAGACCTAAATTATAGAGAAATGATCCAATTGTGAAAGTTGTGAAGAGTTTTGAAGCCTTAAATTGTTTTTAAGACATCTTTTGTCATATATTAGATGGCTCTGCCTCTAGGAAAGGAGATCAAATATAAAAAGTTCAATATATTATTAATGTTGATATTACAACATGAAGTTAGATTTGATGGCATAACTTGGCCTTATAAGTAATTGCATGCATTACGAATAGACGTTGGAGGTGACCATGGGCAAAGAAGTCAGTGGGAGTCAATATTGTTTGATGACAATAATTAGGAGACTAGAGTCTCCTAATTATGTACGCTCCCCAGACCTTTTTGTTAGCATAGAACAACATTACCTTATCATGTACCAGCTCTTATTATTGTTTTACCTGTTTAAGTCTTAAAACTCCTGTATTCTCTTTTATAATAATACAATTACCTTATTCTTTTCTATCTCCGTCTGGCATCTTGTTCCTATGTTCTGGTTCTTGTCTATTCTTTCATGGTATCAAGAGCCACAAGATGGGGGATCAAGATTCAACTTCTTCCCTCCCTCCCTCCTCTACCATTCTCGTCGGAACCACCAACTTTGAGCCTCTCATTCCGGTCTCTCTGAAGTTTCTTATTACAAACATTAATAACCTTCTCCCTCATCCCCTAACCACTGATAATTACGCCATCTGGAGAATTCAAATCCTCCAACAATTCACGGCAACCGGCTATGAGGGCTATCCGACCGGCGACATTCCTCAGCCGCTCGCCGACCAACAGTCCGCCCATGCCGCCTGGAAGCTAGTCGACAGCACACTCATCTCGGCACTGTTCTCCACGATCTTGCCTTCCATTTTGCCATATGTTATCACCGCCTCCTCTGCATCAGACGTTTGGGTGATCCTTGAACGCCGCTTGCAATCCTCGTGTCGTTCTCGAGTCCTCCAACTCAAAAACGAACTACACCACATCCAAATGGAAAATCTCTCAATGCAGCACTATCTTTCGTAGGTCAAGACCATCGTCGACAACATCGCCGCTTCCAACTCTAAAGTCGATCCCGAAGACATTAGTCTCTACGCCCTCAACGGCCTTCCCGCCGTCTACAATTCTTTCAAGACTTATATTCAGAACTCACCGATCCCAGCAGATTTGGACTCACTTTACTCGCTTCTTTGTAGCGAAGAAATTCACGTCAATCAAGAACTCCTCAAAGACACCACCACCGATCCGTCCGCTCTTTACGCCACGTCTCACAATCAGCAACCACTACAGAAAAATCGCCCATTTCTGGCAGAAATTGAACCTTTTACGGCGAAAACTGAACCTTTTCCGGTGGTTTTCCGGCGGTTAATTTATCGCCGGTAAAAACTGCACAGGAAAATAAATTCCGGTGGTTTTTACCGGCGGCAAATTATTCCGGCGGCTTTCCGGCAGTCATGAACCGTCGGTAAAATAAAAAAAATCTCACCCAGACCGCGCACAAACCCATACCCGAGCTGCTAGCGACGAGCCCTGCGCTCCCGCTCCAGCGCTGCCGGCTACCGTTCCCGCGCTGCCGGCGATCGCTCCAGCCCCCGCGCTCCCGCATGAGTGTGCGCCCGTGCCTGCATGCCTTGAGGATCGAACTGGGGTCAGTTGGGAAGAAACTCGTGCTACCGACCGAATTGCTAATTGTCTAAATGTGTTTATAGTGTCAATATTTTTTATTTAAACTATATTCTCACCGTAAATAAATAAATTTTTATTTATTAAAAAAAGGAACTAATTAATTTAAAATAAAAAATAATATTTAATATAAAATAAAAAGTTAACTGCCTAATTAACTTTAAAATGAATATTAATTAAATAGTTAATATAACTTTTAATAATTATTTATTAAATCATTTAAATAGTTTAAAATATATATATATATATATATTTTTTTTAAAAGACGCCGGAAAATTCTGTGGGAAAACTACCGCCGGAAAAGTGCCGAAAAGCCGCCGGACATTTCCGCTGGTAATTAGTGAATTTCCTGTAGTGAACACAGTCAAGCAAATCGCCGCCCTTCAAAGAACTTCAAGAACAGCACTTCTGTTCAGCCATCACCAAATCAGATGCCGCCCTAAGATAACAACTCCGAAAATCAACAGCAAACATGCCAAATTTGTGGCAAGAACGGACACATTGCCATCAATTTGGCATCGCTGTAATTTCAAATATGCACCAACAACTACCTACACACCACATGCAATGCTAGCCAACACCGCCACCTACCCAACTCAATATTGGGTACTCGACACCGGCGCCTCCTCTCATCTCACACCGGACAGTAGTAACATCCAGTACCCAACTGCTTTTCACGGGCTGGCGTCTGTTTCGGTGGCCAACGGCTCCAATGTGCCCATACAAAATTCTGGGCAAGGCCTACTACCGCTTCCAGACACCCCCCCGTAAGCTACGTTTATTTAATTTGTTACACGTTCCGTCCCTTACACATAATTTGATTTCTGTCTCTAAACTAACGATCCTTCCTCTAGCCAATGCCACTAACCTCTCCGCAATGTAAACACCTCAGGCCGTCCCGGGCACCATATGCAAACAAGATCCAAGTATGGAATCTCCAAACCAAATCTGGTATAATCTCTTCAAAGTAGCACTGAAATCACTCCCACTCCTACTTCCTACAGACATGCAATGAACATTCCTCAATGGCAATCCGCAATGGCCCAAGAAATCCACGCTCTTCAGAAACAAGGGACTTGGACACTTGCGCCAGCACCGTTGAATAAGTGCATTCTTAGATGTAAGTGGACCTTCAAAACCAAAAACTCTTCCAAATGGACAGGTGGAACGCTACAAGGCTCATCTCGTTGCTATCGGCTACGATCAACGACCCGGCAAAAACTACAATGAAATCTTCAGCCCGGTCGCAAAAATTCCTACCATTCGTCTACTACTCACTCTTGCCCTCAATCGCCAATGGCCGGTTCTTCAACTTGACGTATCCAACTCCTTCCTCCACGGTGATCTTCCCGATGACATCTTCATGCGTCAACCACCCGCATTCACCGACTCCAAATCACCGAACTTTCTGTGCAAACTCCACAAGTCTTTGTACGGTCTCAAACAGGCCCCTTGGCAGTGGTTCCAAAAGCTTAGATCCTTTCTCCAAACAAGAGGATTCCGGTTTAGTCGCTCCAACCCCTCCTTACTCATCTTTACTAACAGTCATGTTCAAATATACTTTCAAATTTATGTCGATGACATTCTCGTCATAGGAAATGATCAAATCTAGGTGCAGTCTCTTCTCAAAGACCTAAACTCCAACTTCGCACTCAAACAACTGGGTCAAATCTCACTCTTCTTAGGCATCCAAGTGCAGCACACAAACGACGAATACTTTCAGTCACAAGCTCACTACGCACGGAAGCTCCTCACCGAAGCCGGGTTCGTCGAATGCAAAGCCGCCCCAACTCCCATTTCACCCGCCACAAAGCAGCTCAACAACACTCCTCAACCCCTCCATGACCCTACTCTCTACCGTCGCCTCGCGGGTTCGCTTCAATATATGTCAATAACTCAACCTGACATTGCCTTTGCTACAAATCGCATATGTCAGCACATGAAAACCCCAACATATCAAGACTACCTCACCCTCACTAGACTGCTTCGCTACATCAAGGGAACTATAACTTTCGATCTTCCCTTAACCACAGGAGACTTGCATCTTCACACCTATACCGACGCCGACTGGGCCTCCGACAACTCGGATCGCAAGTCCGTCTCCAGTTTCTGTACTTTCTTGGGACCAAACCTTATCTCATGGTCCGTTAAGAAACAGATCACCATCGCCAAATCCTCCACTGAAGCAGAATACAGATCACTCTCTGCCGCCACCTCGAACGTAATTTGGCTGCGACGTCTTGCGGCTGAACTACATCTACCACAAAGCAAACCAACACCGGTTACTGTGACAATCAATCGGCCATCGCCATCGCTAAGAATCCAATCTTCCATGCTCGGACAAAGCATATTGAAATTGACTACCACTTCATCTGTGAGCACATCAACTCCGGCACCATCGTCATCAATCACATTCTTCCAAAGATCAAGTTGCGTACATCTTGACCAAACCATTCTCTCCAGCACGGTTCAAAGATTTGCGTTCCAAATTAACAATTCACAGTACGAATTCTTAATTTGTGGGAGGATGTTAGCATAGAACAACATTACCTTATCATGTACCAGCTCTTATTACTGTTTTACCTGTTTAAGTCTATTTAAGGACTCTTGTATTCTCTTTTACGATAATATAATTACCTTATTCTTTTCTATCTCCGCCTGGCATCTTCTTCCTCTGTTATGGTTCTTGTCTATTCTTTCACTTTTAATGTCTGTAAACATGTCCCTAAGATTACTAGAGTCTCTTTTTCAAAATTAATTATGATCCTCACACTATGCTTAAGCAACCATATAAAATTTTTATGTACAATATTGTCACAATAAATAATATTAATATAATAATAATAATAAATGTTAAGTAATGTCAAAATAATGTACTTGAAATTCTCTGATTTATATATCCCTTACTTTTTTTAGAATTTTCTTTCAAGATAAAAAGCATCATATTTGCTCCGTATTATGTTTGGCGGGAATTTTTGGCATGAATTTCCGTCGGATATGAATTACTTATCAGCGGCGAGCAATTCGACGGAAAAAAAAAATGTTATGAGGTGTAGTAGCAGGTCGAATTTTCCACCGGAGATTCGGACAGTAATGCCGGCGATTTTTTCCTATAGAGAATTTCAAGTGTAAAATTCAAGAGGTTTTGAATAATTTTCCTATAGAGAATTTCAAGTGTAAAAAAAGCCTCTAAAATAATTGAGAAATTTAACTCAATATCTTTCATAATGGCTTTATTTGAATAAATATCTCTCCTATATCTTTATTTGAGTAAATGTGCCCCAAAGTATTTTTTTAGTTCAAAAAAATTTCAATTAAAAATAATTTCTTATATTTATTACTTGTTTATTAAAATCGAAGGAGACAGCCACACTAATTGACCAAGGGAGAGCGATCTCCGTCCCAAAGCGCCTCAGCGGCATGAGCGACCTTACAGACTGTCACCGGCGGCATGGGCGGCTTCTTTGAGGACGCGGTAGCTGTTTTCAAAACAGACGCGAATGTGGAGGCGGTCGGTGGACGAGCGGCTTCATTACCATCGACCTTGTCGCCGCTAGCAACGTACAAGCTACGACGTCCAAGCAGTTTTGAGTCCCGACGAGCGGGTCGGCGGTGGCGTCTTCAATGGAGACGATGAGGAAGCGGTCAAAGGGACGGTGAGGACCTTTGTCACCAAGACATGTTCTTCTCCCTCGTTAATGCAAATAAAGAGTAATGACCTCACAATCTGTCAGATACTTTTCTAACCACGACAATAATTGGCTAATACTGTTCAGTACTAATCATTACACAAAAAAAGAGCTAGATAAATCTTTCAATAATCTGATAGAAGTTGATGCCAAAAACATTAAAAATTCCATTTTGTCCTTCGCATCCTTTATTGGTCAAAAGCAAAGCTGCTTATTAACTCTATGGGACAATTTTTTTACCGTTAAGAACCTTTTTTTTTTTTCAAAACGGTGAAAGAACAATGGCAACGGCTGTCATAAATGGGAGAAATTATTTTGTGTAGAGAAATTATTTTGTGCGGAGACAAATGTAGAATGTCGTTCGAAGACCAATCAGAATGTGCGGTACCGAGCTATGATGCCGAGCGGTATCGAGCAGTACCGACCCACAATACTAAGAGAAGGGGTGACATGACGCATTCTAGTTGGTCTCCGGACAGCATTCAGCGGACACATAAAAATTAATCCGTAAATAAAGCCTAAATTTTTAGTATGATTAATTTCACTCATACATAAGGTACATTTAAAGGAATGTGAATCAAATAAAAATAGATATTAGTTTTAGACATTTCCAATTCTAAAACCTAAACTTTAAAAGTTAGGAATAATTATTTGACATTTTTATATTAATATATTTTCTTTATTATTGTATGTGAGATTAAAAATAATACTCTTATATGACTTAATAATCTTATTTTCAATGAAGAACCATCTAATATTTTGAATTAAAAGATAACTCCATTAATTATATGTTTATATCATGGGAGTAACTCACCCTTAAACCCTACTCAAGCATGATTGATAACATCAAAGGCCTATCTATGAGCCATGAAACTATATGATACTTAGGCTTCATTTGAGATAGCTTTTCACTGCTATCTAAAATAGTTTTCTAGTACAAAAAATTTTTAGTTCAAAAAATTTTAAAAAAAATTTTATACTAGAAAGCTGATTTAGAAAACAATGAAAAATATGTCTCAAATGAAGCCTTAGGCTTCGTTTGGGACGGCTTTTTTATTGCTTTCTAAAACGGAGTTTTAGTACAAAATTATTTATTTTTGTACTAAAACTCCGTTTTAGAAAGCAATAAAAAAGTCGTCCCAAACGAAGCCTTAATCATTATCGAACTTTCAATTACAATATCACTTTAAGAAGTGTGAATCAAAGGAAAATAAATCATGATATACCAGCATTTAAGTTCATTTTAAAACCAAAAGTTTAGGTTTGGGTAAAGGCCAAATTACAATACTTTATTTTTTTTTAACTATTTGGTATGAAATTAAATCTAATACTTTCTTGTGCCTCTATAGTTATGAGAAGATGATTTAATACATTCTCCTAATAACTATCTTAATGATTTTATGTAGATAGAAAAAAAAAATTGATTGATTTATTTACATTTTTAGTTGTATCCCTACAAAAATAGAAATATTCATTAGAAGCATGACTTTGATGTAAGCTCAACTATTTTTTATTGCTTTGTGATTTGTCTTTATCATGAGAGAGAGAGAGAGTTGAAATGTGCATATGGGTAAGTGGGAAGCATGTTCTTAAATGCTCGAAAATGAAACATTTGTTTGGATGCATGTGATCCACTTCGGCCTACTTTATTTTATTTGTTTCATTTTACGTATTTCTGACATGATCTTGCACAGATATCAAAGGCACGTCAAAATTTAGCCAAGCAAAGTAGGTAGTCTCACGCGACCATGAAATCTACTTGATTGTGCTCATAGTAATAAGGCGAGTATGAGTTTGATCTTGATCGAGTAGAATAGTAATGTAAGTAGAGGACTCAACTGATCAAAACTTCTAGAAGAATACATGAATCATGTTCCATACCATGCACCAACTTGATTCTAGGTGACTTAACCACTCAAGTGAAGCAAGCTAAGCGATAATGAGACGTACACTATAACTTTCACTACTGTTCTTGGGTGAGTTGTATTCATACTATCTATTTTTCATTCAATTTATTTTGATTTTACTCACAAAAAAATGTCATTCAATTCATCATATAATCAATTTCTTAATTCTTTATGGCATTATCATCAATAATTATCTTTCATTGACAAATTCTCGTGAGTTGATTAATTGCACCATTAGTCAGCCCATCAAAATGAGGAAAAAAAAATCTTACATCTCCTTGGAATCAATAGTCCATAAGAAAGACTTTTACTTAGCCTACAAAGAAAATGACTTATATATATATATATAGCAGCTAGCCCAGTTGCAGTGAGCTGTATTTGAATTGCAAGCCTTAGATTTTCCTACAACTATATGCATTTAAAACAAAATAAATGAGGACAAGAGTCCTAAGAGCAACTTGACACTAAAAAAATATTCCCCACCCATTATATTACACATTATAACATTCTGATAAAATATACATTAATTGTGCGATTATCTGAAGTTATAAACTTGAGGCCTTATTTTTACCTCCAAATTCCAAAAATATTTGTTGATGATATCTAAATGAGCCAAAACTGTTGGGTCCCTTCTTATTAACTGCTTTCTTCTGCTGATAAACTGTTTCAGCGAACTATTTGTAACTTCTTGTGTGGCGGTTTTAGCATAGAAAACTAAGGCTTAATATAATGCCAAAATGGTTTGTTGAAGCCTATCTATCCATCAATGTACCACTGTTCTCTTCTTGGTTCCCTCTTCCTTTCACCCAATGCAACTTGTTGCATGTCTCTTACAATAATTTAAATACAGATGCATCTCTGCACTTATTAGGTGAATGTTTTTAATGAATATCTTTGTTCTTTGTTCTTTGTGTTTTTTTTTTGGATTATTTTATATGGAATTAGAAATACCAGTGAAGTTTATGTAAAAAATAAGACAAAATGGGTAAGCACCCTGCAAACCGTAGCTTTCACCTAAGAAAATTTTTTAAAGAACTGCAAGATATTTATATCTTAACCTACTTCTATCCAACTGGACTTAGCTGCCAGAAAGCCGCCGGGCTGTGTTTCCTATACGGTTTGTAGAGGCCGGAAAGCCGCCGGCAAAACTAAATTTCTGCCAAAAAAATAACTTTTTTTGCCGGAAAATCCGTTGATAACGACCGATTTTCTCTAATCAGATAAGTTTAACATAAATATTATGTTCATATTTGACTGATAACTAATGAATGAACTAAAAAAATAAGTTGTTTTGAACATCAATCCGTTTGAATACTCCTACTTGCACTACTCTCTCCCTCTTTCTATTCTCATCTTGCCCTCTCCCTCCAAGCCCTCTCTCTCCTTACAAGTAAATGAAGATGTGTAGGTGCTTTCATGGATAAAAAATTTAATGAAATTTCAAGGCTTCAAACCCTTCCATCAATTTTATTTGAGCATTCTGCTTCTAGGTAAGGTATTAACAACTGGATTTGGACAGATGGAGCCACTTTGAAGCCAGTAGTGAAAGTGCCGTTTTAAATTCCCTTAGCTCCATGGAAACTATATATATCCAGTTATTGCTGAATTTACAGACAATCGAAGGTGGTTCTGAAGCTTAATCCACCACTTATTTCCTCCCACTGTAGTTTACTCGAAGTTGGCAGCAGGAAGCATGGATTTCTGCAGAAAAAAACAAAATAGGTACAGGCCTTCTCCCCTCTTTCTAACTAAATTATACTATACGACTGTACATATTTGGCTACCCCTTTAACAAGTTTCATATGCCACCCATATGCTCAACTCCCTATTAAAAAAATAATACCATCTTCCCCTTTTCACCCTTTTTATAAAAGGAACCAATAAACATACAATTATCTCTTAGCTAGGACCATCTGATCCTTCATCCTATTTATATATATATGCTTGTATATATATATTAATAAACTTTCTCCTTCGGTAACCAAAAGGACCTATATCCTTCATCATAGCTTCTTAAAGGTACAGGTCATTAATCTTTGTACAGAAGTAGCCATCTTAATTTTTCCTTCTTGAAATCCACCTTCCTCATTCATGTCTTGGCTCATTTCCCCCAGCAGTACTCTTACTTAATACATTTCATGAAGTTTGGAATAGATTTTACCAAACTAAGAAGCCAGAGGTATGTTATTTCTTCACTCTGTGGTAATTTTAACTTATTAAATATAACATTTCATTCATTGAATGGTCCTAAATTAGTACTTGTTTTGTGATACAAATTAGGTAAGGAGTCAAATAATTTAATTCAAAGGTTAATAGTTAAGCATAACTCACTTAAATTTAATTTTTTTTCAGGGTAAATCATCACACAGACTTGTTCCTTATGGATAATTCCCGTTGGGATAACCAATCCATCATCAGAGATGAGATGATCAGTAACTTATCATGCATTTGGAGCCGTCAATATGATAATTTCTCAAAACCAAACAGTGATTACTGCGTGGTAGGTGGCAAAGTTGAGATGATGATAAATGAAGCTTTGCTTAGCTCAAACTTAGATATTCTCCATGGAAATCTCAATAACGAAGCTGTTGTAGATATTTTTCATAATCAAGCAGCAGCAATAAGCATTGATACTAATTCTATAGTACTTCCCAATTCAGTCAGTGAAGCAGTCATGAGAGAAACTCTATCAGCTTCTTATCAACTGTGCTCCCTCCCTCCCAGTTTCACTGATCACAATTTCACCAGTTCTGAAGAATTACAAGTAATCAGAGATACCTGCAATAATACTCCTTCTGGCACTGATTCAGATAACTATGCTTCGCACAGCTCTAATTCAAATCTAGAGCAGCCCCCAAAAGAAAGGTTTAGCTACAAGAGGAAAAGAGAGGAACATTCCTCTAGCCTTCTTAACTCGAGCTCTTCGACTGCTGGTGGTGGATTTCAAATTATTTTTGGAGATGATCCAGCGAAGTCCAAGAAGCTGAGATTTGAGATTGAAAAGTATGAGCCTGATACTGAGGCGATTGTTCAAGTGAAAGAGATGATTTACAGAGCTGCAGCTCTGCGGCCGGTGAGTCTCGAGCCGGAGGCGGCTGTCGCGAAGCCGAAGAGAAAGAATGTGAGGATATCGAGCGATCCGCAGACGGTGGCGGCGAGGCATAGAAGGGAGAGGATAAGTGAGAGGCTAAGGGTTTTACAGAAGCTTGTCCCTGGTGGAAGCAAGATGGATACTGCCTCCATGCTTGATGAGGCTGCAAATTATCTCAAGTTCTTGAAAGCTCAAGTCAGTGCTTTGGAGAAGCTTGGGAATAGTAACAGATCAGTTGATCATACCATGAAGAGTATGCTTAATCCCTTTCCAGTTACTTCCAGCTGCCAATCTTTCCCCATGCAAACTCTTTTCCCATAAGAAAAAAAAAAAGAATCAGATTTTGATCCAGAGCTGAACATCCACCATGCAATGAAAGCACGACTTTTAAAGTAAAATGTATGGTGTGTGATCAGTTTATGACTGGTGAGGAGAACTTGATAGTCATCATAGCTATGTATTTTAATTTGTTTAGGGCAAAAATCCAACCTTTTACCTAAAGGTGAGCCCTTTAGATTAATTTGAAAGTGCTTTTATCATTCCTTTTATCATTAGCTTTATTAGCTTTTAGACAAGAGATGTGAGTAAAAGCTTACTCCTTTATTTTAACCTCTCCATGACTTTTTTTTACTTGTTCATAAAAGAGGTACCATTATCATTCCTCCATCATTAGCTTTCCTTTCTTTACTCTCCTTCATTTCCATGAAAAGCTTATAAGGATCTTAATTATATGATCATAATTACCATTATGATTACTTCCTTTCTGCTAAAAGCTGGACTTTCATGCATATGGAGAGGGTGTTTAAGCATCATTACGCCTATGATTAAGGAGATTATGGCATGAGGAGTTTTGGGAGTGTTGAACAAAGAGAATTTGATTCTCTCTTCCTCTCCCATTCTCTTTTTCTTGAGCTGCGCGCCTTTAGGCTCAGCTTTCCATGCTCAAATTCTTGTTGTATTATCTCTTTCTTTCTTTGTTGAAGAGTGAAATGTTGGCAACAAAGAGAGTTCTCTTCAGAGAGACATTCTCTTTGGGGTCGTGCATGTGTGGCAGAGAGCACTGTCTCCTTCATTCTAGTCAAGCGTGCCCTTGAGAAGGCCACCAGTGCTTTGGTTAGCACGTGCAGGATACCAATGGCCATGGACATATTCTTGATGGATCTCTCTCTCTCTCTCTCTACCTCAACTTGCAAGGAGATTCTTGGTTCAACTCATGCATTGTGAAAAGGAGAGGAAAAGGAAAAAGAGAGAGAAAGGTGAGATTGTGGAATCAATTGCCAATGTGTTTTTCCTATGCAGCAATTTTTTTGTGTCAGAAGAGGACTGTCATTTGAGTTGGATTTTTTTTTTCCTTTCTTTATTAGGTTCATTCTCTTATGCAGTTGTTGTTTTATATTTTTGAGAGGAGAAATGTTTTTCTTACCCATTTAATTAATGGATATTTTTAACATCTTGATTATATTATGTATTATTATAAAATATGATACTATTTCACAATATTCTTATGTAATAAATTCCTACTTTGCCTGGCATACAACATAAATATATGTTTTCAAGATTTGGAAGGTATTGCTTGAGAAGAACAATGTTTAGAATTCACTAAGGTTTTGTTTGAGACAGTTTTATTGTCATTAATTTTCTTTTCAGAACACAATCATAATTTTTGTTTAACCACAGCTTGTTTACATGCTTTCAAGAATTTTGTTTGCTATGAAAATGCTTTTTACAATAGTTTTTTTAAAAAATATCTTTTTCATAGCAGCTTTTCAACAACCTTTACAAAAAGTTGCACACGTCTCAAACAGACCCTAAATCAGAATTCATCAAGCTCATGCATGCTTATCTTTCATTTTTTAAAAGGTTTTGAATTTGATTAAATTTTTTAAAATTTGAAAGAAGCACTAATCTAATTTAAAATATTTATCAACAAGTGAGTCTTAGCTAGAAAAGAAGCTGAAATGAGCTAATTGTTAATATATATATATATATATATATATATATATATATATATATATATATATATATATATATATATATATATATATATATATATATATATATATATATATATATATATATATATATATATATATATATATATATATATATATTATTGCACATATATACACTATATACATATACAAACATTCACACACACAAATGCATACATATACAAAGTAGCATCTTGTGGAGCCAATGTCTTGTTTTAAGGGATAAATTGATTTCATTCTTTTTGTGCATCTTGTGTCATCCACCAGTCGTTTTTAGAATGATAGATATGCTTCCCCAGAATGGTTAGATTTTGGTTTTACAACTTACAAATGCTAAATAAAGATCAATAATATTGATCTATAACACAAGACAACTCTGTTATGTAATTTGATAACTTATGAGGAAGAAGTAGAAGTTGAGTATATTTTATTGAAATGTTAGTTTCGATTATAAATTTGATAAAAATAAAATTTGAATGATAAATAGTCAAATTATGAAAGTTTTTTACTTAAATATTGGTTGTTTTAGGATCTACAAATTTATAATAAAATCCAGGCATGATCATATGAAAAGAAAGAACATAGAGGGAAGTCGAAGAGCAGAGAAAACAGATGAACCAAATGGAGAATGAATCGGTTAGATATGGTCATGTTGCAATGGATTTGTGGAGGGAATATCCGCCACAAATTTGTGGCTGCAAATCTGTTGAAAAATTCACTAAACTTTCCTACAAAAATTTTCGCCGTAAATCCATCATCATTTTCAATGAAAATTATTCTACCAGAAAATCGGCCATAAATCTTTATTTTTTCATGTAGTGGCTGTCACGGGCGCTTGCACCCACATGCCACATGATTGGCAAATGCTCTTGCATGCTAGATGCTATGCACACATATGTTTGGACTTTTGATTCTTTTTTATCAAATCTATCTTTTTAGGTTTTTTTTTTTTCATTTTTAAATTCTTTAAAATAAAAGGTACTTGGTTTTTTGCTCTAAAAACTTTTAAAAAATTCAGAAAAAAAATCCAGCAAAATATACAAATTTCTCTTTCCATCTTCTCAAGACTCGTCTTTCCATCCTCTCAAGATTTATCTTTTTGTCCTCTTCTAATTCATATGAAATCCATCATAGAGATCTTGGGAGAGTCTACAATTTTTCTCCCTGGACTTTGGTTTTCTCCTCCAAGAAGGTGCTTGAAACTACCTTGCATAAGGCATAACTATGGATGTTTAAAGTTCTCAAACAAGTATGAAGCTCTAATGGTCCTTTAAAATGGTGTTGGTTATCCTCGTTGACTATATAATATTCAAGAAAGAGTATACAATGTTAAAAATTCTTATGGCGAGGTTTTGATCTTTCTCTAAAGAATGTGCTTGATTGATTATGCATTTGGATGAATGCGATCTAATGTTTGGTATATGAGATTCAGATGCTTCACAGAGAATAGGGGTGTCAATTCGGGTCGGGTTCGGGTCGAATCCGGAACTGACCGGCACTACTCGGGTCAACCCGAACCCGACCCATTTTTAAAAACTGGTCAGGTTTCCGAACCCGACCTGATTCGGGTCCGAGTCAACCCGACCCGACACGAATGACTCGGATTGACCCAAAATTGTTAGTTTTCGGGTAAAAAATTGGGCCAATCTTCGATTTTCGGGTCAAAATGGGTCAATCTCGAGTTTTCGTGTCAAATATGAGTTTTCGTGTCAATTTTGGGTTGTTGGGTCAACCCAATTCCGACCCGATTTTTAAAACGGTTTGATTTGTTGAACTCGAACCCGGCCCGTTTCGGATTCGGGTTGACCCGAACCCGGATTTTTCTGGGTCGTGTCAAAAATTGACACCCCTAACAGAGAAGTGCTAATCTTTCTCTAAAAATGAGATTAATTGTCTTCATTTGGATACAAGAGATCAGAGTGAAGGGGTCTCTGAGGTGATGGACTAGATCCAAAAAGGGGTGTTTCAAGTGATTAATTCCCATTAGAGATTTCATGCAAAGATGGCTGCCAAGTAAATTTTCTTTATAAAAAAAAAACACCCATAAGATTTAATTGGGAAACCAATCGAGATCCTTTGCGATATTAATCATTTTTTTAAAATGATCATTAACAATTTTTTTCTTCTTAATGTTGACTTTTTTTACTATTTATGTTATATGATATTTCAAAAGTGTGTACTTCTTTCAAAAAAAAAAAAAAGTTTGGCATGACTTAATTTATTTTATTATGATTTTTTATGAAACATACATTTTTAAATTTCCCAGTGCTGAAATTAAGATCAAAATAATGTAATGGTAAGAAATATCTAAATTGGTATTTAGATGTTGGTGACATCAAAGATTATCTCCATAAATATTTGTTTTTTTCTAAAAATATATAAAATTATTATTGATTAACAACTCCTACATTGTATTATTGCTATAAAAAATATGTTGAGTTAAAATAGTAAGTATCCTAACATTCTTAGGCTTTGTTTGAGACGGTTTTCTTACTGCTTCTTTAAATAAATTTTTAATAAAAAAAACTATTTTTTGTACTAAAAAGTTGCTTTCAAAAACAGTAAGAAAGTCATCCCAAACAAAACTTTAATATTCTCAGGAATATAGATTTTTAGTTCTTGTATCTTCATAGTAATACCAAATTCATGATGAAATTTAATTATGATTACTTTTCTCACCACCCTTGTGATATAAGAAGAACAAGTGTGCTATGAATGGGATTGAAAACTACCTCTACCTTATGCCATCCATTTAACCATAGTTTTTTTTTTCCATTTAACCATAGTTAATTGAATTTCTTATGGACAAATAATCCAATGGTTATAGTTAGGATGGTGAAGTTAGATATTATTATGTTCTCTATTACATGTGATGTCTAATAGGCCTTGTAAGAAGTTCCACTTATCCAAAGATATGATGTTTTTTGTAATATATATATTGGAAAAATAACTTGATGAGGGAGAGGATGATGCATCCTGTCTCTGAATTTAAATATTTTATGAAATTATTCTAAACTTCAAAATAGAAGATGTGTTATTTATTTGCCTTATGGAATGTCTCTTAAGTTCTTCTCCAAATATATAAATATTAATTGGATGTGGGTAATTTTGATTGCTGCTTTTTCATGATTTGATCACTTGATGACCCGAATAGAACCTGGTAAGATTTACTAGCTCATTATGTACTTGTTAGATCTTTGTGGATATTTTAAAGTTATTTCATATTTAATTTGATATTAAGAACGTGTAGATTGAATTTAGAAAATTAAAAAAGTGTATTGTGGAAAATTTCTTGGGAGCTCTGTGGCATTACAGTTTTGGCGATACAATATTGCCCTCTCTTTTAGAGGTCTTGTGGGTGCTTAGAAGCCTTGATATGCTGGGGGAATGTGACGTTGCGGTGCTAAAGTCACTATTTTGAGTATTAAGAAATCTTCCCTATGAGCACTACGACGTTGAAATGGAAGCAATGCGGCACTGAGCTCTTTATTTATTTAAAAAAAAAAATTGAAAGCCTTGGGAATGCTATGGCATTGAGGGTTGAAACATTACGTTGCTGAGATCTCTATTAATGAGATGTTTCTATACATATTTTTTTCTTGGGAGCGCAGAGGCACTAAGAAAGTTAGCTATGTGACCTTATATCAATTTTAATTTTCTATATAAATATATAAATCCATTTCCTCACCCTATCCCAATTTCATTTTCACTATCCCATAGCTTAATAGAGCAGTCGAGAGAAAAAGAGAGGAGAGAAGAAAAAGAAAAACAAAATCCAGGGCTTGAAGGCAGCAGAACTGATTTCATCTGTGGAACCAGTTTAAAAAATTGTTCAGCTCAAGGTAGGTTACCAATACCCTACTTTAGATTTCAATTTCGATGTCTGTGTGGGCATTTTTGGGATTCTAATTGATTGGGATTGATAAAAATGCAATTTTATGAAGATTTAGCAAGTTTTCACTTGTATCTTTTGGTATATTAATGTAGAATAGAATATTTTGATCACATTAATAAGAAAAATATATTTTTTTATCGAATAGGTTGATTTATATGTTATGTTAATGTGCTGGAGGATATATGGAGGAGAAGGAGAGAGAGAAAAGAAGGAGATATGAGTGACGGCTATTTTATGTTTTGTATAATACGAGTGCACATATATAATATATTATTTATCCATCTATCTTGAATAGATGTGTTAACAAGTAACTATATAAGTGGAAGAGGAGTTATATGAAGAATCATACTATATGTAATTGCTCCATCTATTGTGAACATATGTGAGATTAACAAGTGAATGTATAACTGGAAATAGAGTTAAAGGGGAATCATGCTTATAATATCAAGTGGAGGTATAAGGAGTCCTTAAAAAATGTTATCTATAAATGTGAATCATGTTTTGATTTATACGTTACATGTTATATTTCATGATGTGTTCTGTTCTGATATTATGTTCATGTTCGAATGAAATTCAATTGATTGCTATATATAAGTTCAAAAAATATTTATACTATTGCATTGATATTTTCATACTATTGATGTCGGACTACTATTGTACTAGTTGTATTATTTGTTATCATGTTAGTCATAGAGTTTTAAAGAAATACTATATCACTTTAATTAAAATTGTATAACTTCCCGTTTGAAAAATATTTAATTTTTGTGCAATTTAGTTTAAAAGTTGAATATTGATTTTTTCAATAGGTTTGCATAGCCTACTAAGCAGGTTGTTGCTCACCCTAGATTGCTTATCTATCATTTCAAGAAAGAGTAAGACTCCTGCTTAGTAGAAAAAAAATTGATAAGGTTAAAGTTTATATTTTAGGTATGTTTTCTATCACAAATGTATTATTTTGGCAGTCTAGTTATTTATGTCTCTCTGTCTCTGAAGTATTAAGAGAGAAAAATTGTAATAGATTGTTGTGTGTGATTCTTTTGATATGAACAATGCCAAATTGTTAAATGCTAGAATGTTCATGGTGGTTGAGCGACAGAGTTTAATGCTAGAATGTTCATAATGCTATAATCACGGACATGACTGTAATGTAAACATTCCTTATTACTATTAGGAAATAAACCAAATGTAATTAAATAATATGTAATAATGAGCTGGCATTATATGATTGGCTAGCTAGTAGTCTTCTCTTCTCTTAATTGCTTACATATAGGCTGTACCTTACCCGTATTGGAGATATGAAATACATCATTATTTTCTTTTATCTCTTTCTCTGCTTTGCTCCAAGAACCGAAAGGTTCAAGCGCAAGAACCCAAAGGTTCTACAGATTCTACATGGTATCAGAAGGCTTGTTCTTTCCGAGCATCAATGGCAACTTCCTCTTCGTCTCCAATTGACGAATCCGATGTCACCGTGCCGCGAGATCCTCCCGTTCTTTCCTCAACCCTGAAGTTTGTTGTCTCCAACCTCAAATCTATTGTCCATATTCAACTCACTCCGGACAGCTACTCAATCTGGAGATCACAAATCTCTAAGGTTCTTCGTGCAAATGGTTTCGAACAACACCTGCAACCTTCCCCTTCCCCGCCTCTTCTTGATCATCCCAATGATCTGTCTGTGCATATCTCTACCCAGTCGACTTGGTTACTTACCGATCAAAACCTAGTTGCTGCCATTTGCTCTACTATTTCCTCTCCCATCTTGCCCTACATCATTCACCTCAACTCCACATTCGAAATTTGGCATACCCTTGAAACTAGATTTCAATCTATCAATCGCTCAAAGGTCATTTAATTAAAGAATACTTTACATCATATTTCTCTCAAGAACTCTACCATTACTCAATACCTCTCGGATATCAAATCTTTAGTAGACCAAATCGCTGCTGCCGGTTCCACCTTGGATATCGAAGACATAGTTCTCCACATTCTTAATGGGCTTCCTCCTTCATATCAAGCATTCAAGACCTCCATTCGCACTATGTTATCTCCAATTAGTCTTGATAATCTATATGCCCTTCTTCTTAGTGAAGAGATAAATCTGGCTTCTGACGCCGCCCGCACCATAGCAGCCGATCCCAACACAGCTTTATTTTCCAACCGTGGTCGAGGACGTCGATCCAGGGGACGGTCTTCCGCCAACTCAACAAGATCCTCCTCCAACCAAAGCATTACCTGTCAGATTTGCAACAAAAGGGGCCATTCGGCAAATTCTTGCTGGCATCGTCTTAACATGGAGTACGTCCCTCAGGCGCAACATCAACCCAATACCGCTCTGCTTGCCGGAAACTCAAGATCCTCGGAAGAATGGTATCTGGATTCGGGCGCATCGTCTCACCTCACCAACTCTCTTAACAACTTAACAATTTCTCAACCATACCATGGCTCTGAAGGAGTAACCATCAGTGGCGGTAGTTCGGTCGGAATAACGCATTCCGGCTCAGGTGTTCTTCCAACACCTGCTCGCAAGTTGTTACTGTCAAATATTCTTCATACACCATCTCTTCATTACAATCTCATTTCCATTTCTCAAATCACAAAAGATAAAAATCTATCTGTTACATTTAACCCCAACGGTTTTGTATTGAAGGACTTACAGACTCACGAGACACTGCTCCAAGGTCAGTGTACGCAAGGTCTGTATCAGATCAATCCCAGAACTGAATGCAGATCTCAGCATCAAGCGAATACGACCTCCTCTCCGTAGTTCTCTTGGCACAATCGTTTAGGACACCCGAATAACAAGATTTTACATTCGTTAGCTCTTTCTAATCCTTCGTTACATATACCCAGTACCAATACTATATGTCACTCCTGTAAAACATCCAAGAGTCACAAGATTCTGTTTGACAGATCAGATCATCAAACGAAATCTGTGTTAGATCTCTTACACTCGAATGTCTGGGGTCCTGCGCCAGTTGCTTCAACTAACGGTTTTCTTTACTATGTAATTTTTGTCGATGATTTTACACGTTTTACTTGGCTCTTTTCGATGCGTTTTAAGTCTGATGTAACTCAAATTTTTATCGATTTCAAAAATCAGATTGAGAAACTTACCTCAAAACACATAAAATGCATTCGTACCGACGGTGGCGGTGAATTTCTCAACCATACATTTACTAATTTCCTTAGAACGCATGGCATAAGTCACCAACGGTCGTGCCCGTTGTTGACCTCATTTTTGTATGAGGTCACTTGGACTACTCTTGATCTTAAATTAATTTAATTCCCAAATCAATTCAAAAAATTCTAGGACCTCCTCTTAGAATCTTGACCCTAGGATCTAGGCTAGGATTCTTCTAAGGTTTAGACCTTAGGAGCTGCTCTAGATCTTAAACTCCTTCTAGACTCCAACTTCTAGGAATTTCTTAGGCTCTAGGATCCTTCTAGATTCCTAAATTTTAAGATCTATTCAAACCATAGGATCTACCTAGATCTTAGGTCAATCAGATCAAAATCCAAGGTCCAAAGGTTTCGTCCTAAAGGCCTTTTCCGTTGAATTTTCAAACACTTTGAAACCTAGTCAAATGACCTCCGATTCAGAGTCTGTCAGTTGCATACTGATGGGACATGTCTCTGGAGGCAACCCTCCAAATTTGAGCCCATTCCGAGGTCTCTAACCTCAAAAACTTAATTGAAATCCACAGGCTGTAAAACCTTCAAATATTTACAGCCTATGCCACTGGACCTGTCACTTTGAAGATTCTGACCTTAGAGCCTTCACCAAAGCCTCTAGTCACTTCCAGACCTTTAATTTTGATATGTTGAACTTTAAATTGCATTTTGGTAGACCCACTTTGACCCCCAGTTGACCAGGGGTCAAAATGACCAAAATACCCCTATGGGGCTCAAATGTTGATTTTCAACCAAATGAACTCCGATTTGAATGCAACCACCTTTAACAAGTTTCAAATGTCATTTCAAATGTTTTGAACCTATTCCCAACCCCTGGGTCAACCTGGTTGACCAAGTCAACAGGTTTGACCCAAATGGCCCTTTAAGGGTCCAAACATGTGTTTTGACCTAAATGACCTCTCTAGGCCATCCAACCATTTCCATTAGTCTTGAAATGCCATTTGAAACCTGTTCGACCCAAACCCAGACCTTGGGCCAACCTAGTTGACCAAGTCAACCTAGGTTGACCAAACAAGCCCTTAAGGGTCAAAACAGGCATTTTGACCAAATTGACCTCTCCAGACCTTGGGACCACCTCCAATGGTCTCCAAATGTCATTTCAAATCTGTTGATCCCATTTCCAGGCCTTGGGTCAACCTGGTTGACCAAGTCAACCTAGTTGACCCAAATGGCCCTTTAAGGATCCAAATAGGTGTTTTTGACCTAAATGACCTATTTAAGCTATGGAACCACTTCCATTGATTTTAAAAAGTCATTTTAAACTTGTTGAGCCTGATCTCGGACCCTGAGCCTAGCTGGTTGACCAAGTCAACCAATTTTGACTTAAGGGCCCATTAAGGGCCCATTAAGCCCTTTTGACTCAATTGACCCATTTAAACCATGGAATTACTTCTACCAGACTCCAAATACCTTTTCAAACCTGTCCAGACCAGACTCGCACCTTGGTTCAACTTGGTTGACCCAGTCAACCTAGGTTGACCAAAATCAACCCTTAATCCCTTTCATTTTAAATTAAATTCCAAACGCATTTAAATCTTGGGCAAATTTTGTCCAAGGTATTTTAATTAATCCCTCAAGTGGCCCTAGCTGCCACATCACCTATTGTTGACCAGTTGACTGGTCAACATGGTCAACATGGCTCTTTAAGAGGTTTAAATACCCAAATGGCTTGATCCAAGTTAGCCCAACCCTTACCAAACCATTCTAGACCCTCTTTGAGACCCTCCCATGCCACCTCAGCTGTCCACTTGGCTGTTGACTGGTCAAACCAGTCAACAAATGGTCAAAGAGGCTTCCAAATGGTTAAAATCTTTAATTAAATTTATTAAACTTAAACTCAAATTAATTCAGCAGATTAGTTAGGGTCTAGAACATTCCTAAAGCTCATCATGACCCTTGGATCTAGATCCAAAGGTTCCTATCTCTCCATATGTCCAAATAAAGGACAAAACTCCCTTTCCATGTAGGATGTCCTTTGGTCCTTTGATTCTTCTGCTCCCACCAACTCCCTGGACAGGTGGCAAGCATCCAAGAGCCCTCTCAAACAATCTCAGCCACCCATTTAATCTGGAGACGTTTGAATAGGGAGGAGATACCCTAATCCCTCTCATATTCAATCCCTACATCCTCTCACCTATCTAGAGCTCCTCCAGCTTGAGTCTCTGTTCCATTCGGCTCCCCAGAGATTTCTCAACACCTCCCCACTCAAATCCGACGATCAAACCTTCTCCGGCGATCTTCCGGCGAGCTCAATACCCAATCCACCCAAGGCTCATTCCAGGCGATTCGTGGAGCGTTGGAGCGTGGATTCAACTGGGAACTTAATCGTGGACAATCTACAAGCTCAACCATCCATTTAACGGTTCAATCCGTCCAAAAATCAAGGTGAAAACCGAAACCCTAGTGTAGGCACACTAGATTAAATAACATTCCATATAATGAATATTGAGCTTTAAAATCAATCCCCCAGAATTTATGTTCATTCTAGCAATCTGAGTTTAAAATTTTATTTAATTTGATTGATCCAGTTGAGAGAAAACTCAAAATATTGAGCTTAGGGCATTTTACGTAACCTGCTTCAGGTGCATGCTGTCTGGACCGTTGATCGCGCGATCAACGGTTCAGATTTTGCCTTTTTTTCACCGTTTTGAGCCGTGTATCCGTTTCGTTGGTCAGGCTTCCGTTCGGCGCAATCTCGACCGCCCATTTGAAATGGCGGGATAGGCCCATCGCCGTTTGATCTCTCTTAAGAGAGATCAAACGGCGGGATTTGATCTCAGCCGTCGGATCAAAAGCCCTGAGGATCAAACGGCGGGCATATATAGCTGAGCTGGTTAAGTGGATGGGGCCCGCTTGACCGCCGCTTTTTGCCGGGTGAACCAGGAGGCGCCGCGTGGAGCTGATGCCGCCGAGTTTGCTGGACGAACCCGGAGACGCCACGTGGCTCCGCGTTTTGGCTGGCCGAACCAAAACGCGCCACGTGTCCTCCTCCGCCGTCAGACCTGTTTAAAAAACGATTTAAAATCGTTTTAAAATCGTTTTTTTTTTATTATTATTCTTCTTTTATTTTATTAATATATATATATAAGTAATATATTTTATTTAATAAAATTATTATATAATTAATTATATATATATATATATATATTTTTTTTAAACTGATATATACTCTAAATATTAATTTTACTTTAAATAATTTAAATATTAAATACTAAATATTTTAAAATTCATATTTGTTTAAATATAATTAAATATTTAAATTTTAGATCTTAAATTTTAAAATATTTTAAATTTCCAGAAATCTTAACTAATATTAATTAAATATAAATAAATATATATATATATATATATATATATTCATATATATTTTAATTTGAAATTAAGTTGATTTAAAATATACATATATGTTATGTTTTAATTGGAATTAAGTTTAAATACTTTTGAAAATTCAAATTAAATGATTAATAGTGATTTATAATTTCATAAATATTTAAAGCCTAATTTAATTTAATTTATAACTTATTTTAATTTAAAAATATTTTCAGAATTTTAAAATTCTATTTATTTTGATTAATTTCAATCATTTTATTATATTTAGTATCTCATAATTATTTGATTAAATATTATATCAAATATTTTGAAAATAAAAATAAAAATTTTATTTTTAAACAACTTTAAGATCAGTGGATCTCACAAGTCCTAATTTTTTTTATGATATGTTTAATTATTTTATTTTAAAATCTATATCCTTATGTATATAAGTTTATATCTATAAATATATGCATTTTGAAATCTATTTTAAAATTATATATGTATATTAAATCTTTAATATACTTGAGAGATCCTTTTGAAATCTTAAACATAGATTAGGCTTGATTGAATAGAAATTTATGGGGGATGATTAGTGAGTGATTACATTCTAATCATTCACTAATCAAAATTTTATTACCTTAATTAATATCAAACTTTGCATGCTTAGGATGCACATACCACCTAGTCTAGGTTCTCCTAGATTTAAGGACTTGAGTGTGATGCTTATGTGTTTCATTCATGCTTGTTCAAGGTTTAGAAAGGATTTGATTTGAACCTAATTAACTTAGTGACATTATTAAGGACAACAATTAAGGACCTTTATTAGAAAATTTAGAATATTTATAATAATTAGGATTCACTCCTATTTGAGTTGAAACTTCAAGCACTTGAACTTAGTGACATGTACAACCACTAGGAAAGATTTGATTGATTTTTGAAATCATTAAGGTCCTTAATTAATTTTCTAAGTCTTAAACCCTTAATTAGCCATTAAACCTTCCCGAAAATGTAATAAATTCATTTTAAATCCAAAAAATACATAAAACCCCTCTAACTGACCAGGATCAAATGCTTAATCAATGAAAATTAAAATCCCTTTGAATTAACAATATTTCTGTCCTTAATTTAATTTTAATCAAAAATCAATATTTAATTAATATAATTAATTAATAATTATTAAAAATTCCAAAAACATCCTAAACACTTGAAAATCTCTCCTTAGGTCATTCCTGACCTTTGGAGCTGATTTCAAGGAGTTAGGAGCTCATTTGGAGCAAAACCATAAAATGGCCCTCTAATTAGTAATTTCAAGAAATTCATTAAATACCTTAAAATTCAAACCTTCATAACTAATTCAAGAAAAATCCAAATTGAACAAACTCACTTGCATTCAATTCCTAATAAGCTCTAGTATTTATCAAAAATATCAAATTCCAGAAATCTTTAATATTTCAAAAAGTCAACTTTTTGGTCAACTACAGGTCAAATCTAGTTCAAAACTTCAAACCTTTGTAATAAAATATAGAAAAATCCGATTTCAACATACTTACCTTCTAACTGATCGTAGTAAGGTCTAGTATTTTAATAAAATACAAACATTCCAGAATTTGAACTTAATCAAAAATTCAATTTTCAACCCTTTAATTAAATGATTAAAATATTCAAAATTCATAAAATTCAAAATTGCTCTAAAACTCCAGAAAATCTTAACTTAATGTTTAAAACATTCAACAAACTTTTTAAAACACAACAACCATCCTAAAGATGAAGTTTATTGGCTGGACTACTCCGGGCTGCGGGGCTACGTGTCCTAAGGAGGCTGGTTCCTCGAGCCTGGTGGCACAACGCCACGAATGGATTCCAAGGGGTGTTAAACCTTAAAAAAATAGATTAATTATTAATTATTTAACCTTTTAAAACTTCTAATTTAACTACATTAATTTGGTTTATCGGCTGGACTACTCCGGGCTGCGGGGCTACGTGTCCTAAGGAGGCTGGTTCCTCGAACCTGGTGGCACAACGCCACGAATCAATTAATGGCATACTTAAATTAATCTAACTTTAAAATCAGCGACCAAACATTTCTAATAAAATTCATCAACCCTTAACCCTTAATCAATCTAAATCATTTAATTATACCGGGTACCACTGGGTAACCCAGGCCTACGAGGCTATTAACTTAGCCCCAAGGAAGGTGAAATAAACTTCACGGCCTCGGTGTGAAACAAAGGTGATATCCAATAAATAATTAAATAAATCTTAAAATTAATCTTAAGCCATTAATATTTGAATTCAATCTTAAATCCCTTAAACCTTCCAACTAATCGAATTTTAGATAACTTTAACTAATAATCCTGATTAGGACACATCAAAACCACACGACCTACCTAACACACTTTAGATGGTTTGCTAGGATCACCAACTCTAGTTTTAGGATAGGCCGGTGTTTTACTTTCTGCAGTTGTGTGCCGAGTTTTTCGAGTTTTTACTGCATGCTGTTTGCTAGTGTAGAATTGATGTGTTTATTTATTTCCTGCATTCTGTGATTGATTGTACGATAGATTTACCCCTAGGTTAGGAGCGAATTATACTTGTGCAATCTTATGCAGGTGGCCATGCTCGTATAAAGAGCTGAAATTAAAGGGGGCAGTTAATAAAAAAAATATATACTCTTTGCACAGGTACCTGCCGCGCTTAAGACCCCCTTTAAATAAAAGAGCATGGCCAAGTGTGGCTAAAAAAAAATGTATTTCAAATTTTCATATTATAACTGCTTGGGATTGAATATACAACTGTTGATTATTAGGATAACCTTGCAGGATCGAGTCTAGATTTTTTTATTATTATTAATGTAAATTTGATTTGATATGGTTGTATTTATTTAAAATGGTTTGAGATTGGGATATAGATATCCAATTTGAATTCCAAAGAGGTGAAGACATCCCTAAAGGGGAGAGTCTTCTTCCATTTGGAATTCAAATTAGGATACTTTGCAAATATCCAAAGAGGAAAGATAACACCCCGATCAAGGGGGAGTTTCTTTCCATTTGGATATCCTGAACCGACGAATCAAGATGTTCATGAGAAGATGAAGGATTGGACAAACGAGAAGAATCCCAAGTCTCAAAACCATTTGATTTAGGATTAGAAATCCGGGTTGTAGTCAGTGGTGCCCGGCCACTTTAATTTATTGTAATTTTTGAGATGTAATAATGAATGGCACTTGCCATATGGACATTCAATTTGATATATTTAATTGATTTATTTAATTGATTTCGCATTAGAACTCCTGCTTTTCTAGTCTTTTTACTTGCATGTCGTATTTGGTTTGACCTGGAATTCGAATTTAGGCTCTTAGGGGTCTGTCAAAATTCTTCTACTTTAATTAAATAAAATTTTTTAAGATAAGATAGAAACTCTAAACGGTCCTAAGAAGTAAGCTCGGACTCGCCGAGGGTTTTTCATGCATCCATATTATACTTTCTCAACCTTGTTAGGCATCTCCCCGCCTGCGGGTTCTGGCAGACCACCTGGCCTATGAGGGTGCCGATCTGTCAAGGGGATGTTATGCAATCTCTAGGGAAAAACCTATTTTCTAAGCCAAAATTTTTAAACTGCTACATATAAATTTTGCATTCAATCGAGTCAATTAGCATGCATCGCATTAGCAACAAATTTAAAAGAGTCTAATATTTAATTGCATTACTTAGACATCGAATACCCAACATAAGTCTAAGGGGTCAATTAAGGATCTGCTCTAGATGTCGACCCTGTTCCTTATACTTTTCTAAATAACGTCCCTACCACTCAACATTAAAAGACCGGACTCATAATTTTAAATCGTTTAGGTGGTTTAGCTGGCTCCCCAATCCAGGCCGGGGTAAGACCAGATTCGCATTGCATTAGCTAGGTTTCGGGTCACTTTTTAGTACCCAATTTAGACTTAGGTTCTGAGGCTGGCTCGGGCCATAAGACCTCAATTTTTGGGAATTGAATCCCAACTTTCTAATAAAATTGATCACTTAAACTAAACATCGCTTTCAATCAAATACGAGCCTAACAATTAGAATTAGTTGGAGTGTTTTCTGAAGTAATTCAGAATCTTAAAAACACTCCCTACTCTTCTTCCTTTGACTCTGAAAATAACTGCTCAAACTTGAACCAATCCCTATTGAAAATTCCTACACTTTTTCTCCTTTGATATCGATCTTTGAAAATCTAAAATGAAATTTACACCGCTATTTTAATCGAGAGTTTTCGTAGGAAATTCCGATTTCCTACGATGTAATTAACTACGAGGGCTTGCGCTCGTAGGAGATTTAGTAACCCAGACTTAATTTTCAAAAATATAAAAATATTTCAAAATCTCTAATTAATTATTTTTGGGAAAATCCAATGATCATTATCGTCATTTTTAGACGGTCAATAATGATTGATATTTTCTTTCTCCGGAGAGATATATCAGTTATTATTGAAATTCTAATTATGAAATTAATGATCTTCAATCCATATTAGCTTAGTCAAATACGAGATTAAATCCTATTTTGATCTTTCGAGGTCAAATACGATTCCTCTTGGATTTGACTACGATAATAAGGACGACGTTAAAGTCCTATAATATGAACCAATTAGTGAATGATATCTTAACCCTTTTGGGGTGATATATCATTTCTAATCCTGAGTTCTATTATAAAATCAGAATTTTAAATTTAATAATCCCAAAGATAATTAAATATTTTTCAAAATCTATATATACTTAAATAAAAATATTTTTTTAATCAAAACAAAAATGGCGACTCCACTGGGGAGAATCTCACTCTCCATCTTTAATAGCGGTTTGAATTTTATTGAATCGGTAGTCTCAACTACCTTTCTCTCCGTTGGTCCCTCTCCCATTTCTCCCTTGAGAGAGCATGGCCAACTCAATTAAAATGTGTGTAAAGAGAGGTGAGTGTAGGAAGCCTCCCTCTAAGTTTAGGCTTGAACATTTTGCCTCCAACTTGGTTGGTAGAGCGAAAGAGTTAAGCCTATCCCTCTCTAAACCTTTCTATAAATTTTAGAAACTAGCGTGCTCGGATTACTAGTGGCATGCTGAGTTCTATAATTTATAGAAAATCTCCTCAATTTTCAAAATCTAGATTCTAGTCTTTTAGCAGAGTTTTAATCTTTCCAAAGTCTAGATAATTGTTATGATTGTATCGTTGTATATTGAATTGTAACAATTTCAATTCGATATACACGATTAAGCATAACGCTCGCTTTTAAGGTTCGTTTTAAAATTCAATTATATCGGTAGAGTTAAGCTATGATATTTCATTCTTGATCTACTAACTAGAATGAAAGAGTCAAGTAAATTCCAAATAAATCTCCCCTAGTTAATGTGGACCTTTTTGTTGGATGAATATCCAACACCTCGAGTCCCAAAATAAGGGGAGATGCTGCCGAATTTTTGAGTTCTCAAAACCCTCTTTAAAATCACTTCAAATCAATTATCATTGTTATATGTTCTTCTACGACGATCATCGTAGTCAACATATACAACGAACCTTAAAACTCGATCCGGCACGAATTCGCCATTAACATTTCATCCTTTAAAGATTGAAAGAGTTAGGCTTTCTTAGTGTTTTTCCCGACGTTTATTTGTGAACCTTTTGTTGAATGAAAATTCAACACATTGAGTTCCAAAAATAAGGGGAAATGCTGCCGGATTTTTTGAATTTCCAAAATTCAATTTCTTCCAAATTCGAACGTCTTATCCAAATTCATCCAAATCAAATTCAGATTATTGTTGTCATATATTTTCCTACAAAATCCTTCTGTAGTTGAATATATACAACGACAATTCAAAATTCCATTTCAATCAAAATCAAACTCTATATTCTATCGTTTTACACCGGGTTATAGCTCTTATAACCCGATATATACGATAAAATATAAATTTATTTTCAAAATTTAAATTCAAGTTTCTAATTCAAATCTTCTCCTTTCTAATTCTCAGACAATCAACTTAACTGCAATGGCTGGCAAACTACTGTTTTCAATGGATCGTGATTTACTGATTGAAGAATTAGTGTATGAAAACTCGATTCAGTTTGGGATAGGGTTTGAGTCCCTTAGACTGGTGATGAATGGAAATACCTTAGTGGACCTTGCTGTCAAGGATGAGAAAGATGCCCCTGTAGTTCAACTAGCCATAGGAGCCGGGAATGATGCCCCTCCTAGTCTGTGGTCAGCGTTAGACATCGCTAATGCGCCCAAAGAATTTCTTGAAGATGCAAAGAAACTGGAAGCTGCCGCTGCAGGCAAGATAGTGTTTGAGAAAGGATCTTCAAGTTCTGAAACTCTATATGGAAGTAAGAATTCCAAGAAGAACTATTTGAGGAGGTTAAGAAAGAAAATCACTAAGACCAAGAAAGTGGCCGAGCTGAAGGCCTTGGGAAAAGTCGATCTTGAGGCTGTCGAGGAGCTGCCAATCCCTGCCTCTTCTCCACTCCTTAAAGGGAGTCGTTTTCACCCCCTCACAGCTTCTGCAGGGGAGGAGAGAGTTACTCGGATAGCTAGCACTCCGCCTAGCCCAGTAGACTATTCTGTTAAAACAACCCCGAAGGAGAAGCAAGTTTTGAAAGCTAGAATGCTTAGAAATATCATTCATACTTGCGCTGCTCAAGTAGGGCAAACGAAGGAACAGTATGTGAGACACTTGAAGGGAGTGATCTCACACAAACTTGAGAAAGAAGTTCTGAAGGAAGAAAAATCTGAAGCCAGGAATTTGACTCCTCAACCAGTGAGGAAGAACAAAAAATTTGTTAAACAACCTGTATCTTCAGTTTTGGTAGATGGATACCATTGGGTGCCTCGCCTCCCGTCTGCAAAGACGGAGGAGATAGTATTAACCGGGTCTGGCCAGAGTCGCTCTTTTAGTGGCAGACCACCGACCCCACCTTCAAAACTGTCAAAGCTGGGCCCAGTGATAGTGAGATCTAAAGAAGTCTTTAAAGAGCTTAAACCAATTGATGTTAAGGGCAAGAGGCCCATGTCGCCAGAAGAATCATGTGCTAGAAGGAAGTTCAGTAGATCCATTGGGATTCAGTTCAGGGAACCTCAAATTCAGATACCAGTTAAACTCCCTAGACTCCCAGTTCAGGGAAGTGAGGACTCTATTCGTGTTGATGTTGGAGCCCCAGCTGTTCAAGCCCCTCCATCACCAATAAAGATGGATGTCCCTCACCCTACTGAGGATGTCACCCTTGCGACTACCGACCTCGGGACAGTCGGAGGGGAGGAGACGACCCAAGATCCTGATCAAGAGATGTTAGATCAGCTGGTTAGTGAAGAAGTCACTGAAGATGATGTTAAGATTAGCAACATTTTTGATAAGTTGGATGTTAAAGAATATGATCAAGTGATGAGTTATGATGGATATTTACCCATCTATACTGAAGCGATAGATGGTAGACCAGTCGAGGAAGTGGTACAAGAAATCAGGGATATCCTTAAGAAAAAGGCCGTTGATGAGTTCAACCCTGATGAAGATGATTTGCTAGTTGACGAGGAACCAGTAGCGGATGTCCACATGGTTGAAACTCGTGCTTCAGCTAAAGACGCCGAGCCTTCTAAGCACCATTCTGGAAAGGAGGAAGAGTCAGCAGCAGTCGACTCAGATTCAGACAGTTCTGTCAGATTGAAAGAGAAGGATGAATACATTAAAAATCTTGAAAGAAAAGTGGAGGAGATGATGATTAGAGTTGAACAAATGCAGAGTCAGCTTTTGCAATCACAAGAGTTCAAACCCGAGCAGTTGCAGCCCACAGTGCATACAATGGGCGAGCACAGCAGGAAAGCTGATTCAAATCTCAAACTTCCAGAAGTTACTTCTTCGGTGCCTCCACCAGAAAAAGATATTCGTCAGATGATTGAAACTCAGGTAAGGGAGACCTTAGCCCATTCACAAGGAACTGTATCTATTCCAAAGGGTAGACCCTATCCCGAGGAATATGATTTGGTTCCTTATCCTAAGGGTTTTGTTCCACCTTCTTTTAAAATTTTTAGCGGTTTAGAAAACCCAAGACAATATCTGGCCCATTTCCGAGCAAGCTGTTGCAATGCAGGAGGGTCGGATGCTCTACTCTTTCGTCAGTTTGTGAGTAGTTTGTCCGGTATTGCTTTTGAGTGGTACGCAGATTTACCAAATGGTTCTGTAAAAACTTTCACAGAGCTTGAGGGTCTCTTTTTAAAGAGATTCTCAGGAGCTCAACAACGTGTAACCGTTGGTGATCTCGTCATCGAAAAGCAAAAACCGGGCGAGTCTTTAGTCGACTACATCTTGAGGTGGCGAAACCTCTCGATGAAATGTGAACCCCAACTACAAGAGCAACATGCAGTGGAAATTCTTTTAAAGAATATCCACGGGCCTATTGCTTTTATGTTAAAGGGGTTTACAATTAAAACCTTCGAAAAGCTTCTTAACAAAGCTAGTAATCTACAAGAAGAGGCTCCCAAAATGTCATTCTTGAAGGATTCTACTGAAGATAAGAAGGTTAGTAAACCATTGAAGTCCTTTGAAAAGAGAACAGCAATGGTTTCAGCAGTCGACAAGGGGAAGAAACCGATTAACATTCAATCAAGTAATCCTACTGTTCAGCAGACTCAGAAACCTCAACCGTTTCAGGTAACTTCTCAACCTACTAGAGCATATCACCGGCCCACTTTTGAAGAGAGATTGGCTCGTCCGTATCCATTCAAAAGGGAGTCGGTGAAGAAAATTTTCAAGAGCCTTTTAAAGAAGCCAGATTTTCGATTGCCGGAGGCCAAGAAGCCGGAAGAGGCAAATAAAAAGGATGATCCGACCTTTTGCCCCTACCATCGCATGTTGGGCCACACAATTGAAGACTGCATACCTTTTAAGGACTGGCTCGATTGGAATTTCTGTCAAGGTAATATTATAATTCCAAAGGAGTACTTAGTCAATCCGGATCAAGGATCTGTCAAAGTTATCTCAGGTATTAATTCTAATCTTTCTTTGTCCATTGAAGATGGTTGGGATATAGCACTATCCCGGGCATTTAAAAAGTCGATTAACCAATCTTTTCATCTTTCTCAACAGTTACCGACGAGAGCCCGTGGCCCGATCTGGGAGGTTGAGCTGGAGGCATCGCAGGAGGATGTTGGGACGATTTCCTCTCCAGTAGTTGTAGGAACTACTGTATTAAATAAAAATGAAAAGAGTGAACCTTTTGTAGAGAGGAAATTTGTTGATGAGAGATTTGTACAAGTGGTGGATGGTGGCTCAAAACCACTAGCCCCATTAAAGTTATCTGACTTTTACTTTGCCCCATCAAAGGCAAAGGGTCAAAAATTGAATAAAAAGAAATATCCTTCTGCAAATATTTTGATGATTAGTGTTGAGAATGAAGTTTTAAATGACTCTTCCATTGAAAATAATCCGGAACCAGCTGAGGACAATCTAGAAGTTCAAAAACCCAGCTCTCCAGATTTGACCTTTCAAGGGGAAGATGAATCTAATGTCGTATCAGATGGTGATACCCCTGAAATTAATTTTCAAGGGAGTCCCGTCGTGATAGACTTTTCAGATTCAGATTCCAATTCAGAAAATGACAATCAACCGCCTAAGGAGAGTGTAGACCTCCCCGTAGACTGTCCTTCCGATGAAATCGTGCAAGTACAATTACGGGATGGCAAGGTTTTACCCCCTAGGCTTCCCCCACAGGAAAAGGGAAAACAAGTTGTTTCCACTGATCCAATTCAAGTCTCTACTCAACAATTAAACTCTCCTCCAAATCCACCGGGTCCTGATGTTAATGTTCCAAGTGTTGATTACAACGTCTTAGCTCACCTTAGAAAGTTGCCTGCTAAGTTGAGCATCTACGATGCCCTCATTCTTTCAAAAGAGATGAGGGAGACTTTAATTAAAGCACTTCTCGACCCCGAGATTTGCTTAGCTCAACTCGCTTCAACTTCTGAGGAAGAAGCTTTGTACTTCAAAGAAATTCCAGGAGTTACCTTCTCCGATGAAGATCTACTCCTTGGAACTGCCGATCATAATCGCCCACTTTACATCACTGTAAATGTGAATAAGTTCAAGTTATCAAGAGTTCTTGTTGATCCGGGTGCATCGGTCAACGTGATGAACATAAAGACTCTCGCATACCTCAGAATTGATACTAGCAAGCTCTCAACCGATAAGTTAGTGCTTCGCGGGTTCAATGAAAAAGGTGAGAAGGCTTTAGGTTCGATCACACTTCTTCTAGAGATAGGATGGCGCCAAATCCGGATCTGTGTTGACTATAGAGACCTGAATAAGGCATGTCCTAAGGATGAATTTCCTTTGCCAATTCCAGAACTAATGGTGGACATCGCCTCCTCGCATGTTGTTTTCTCCTTTATGGATGGCTCGTCTGGTTATAATCAAATCAAGATGGCCCCAGAAGATGAGAGAAACACTGCATTCAGAAGTCCTATAGGGATCTTTTGTTATAAAGTGATGCCATTTGGCCTTAAAAATGCCGGTGCAACCTACCAGCGGGCTATGACTCGAATTTTTGACGACTTAATTCATAATCAAGTCGAATGTTACATCGACGATTTAGTTGTCAAGAGTAAAGTTAAAGAGGCTCATCTTTATGACTTAAGAATCGTCTTCGAGCGGTTGCGTCGCTACGATCTTAAGATGAATCCTTTGAAATGCGCATTTGGTGTCGCATCAGGAAAATTTCTGGGTTTCGTAGTAAGGCACCGTGGAATTGAAATTGATCCTGCTAAAATCGAAGCTATCTTAAATATGCCGCCTCCTAGGAGTCTTACTCAATTAAGATCTCTTCAAGGTAGACTGGCGTATATAAGAAGATTCATCTCTAATCTTTCCGGAAGATGTCAACCATTCTCCGTCCTCGCTAAAAATGACGTCAAATTCATTTGGGACGAGAAATGTCAATCTGCTTTTGAAAATATCAAACAATACCTGACAAATCCTCCAGTCTTGGCAGCCCCTATTCCGGGGAGACCTTTAATACTCTACACTGCGGCCCTTGACGAGTCTCTCGGGGCCCTCCTTGCTCAAGTCAATGACGAAGGGAAAGAGAATGCTCTCTATTACCTAAGTCGAAGACTTTTACCAACGGAAATTCGATATCCAGCGATTGAGAAACATTGTCTTGCCTTAGTTTTTGCAGCCCAAAAACTAAGACATTATATGCTTTCCCATCAAATTAATTTGATTTCTAGTTTTAATCCCTTGCAATATCTTATGACCAGGCCTATGTTGTCAGGACGTTTGGCTCGTTGGTCTATGATATTGCTCCAATTTGAAATCACTTTCATTCCCCTGCGTGCTGTGAAAGGGCAGGCCGTCGCCGACTTCCTTGCGGCACACCCGTTGCCGGCGGAATCTCCTCTAAACGATGATTTACCTGACGAGCAAATCATGAGTTTCGAGGAAGCCACCACTCAAACCTGGGAAATGTATTTTGATGGTGTTGCGTCCTCTCAACGGGGCAAAACACCTGAATCTACTATTCCTGGGAAAGCCGGAGTTGGCCTGGTATTCATAACACCAGATAAGGGAATGATGTACTTTTCCTACCATTTATCAGAACCTTGTACGAACAATGAGGCCGAGTACGAAGCTCTGATAACTGGTTTGGAACTTACAATTTTGATGGAAATTAAAGAGATTAAAATTTTTGGTGATTCCCAACTGGTGATCAACCAGATTGCAGGAACCTATAAAGTTTTGAATCCTAAACTCCTGAAGTACTATCAGTACACCTGTCACTTGCTCGAGCAAATTCCGATTGTAACTATGTATAGGATTCCTCGTGGAAGCAATTCTTCGGCGGATGCCCTTGCAAAACTTGCAAAGGAATTTGCCTGTCCAGAAGAAGACTCCATCCCTATAGAGGTGCAGGGTCGCCAAGTCCTGTCTCCTATAGATTTGGAGCACATCAACGAGCAAATTTTCCAAATCCTTTCTACCTCTTCAGCAGTTAATGAAGAAACAGATTGGAGACAACCGATAATTGAATACCTTCAAGAAGGCAAGCTCCCTCAAGAGAGATCACTTGCCCATCAAATTAAAAAACGTGCCCTATCCTACGCACTAGTCAATAATACGTTGTACCGACGATCGTTCGGTCAGATGTGGCTCCGTTGTTTAGACAAATGTGAGGCCCTGAAGATCGTTAACGAAGTCCATGCTGGATTGTGCGGTGCTCATCAATCGGGTCCAAAGATGAAAATGAAGATCAAAAGACTTGGATACTACTGGCCTACGATGATTGACGATTGCATGAAAATTGCAAAGTGTTGTCATCAGTGCCAAGTACATGGTGTGGTTTTACATCAGCCGCCTAACGTGTTGCATCCCACGATAGCCTCGTGGCCCTTCGAAAGTTGGGGCACGGATATCATTGGGCCAATTGACCCTCCTTCCTCGAAGGGTCATCGCTTCATTTTAGCAGCGACTGATTACTTTTCAAAATGGGCTGAAGCAATCCCATTGAGAAATGTAACATCATATCATGTAATGAAATTCTTTCGTGACCATATCGTTTATAGATTCGGCGTTCCGCGCAGAATCATATCCGATAATGGGTCCGCTTTCAAGTCTACAAAGATCAACAATTTTGCAAATCGCCATGGTATCGATTGGAGATACTCAACAATCTATTATCCACGGGCTAATGGATTAGCTGAGGCCTTCAATAAAACTTTGGTTCAAATCATCAAGAAGACCCTCGATGAAAATAAACGCCAGTGGGACGAGAGGTTGGTGGAAGCTTTGTGGGCCTACAGGACCACTTATCGAACCCCGACCCAATCCACACCGTTTGCACTAGTGTATGGATCCGAGGCCGTACTCCCTCTGGAAGTTCAAATCCCTTCACTCAGAATTGCAATTCAGAACCAGATTACAACTCAACAAAATGCACAACTCCGTCTAGAAGAACTTGAAAGCCTTGAAGGATGTCGTCTTCAAGCTCAGCAAAATTTAGAGTTGTATAAAGCCCGAATGATTCAAGCTCACGATAAGTTAGTGCGACCTAGAACCTTCCAAGTAGGCGACTTGGTCTTGGTTCTTCGGAGGCCTATCTTAGCGCACCGAAAACTCGGTGGAAAGTTTGAACCAACTTGGGAAGGACCCTTCGTAGTGGAAACAACCTACGAAGGAGGCTCGTATCAGCTAGTGGATTGTAAGGGAAATCACCCGATGCTTCCTGTAAACGGGCGTTTCCTTAAGAGATACTATGCTTGATGTAGCTCGAATTTTCAATTAATAAAAATTTTCAAGTTTTAAGTCAAATTGTTTCAATTGTTGCAAATCGTTTTAATTTCAATACCTCATGTCTCTTTTCTTAAGTCTAGATGTGAGTTTTCACGTCTTCCTACCTCGAATTTAATTTCCGTTAGTGGTGGAGTATGCCCTCTGTGGCACCACCCTAACATTTGAGTTAAAAACGATTAGTGGTGGAGCGTGCCCTTCGTGGCGCCATCCTAATTCGTACCCGTTAGTGGTGGAGTATGCCCTCTGTGGCACCACCCTAACATTTGAGTTAAAAACGATTAGTGGTGGAGCGTGCCCTTCGTGGCGCCATCCTAATTCGTACCCGTTAGTGGTGGAGTATGCCCTCTGTGGCACCACCCTAACATTTGAGTTAAAAACGATTAGTGGTGGAGCGTGCCCTTCGTGGCGCCATCCTAATTCGTACCCGTTAGTGGTGGAGTATGCCCTCTGTGGCACCACCCTAACATTTGAGTTAAAAACGATTAGTGGTGGAGCGTGCCCTTCGTGGCGCCATCCTAATTCGTACCCGTTAGTGGTGGAGTATGCCCTCTGTGGCACCACCCTAACATTTGAGTTAAAAACGATTAGTGATGGAGCGTGCCCTTCGTGGCGCCATCCTAATTCGTATCCGCTAGTGTTGGAGCATGCCCTCCGTGGCACCACACTAGCATTTAAGTTAAGCGATTAGTGGTAGAGCATGCCCTCAGTGGCACTATCCTAATAAATTTAAATCTTGATTTCCTAGGGATGAATTTTTCATTCCCTTAGGATTAAAATTCCACACTTGATCTTTAATCCCGGTCAACACCAATATGTGCAATAGAACTTCGCTCTCTTACACATATTGGGGGTCCATTTGTTGACCTCATTTTTGTATGAGGTCACTTGGACTACTCTTGATCTTAAATTAATTTAATTCCCAAATCAATTCAAAAAATTCTAGGACCTCCTCTTAGAATCTTGACCCTAGGATCTAGGCTAGGATTCTTCTAAGGTTTAGACCTTAGGAGCTGCTCTAGATCTTAAACTCCTTCTAGACTCCAACTTCTAGGAATTTCTTAGGCTCTAGGATCCTTCTAGATTCCTAAATTTTAAGATCTATTCAAACCATAGGATCTACCTAGATCTTAGGTCAATCAGATCAAAATCCAAGGTCCAAAGGTTTCGTCCTAAAGGCCTTTTCCGTTGAATTTTCAAACACTTTGAAACCTAGTCAAATGACCTCCGATTCAGAGTCTGTCAGTTGCATACTGATGGGACATGTCTCTGGAGGCAACCCTCCAAATTTGAGCCCATTCCGAGGTCTCTAACCTCAAAAACTTAATTGAAATCCACAGGCTGTAAAACCTTCAAATATTTACAGCCTATGCCACTGGACCTGTCACTTTGAAGATTCTGACCTTAGAGCCTTCACCAAAGCCTCTAGTCACTTCCAGACCTTTAATTTTGATATGTTGAACTTTAAATTGCATTTTGGTAGACCCACTTTGACCCCCAGTTGACCAGGGGTCAAAATGACCAAAATACCCCTATGGGGCTCAAATGTTGATTTTCAACCAAATGAACTCCGATTTGAATGCAACCACCTTTAACAAGTTTCAAATGTCATTTCAAATGTTTTGAACCTATTCCCAACCCCTGGGTCAACCTGGTTGACCAAGTCAACAGGTTTGACCCAAATGGCCCTTTAAGGGTCCAAACATGTGTTTTGACCTAAATGACCTCTCTAGGCCATCCAACCATTTCCATTAGTCTTGAAATGCCATTTGAAACCTGTTCGACCCAAACCCAGACCTTGGGCCAACCTAGTTGACCAAGTCAACCTAGGTTGACCAAACAAGCCCTTAAGGGTCAAAACAGGCATTTTGACCAAATTGACCTCTCCAGACCTTGGGACCACCTCCAATGGTCTCCAAATGTCATTTCAAATCTGTTGATCCCATTTCCAGGCCTTGGGTCAACCTGGTTGACCAAGTCAACCTAGTTGACCCAAATGGCCCTTTAAGGATCCAAATAGGTGTTTTTGACCTAAATGACCTATTTAAGCTATGGAACCACTTCCATTGATTTTAAAAAGTCATTTTAAACTTGTTGAGCCTGATCTCGGACCCTGAGCCTAGCTGGTTGACCAAGTCAACCAATTTTGACTTAAGGGCCCATTAAGGGCCCATTAAGCCCTTTTGACTCAATTGACCCATTTAAACCATGGAATTACTTCTACCAGACTCCAAATACCTTTTCAAACCTGTCCAGACCAGACTCGCACCTTGGTTCAACTTGGTTGACCCAGTCAACCTAGGTTGACCAAAATCAACCCTTAATCCCTTTCATTTTAAATTAAATTCCAAACGCATTTAAATCTTGGGCAAATTTTGTCCAAGGTATTTTAATTAATCCCTCAAGTGGCCCTAGCTGCCACATCACCTATTGTTGACCAGTTGACTGGTCAACATGGTCAACATGGCTCTTTAAGAGGTTTAAATACCCAAATGGCTTGATCCAAGTTAGCCCAACCCTTACCAAACCATTCTAGACCCTCTTTGAGACCCTCCCATGCCACCTCAGCTGTCCACTTGGCTGTTGACTGGTCAAACCAGTCAACAAATGGTCAAAGAGGCTTCCAAATGGTTAAAATCTTTAATTAAATTTATTAAACTTAAACTCAAATTAATTCAGCAGATTAGTTAGGGTCTAGAACATTCCTAAAGCTCATCATGACCCTTGGATCTAGATCCAAAGGTTCCTATCTCTCCATATGTCCAAATAAAGGACAAAACTCCCTTTCCATGTAGGATGTCCTTTGGTCCTTTGATTCTTCTGCTCCCACCAACTCCCTGGACAGGTGGCAAGCATCCAAGAGCCCTCTCAAACAATCTCAGCCACCCATTTAATCTGGAGACGTTTGAATAGGGAGGAGATACCCTAATCCCTCTCATATTCAATCCCTACATCCTCTCACCTATCTAGAGCTCCTCCAGCTTGAGTCTCTGTTCCATTCGGCTCCCCAGAGATTTCTCAACACCTCCCCACTCAAATCCGACGATCAAACCTTCTCCGGCGATCTTCCGGCGAGCTCAATACCCAATCCACCCAAGGCTCATTCCAGGCGATTCGTGGAGCGTTGGAGCGTGGATTCAACTGGGAACTTAATCGTGGACAATCTACAAGCTCAACCATCCATTTAACGGTTCAATCCGTCCAAAAATCAAGGTGAAAACCGAAACCCTAGTGTAGGCACACTAGATTAAATAACATTCCATATAATGAATATTGAGCTTTAAAATCAATCCCCCAGAATTTATGTTCATTCTAGCAATCTGAGTTTAAAATTTTATTTAATTTGATTGATCCAGTTGAGAGAAAACTCAAAATATTGAGCTTAGGGCGTTTTACGTAACCTGCTTCAGGTGCATGCTGTCTGGACCGTTGATCGCGCGATCAACGGTTCAGATTTTGCCTTTTTTCACCGTTTTGAGCCGTGTATCCGTTTCGTTGGTCAGGCTTCCGTTCGGCGCAATCTCGACCGCCCATTTGAAATGGCGGGATAGGCCCATCGCCGTTTGATCTCTCTTAAGAGAGATCAAACGGCGGGATTTGATCTCAGCCGTCGGATCAAAAGCCCTGAGGATCAAACGGCGGGCATATATAGCTGAGCTGGTTAAGTGGATGGGGCCCGCTTGACCGCCGCTTTTTGCCGGGTGAACCAGGAGGCGCCGCGTGGAGCTGATGCCGCCGAGTTTGCTGGACGAACCCGGAGACGCCACGTGGCTCCGCGTTTTGGCTGGCCGAACCAAAACGCGCCACGTGTCCTCCTCCGCCGTCAGACCTGTTTAAAAAACGATTTAAAATCGTTTTAAAATCGTTTTTTTTTTATTATTATTCTTCTTTTATTTTATTAATATATATATATAAGTAATATATTTTATTTAATAAAATTATTATATAATTAATTATATATATATATATATATATATATATATTTTTTTTAAACTGATATATACTCTAAATATTAATTTTACTTTAAATAATTTAAATATTAAATACTAAATATTTTAAAATTCATATTTGTTTAAATATAATTAAATATTTAAATTTTAGATCTTAAATTTTAAAATATTTTAAATTTCCAGAAATCTTAACTAATATTAATTAAATATAAATAAATATATATATATATATATATATATTCATATATATTTTAATTTGAAATTAAGTTGATTTAAAATATACATATATGTTATGTTTTAATTGGAATTAAGTTTAAATACTTTTGAAAATTCAAATTAAATGATTAATAGTGATTTATAATTTCATAAATATTTAAAGCCTAATTTAATTTAATTTATAACTTATTTTAATTTAAAAATATTTTCAGAATTTTAAAATTCTATTTATTTTGATTAATTTCAATCATTTTATTATATTTAGTATCTCATAATTATTTGATTAAATATTATATCAAATATTTTGAAAATAAAAATAAAAATTTTATTTTTAAACAACTTTAAGATCAGTGGATCTCACAAGTCCTAATTTTTTTTATGATATGTTTAATTATTTTATTTTAAAATCTATATCCTTATGTATATAAGTTTATATCTATAAATATATGTATTTTGAAATCTATTTTAAAATTATATATGTATATTAAATCTTTAATATACTTGAGAGATCCTTTTGAAATCTTAAACATAGATTAGGCTTGATTGAATAGAAATTTATGGGGGATGATTAGTGAGTGATTACATTCTAATCATTCACTAATCAAAATTTTATTACCTTAATTAATATCAAACTTTGCATGCTTAGGATGCACATACCACCTAGTCTAGGTTCTCCTAGATTTAAGGACTTGAGTGTGATGCTTATGTGTTTCATTCATGCTTGTTCAAGGTTTAGAAAGGATTTGATTTGAACCTAATTAACTTAGTGACATTATTAAGGACAACAATTAAGGACCTTTATTAGAAAATTTAGAATATTTATAATAATTAGGATTCACTCCTATTTGAGTTGAAACTTCAAGCACTTGAACTTAGTGACATGTACAACCACTAGGAAAGATTTGATTGATTTTTGAAATCATTAAGGTCCTTAATTAATTTTCTAAGTCTTAAACCCTTAATTAGCCATTAAACCTTCCCGAAAATGTAATAAATTCATTTTAAATCCAAAAAATACATAAAACCCCTCTAACTGACCAGGATCAAATGCTTAATCAATGAAAATTAAAATCCCCTTGAATTAACAATATTTCTGTCCTTAATTTAATTTTAATCAAAAATCAATATTTAATTAATATAATTAATTAATAATTATTAAAAATTCCAAAAACATCCTAAACACTTGAAAATCTCTCCTTAGGTCATTCCTGACCTTTGGAGCTGATTTCAAGGAGTTAGGAGCTCATTTGGAGCAAAACCATAAAATGGCCCTCTAATTAGTAATTTCAAGAAATTCATTAAATACCTTAAAATTCAAACCTTCATAACTAATTCAAGAAAAATCCAAATTGAACAAACTCACTTGCATTCAATTCCTAATAAGCTCTAGTATTTATCAAAAATATCAAATTCCAGAAATCTTTAATATTTCAAAAAGTCAACTTTTTGGTCAACTACAGGTCAAATCTAGTTCAAAACTTCAAACCTTTGTAATAAAATGTAGAAAAATTAGATTTCAACATACTTACCTTCTAACTGATCGTAGTAAGGTCTAGTATTTTAATAAAATACAAACATTCCAGAATTTGAACTTAATCAAAAATTCAATTTTCAACCCTTTAATTAAATGATTAAAATATTCAAAATTCATAAAATTCAAAATTGCTCTAAAACTCCAGAAAATCTTAACTTAATGTTTAAAACATTCAACAAACTTTTTAAAACACAACAACCATCCTAAAGATGAAGTTTATTGGCTGGACTACTCCGGGCTGCGGGGCTACGTGTCCTAAGGAGGCTGGTTCCTCGAGCCTGGTGGCACAACGCCACGAATGGATTCCAAGGGGTGTTAAACCTTAAAAAAATAGATTAATTATTAATTATTTAACCTTTTAAAACTTCTAATTTAACTACATTAATTTGGTTTATCGGCTGGACTACTCCGGGCTGCGGGGCTACGTGTCCTAAGGAGGCTGGTTCCTCGAGCCTGGTGGCACAACGCCACGAATCAATTAATGGCATACTTAAATTAATCTAACTTTAAAATCAGCGACCAAACATTTCTAATAAAATTCATCAACCCTTAACCCTTAATCAATCTAAATCATTTAATTATACCGGGTACCACTAGGTAACCCAGGCCTACGAGGCTATTAACTTAGCCCCAAGGAAGGTGAAATAAACTTCACGGCCTCGGTGTGAAACAAAGGTGATATCCAATAAATAATTAAATAAATCTTAAAATTAATCTTAAGCCATTAATATTTGAATTCAATCTTAAATCCCTTAAACCTTCCAACTAATCGAATTTTAGATAACTTTAACTAATAATCCTGATTAGGACACATCAAAACCACACGACCTACCTAACACACTTTAGATGGTTTGCTAGGATCACCAACTCTAGTTTTAGGATAGGCCGGTGTTTTACTTTCTGCAGTTGTGTGCCGAGTTTTTCGAGTTTTTACTGCATGCTGTTTGCTAGTGTAGAATTGATGTGTTTATTTATTTCCTGCATTCTGTGATTGATTGTACGATAGATTTACCCCTAGGTTAGGAGCGAATTATACTTGTGCAATCTTATGCAGGTGGCCATGCTCGTATAAAGAGCTGAAATTAAAGGGGGCAGTTAATAAAAAAAATATATACTCTTTGCACAGGTACCTGCCGCGCTTAAGACCCCCTTTAAATAAAAGAGCATGGCCAAGTGTGGCTAAAAAAAAAATGTATTTCAAATTTTCATATTATAACTGCTTGGGATTGAATATACAACTGTTGATTATTAGGATAACCTTGCAGGATCGAGTCTAGATTTTTTTTATTATTATTAATGTAAATTTGATTTGATATGGTTGTATTTATTTAAAATGGTTTGAGATTGGGATATAGATATCCAATTTGAATTCCAAAGAGGTGAAGACATCCCTAAAGGGGAGAGTCTTCTTCCATTTGGAATTCAAATTAGGATACTTTGCAAATATCCAAAGAGGAAAGATAACACCCCGATCAAGGGGGAGTTTCTTTCCATTTGGATATCCTGAACCGACGAATCAAGATGTTCATGAGAAGATGAAGGATTGGACAAACGAGAAGAATCCCAAGTCTCAAAACCATTTGATTTAGGATTAGAAATCCGGGTTGTAGTCAGTGGTGCCCGGCCACTTTAATTTATTGTAATTTTTGAGATGTAATAATGAATGGCACTTGCCATATGGACATTCAATTTGATATATTTAATTGATTTATTTAATTGATTTCGCATTAGAACTCCTGCTTTTCTAGTCTTTTTACTTGCATGTCGTATTTGGTTTGACCTGGAATTCGAATTTAGGCTCTTAGGGGTCTGTCAAAATTCTTCTACTTTAATTAAATAAAATTTTTTAAGATAAGATAGAAACTCTAAACGGTCCTAAGAAGTAAGCTCGGACTCGCCGAGGGTTTTTCATGCATCCATATTATACTTTCTCAACCTTGTTAGGCATCTCCCCGCCTGCGGGTTCTGGCAGACCACCTGGCCTATGAGGGTGCCGATCTGTCAAGGGGATGTTATGCAATCTCTAGGGAAAAACCTATTTTCTAAGCCAAAATTTTTAAACTGCTACATATAAATTTTGCATTCAATCGAGTCAATTAGCATGCATCGCATTAGCAACAAATTTAAAAGAGTCTAATATTTAATTGCATTACTTAGACATCGAATACCCAACATAAGTCTAAGGGGTCAATTAAGGATCTGCTCTAGATGTCGACCCTGTTCCTTATACTTTTCTAAATAACGTCCCTACCACTCAACATTAAAAGACCGGACTCATAATTTTAAATCGTTTAGGTGGTTTAGCTGGCTCCCCAATCCAGGCCGGGGTAAGACCAGATTCGCATTGCATTAGCTAGGTTTCGGGTCACTTTTTAGTACCCAATTTAGACTTAGGTTCTGAGGCTGGCTCGGGCCATAAGACCTCAATTTTTGGGAATTGAATCCCAACTTTCTAATAAAATTGATCACTTAAACTAAACATCGCTTTCAATCAAATACGAGCCTAACAATTAGAATTAGTTGGAGTGTTTTCTGAAGTAATTCAGAATCTTAAAAACACTCCCTACTCTTCTTTCTTTGACTCTGAAAATAACTGCTCAAACTTGAACCAATCCCTATTGAAAATTCCTACACTTTTTCTCCTTTGATATCGATCTTTGAAAATCTAAAATGAAATTTACACCGTTATTTTAATCGAGAGTTTTCGTAGGAAATTCCGATTTCCTACGATGTAATTAACTACGAGGGCTTGCGCTCGTAGGAGATTTAGTAACCCAGACTTAATTTTCAAAAATATAAAAATATTTCAAAATCTCTAATTAATTATTTTTGGGAAAATCCAATGATCATTATCGTCATTTTTAGACGGTCAATAATGATTGATATTTTCTTTCTCCGGAGAGATATATCAGTTATTATTGAAATTCTAATTATGAAATTAATGATCTTCAATCCATATTAGCTTAGTCAAATACGAGATTAAATCCTATTTTGATCTTTCGAGGTCAAATACGATTCCTCTTGGATTTGACTACGATAATAAGGACGACGTTAAAGTCCTATAATATGAACCAATTAGTGAATGATATCTTAACCCTTTTGGGGTGATATATCATTTCTAATCCTGAGTTCTATTATAAAATCAGAATTTTAAATTTAATAATCCCAAAGATAATTAAATATTTTTCAAAATCTATATATACTTAAATAAAAATATTTTTTTTAATCAAAACACCCGTATACGCCCGAGCAAAACGGCGTCACCGAACGTAAGCACCGGCATATCATCGAAACCTCGCGCGCGATGCTATCCACAGCCAATGTCCCTTACATCTACTGGCCAGATGCTGTACTGACCGCTGTGTATTTAATTAATCGGATGCCTTCTCCTTCTACTAAAAATACATCGCCATTCGAATTATTTCATAAAATTAAACCGAGTTATACCCACCTTCGTACTTTCGGTTGCACATGTTTTCAGTTACTACCGTCTCACGATCGTCACAAACTTCAACCAAAAGCTAAATCTTGTGTATTCATAGGCTATTCTGATATTTACAAAGGCTACAAGTGCTTGGATTTATCTACTTCCAAAATTACTATATCCAGGCACTTAACATTTGATGAACAACATTTTCCATTTTTAAAGCAATCCAGTGCACCGGCTCAGAATATCACTCATACTTCACCAGCTCTTCTACTTCCTCATTCAGTGTAGCAACATCACAATCAAAGCAAACCAGTTTCTCACAGTTCCTCAACATTCTCCAATACAGCTCAAAAGCCTTCTCAAGATCCCAATGCTACTTCCCGCTCGACCAGTCCCTGCCGCAACTCCGTCATCGAGCCCGTCATCCTGCTTAAGCATCCCATGGTGACTCGCAGTAAAACTGGATCTACAAACCAACTGTTCGACTCAACTTACTTCACAAAACTGAGGCTTCTAAACAAGATCCAGATCCAACTTGTTACACAGATGCGGTCAAAATGCCTGAATGGCGTAAAGCAATGGCGGAAGAATTTATGGCGTTGCAAAAACAAGGTACTTGGACACTTGTTCCGCCACCGGATTCCTCCGTTTTGGGTTGTAAATGGACGTATAGGACCAAGCACCATGATGACGGTTCTATAGCCAAGTACAAAGCTCGCTTAGTTGCTTTAGGTAATAATCAAGAATTTGGCACAGACTACACTGAAACATTTAGTCCCGTTGCCAAATTACCCACTATCCGTATATTTCTTGTCATTGCTATGCACTATGATTGGCAGGTCCACCAGCTCGACGTCGCCAACGCATTCTTGCACGGCCAACTTCAAGAAATCGTTCACATGAAGCAACCTCGTGGCTTCGAAGATCCAACACATCCGGACTACGTATGTCGGCTACATAAAACTTTGTACGGTCTCAAACAAGCTCCGCGCCAATGGTATAACACTTTCACTAAACAACTTCTTTTTCTTGGCTTTAATAACAGTAAATCTGATCCCTCTTGTTTATACTCAATCAATCAAATTCTCAAATATTTTTACTCATTTACGTCGATGATATTTTAATTACCGGTAATAACCATTCTCTTATCTCTGAGATTATAACTCAACTCAGCGCACGTTTTACTCTCAAACATCTTGAGGAGGTGCACAATTTCTTGGGTATACAGATCACTCGACAACATCAACAATTCTTCCTATCCCAAAAACAGTACGCCTTATCAATCCTTCACCAAGCTCAGCTCCAGCAGTGCAATCCAATCGCTAATCCTTCCTGCACCAAGCTCCCTACAGAATTCCAGCAAGACGTCATGCTCTCGGATCCCACGCTGTACAGGAAGATCACGGGCTCTCTACAATATTTAACAATTACTCGTCCCGATATCGCCTACACAATCAATACATTATCCCAACACATGCAAAACCCATTACCGCAACATACTTTTCTTCTCAAACGGCTTCTTCGCTATATCAAAGGTACGTTAGAATTTGGGTTACCTATCTCCAAATCTAAACTCCAACTTTCTTCCTTTTCAGACGCTGATTGGGCTGGAGATCCAACGACCCGCAAGTCTACCTCCGGATTCTGTTCCTTTCTCGGCGATAACCTCATCTCGTGGACTGTCAAGAAGCAACACACAGTCGCGCGCTCATCCACCGAGTCGGAATATAGAGCCCTTACCGCTCTCACGACCGACGTTATCTGGCTTCGCAAACTCCTAGATGAATTCGACATAACACAGACTAGTCTAACCGATATATTCTGCGATAACATGTCGGCGATCGCACTCGCCAACAACCCAGTGTTCCATGCCAGGACCAAACATATCGAGATTGATCAGAAGTTCATCCGGGATCACATTCTTCACAACAACATTCAGATCTTGCCTATCAATACCATCGACCAAACGGCCGACATCTTCACCAAATCCTTATTTACCTCGCGATTTCAAGCTCTTCGGACCAAACTAACGGTTATTCATAATCCATTAGTTTGCGGAGGAATATTAGGAAATAAACCAAATGTAATTAAATAATATGTAATAATGAGCTGGCATTACATGATTGGCTAGTTAGTAGTATTCTCTTCTCTTAATTGCTTATATATAGGTTGTACCTTACCCGTATTGGAGATATGAAATACATCATTATTTTCCTTTATCTCTTTCTCTGCTTTGCTCCAAGAACCAAAAGGTTCAAGCGCAAGAACCCAAAGGTTCTACAGATTCTACAATTACAACATTTTTTTTTTTTTGAACAGTGTATCCACCCACTGTCACTCCTGGCCCAGAAAGGGCTCTTGACAGCGTGATTAATCATCGACTAACTTAGAAGAGGCACCCACCCTAGAAACCTCCTGGCCCGCACTTAATTGTGCCTCACTTAAGAGGCGTTGCCGCTCAAGGGGAATCGAGCACAGATTGCGGGGTTCCCAACCGTACTCGCCCATCAACCATGCTAAGTATCGGTGGGTTTATTACAACATTTAACTAAGCCAGTTGTTAGTAAATGTGATATTGCCTCTGCACTAAACATATATGTTTATAGTTTCTGCACGCTCTTAAGAACTAGAAAGAGCTGGAATCAAACTCTGAACAATTCTGCAGAAGTGTGGAGACTGAAAATATTTACAAACCAGTAATGAACTGCTAAGAAGAAGTTTCTACTTCTGCTTCTGCACATACATCAAAGAAGGCACTTAGACTGTTCGCTTTCACGCATGAAGAGACAAAGGGAAAAGGGGGTGCATGCATCCTTCATGCATTAGAACGCCATGAATGGCTTCAGAAATCACATGGCTTATTCATTGCACTGCACTAACGCATTGCACAGTATAAGGATTTTTTTGGGACATTTAGGCCATTTAAGGCAAACTCACACACACACCGCATACACAAAGTCTCGAACTCAAGACCTCTTAGTTGGAAGCCTAAGTTCTCAGCCAACAGTCTAAGGTGAGCTGTGTACAGTATAAGGATTGCTCATGAGAACAAGCTAAGTTTAAATGATTGGATTCTGATTCTCCTCAGAAGAAATCTCTTCTTCTTTCACATTTTTAAGTATTGTTAGGCCAGGAAACGTATTGGTGTTAGTTTAGTGGCCATTTAGGATGATTTTTTTTTTCTTATTTTCGTTTATTTTAATTAATATTTTGATATTAAATAAAATATATTTGATTTTTTTAAATATATTTATTTGATTTTTTTAATATATTTATTTGATTTATTAATGTATGGGTCCATGCTGGTGGAGTTTGAAATTGACTCAAAAAATATAAAACAATTTCCATTTTTATAATTTATCAAAATGATGTAATAACTTAGGGCATCTCTAACTAAACATCATTCGGGCATTTGTAGCTTGCGATAGCAACCAACCGAGCGGCATTCGGAAAGTCTTGTTTGCGTTTCGAATAATGCAACTCTAACATTGACGTCGTATTATTCACGAAAGCATTTTTTTTTTTTAAGATAGAGATAGAATATACACAGAATATTCATTTTGTGACATTAGAAATAAAGTTTAGTTGAAAATAAATAATGGAAAATAAATTTTTGGGTTGGAGATGCCCTCAGTGGATGGAGAAATTATTTTGTGAGGTTACCAGACCGTCTGGAGGCAAATCATAACTCGTCCCTTCACCTTGTACATAGCAGTACGCAGCCGTGATACATAATAAACGAGTGATGTGGTGCATTCTAATTTGCTTTCGAATGACGTCCATGTTCGAAAAAAATAATTTTACCAGTGAATGAGACCACCCCAAATTAACTGAGAGCATTTATGATTCAGAGGTGTAATACTACTTGTTCATCAATAGGTATAGTCTGTCAGTTTTTTTTTTTTTTTGTTAAATGATGAACAGTAATTTTAATGTTAAAAAACAGCTTAAATTAATATGGTCCGACTTAGACTACTTAATCATCAATGCAAGCAAGCAAAGTCTTGTACTTATTAGTACAAAAAGACGTTAAACACACAATTAAGGAAAAAATTATATAAAGCAAAAGGTCATTAGAAAGTTGAATAGTAGAATAAGATAGTTTTGGAGATTCCAAAGATGATAAAATTGTATTAAGAAATAATCATTTTAGTGTTTTCATGTAATGCAAGAAGGCTTTTCTTTCAGTTTTCATAGGATTATCATAAAATTCATATTATAGAACATTAATCCTGTAATTTATATCGAAGAATAGGCTTATTATATGGTTTTTCCATAATCAGTCACTGAAGTTTATATTGCCTCTTAAATTATATAAAATTTGAAAGAATTCTTCTTTTATTTTTTTTAATAATACAATAACGATCATCAAAGTTATCTAATTAGAAATAACAACCAACAGCTATTACCCAATCACATGCTCATATTCATTCTTAATACTTATATTGCCAATATATTTGTATCAAAATATCAAAAAAATTATTCGATGCAAATCGTATACCGTGCATTATAACTTTTTCCCCAATTAAATATTAAGGAAAATATACTTATTAAAATATTTTTGGGTATAACATTGTTTAATTATTCCTCGCTTGAAATTTTAGTAGCATAGTATATAGAATAAAATAACAACAACATCAAGCCATTATCCCACTACGTGGGGTTGGCTACATGAATCCTTTTTCTCCTTTGTGTTCCGTTAAGAGTGAAATTCTCATTTAAATCTAATAAGGAAATATGATTTCTAATACTTTCTAACCAGATCTTTTTAGGCCTACATCTACCTTTCTCGTGCATAGTATATACCATGAAATAATATATTTCTTATTTGCCCTAAAATAACACCTAATACAAAATCACTTCTTCATGTATAAATTCTATTCAGGTGCAATAAGCTCACTTGCGGTGACAAGTTTGTCCTTCAATGTTTTCAATGATTTCTTAAAACCCTCATCAAACTTTTCTCTTCAAGTTCATTTAACTCGTAAAAAATGACTATAAGTAAAGTTGATGAATATAAAAGAAAAATATACCTCAAAGCGACTCGATAAGATTTTTAATTTCAACATAGGTGCCTCAATAATAAGAAGTTTCATGACTTGTATTTTATATGATGAGCTCAATTCTTCAAAATTTTGGTGCAACTTTTTTTTTTTTAATTTATTGTTTATTGAAGCTTATCATAATGAGCAGTATTCAAATTCTTCATTTCTCCTGGAACACATTCATCCACCAAATCAACTCTATAACACTCATTATTATTTTCATCAAGAAACTTCATTGATTAACATACTTTAAAAGTCACATCTTGATCTTGAGCTCTCATGATTAGTTCCTCTTTTTCATACATCTATATTAGTTTTTCCTGAGCTAAGAAAAGGCCTTTCTAAAATATTGGGTAACTCTTTATCTTCCTCTATATCAAGTATTATAAAATTAGTAGGGAAGATAACTTTTTTCACCTTTTCTAAAATATCTTCTATAACTACCTTATGATAAGCTAATAATCTATCAACTAATAATAGAGTAATATATGTTTGTTGGGCTTCTCCTAATCTCAATTTCTTAAGAATAACATTCAAATAAATATATGAGGGAAAATAAGAAATTAAGAGCAACTAAGAGATTATAGTCATCAATATCACCAATCTTGATAGTCCTAAAAGCAGTATGAGTGCGTACACCATCATTATATATATTTGCATTCTCATAGAGATCCAAAATGCAAGGCACTTCAGATAACAAAATTGCTTAAAAACCTCTACCCCAGAATGAATCCCTACATTAATATTTTCATAATTTTAAAGGATCGTTTATTTAAAATTGTCTTCATCTAAATAAAGAGATCGAATCGTTAATTCTACAAGTATACTTAGGTCACTATCTATAAAGACCAATCTACATGCCTCTAACCTCATGCTAAAGGTAATCACAAGACACATGACAAAATAAGTCATTAGGACTATTGATACCATCATATGAGTAACACTACATCTTATTTGCTCTTGTGCTCAAGAAGGTATATAAGAGGATAATGAAATAGTTTTTTATTACTCTAATTTTGATGGGATATACTATCTACACGAAGATTCTCTAATCATATTAGCTAAAATTAGGACCTCTTCCACAAATACTACAAAAGTCTTTATTAACATATGCAATTTAATGTATATTATATTATTCCATACTTTCATGAATCTTATAATAACCAACATTGAGCTCCAACCTTACCCTTATGACATTACAAAATTTAGAGGACAAACTATAAATTCATTGGCATGATCACAGTTAATTAAAACTTATGTTAATGTTTTGTTTATAAATTCCAGTGAAAACATTTATTTTTAGTTGACATTGCACAAGAAAATCTTAGAAAAGGCCACAAATTAGGAGATACAATCACTATAGTAAGGTGAGAACTTTACTTGCACCCTTACAAGCTTGATAGAGATATAATGATGCATATGCTTTGTTTCATAACATACCTTAAAAGATGTTACTGAGGAAAACATTGCATCATTCATCATCATAAGTTCATAAAACATTTTTCTTTGATTAAGTTAGCATTTCCATAATTGCAGTAGTTCTGTAGAAAACCAACTTCAACATGATTTAATAGGATAAATTACTTTGCTATTCAAAGTAGACAATATTAGGATCATTCGTAGGATATAATTTTTTTTCGTGGGATCGACACTCACTCTAAACTTTATTACTTGATTAATATGTGTACTTGCATAACAAATACAAAATTTCAATCAATCACCATTGTAGTTGCATTTGATGAACCACCTTTGCAATTAACCCATTTAGCCTAATGCATGGTGGTTTGAATTAGCTTAATCAATAATGCAACATTCAATCAACACTTCATATATATCCCTCACTTGAAGATTAAGTTTTTTACACTTAATGAATATAAAAAATAAGGAAAAATCAATATCTTCTATGTATGATAAGTGATAAAAAATCATCTTTTAATCTTATTAGGACCCCCTTTTTTTTTAATAAGTTTGATATAATATTAGTTGAATTTGTTTGTCAATTAATTGTAACATATTATTATTATTATTATTAGTTTATTTAGTTCCCCTTTATTAATAACAAATGTTCTTTTAGTTCGTGGGTGGTATGAAGAATACTTATTATATATTTAGTTCATTATTAAAATTTGAAGTTAGCCAGCGTGGAAAAAATCAACATAATTACCGACCTTAATTTTCATCCTTAGATCCGCTTCAGTGGGATGAACGCAGTGGAATTAGTAATCCGGAGCTAGGGCACAATCCTGGAGCTGCGGGAGGACGCGGGGAAGGAGAAGCAGCAGCGAGAGAAATAGAAATCGAAGGTAAGAAAGAGGAGGCAGGTGGCGGGAATAGAAGGTAAGGGATGGGAGCTCCGAAGCAGAAGTGGACTTCGGAGGAGGAGGATGCCCTCCGCGCCGGTGTCGACAAGCACGGCGCCGGCAAGTGGCGTACTATCCAGAAGGATCCCGAGTTTTGCCACTGCCTGGCTACTCGGTCGAATATTGATCTCAAGGTCCCATTACTGACATTGATTAGTGTTTTTTTTTTTGTGTTCTGAACTCTTTGCATCGCTTTGGGAGGCTAAAGGCGTGGATGAGATGAATGCGAGTGATATTTTACGATGTTTGGCTCAATTTGGTGTGTTAGAATTACAATTGGAATACAAAAGCAATTAGAATAGTAGTTGTTGGAGGTTGACATTCCATGTATATAACTCATAGGAATGTGTGGAAGAGGGTATAAAGCTGCACTATGCCCATGTTGTGGCAATTCCACCCAGAAGGTAATATTTGGGATAAGGCCAATGATGATCATGATAATGATGAATTTGCTAGTAGATTTAAAAGGTTGACTTGAAGTGACAGTGGCATGTTTCTCAGATAGAGTATTTTCTATTTAATCCTCTCCCGGTGAGTCTCTTTTGAAATTACAGATAAGATTGTACTTTAAGACTCATAAGGTTTACAGTGCCTAGTTTTTCTGTTTGGAAGGATTTGCGGTAAATCCTAGGTCAATTCTGCTCAAAACCCACAATCAAACAATCCCTTAGTGTTTCTTTCTTGCTTAAGTCACTTGATTTGAAGAGGAGCTTCCTGATTTCTTTGCTCAAATTGAACTATTTTGGCAGCATTTTTAAAAGGGTTTGGTCCAATATGAGATTTAGGGACCTTAATCTTGTAATGTATCATGTTGATCCTTGTCTCACTCTCAATTTTCCCACAATGGTTAGAGCAACTTCCCAAGTGTAATCAATCTATTGTCCCTAATTATTTTGATACCTCTACTTTAGGTTGTTTCTTCAGTTTACTTTTAGAATTTGCAATAGTGTATTATATTGTTGGTCGGAAGGGTTTATCTCTTTCGCCTGGTTGCAATAACTACCCACTTTTATAAAATTTGATACAACAAAGTTTTATTCAAGAGAAATGTCGCTCCTGGGAGGTTACAATAATCCATAAGTTCAATCAGTTACAAGCTTTGGGGCCGTTTTTATGTCTGAAATACTAACATGATTCTGACTTTGGTTACATTTGAACAAATTTACCACTCTGAATTGTTATCTAACGTAAAATCTATGGTTCCTTCGTTCGTTTCCACATGTGGCATTTTTGTTCTACTTCATCCGGATAAATTTTAATTCTGACGGTTAATGATGCTTATGGTACATTTCTTTTAAATAGGATAAATGGCGAAATATGATTGTTAGTGCTACTGGACAAGGTATTAGGGAGAAGTCAAGGACACCAAAGTCAAAGGATCAATCAACTACACAGTCTAGCTCTCAAAGCCCACGCGTTCAGGCACCTGCAAATGTAGAGAAGCAACCCACAGTGGAGTCCACTAAGGCTCCTCATGATGCAAAGATTCCTTCACGGTTTGTATGGCTTTACTTTTACTGCATTTTACATAATTTATTAGGGGTTTACGGTATGCAAATTTAAAGTTTGCATTTTTTGTAATATATATACTAGCATGTTAATTCAAATTTGATGAATTGTAACTCTTTAGTAATAAAAAAGTGTCTATAAGGAAATGGCATTTGACATACTACAGCTATCACTTATCACATGACCCTAACCTTGAATTTAATTATATTTAATCTCAACCATCATCTACTTTACTTTATACCTACGACATTCAACTTAGTGTTCACTTTACTTTAAATTCATATCTATTTATATTTAAGTTGAAATGCAAATAATCAACTTTCAACTACTGTATTTAATACCTTAATAATTTAATTTCACGTGTGTTAGTTCCGTCAATAGATAGTCTGCAAGCAAACCTGCTCCTTATCGCTAGCCTATGGATATGGTTTTATTCTAAGAAAAAGGCTTTCTTAAGAAATATTGTGGATTAGTTAGAAGGTTCTAAATTTCAAATTCATACAAAGTCTAATGCATTGAGTGATTTCTAGTTGACTGTTTCGTGCTTAATGAACCTATTAGCTTAAAATATCTTGAAAAGCATGGAATCAAAGCTGCACTTGATTTTGACATTACTCTTGCCATTTCATGCAATGATGTTTGGTGTTTAATTCTCTCGTTTGGTCAGTGTTGTATGCATGTTTTTGGCTAGACATGTCTAGTGTATTATTTAGTTGACAAACAAACATTCCTTCTATTCTCATTTCTCAGACATCTATAAGCTGGTGTTCATTTGCATTGCACTAAATATCACTACTCTCTCCAGTTAGCATGGTAATTGCATGTTGCATTTACTTTATCCTTGCATTGTATTGCAGTTTGTACTGCTGGGATCAAATTTAATGTGTTTTTGGTGATTCTGATGGGGACATCAGGTTTCGCCACGTGTACCATCGCCGACGGCGCAGATCGATGGCTGCGATCCAGAGCCTCTATTTTTGAGCTTATTACTTATGTCTTTTTTATTATTATTAGTTTTCCGAGTTTGCCCCTGAGGGCATTGTCTGACTTATGTAGCCCCAAGGGCATGGTTGTCTTTTCTTTTTATTTTATTTGGAGCCTCCATATATGAGGCAAGATGTATTGTATTTTCTTAGTTTTTGGATGAAATGAAATTTGCCACTTATGTTCTCTGTGTGAGTTCACCCTCCTCGATCTCTTAGTGAGTTCGTAGGGGAAAACTAGATCTCTTAGTGAGTTCTAGATGTTCTTGCTATGCTACTTTCATTAGTTCTTTGATTGTTTCCGTTAACGTGGAGATTTGGATCCAATCACTTGCGCAAATTTTGGAATTCCCGTTAGAATTTCCCCAATATTTTATTTTCTACTGTTTTCCCTTCCCTGTGCTCTGCCGTCGCCCCTTCCAGGCATTCCAGCCGCTCACCAATCGGCCACTGGCCCGTCTCCAGTCGGCCAGCAGCTTTGGCGCCACCTCCCCCCCTTGCTATCCCAGGCCACAGGAGGAATTCCCACAGCCACCTCTTGGGCAACCGCCAGGCCTGCTCTACCGTCAGGGTTTGGTCGCACAATCAGGTGGCTGGAGCCCAGGCTTGGCCTGTCCCGCTGCTTCCACCCGCAGAGTTCCCAGCCACGTGAAATTCTCAGCCCCTGGATTCAGCTACTTTCTTAATTGGCAATTAGTCAATTAGGAAGGATAATCAAAACATTACAGCCACGTTCAAATTTTCAAATTCTTTCTATATTTCCTGCACTCAAATTGGGAGGTTACTTAATCTAATTAAATTCTGAATTCAATTCAGATTTTAATTAATTAATTACCTAGTGGTCCCCGCTTGCTTATTTCCCCAAATTCCTCACCTCTATTGGGCCGGCCACCTCCTTCTCCCTCTCCACAATTAATTTTCATAATTACTCTTTTAACTCTTTCCCTCCTAATTCTAATTTCAAACCTAAATTCTGAAATTAAATTCAGGAGATTTTCTATTTGGAAATCTGAATACAATTCCAGGTTTTGAGTTCTCTCCCATAGCTCCACCCGTCCAAGCATTCCACCTCCAAACCGGCGCCCGTCTTCCTCCTCCCCGTCCCTCCTTGGCTCACGGGTTGTCTCCTTGCTTCTCCCCTTTGGATTTCGACATTCACCACCGCCATGCATGGACGAGCCCGAATGGAATTTCGGATTTGAGTACGACCGCAACGGAAGAGTCAACATTCTACGTTCACCTTTCTTTGACGTGGGATTCGACTTCGATGACACCCCGGAAGAGTACTTGGCCCGGATCTTGCCAACTCTTGTGGACTCGATAGACGATCACTTCTCCGTCTATACGTGGATCATCGAAGGCCATCCATCCGCTCCTTCGAACCCGACTTCCAACCCGGCGACAAGTCCTCTCAAGATCGCTTGTGTACTAGTGGCGTCGCTAAGCTTGCTCACGGTCCTCTTCCGCTAAACTCCACCTCAAATAGAGCGACGGATCCTAAGGTGAAGGGTCTAAATTTTAAATTTGGGGCTTCGGTATTTTAGCTATTTGCAAAACTTGATATTTTAGATGATGTTTTGAAAAGCTTTTCAATCTCGTACGGAAATTTCTTGTTGTTACCTAACATTCATGTTTTAATTCTTGAACCGTAATTGAATACGCATAAGAGTTTTAATAGCAAGCTTGGTTCAAGATCTTGTTAATTTCAAGTGCAATTCTCATATCTTCACATGTTAGTTTCACATCATTTGTGGTATCAGAGCATGGTTACCATGCTTAGCATGTTTAGAAGGCATCCTAGGGTCTAGCACCTCATTGTAGTTTTAATTTGGCATGCATATCATATAGTAGTTCAGTTTTTTTTCACTGTTTCTTCACTGTTTGCCAAATTCCTGCACACATCCATTTAAGTTAAAGCCTATTAGCAGTTGTCTTTTATACTAACCTCTTATCTGTGAGATATCTAAGTGTCATAACCTTTTCCCCTTGCTGTCATTTTGCTGTCCACATCTTCCAGCCGCTGTTAAGCTTATTTTAGAAGACTTTAGACCTTGCGTAGTTGCTGTCCAGTGAAGCAAACCCCTTCTTCACTTTTAGGCAGCTTAGATCTTTGCTGTAAGTTGCTGTCCACTGCAAACCAGCAGCTTATTGAAGCTTTAGGATCCTTCTACAGGAGCGTCTAGGTGCTGCCCACTACCCCTTCACCCACCCTAGTGACCCCTAAACTTTTCAACATGGATCCGCAGCATCTCCAAGCTACCTTGGACCTTATTTTAGGACAACTAGGCACCGTTACTCAACAAATTCGCAACACCCAAACTGATCTAGCTGACTTTAGGCGCCACACGAGTGACCGATTGGATAATATCGAGCGTAATGGTAATCCTGCGATTTATACGCCTTCGAGACCTCACTCACCTTATGGCGAAGACACCCGACCCGATCATGAGCCCCCTCGAGATCCCGGACGTTTCCAAGACCATTACCAACGCAACCCTAGGCCACCTCAAGAGCCCGAAAACAACAATTGGAGAGACAACGACACTCAATTACTGAAGAACATTAGGATCGACGCCCCGACCTATGACGGAACCCTTGACCCTCAAGTTTTCCTAGATTGGCTCAAGTCTATGGATAGTTATTTTAAGTGGTACAACATCTCTGAGGCGAGGAAAGTGAGGTTCGCCGAGATGAAGCTCATTGGTCGAGCCAACCTTTACTGGACCAACTTGGAGAACATGCGGGAATCTAGAGGAGAACATCCAATAAATGATTGGAGGACCATGAAGCAAGAACTCAGGAGGAAATACTTACCACCGTCCTACTACCCTAAGCTTCTAGATAAGTGGAATCGGCTAACCCAGGGGAGCAAACCTGTTAAAGACTACATCTCCGCCTTTGATGATTTCTTGATTCGTTGCAACGGAGAAGAATCCGCTACCCCTACTCAAATTCTGTCTATGTTTAGAGCTGGCCTTAGAGAAGATCTTAGGACTGAACTGTTCGCTAGAGGAATAGACACTTTAGAGGCTGCTTGCAGCCTAGTACTTGACCTAGAAGAGTCCAAGACCCACTCCCACACTAGGCAGTTTGATACCCGATCAAACCCCTATCGAACTTCCACCAGCCAGCCCCAGAACCGACCCACGAACGCGATAGGTAGTCGACCCACTGCTAGCACAGGCCAACCCCGTTCGGACTCTAAGAGTAGACCCACCGACCGTGATCCTCCCAAAGCAAGTTCTGGAACCAAATGTTATAGGTGTCATGGATATGGGCACATTGCGTCCCAATGCTCCAGCCCATATAAAGTCACCATTATAGAAGAGGCAGATGAGGATGAGGATGAACCTGAGACTGACGTGGTGCATCATGTTGATGAGGACGAAGACTCCTTTACGGAAGAAGAACCTGTTACCCTTCAGGTTGTTAGGTGCGCTTTGTCACAACCTAAGTTAAGCGATGATTGGCGTAGGACTTCCATTTTTCATACCTTTGTTAAGATTGGTGAAAAGAATTGCAAGGTTATCGTCGACAGTGGGAGTTGTATCAATGCAGTCTCTTCTGCTATGGTTTCCAAGCTCAACCTTAAGATGACCCCTCACCCAAATCCGTATAAAGTTGCTTGGATAAATTCAACTACCATAGAAATTCAGAACCGTAGCCTCATTCCTATAGAGTTCGTGGGGTATCAAGACAAAATTTGGTGTGATGTTTTGGCCATGGACGTAGGTCAAATTATCCTGGGTCGCCCCTGGTTATTTGACAATGATGTTCATATCTATGGGAGGTCGAACACCTGCGTGTTCGAACACAATAGAAAGAAAATCAAGTTAATGCCCTCCCAACCTAAACCCCCCAAGACGGAAGCCAAACCTACTCCTGCCAAACAAAGCAAAGGGCTACACCTCTTGACTGCTAAGGAAGTAGAAGATGAAATCTCCCAAGGAGCACCAATGTATGCCCTAGTAGCTAGAGAAGTGGATGAGGATCAAAGAGAACATATCCCCGAGGAAGTTAAACCCATTCTAGAGAGCTTTGCCGATGTGTTCCCTGATGACTTACCTAACCAACTTCCTCCCCTTCGGGACATACAACACGCAATAGATTTAGTGCCGGGAGCATCCTTACCCAACCTTCCCCACTACCGTATGAACCCGACTGAGCATTCGGAACTGAAGAAACAAGTCGATGAGCTCCTTCAGCGAGGATTCATTAAGGAGAGCCTTAGCCCGTGTGCTGTACCAGCCCTCTTAACCCCTAAAAAGGACGGCTCCTGGAGGATGTGTGTTGATAGCCGCGCTATCAACAAGATTACTGTGAAATATCGTTTTCCGATCCCCCGATTGGACGACATGTTAGACATGATGACTGGAGCTACGTTGTTCTCAAAGGTTGACCTTAAAAGCGGGTATCATCAAATCCGAATCCGCCCTGGGGATGAATGGAAGACGGCTTTTAAAACCAAAGACGGATTGTACGAGTGGATGGTTATGCCATTTGGTTTAGCAACGCCCCTAGCACCTTCATGCGGATTATGACCCAAGTCCTTCGACCGTTTCTCGGAAGATTCGTGGTTGTCTATTTCGATGATATTTTGATCTATAGCAAATCGGTAGACCAACATTTGGAACACTTGAAACAAGTTTGCGAGATTTTGAGGAAAGAACAGTTGTACTCAAACCCTCGGAAGTGCGTGTTTCTCACTGATAGTGTTACCTTTCTGGGATTTATAATTTCAGCTCGAGGAATCTCAGCCGACCCTGAAAAGATTAGAGCGATTAATGAGTGGCCTGAGCCCAAGACTATAAGAGACGTTCGGAGTTTTCACGGATTGGCCACATTCTATAGAAGGTTTATTAGAAACTTTAGTACTATAGTGGCACCCATAACCGACTGCCTCAAGAAAGGCGAATTTCATTGGACGACAGCTGCCACTAAGGCTTTCGAGGATATTAAGAAAAAAATGGTTGAATCCCCTGTTATGCGTCTTCCTGATTTTTCTAAAGTCTTTGAGGTAACATGTGATGCATCAGGAATTGGGATAGGAGGAGTTTTATCTCAAGAAGGACACCCTGTAGCATTCTTTAGTGAGAAGCTGAACGACATTCGTCAGAGGTATTCTACCTATGACAAGGAATTCTATGCGGTCATTCAGTCCCTCCGATACTGGAGACACTATTTACTGCCCCAAGAATTTGTGATATTCTCAGATCACGAAGCCTTAAGATACATCAATTCACAGAAGAAACTCAATGCCCGCCATGGCCGTTGGGTTGAATTCCTGCAGGAGTATACTTACACGATTAGACACAAAGCAGGAACTGAGAATAAGGCTGCTGACGCCCTCAGTCGAAGAATGATGACTACCCAGGAAATGAGGACGGAAGTAATTGGTTTTGAGCGACTAAAGGATGACTATTTGGACTGCCCCGATTTTAAAGAAACTTACACCCTACTGACTAAGGGTGGTGGATCTTTAATAGATGATTTCCTTTTGGAGGATGGCTATTTGTTCAAAGCCCAGAAACTCTGTATTCCGAATACCTCTCTGCGAGAATTCCTAGTATGGGAGCTGCATGCGGGCGGACTAGCTGGCCACTTTGGCCAATCCAAAACTATTGCCGCGCTAGAGAATAGATTCTATTGGCCCACCCTGAAACGCGACGTTGGCAAGCTTATAAAGAGATGTCACACCTGCCAACTTGCCAAACAACGAAAACAAAACACAGGCCTCTACATCCCACTACCTGTTCCTAATTGCCCTTGGCAGGATGTAAGCATGGACTTTGTATTAGGTTTACCCAAGACCCTCAGAAAACACGATTCTGTTTGTGTCGTCGTTGATAGGTTTTCTAAGATGGCCCACTTCCTACCCTGTTCCAAAACTTTCGACGCCTCCCGGGTCGCTAAGCTATACTTTGACGAGATTGTGAGACTTCATGGTTTACCTAAGACTATTGTTTCCGACAGGGATGTCAAATTCACAAGTTATTTTTGGAAAACACTTTGGCATAAGATGGGTACGAAACTACAGTTTTCTACAGCCTTCCACCCTCAGACCGATGGTCAAACCGAAGTTGTAAACAGAAGTTTAGGAAACCTCTTAAGAATGTTAGTTGGGGAAAACCTTAGAGACTGGGATTCTAAGTTACCAATCGCCGAATTTGCCTATAATAATTCTGTCAACCGAACTACGGGTCTGAGTCCTGCCGAGATTGTGTATGGCTACAAACCAAAGCAACCTATAGATCTTATTCCCATGGGTCCTAAGGCTAGGTCATCTGAGTCAGCATCTGCATTTGCATCGCATTTACATGAATTGCACAGAGAAATTAATAAAAAAATTGAATTGAGCAATGCCAACTACAAACTTAATGCGGACCTCAAGAGAAGGTTCAAGGAATTTAATGTGGGTGATTATGTGATGGTTCGGATTCGTCCGGAGCGGTTCCCGCATGGGACCGTTAAGAAGTTACACGCGAGAAGCGCGGGCCCTTTCAAAATAATTTCTAAAATTAATAGTAATGCTTATGTGCTTGACCTTCCCGAAGGTTTTAACTTTAGCCCCACTTTTAACGTTGAAGACCTTGTAACTTATGAGGGTCCAGAGTTTAACCCACCTAATCCATTATTTGATGAGCCTTGTGAGTACCCACCTGGTGAGATCCCCAGCCTTCCCCCACTCCCAAAACTCCCCACTTTACCTACTGCGGAAAGGATCGAGGCAGTGCTTAGCGATGAAATCATTTCTACTAGAGACGGTGGTCGTCGGAGGTACTTAGTTCAATGGGCAGGAAAGCCGGAGACGGAGAACGTGTGGATCGACCGAGATGAGCTACAGAGATTAGACCCAGACCTGCTGGAGTGGTACGAGGCTTCTAGAGACACCCACTCGACGGGGTCGAGTTCTCTCCCACCCGGGGAGAATGATGGGGACATCAGGTTTCGCCACGTGTACCATCGCCGACGGCGCAGATCGATGGCTGCGATCCAGAGCCTCTATTTTTGAGCTTATTACTTATGTCTTTTTTATTATTATTAGTTTTCCGAGTTTGCCCCTGAGGGCATTGTCTGACTTATGTAGCCCCAAGGGCATGGTTGTCTTTTCTTTTTATTTTATTTGGAGCCTCCATATATGAGGCAAGATGTATTGTATTTTCTTAGTTTTTGGATGAAATGAAATTTGCCACTTATGTTCTCTGTGTGAGTTCACCCTCCTCGATCTCTTAGTGAGTTCGTAGGGGAAAACTAGATCTCTTAGTGAGTTCTAGATGTTCTTGCTATGCTACTTTCATTAGTTCTTTGATTGTTTCCGTTAACGTGGAGATTTGGATCCAATCACTTGCGCAAATTTTGGAATTCCCGTTAGAATTTCCCCAATATTTTATTTTCTACTGTTTTCCCTTCCCTGTGCTCTGCCGTCGCCCCTTCCAGGCATTCCAGCCGCTCACCAATCGGCCACTGGCCCGTCTCCAGTCGGCCAGCAGCTTTGGCGCCACCTCCCCCCCTTGCTATCCCAGGCCACAGGAGGAATTCCCACAGCCACCTCTTGGGCAACCGCCAGGCCTGCTCTACCGTCAGGGTTTGGTCGCACAATCAGGTGGCTGGAGCCCAGGCTTGGCCTGTCCCGCTGCTTCCACCCGCAGAGTTCCCAGCCACGTGAAATTCTCAGCCCCTGGATTCAGCTACTTTCTTAATTGGCAATTAGTCAATTAGGAAGGATAATCAAAACATTACAGCCACGTTCAAATTTTCAAATTCTTTCTATATTTCCTGCACTCAAATTGGGAGGTTACTTAATCTAATTAAATTCTGAATTCAATTCAGATTTTAATTAATTAATTACCTAGTGGTCCCCGCTTGCTTATTTCCCCAAATTCCTCACCTCTATTGGGCCGGCCACCTCCTTCTCCCTCTCCACAATTAATTTTCATAATTACTCTTTTAACTCTTTCCCTCCTAATTCTAATTTCAAACCTAAATTCTGAAATTAAATTCAGGAGATTTTCTATTTGGAAATCTGAATACAATTCCAGGTTTTGAGTTCTCTCCCATAGCTCCACCCGTCCAAGCATTCCACCTCCAAACCGGCGCCCGTCTTCCTCCTCCCCGTCCCTCCTTGGCTCACGGGTTGTCTCCTTGCTTCTCCCCTTTGGATTTCGACATTCACCACCGCCATGCATGGACGAGCCCGAATGGAATTTCGGATTTGAGTACGACCGCAACGGAAGAGTCAACATTCTACGTTCACCTTTCTTTGACGTGGGATTCGACTTCGATGACACCCCGGAAGAGTACTTGGCCCGGATCTTGCCAACTCTTGTGGACTCGATAGACGATCACTTCTCCGTCTATACGTGGATCATCGAAGGCCATCCATCCGCTCCTTCGAACCCGACTTCCAACCCGGCGACAAGTCCTCTCAAGATCGCTTGTGTACTAGTGGCGTCGCTAAGCTTGCTCACGGTCCTCTTCCGCTAAACTCCACCTCAAATAGAGCGACGGATCCTAAGGTGAAGGGTCTAAATTTTAAATTTGGGGCTTCGGTATTTTAGCTATTTGCAAAACTTGATATTTTAGATGATGTTTTGAAAAGCTTTTCAATCTCGTACGGAAATTTCTTGTTGTTACCTAACATTCATGTTTTAATTCTTGAACCGTAATTGAATACGCATAAGAGTTTTAATAGCAAGCTTGGTTCAAGATCTTGTTAATTTCAAGTGCAATTCTCATATCTTCACATGTTAGTTTCACATCAGATTCCATTGCTTGATGGGTCACAAAATGCATCATGATAGGAGGCAGAAAGACTTGTAATTGAGCATAAACCTGCTGCTTTTCTTGTTTTGGTAAGTGTGAAGTGATGGTGTGTCAAACCAAGGATTTGGAGCTTACTGTTGTAAATGTATTGCTCTGATATAGGGAGAGCAGAAAATGAACTTTCTATTGGATTGTTTTAGTTAAGACTTTTCGTTTAATGAAACTGAACTTCTGTAGAATTTGTTGAGAAGAAAGATTTATTGTATTCTATTCATTGAATATAGTTGCTCTTTATAGACATATAAGGTGAACATATTTGAAAACAAATAAAAGAGAGAATAATAATTAAATGGGAATAAATTCATGTTTTTCTAGATCAATTACTCTCTAAGTGCAAGTATTCTTTAATAGTATTTTTCTAATATGTGTAATAGGCTAGTACACTCCCTCAAGCTGATGTATGTAGTATATCAGTTATCTTTAGTTTGTTACATAAACATGGAAATGGTCGATTATCCAGAGCTTTGATAAACCACCACTAATTCTGAATTGAAAACATGAGTAAAATTTGGAATGCACGATATTTTATATGAAATTATAATCAACTTCAATATATTTAGTTCGTCCATGAAAAACATGATAGCTGACAATATAGATTACATCATAGTTATCGCAATATAGTTTCATAGGTTGAGTAACAAAAATAAAAATCTCTTGAAAGAGTTTTGACCCACTTTATTTCATATGTTGAGTGTGTCATAGCTCCGTGTTTAGGCTCTGCACTATATTTGACCACAATAAATTGTTTCTTTCATTCCCAGGGGACAAATTTACCTTCAAATTACAATCTCATGAAGCAAAATTTTTGACTTTAACGGGGCTAGCATAATCAGCATCAGATGAAGCTTCGATATTCAAGTGTTCAAATTTTTTTTTATTATATATCTTGACATATAACAGCCCTTTTTAGGGATTTTTATTGTATTCTTGATAATTTGTAGAATGACTTCTAGTTATTTGTTTTGGATTTTGTATGTGTTGGATTGCAATTTCAAAGAAAAATGAAATATTAGGCCTGATAACAATCAAATTAATTAACTTATTTATTAGCCTTTGATACTGAGATAAATTATTCAATAGCTCTCATATAGGATGTGGTATGAGTTATCATAAGGGTATCTGCTCATTTGCAATACAGAAGTCTAGTTTCTTGATGAAGATCAATAGTCTACTACCCTTGATATAGTGATACCGTAATTTTGTTGTAATTAAATTCAACTCTAAGAAAATACTTGGTTAGTAACATATTTTTGGCGATAAAGCACTTTTTTTAGATATCATTTTTACTTTTAAGATGTCTTAATAATCACTCATAATTAGAAAGATATTTTCAACATAAATAACAAGAATAATAGCATTAGAGATAATATGTTGAACAAAGATATAATGATCTTTGGTGCTTCTACAAAGGACAGTGTCAACAAAGACTTTACATAATTTATAAACCTAGGCCCATAAACTCTATTTAAGAGCCATAAATTGCCTTCATGAGTAAAATTATCTAGTTCTCCTTCTAAGCCCCATTACTCCATATAAAAACCTTCATGTAAGTTGTATAAAGAAAGATGCTACTTACATCCATTTGTAGTAGATTCAAATCTTGTTTGATGTCAACAAAGAGTAGACTTTAGACATAATTAAGCATGAATACTTGGGAGAATGTATCAAATTAGTCGATCCTATTTACCTTTTTGATGATTAGTTGAGCATTGTATTAGCAGAAGGAACCATCATGTTGAAATTTAATAGTGAAGACACAATGATAAGCAATTTGTTTAGCTTTAGAGGTGAGAGTGATCAAATCCTATGTATGATGGTTGAGTAGATGACTAATGTTAGTATCCTTGAGCCCCTCCTATAGGATTTTGAAGGTATGTCATGGGAATATAAATAGAGGAGAGAATATAAACATACGATAAGAAAAAATATGTGATTGGGTATTAAGGCATTTTTCATTCATGATGTGAGGCGTAAGCCTCAAAATCTAAAAATTGCGTAAAGTTAAAAGTAAAATTTTATATATTATCCAAATAATATGTTAAAGGATGAAATATTAACTTTCTATTGAACTATGAAGTAACAAATTTACATACATATGAAATAAATAATTGTATAAGATGTAAAGTGTTAAGTGATAAATTATATGAAATATAATTGAAATCCAAATATTATAGGAACAAAACACCATAAAATATATGAATTGTATAAAAGTATCATATAACATCAAGTTCAGCTCTAATTTTTTCTTTCTCAGTTGCCTACTCATCTTTGTTTAATTCATAAAAAAAGTTGAAATAATTGACAACAACTCAGAAATCATTTGTTATATCATTACTAAGGGGATTTTTATTTGAGTCTCTGTCATAATAAATTGGTCTATTCCCTGCCTCATCCTGTAGGATCCAACACCTCTCAATCTTCTTCTTCTTTAATATCTTTATTTATTTTAGTCATCTTCTTCTTTCATAAATGTTTGTCATCAACATAAGGATAATACTCTAAAATTTTAAGAGGAGATGGTGATGATGTGTGGCTTTCTAGTGATCCCCTATGGCGGCTACAGCGATCATGGCTATAGCGAAGGCGATGGGCTGCGGCTTGCGGGTGTGGGGTCGACGTCGATCGATCATGCCTCATGCGGGTTTGGCCGACTGGCGCCTGAAGATCTAGTCGTCTAGGCTAGGACTTGGGTCTTGCAAGAGGTGATGATGCAGCACGGTAACATGTGAGCGCAGAGTGGTGGACGGCGGACAGGCGGAGTGGTGGATGAGATGAGGTTATGCACGCGGCAGCCATGTTCCCGAGTCAACCCGGGTTGATTTCGGGTTTCTGGGTCAACCCGAACCCGGCCCATTTTCGCAAACGGGTTGAAAACTTGAATCCAGACCCGACCTGTATGGCAAACAAGTTGACCCGAACTCGGAGTTTTCTCGGTCGATTCCGGGTCGGGTTAGATTTTGACACCCCTATGTAAACCATAGATGATGATTTGTGAAGAAGATGAAGGTGATCACAAACGAGCAACATTATAATTTGTGAAGAGAATGACCTAAAAGCCTTATTGACTATGTTCATTAAGAGGAAAGGACGAGAAAAAAAAATTAAGAGGAAAGGACGAGATTGCAAAGGAGGAAGGAGGTGATCTTAAGCGAAGGAGATGATCGCCTAAGAGAAGAGATCACAAGTGGAGTTAGATAATCTCAATGGTGTCCCTTGGGTAAGTCGGGCTCAACTTAAGGAGGTTTATAATATTGCATCAAGTACCATTAGATTTGTTATAAGTTAACTTATGCTCAAATTAAAGAATGAATGAACCAAGTGGCACTTATATGCACAAATGTTGGATCTTCCAGATATCCAATTACTAGTCTTCATGCATGTTTGGTCTTATATGCATATTACATATCTCAGTCCAGGTAAACTTTTGAAACAGGTTGGTTCCACTGCCTTGCTATCATGTTTCATAATGTGATGCCACATTTTATCGTTGTGCCAACTAATTTGGAAACATCCACTTCTAAACTTTTTTGAATTTTTATACATATGCTTTTTGTGTGTTATAAATGACCATCTTATTTTTATTGACTTTAATCTCAAATAAATAAGACATTAATTGGTGTTCATTATCTCTAACACCTATAATATTTTCTATTGAATTCTTTGAATAGAAATGGATTTTTGCCTGTACAAATAAGATCGTTCACATAAAAAAAAATTAAATGTCACTATTCTTTGTCAACTTCATGTAAATTACAATTTCATATGGACGTTGTGTTCTAATATTTTACTTTTAAGTGGGTTTCGATTCTTGCATTTCTGCCCTAGGTGCTTACATCATACCATGCAAGGCCTTCTTTAACCTATATTCTTTTTATTCATAACCTTTTCAATATATCTTAAAGGTTGCTTATCGAGCACTTCAATAAAAACATTTAGAAAATTGAATTTTACATTCATTTGAAAATAAGCCTATTACCAAATAAGCCTATTACCTTTTGCATCAATAGAAAGTATTGAGAGAATATTTCCCATGAAAATGACGGAACGATACCTCATTGTAGTCAAGTCTAGCTTTAAGCTTGTATCATTGACCACCAATCATGCTTTCTATTTTTCAAATTCACTTTGTATTGTTCTTTGTTTTGCATACCCTAATGGCCCTATGTCCTTTGGGAAGAGATGTTAGTTCCCATGTATGATTCTTCCCAAAGGCCTTTTCCCCCTCATCAATCATATCTTTCATCTTTTATGGCATCTATAAATTCTAAATGATCATTATTTGCAAAAGCACAAACAAGGTGCAATTCATGGGTCTCCTCATAAAGCTCACTTAATCTTGTTTTCTTTTGTGGTATGGGGTTACTTTCTAAATTTGGTGGTGTATAGTTTTGGTGAAGATGGTGATAAGGGTCTTGATGCTCCATGTGTATCTTCATCTTAAATGACTTTGACTTTCTTGTGTCAACCCCAAGCTTTTCTGTTAAATTGCATACATGTACTTATAACAACTTGAATTGTTAAGCTCAAATAATTTATAGGCTCTAGATTTATATCAGAAGAAAATGAGGTTTGAGTGTTCTTCATCTACCTTAGACCTTTAATTGATAGATATTCAGCTTTTTTCTTGTCTACAGTCCTTGTGTTATTGTATTTGTCACACTTGATGTGGGACACCAATTGATAATGTATACAAAGCAGCCCATCGCTTCAGCCATAATTCATTTGGCATGTTATTGCTTTTAATCATGTTTCACAATTGATTAGAATAATGTGATTTTTTTTCTGCAATGCCCTTTCATTGTGTAGAAAGGGTGCTATTAATTTATGCCAAATTCCATGCTTGCTGTAATTATCCTCAAATGTTTTGGATGCCAACTCTCCGCCATGATTTTATTAGGTTTAAGAAGGAAAAAAGGGGTAGAGTTAAGATAACTTATGTAGATTTTGTGGAGGAAAACATGCATAAACTGCAGGAAACATTACACGCAGCATCCAGGAGAAATGGATGGAGAAGGATTCATAATGTTGAACTCAAACATTGGGATGAACTGATTTTGATGATGATGATGATGGATATGCCCTTGTGACTTTTGATTTTATTCTTGACAACTAGGTACAATGCGATAATAATGGAAGCTCTTACAGTGCTTCATGAACCCAATGGATCTGAAATTGGTGCAATTTGCAAATATATAGAGGTTAGCTGCAGATAGTACTTTATCTAGATGACATTTTTTCCACTCCTGAGTACTCCTTTATTTGTTTTGCCATTGCTCTTTCTTGTAATATGATTCTTGAGTATCTTCAATGCTATAGTCTATTTGAACAAAGAATGCTAAATTTCATGATTTATTTTTATTTTTATTTTTTTTGCTTTCATAGTTTTCTTTGGTGACATGTTTGCAACCTTATTGACGTAGAACATATCAAAGTCTTGGGTTTTAATGCGATTTCAATATAAATAAAAACAAAATTAAATGCAATACAAGGTTGATGAATTTTTTTTGTCTCATTTATGGTGATGCATTGATATACATGAATTTGCATGCAAAGATCATCTAGAAGCAATGCATCTAGCACATTATGTACTAAGATTGATGCCTAAAGAATAAAGTAATAATGCTTTGTAAACTGGAAGCATTTTTCAATGTGGAAGAATCATTGCTTAAGATGAGCTCATAATCTCATAGCGTGGTATTAAGGATTCATAGTATGCAAGAAATCATACAACCATTACTACTAAACAAGGAATTCATATATGATCTTTCATCTATGAAATTCAATTTTACATAATATTGTTTGTAAAAATGTTGGTTCTTTTCTCATACAGTTTGTCATTTTATTTGACGTTTTTATCATGTGATCAGCGCTTTTAGTTTTGAAATATTGAAGAAAAACGTGAATGTTCTTATCTTTACCAACCCTTTCCAAATTACCTTTGATCCATCTTTTTTTCTGTTATTTTGACATTAATTTAATACATCCATCTTATTGATATATTTTCTAGTCTTCATTCTACATAGTCAAATTATATAAATTTAATTTTCACCATCTTATATTTGATAGATGTCACAATTGCATATCTTTAAATTAATAATTTTAAAACTCAATCTTCTTAATTTCACTATGCTCATGTTAACATTCTAAATTTTGCAACACTTTACTTTTTTATTAATAACTATTGATTAACATTCTGATCCATAAAACATGATCAGCCTGATTACAAATTTATAAAATGTACTTTTAATTCACTATGATGTTCCTTTTGACATCATACCTCCCAGTTGCTCTCCAGAGCAACTTTTACATCTAGTTTCAAATCTAGAACTTATATCATAGAGAAATATTTAGCGACTATTGTAATAAAGTGATAAAAATAATGAAAATTTAGTGGAGAAATCACTCAAGAGAAGAAAGTGAAATTTTATATATTTATAATAACTTCAAACTATTAAATTCTAATATATTATAAGCATATTTTACATTGTCTTTTTTTTCTCAAATGAGCTAGCTGAAATATTAATGAGTCGATTAGGGTTTGTTCAAGCTTGACTTATTAGCTTATTGAGCTTATCTCATAAGCCATTTATTGAGCCGAGCTTTAGCTGACTCTTGAGTTGGCTTAGTTCAGCTACACCTTAATATGCATAGCCAGCATCTTCATTTTTCTTTTAGGATTAGCTTTTAAGTTTTAAGTAATGAAGAATTCGATAGATAGCCTAGTGGTGATGATAGGAAACACTTGGATTTCCAAGTGTTTCACACCAAAACCAAGAGGATCCAAAGGAAAACTGCTGTCCACAGCAGAAAAACAGCCAAACGCAAGAAAATCTGAGAGGAAACGTAGGAGAAAAACCTAGGAAAAACAATGCAAACACTTTTATTTCGATAACGGATGAAAAGCACTTGCAAGATACAACTTTCCTTCAATTCGAGAGGAAGGAAAAACTCTCCAAATCTCTAGCCGTAGCCTAGAGCCCAAGAACACAAAAACCCTAGATCTCAAATTAGATTCAAACTCAAGATGATTTCCAAATCCCTCCAAAACACCTAATTAAAGACAAAGGATTAATACAAAATACCTAAACAACCCCTCATTCAAATATTTTCCCTTCTAACTTGAATTAACATCAAGTGGGCCCACCCACTTGTTTCCGCCCCCCCCCCCCCCCCCTCTGTCTTCCGCCTCCTGTAGGCAATGACCGGTCCAGGGTGGACCGGTCCAGCCGGCCCAGGATGGGCCGGCGTAACATTACCGCCCTCCCAAAGAATCACCTTGTCCTCAAGGTGAAAATCAGGAAACTGCTGTTTCATTCTCCCATATGGCTCCCAAGTCGCCTCGTAGTCAGGAAGGTTCTTCCACTGGATCAACAGTTCCTTTGATTTATCTTCCTTCTGGCGAACCCCTTTGAGCTCCATAGGCTCTAGAATCACTTCTAACTCCTCTGTTAGGGTCGCTGGAAGCTCCGAGTTGACAGTGTACTCCCCAATGGCTCTCCTTAATTGTGACACGTGAAAAACTGGGTGTATAGTTGCTGATGGTGGAAGTTTTAATCTGTATGCTACAGTCCCAATCTTCTCCAGCACTTCATATGGCCCAAAGTATCTTGGAGCCAGCTTTTCATTCCTCCTATTGGCGACAGTCTTCTGCCTGTATGGTCGGAGCTTCAAAAATACCCTTTCCCCTGCTGCAAACTGTATGTCCTTCCGATGCCCATCAGCATTCTTCTTCATGATTTGTTGTGCTCTCAGCAGATGTCTCTTTAGCTCTTCAAGTGCCCGGTCTCTCTCCTCCAAGTACCCTTCTACTGACGAAATAGGAGTGCTGCTACTCCCAAAATGCACCAAGTGTGGGGGGTCCCTTCCGTACAACACCTTGAAAGGGGTCATCTGTGAAGCAGAATGAAACGATGTGTTGTACCAATATTCTGCCCATGATAGCCACTTAGCCCATAGCTTGGGAGTTTCTGACACGAAGCACCTTAAGTACGTCTCCAAGCTCCTGTTGACTACCTCTGTCTGGCCATCCGTCTGCGGGTGGTACGCTGTACTCCTTTTTAAAACCGTTCCTTGCAATCTGAACAATTCCTTCCAGAAATGGCTGAGAAACACCTTATCCCTGTCTGATACGATCGCCTCTGGTACTCCGTGCAGTCTGACTATTTCCCTGATGAATGCTGAAGCTATTGTCACTGCTGTGTAGGGGTGTCTGAGTGGGATGAAGTGTGCATATTTGCTCAATCGGTCCACCACTACCAGTATCACTGTGAATCCTTCTGAGCGAGGCAGTCCATCTATAAAGTCCATAGATATTTCTTCCCACACTCTTCCTGGTAGAGCCAGTGGTTGCAACAGTCCTCCCGGAGACATGGCCATATATTTGTTCCTTTGACAGGTCTCGCAGCTAGCTACCATCTCCTCCACATCCTTGTGCATCCCCTTCCAGTACAGCTCTGCTGCTAACCTCTTGTATGTTTTCTGCACCCCGGAGTGACCTCCCACCGCACTTCCATGAAACTCCTTAAGTAAATTGGGAATGTGGGTCGAGGTTCGGGGTATCACGAATCTCCCTTGGTAAAGTAATTTGTCCCCTTCCAATGAGTACCCTTGGTGGCTCCCTTCTTCTCTCAGTATATCAGTCTTGATTTTTCTCAATTCTTCATCTCTCGTGCTTTCTTCTCGGATAGCTTCCCAATCCAGCATTAACGGGACAGACAGGGCCACTGTCTGCAACTCCCCCATGCATCTGGACAAGGCATCTGCCGCCTTGTTCTCTGCCCCTGGCCGATACTGAATCTCAAAGTCGTACCCAAGTAACTTGGACACCCACCTCTGATGTTCTTCCGTCACCATGCGTTGTTCCAACAAGTACTTCAGGCTTCTTTGATCTGTTCTGACAATGAAATGCCTTCCCAGTAGGTAGGGTCGCCACTTCTGGATTGCCAAAACGATGGCCATCAATTCTCTTTCATATACTGATTTCAGCCTGGCTCTGGCAGTCAACACCTGGCTGAAATAGGCGATGGGCCTACGACTTTGCATCAGAACTGCTCCCAGCCCATAGCCCGATGCATCTGTCTCCACAATGAAGCTCTGAGTGAAGTCTGGCAAAGCTAAAACTGGCACCGTCGTCATCGCCTTCTTCAAGTTCTCAAATGCTGATGTGGCCATTTCCCCCCATAGGAAACCATCCTTCTTTAGCTGTTCCGTGAGTGGCCAAGCTATAGTGCTGTATCCTTTCACAAACCTTCTGTAGTAGCCCGTTAGTCCTAGGAATCCCCTCAGCTCCTTCAGGTTCTTTGGCATTGGCCACTTGAGCATCGCCTCAATTTTGGACTGATCTGCTGCTACCCCGTCTTTGGATACCACGTGGCCCAAATAGTCCACACTGGCTTGTGCAAAGCTACACTTCTTTAAATTAGCCCTCAGCTGGTGTTCTTGTAGTACCTCTAAAACTCTCTTTAGATGTTCCCAGTGTTCTTCCTCTGTCCTGCTATAGACCAGGATGTCGTCGAAAAATACCAGCACAAATCGCCTTAGAAAGGGTTTGAAAACCTCATTCATCAGGGTCTGGAAAGTAGCGGGGGCATTGGTGAGACCAAAAGGCATCACGAGGAACTCATAATGTCCTTCATGAGTTCTGAAAGCTGTCTTCGGTATATCTTCCTTCCTCATTCGGATCTGATGGTAGCCCGACTTCAAGTCTATTTTGCTGAAGATCACTGTCCCACTCAATTCGTCTAACAGCTCATCTATGACTGGTATGGGAAATTTGTCAGGTACAGTCTCCTTGTTGAGTGCACGGTAATCTACACAAAATCGCCAGCTGCCATCCTTCTTTTTTACCAACAGAACGGGACTAGAGAAAGGGCTGATGCTGGGTCTGATGATCTCTGCCTCCAACATCTCTCTGATCAACCGTTCAATTTCATCTTTCTGGAACTGGGGATAACGATAAGGGCGTACACTGATGGGTGCAATGCCTTCCTTCAACACAATAGCATGCTCCCGCTCCCTCTGCGGGGGTAATCCCTGAGGTGGATGAAATAACTCCTGGAACTGCTGAATCAATGGTTGAACGGAGAGGGGTATGTCTCCTCCCTCTTCCATTCTTTCTCCCTCCAGACTGTGCAATTCCACCAAATAGCCTCCTCCCTCCTGCTGAATGGTCTTGATTAGGGACTTGAGAGAAACCCCAGCCTTGGTCAAGCCAGCATCTCCCTGTATCATCCTCCTTCTCCCCCCTATTACCAATTCCATCCTCAGATTCCCCCAATTATTCTTCGTCTCTCCCAAAGTACGCAGCCACTTCATCCCTAGGATGACATCCGTGCTCCCCAGTTCTAGGGGAAGGAAGTCTTCCTTTACCTGGATCCCCTGAATCTTCAGCACCACCTCTCTACAGATTCCTCTACCCATTTCCACCTTGCCCGTGCCCATCATCACCCCATAGCCTCCCGTATCGACGAGTTCCATTCCCATCTGGTCAACGATCTGGGTGGAAATGAAATTGTGGGTTGCCCCACTATCAATCAACACAACCACCTCGCGGTCAGCTATCTTTCTTCTCACTTTCATAGTGTGACTCGGGGTGAATCCCACTACAGAGTTGAGGGAGACTTCTGCCACGTCCAGGTGTAGCTTCTCCTCCTCCTCCTCTTTAGTCATGCTCCCACCTCCCTCCTCGTCTTCCTCGTCCTCACAGACTAGGAGAACCTGAAGAGTTCGGTCCTTGCATCTATGCCCAGGCATGTACTTCTCGTCACAACGGAAGCACACCCCTTTTGCTCTCTTTTCTTGCATCTCCTTCTCTGTCAGCCTCTTGAATTGTCCTCCACTTCCCCCACCACCTGATCTCTCCTTGGGCACCTCCCTCTGGTTCCCTGGGGCTATCCCTTTTGAGGGTAACACAGCAGTAGTCATCTTGTATGATCCCCCAGAGTAGTTGCCTCGAGCTCCCCTTTCGGACTTCTTTTGGTCTTCCACCAATTGTGCAAGCTCCATGGCCTTGCCTAAATTCCTTGGCTCCAACACCCGGACAGCTGTTCTTATCTCCGGTTTGAGCCCTTTCATGAAATTCCCTTCTAGGGCCGATTCGGAGATATGATCCAGACGGCTAGCCAAGTACTCGAATCTGTCCCGGTAGTTGGCCACGGTCCCCTCTTGAGTCAGAGCAAAGAACTGTTCATAGAAGTCTCCTGCTCCGTCGGCTCGGAAACGCTCTAATAAACAATCCTTGAACTCTCGCCAGGTTTTGATAAGCTCTCTTCTGTCTCTGCAGTGATACCATGCCAGCGCCTTCCCTTCCAGACACAAATCTGCTGCCGTTAGTTTTTCGTCATCCGTCAACCCGTTGTCCAGTGATACCCCCCCCCCCCCCTCCCCCCCCCCCCCCCCCCCTCATCCGTCAACCCGTTGTCCAGTGATACCCCCCCCCCCCCCCCCCCTCTGTCTTCCGCCTCCTGTAGGCAATGACCGGTCCAGGGTGGACCGGTCCAGCCGGCCCAGGATGGGCCGGCGTAACAGGTGAACATTCCTTTGAGCATGCCTGGATTAACTTATCACAATCGGAGCATAAGGCATATTCAGCTTCATTTATGTAAAATAAGTTTTCCTACTAACCTTTTATGCATTTTTGTATTTACCATAGGGCCTTAGTTTACTTCTACTTTATGATTTCAGTCAATTTGTGTCTAAGTAAGTTACAATCCATCTTTTTTTTTCCCCTTCTATAGATTAGGATAGAAAATTAAGATCATTTGATATAAGTAAGCAACCTCAATTCCTAGAAAATACTTGGAATTTTGTACTTGTTTTTATCTCAAATTCTCTGATCAAATATTGTTTTAGAGATTTTGTCTCATAAATTTCTAGTTTCAATTATATCAACATACATGAATAATGCCATGACTCCCCTTGTATATGAGTAGTAAATGAATAAGGTAGGGGTGTAAACAAGTCGAGTCGAGTCGAGTTTTGGCCCTTATCGAGCTCGAACTCGAGCTCGTGTCACTGTTAACGAGCTCGAGCCGGCTCGCGAGCCGGCTCGCCAGCCATGGGCGGGAATTTTTAAATTTAGGCGGGATTTTTAAAAAAATTTAAAATTAGGCGGGATTTTTAAACTTTAAGCGGGATTTTTAAAACTTAAACAAATTTTTTATAAAAATATGAAATATTTCACTTTTAAATAAAATTTAGGTGATTATTATTATAATTTTTTAATATTTAAATTTAATAAATAAAATAAAATTATTTTTAAAAATATTAATATTTAATCGAGCCGGCTCGCGAGCTCACGAGCCAAGCCGGCTCGAGCTCGAGCTCGAGCTCGTTTACTAAACGAGCTCGAACTCGAGCTCGAGCTCGACTCGCGAGCTCGATAAGCTCGGCTCGCGAGCCCATAAACGAGTCGAGCTCGAGCCGGCTCACGAGTCGAGCTCGAGCCGGCTCACGAGCCGGCTCGGCTCACTTACACCCCTAGAATAAGGTGTCACCCTCTTAACTTATAACTAGTGACCATAATTATTTTTTATGATCTACCACACAAAGCTCTAGGTGAATATTTGATATCATACATTGATCTTCTTAGGCTTCGTTTGGGATGACTTTCTTACTGCTTTCTAAAGTTGTTTTTTAGTACAAAATTTTTTTGAAAGCAGAAAAAAAAACAATGGTCTAAAGCTATCCCAAACGAGCCTTAGTTTTTTTACCTTGTAAGTTTCAAGACTTCTCCCAAATTTAGGGGAAATTTCCGTGTAGATTTACTTTTCTAAATCATTATGAAGGAATGCATTTTGAACTTCAAACTATTGCAAATCCCAATAAAAGTTTATAGCCAGGGATAAAAGACTTACTGTATTCATCTTTGCAATTGGAGTAAATGTCTTTTGGAATTTACTCCACATGTTTGAGTTTATTCTTTCTCTATTAATCTTGCTTTATATCTTTCAAGGGCTCATCAACTTTATATTTCATTGTAAATATTTATTTTCACCCTATGAATTTCTTTCCTTGAGTCAACTTGATGATCTGCCGGATTTTGTTCTTCGCCTAGGCTTCCATCTCCACTCTTTGGGATTTTCTCCATTCCTAAATAGACCATGCCTCTGATAATATTTTAGAGATTGAAGTGGTGTTTAGGTTCATTGGAAAATCTGTGACGATGAAAATGTCTCAAATCATACTTTGTGAGATTGAGAGGGTGCTTGGTAAACTCCATTTTGTTTTTCTTAAATGGTAATTGATAAGTCGGTATCATCACTTTCATCTTTAGGTTTCCATTGGGAGATGGGCTCAGAAATTGTAATTACCTCATTTTCAAGATTTGGGGAAGGTTCTTGACCTATATTGGTTTAAGAATTGGAGCAATCAATCTTGAATACACCTGTTTATATCTCTAAGTGCATGATTTGGGATTTTTGAGTTATGAGTGTGAGGAAATAATTCAATTTCTTCTTGAGGGGGGATGTGTGGGGACAATGTTATTACGGGTTGATAAAGATGTGGATGAGAAATATGGGCCCAAAGAAGAGGTTTCTATCATCATAGTTTATAATAGAACTCCCCCTGAAAATAATGTTGGGCAAATAAAGGTCTTCCTCTTTAGAAGTGCAGCAACATAAACTAATAATTTTAATAAGTTGATGGTCGTAAAGATACACTTGCTCCGAGGTTAAGCTTTCCTCTATTATTACTGTGCACAAAAATAGTAAAAGTTAAAACCAAATATTTCTGTAAGAATGTTTGTGATTATCAATTTGAGATGAAATTAATAGAGTACTTTCATTGATGTTTTGAACTTTGGAACTTAAGTTGTCCATATATAATGTGACTAGTTGTAATGACTACCTCTTCCTAATGATATTGGACATTACATTTGAATAACAAAGCTCCAGCTGCGACTAGTTAGTAACTATTTTTTTCTTTTTGTAACACCATTTTGTTAAAGAATTTTAATATATGAAGATTCATGAATTATGTCTTACTTATGAAAATATGGTGAAAATACTTGATTAAAGTAGTCCTTAGTATTACTAGTTCTGTTTTTTTTTTCACCCTAAAGTTATTTCATGATCTATTATGTAAAGTAGAAAGGATGGTACTCACGTCAGATTTTAATTTATAAGAAAATCGGGATAATTTAGTGTAATTATTGATAAAAGAAACAAATCATTGTACATATTACATCATGAATAGTAGAATGGCCCATGTGCTACAATGAATCAAGTAAAAGGAAATATAAATTCTCCTAGTTTTAGTTGGAATCAAGTAAAAGGAAATGTAATTTCTCTTAGTTCTAGTTGGAATCAAGTAAAAGGAAATATAAATTCTTTTGTACTAATTGGGAAAGATGCACCATTTGTTTGCAAATTCACAAATGTCATAATTAAAAGATTTAACATCAACTCCTTTTAAAAAAAAAAATGAAAACACAATTTTTAAATTCCTAATTAAGGACAACCAAGACGATGTGATATAGAATGTAATGAGATAACTTGATTGGGTCCCTTGGCGTGTTGGTGAAGTGTTATATGAGTATTGGGGGAAAGGAAATTAAGGGTTTTGGACTGCTTTGGGGCTGGAACTTTTAGGACGTAAAATTCAAATTTGTTAGATGAAAAGGATGGGAACTCTAGATCAATTGTTTGGGATGCTGGGGAATTAATGGATGTATTGCAAAGGGCTTTGGATTAATTATTATAGAATTGTATATTTTTTTGATCTCATAACTTGTAAGAATAAATTGCCTCAATTTATTGGGTTTTTGTACAAGACTTCTTGTGTTTAATGGTGAGTGGAGGCCTTGAAAAGTCAAATTTGTTACTTTGTAGTTTTAGTATTCTCACATGCAGATATACACAAATTCTCAAATATCAAACTTTTACTCTTAATAATTATTTTTTGTTCTTCAATGGTAATGAAAAATATGAGAATTAATTCACATGATAACTCAATGGTTTCTACTAGAAATAACCTTTAGAATTAAAAATAGTGAAAATCATGTAACTAATTAAAATCCGTCACTTGTATAAATTTTGGATTTATCAAACTTGAAATTAATCAATTTTTTGTTGAAACCAATATTGAGTGTTAGAAAAAGATATCATGAATAAGGAAAGTTATTGAATCAAGCATCATGTTTGTATATGGAGATAACCTATTCTGGAATGTTCAGTCTCCCAATTTATCAAGAAGTATACTAGAAGAATATAAATAACTTGATTGAGTTTGCATGCCTCTACTCCCCTTCTTCAAATCACAAAGTCCCCTTGGGATTAAAATTAATAAATAAAAGTCAGCAGTAATGATCCCCTAATTTGAAAGGTATAACTTCTGGTGAGACCCTGCGCCAGAGATAAGCTTCCACCAAATCTCTTCAACCCGCTAGACAACCTGCAAGACAATATTCCTCTAAAACTCGGTCAAACCAGGAATGTATGAAAGAAAAGAAACCTATGGATCACTTTAGTCACATGATAGTGGACCATTCATCACTGCCAAAGTCAAAACCCATTAGAACTCCTATGCAAATTCTAACACAGCTTCTAAGTCAAGTTAGTCATAGAACAAAGGCTTCAATTCACCTGGCCGTGAACAGTTCGACCACCCAAAAGTAATCACAGAAGCCTCCAAAATACAACGGAAAAATCAACCCAAATCACTATGCTATTCTTGAGATTGAACTCTTAAATTTTGATTATGTTGGATGCATGTGTAGGCTTTTTTTTTTTTCATGGCGTACACAATTACTAACTCAAGCATAATATTATCCTCAAGCTGCTAATAAGCATGATGAAATTCAGAATCTCAAAATTCTTGAAATAGAGAATTAACTAAATAGAACTACCCAGAGATAGTTGTTCTAAAAATTTATTAGTGAAATTTGATTTCTTTATATCACAAGCCAAGCCTAGGCGAACAGGTTAAAACATATATCATAATCAGATTCCTTATCAGGCTATTTTTTTCTTCCTTCTTTGAAGCAGTTGGAGCTACAGCAACCCACAGATTAACTAGGATCCTTCAATTGCTCCTTCATCTTCTCTGCCTATGTGTATGCATGATTAATCATGGAATTGAAACAAGGAGATTTTTTTAAGCATTGATATGCATGTAAGATGTAACAGAGTGGGGATATGAGAGTGCCAGCAAGAATAAAATGACTATAGAAAGGCCGGTTGAAAATTTCTCTGAGATTTTTTTTTTCTTGAGAGAACCAAATTGGATTAAGAACAACATGAAGCCCAGAGTGTGTATTGGACCCAAAAATTGAACTAAAGCTGCACCAAAAAATGTGGTTTGGCTCTGATATATGTAATATGTCTTAGATAATTCGGGTTGATTTCTATTTCGAAAATGGTTGGAATATACTTGATTTTGGCACCAATGTTAAATGGAACTTTGCTATCCTGATTTGCGTAGCACCATACTCTCAAGAACAATTGTTCTCCTCTTTAGCAAGGTTGTAGTTGCTTGTGTGGCTAACTTGTGATTTTCATAATACAAATGATAAAAATTATAGTTTAGCTTCTTCCTCCACATCTCTTTCATTTCTTTAGCATCTTATTCCTTTGTGTATAAGGAGAGAATAAATGATTTTCACTAGAAAATGATTGTTTGTGAGGGGGGAGATATCTGAAGAAAGGGAATTTGAATTTTTTTTTTCATACATGATTAGTTGGATCGATCAGTTGGACTAACAAGCGCTAACTATTCTAGCTTATAATATGTGGCATATGATTATTATAGTTAAGTGGACTAGACTAATATATTGTTCTCTTTTGAACCGTGTGAATTGGCTGACCGGTCTGACCTTTACAACATTGTATTTAGTTAAGCATTCTTGACCAGATGACTCTAGATTGTCTTGCTGCTTTATTTGATTTCCGATAATTATGTTTATCAAATATTGATTAATTTTATCTTACAAATATTTAGGAGACTTGCTTTAATTGGTGCATTGATTGTTTTTTTTTTTTTTATGAAAAAAATAACTTGATTTTTTTCAGCAAAGAATGGAGATACCTTCAGGTTTTAGAAGGTTATTAGGTTCAAAACTGAGGAGACTCGTTGCACAAAATAAGATCGTGAAGGTAATCATTTCTCTCCTAGTACACTGTAATTTTCTTCCCTGAATATGATACTTGCATTGTGTACTTTTTAATTCGAAGTTTCATTGTCATGGGCTTAGCACTTAACACCATTAGTTTTTTGGATGATGAATTATTCTCTTTCATTCTTTAACTTGTACCAATAAAGTACATATTATGCACTCAATTAGATGGATTTGAAAATTGTATGAGAACCACTATTAGGTTATTTTTTTATTCACCAGTGTCTTAATAAATATGCTAGTTTTGGTGTTAACTGGTATTTGTTTACTTGTATGTAAATTGATGTGAATCCCAAAGCCTACAACAATAACAACAACAACAACATCAAGCCTTTATCCCACTATGTGGGGTCGGCTAGATGATTTTTTCTTCTCCATTGTATCCCATTAAGAATCAAATTCTGATTTAAATCTAATAAAGAATGGCCATTTCTAATATTTTAGTCTACATCTACCTTTCTTAGCATAAACCATGAATCCCAAAGCCTACAATCATAAAAAATGCAAGCTGTTTGTGTTATGATGTTTAGTTTAAATTTTGAGCTTTAAGAAAAAAAAATTTGAATTTGTTTTGAGTTTTGGTCACAATTATCTGATTGAGTCGTTGTTAGTCCATATTTACATGCCCATGTTGATACGTTATTCCTTAAGTCATGGTTTGCTATTGTGGTTGGAGGCTTATTTTATTAGAGTTCTTCTGTTGGATTTTTAGTTTTGGGTAATCTAGTATCAGGAGGCTTCTAATGCGACTTTATGGTTTTGTTGACAAGCAGCTTCAGCTATAACTTTTACAACACTATAGTTGGCTTAGTTTTTTTTTATAGTTTCATGAGTCTTTAACATTTGAATTTGTATTGAGTTTTAGTTATAATTAACTAATTGAGTCATTGGGTGTCCATATTTGCGTCCCTATGTTGATATCTTATTCTAAAGTAATGGTTTACTATTGTGGTTCAACCATATTTTATGTTGGAGGCTTATTTTAATAGAGTTCTTATGTTGGGTTGTTGACCTTGGGTAATCTAGTATCAGGAGGCTTTTTATGCGATAAGTATGGTTATGTTGGCAAGAGGCTTCACTTATAACTTTTACAATGCTATAGTTGGCTTAGTTTTTTTTTTTTTTTTTTGTTTCATGAATCATTAGTGTTAGGCAGATCTTTTGGCTATTTTATCCCATTTAAGATTTCTTTATTGTTAAAGCTCATTCCTTTTTGTAATTGGCTACTTTTTGAGTTTTTTGTGATTATAAATAGATATCTTAGACATATAAATAAAATATTGGATGCTTATTTTTTTTTTTTTTTGGATGAGCTAATTCTTCTCCTTATGGGATTCAAATTCTCGATTAATTGTGAGACATGAAATTCCAGGAGCGGCTATCTTTTTTTACAACTACAATTTTTTTTTTTATAGATTACTTATTTTCTATTTCTTCCATTTCTTTTTTTTTTCTTCTCCTTCTAGTCATTTCTAGTTATTAATAGAAAGTGAAATTAAGTTTTGTCTCATTTGTTATAATCTATATATATTTTTGTAAGAATTCAATTTCATGTGTGACTTTTGTGCTTTAATTTTCTTTTCATTATGATCTTATGATGTTATTATCTTTGGATCATTTAATTATGGAACTTATTAATTTACAGCCTTCGAATCCCCTTCTTCTTTGGCTCTTTGTGATTCATCTATTATGGGATTTTTATTCTGTCTTTTTCATCTTGTTGTGATTTCCTTTGTTGCTAGATTTTCTTTTCCTTCTGATATTGGCTCCTTATGTTCGGCTTTATTATTGAATTTTTATTTACATCAATCAATCAATTTCCTTATCATGTATGACTAGGGTGTTGTTTTTAAGGCTCTCTTGATTTCAAGAAAGAAAGCAACCTTTATGCCTTTTTAATTAGAATTTTAGGGAGGTTTTGTGATCATAAATATTGGGGGTCAAAGCATTTGAAAAATGTCGGACTTGATTTCAAATTTGATTCAATAAGTTGTTTTGTTGTATTTAATTCCTTCTTTCAATAATTTTTTTTTGTTTTATTTAATTCCTTCTATTCTTCTCTTGATGCAAGTGGGGATTGAGAAGTTTGGGGGAAGTTATTTCCTGATAACAAGGTGAGATTGGTTTTGCTATTTGGTGATCTCTTACATTTTTGCCATTTTAATTTTCATTTCTAGTTGTCACTTCACATATGGGATTGATCTTCTCGAAATTTTATAAAATTGATTTCTACTATGATGGGATTTTCAGTTGAACGTGTAGTTTATGCTTCTGAATTTGTATACATTATTTTTATAGTCGGATGTTAAATTATCAAGCATCAATTTTTTTTTCAAATATTTGATTTTAGTTAAAGGAATAAGTAGTAGTCTAATTTAATAGTTTGTGAACTACAATCTAATAGTGTTTATGTTATTTTGTGCATTTCATTATATTATTATGAGGTATCTAAACTGGCCAAATTTTGTTTGAAAGCTTAAGGTTGTGTCAAAATATCAACTACGACATTAAAATTTGTCTAATTAACAAAATAAAAAATTGTCAATTTGAGTGAGATAATTAAAATATGATTCCAAACAACGACAATGTGATTATTATTAGTTTCAAAATTATACTCTCATATTTAATAGGAGATATAATTTTTAGAAATTTCAAATTGGATTGATAAATTATAAAGTTTCTTAGAAGTATAATTTGTCTGATTTTCAACGATTTATATGTTGTTTTTTTATTCTAATATAATCGAATTTGCTAAAATAAAATTAATGGGATATGCTAATTTTTTAGCATAATATGTCAAGTGAAATCGAATCTATATCAGTTTATATGGAATCTAAACTTAAAGAATAAATATTTATCTTTTAGTGATTATTAGGATAAACCACATGATCAATTTAAGAACTTTAAACAATGCGACTATTTTGTGTTTGATATTTTGTTGACTTTTATGATCGTGCCGCCAAACATTATTTGTCTATGGATTAGTTTGTTATTACTATCTAATTCATTAAAGATTTTAGTCTAGAAATTAAGAATCAATTAAAATATAATCAGCCAAGGTATTAAATGAGCCTTTATATTAAACTTTATAGGCCAAGAAATAATGCAGCATCATCCTATTAAGATTAATGAACTTATGTTCAACACAATTCGCTTTCTATCAAATTTAAGTGTATGTGTTAGTGTGTGATTTTTAAATTACATGACCAAGATCTTCCAAATAGAATGTGGGTGATGCCCATGGGGAGGACATCCTTACAAACTTTATCATAATTTTTACTAGATGAAAAGAGACAAGGAAATGTTGGGTGATAGGTATCGAAGTTTTGATCCATTCAAGCTGCCTTGTATGGCAAAGGATGTGGTTCAGAGTTTTTCTTTATTTGAAATAAGAAAAATATAACAAAAGTGTTCATGTTATTTCCACTATTAATGACCAGTTTATATGCTTGTCATTGTGCCAAAAGTATGCATTTAAGATGGTAGTGCTTTACCAATTTGTTTAAGCAGTGATCAATGCACAACAAACGATTGCAAGGTGGGGTTCCATTTGGTGCTTCATCGTCATCGCTTAGTTTGTTATGAAGGTCCACCTCCACTTGGTTATTTGTAGGAACCCTAAGGCTGGTCTAATTCTTTCACATCAATTTGGATACTTAAATTGGGGCAAATGCTTGCTTGGTGGAAAACAATGCCATAATTGAAGCAAGTGACACTCTAGGAATTTGAGCCATAAGTCTATACAAACCCTTTTTTATCTTCATTCAATCCATTAGGAGTTACACTGTAAATCAAGAAAGCAGAAATTAGGAATTGATGTAATTTTCTTTAGCAAGGCAATGTGTGAACCTCAAGGTTGATTGAGATGTAAGCCTTAAACAAAATAATAATAATAATAATAATAATAATAATAATAATAATAGTATTAAAATAAAAAATACTTCATAAATATGTCATAAATTATTGACATATTAATTTAGTTCATCATCATAAATCATAAAATCACATAATTAGAAAAAGAAA